>OY294062.1:34748661-35411899 GCA_958510865.1 Myrrha octodecimguttata
GACTCTTTTGATTTGCCATTCTCGTCATATGCTAATAATTGGAAGTTCACATTGCATAAACTGCAATTTGTGCCTATGTTCATAGTGCTATTTTTGGCCTCCTCTTTAACATGGCCTTTAAGTGTAAGTATGATATCTAGAAAAACTGTGGGTGTAGTCTTTCCTGTAAAAGTTTCAGCATGCTGTGCGACATATTGAGTGCTAAGCAAATTCTAAGATATAGGCGCTATTTAAGTTGATTTCCACATCGTTTTTTTACGACATTCACATCACTGTTACCCTGTCAAATAAAATTTGGAGATTAAATTAAATCGCCATCTGTAGGAATAAAAGAGAACTAGCACCTATCTCGACTTTTGTTGCATGCAAGGCTGAAACAAAATCAAATCTGTAAAACAACCAGTAGTTCAGAATTAAGTGTAAGTTTACAACCTAGCAGGTACTTCGTTTGATTGAGATACGATTAGAAACAGCCATAATTTTAAATGATGAAAGAGTTTATTTTGTTATTTGTTACTTTGAAAAAATACAGTACCAATACCAATACAATATTTTGTAATATTGTATGTTAGTTGATATAATTTTAACTTTGTCATCAAAAGAAAAAGTTTCCATGTTTTGTAAGCTACTAACAAATTGAATAATTTTCAGAAAAGAAATTCAAAACAATCAGCAAATCATCATCCTAAATCAACCCATTTTTTCACTGTTTGCAGTTCACAATAGTGACTACGGCTAAAAACACTTGATATGGCTTGTGTTCTGGTAGTGATTGACCTTAAAATGACATCGTCGTTTACTGATTGGCTGGTGGATGAGAACTCGGCAACAATCATTTTAACTTAAAATCAATTACTACCAGAACCAAAGAAGACCAATTGAGAGCCTTTTATGCTATGATAATTATGCTTGATGCCCTTTAAGTAATAAAATATCAAAGAAAGCTCAAGTCTTCTTGGTAATCTATTCAAATTACATATTTATTACTCAGAGGAGAAAATACATTGTTATATCACTATGTGTTAATAAAGTACGAAATATTCGGAAGTTCACAATCTGCTTTCATGGTACAGTGTTCACTTCTGCATTTTTATACATATTTCCCAAATATTTCACCAACGTTCAGAAATATTCACACAAAATCTTAGACAAAAAGTCAGAATTAACTGTCTGAAGAAGTTGGGGTGACATTTATTCACTTATTTCACTGAAACCTCTGATAGAAACGAATTTTTCAAACATATGAAATAAATTGTGATCTCTTCCAGTATGCAATGACTGACGAATTTTATCAAGAAAGATCCTGGTTGTACAGATACTGGTACATCTGGCCGAATTTCTTCACATTCCGCATGAGAATATACATAGGACTAGTGTTATCGGAGTGCGTTTGCACTATGGCAGGGTTGGGAGTTTATCCTGAAAAGTGTATACCCAAACCAGGTGAAGGACCTACAGAGAACATCACACATCTTAAAGAATTGTAGGTAGTATTCGAAGCACAATTGGTGGACCTTGAATATTCTTCCTTGAATGGGGGTTTTTCCTGAATTTGGGTTATTACTGCAAATGCAAATTTGAACATAATTATTAGGGTTTGATTCATCATTTTCCCAAATTACCTTCAGAAAGTATTCAAAATCGGGGTTTGGGATTTGTCATGCATGCAAGTGACAACGTTGTTTAGTAGAATTGCTTTTTCTGCTATAGAATAACGAAATATTTATTCCTATTCTGTGGTACACACGTGTTTGTCAATATAACGAAACAATTTCCGTTTGCGATTTGCCAGTAATATGACAGTCTGTGCTCTTCTTTTTCTATTCATTGGTCGTTGTCTTCTACTCTAACCAGATCGAAGTATAGCTATCTCTGTTTTCCTAAGCAAAGTAACATATTTGACGTCCTTTTCTTTCCGAGAAAGCTGAATTCGACGTTGCCATATCGTGCACCCATGACAAATCCCTTTAAATGCAAATCCCCATTTTTATTTTTCAGTTTTAGGTGATCAAACATTTTTTTAAACATATAATATTGAAATTATATGTTTGAAATGTGATGTTCTGAAGGTTTTTCATGAAAATAACTGTATTTTCGTTCAAAGGAAAAACCCCCATTCCTGTCAAACGTGAGACTTAATTTGGATAAAACCACTGAAATTGGTAATGTCGTTTTCAGTCTCTTTGAACAGCTCTTTTATTACAAGTGATTGCATCAAGAATATTCACTTTTAATGAGAGTTCAGGCACATGACTGGGTTTTCTTGAGTCCACTTTAAGGATCTTCTATGCTCCAGATCAATGTGAATCCCTTGGCACAGGTCCATGGGTGAAATATTAAACATGAATTCATATTTTAATTACAGAATTCTTTTCTGAATCACTAGCGAGCTATTTCCTATGTCTATATGTAGCAAGCGTTCTCTTTCTGCCCTTAACGTCACGCCCCCTACTTTTCATCCCCTGTGTTTTGAGTACCCTACGATACCTGTAGGGTCAACGTCCAAGAGGCGCTGGCACCCACGCCTGTCCCCAGAAAAAGACCTCATCATGCTAGTCATCACCTACAATCTGGCATTATCCTTTATAATCCTCTCACATAGGCACGAAATGGCTTGGTTTGGCGAATGCCCTGACGAGTTCTAGACAAAACCATCAAAAACCAACAATTGGTGCTAAATTACAAAACGCCACTTAGAGGGAATATTCCAGAACTAGCATATGAAGAATTGTGAAAGTCTTACTATCCTATACCAGAAAGATACTACAGTTGCTCCGAGCTGACCTTCAAGTAATGGTGAGACTTCTTTGAACTTCCAGTACAAATATCTATTGTGCCACATGAGCAAGGGAGTAGATGAAATATGAAAGCTCTGTGGATGGGAAACGAAATCAGCCGATCATATTGTAGGCAAATGTCCAAAGCTATCCATGATTGAACTAGTTTTAAATCCTCACGATGTCCTTAGAAGTGAGAACAGTAGTACAACAAAATATCGTTTTGGTGACAGTTCTGAAAGGTTGAACCAAGACTCGATCCAATAACAACAAACTAAACTCATACAGTACATAACCTAACCTAACTTTAGTTATGATGAACTCCAAAGGGTTCAGAGAAACAATAGTTCCAAAACGCCATCTATTGTGAAACAGCGGAATACTATTCAAGGTCCATGTACATTTTGACTATTATATTCATATTTCCAGTAACAGAGGTTTATACTATTATTACTTCCAGATCCAAGAACAAAGAATTATTACCAAAGGAGGAATACAACTACAATGCCATTAAGAATATAACCCCATATGAGACAGACTTCTGTTACTCATACCGAGAAGCGATGAAACATTGGAATATTTGTGTTCAGTATTGGTTGGCAGTTAATGTATACAAAAGGTTTCCTTCCAAAGCTTTCCGTATCCACGCAACTCTGATGGTATCCGCAGTATGGCATGGAGTGTACACAGGGTACTATGCCTGCATCGGAACCGTTCCTTTCGTTTTGGCCGTTGAGGATATTTGGATAAAACTGTTGCTCAAGAATGAATCTCGCAAATTTTCAGAAACGGTAATTACCAATAACAAATCAATTTCTTGAAAATACCTGTGAACAACTTTATCACTATGGTCATATTTAGTACGCAACTTTTCGCGGAAATTTCAAGTAACTATTTCATTCCGTTGGAAAGTTATCGGATCAATGGGCCAACAACTAACCCCGGCTGGACGGACAGAATTGAATCTGACCTCAAATTCTAGGGGACAAGAGATTTATTATTTGGTTACAACGTTTGTAATTTTAAGATGAAAATAGTCTCAAACGTACAGGTTGCATTTTTTAATGAAGAATTCGTCGTTAAATTGAATAAGATTGCACTTTACATATTTCGCTAGGTCAACGCCTAAATATTTGAAAATCAATTTTACGTCACAGTTCACAATGCGAACAGAAGTAGCAGTAATTTGCCCGGAATTGATGATATAATGCGCATTTTTCGCATCGAAAGCCAAACCGGTTCTATAAATATTGAATCTCTAGTTCTTTCTTTCAGAAACTTATTATTTTTCGATTGCTGTTGACCTAACTGTAAACACAATAAAGTTTGAAAGAAATCACACAAAGATTTCATTTCGTAAAACACATGACTATTTTTGAATGGGTGGATATGATCTTCACGAAATTTAGCATGACACTTCATGCCATCATTTTTCTACTAAGTACTAGTTTTCAATTCTATTGGATCTGTATTTTGGTAAATAATTGGGCGGATTTTACCTATTTACTAATTCGATGGTCCGCCTTCTATTTATATTTTAATATACCATTGAGAAGCTACAAATAAGCAGAATTAACTAAGTGACACAAACATGGAAGCACTCATGCAAGCTGGGACAACTTTTTTCTTATATCTTCTTTCTCCCGCATATGAACTAACAGGTTATCTGGAAATTTAAATGCTCTACCTCCGCATTTAAGTTATTAGAATTAATTTTTGGCATTTATTAATACGTCAACCGCTGGGATATTTGGTTTACCGGAGCGCTATTCTTGAAATCCTGGGAAGAGAATAACCTAGAAAAAGTGGGCATTTCCACGTTGTTAGCAAGGATACGCGGTGAATTAGTATGGAACGATAGAGAACGTTCTATACCATCGCAGTCAAGAATAGCGACCCAGACTGAGAAGTCATCATAGAATTCAGGACAGTTAGAAGGGTTGACTATGAAAGAAATTGCATTCCTACATATATTCCTGAAATGAACCTAGAATTCTTCATTATTTCAGCAAATGCGACTCCACAAATTTGTCATATGGTTCTTCAAAATGCATTTCTTCTCCTACCAAGCCATCGCAATGCATCTATTAGAACTCAACAAGATATTCTATTATTACAATTCCATATACCATGTAGGCCTTGTACTGGGGATATTCCTTTATGTTCTTGGTTTATATATCTTCAAATCAGAGAAGAAAAGAGCAAAGGCTGAAAACAGTAAGAAGACTGCAGTAGAACATAAACAAACTGAGGGTGGTGCTAAACTTCACTCTAGCTGATAATCCAGCGATGAAAACTGAATCATGAAATACAAATATGAGAAAACTGGGAACATAAACAAGAACAAGATTTGAACTCGAGAGTGTTAATGAACAAAGTATCTTCACAGTGCCAAAATACAAACCACATTTGTGCGAATTATTGTTGATACCATGAAGATAATATATACATTTTTGGTATTTGGTATTTTTTGTTTAACTATATTCTTTATCCTTCTTTTATTCGTTCATCATTTAATCGGAAAAAGGATGGGTAAGTGATAGTTTGGCTTGAAGAACTCTTCTCTTCACTGTGATCGCTCAGTTCTGTTGTCCATTACTATGTGTTTGAGAATGTATAAGAGCTGAAGTACCCGTGACGAAAATGGGAAAATACATACAAAAATATTAGCTATTTGTACGTAACATAGTAATTCTATCCAAACAAAGATAAGAATGAATATCAATTCATTCATAAATAAATCTAAAAATATTTCACCGTGATCAGAGCTAGTCACACCACCCAAACCAACCACAGCTCTATGGTCGGCTCGGAAAATACCATAGACCTAAAATAACATGGACGGAGCTTTAGAAAGAGAGGATTGTAACGTACATAAGAGAGAGGTGAGCTAGAAGAGGCAAATCTGTTCTAGCTCCATCTTCTTTTGAACTCTCCAAAATAGTATCTACTCTCTCACTCGTATTTTTTAAGATTCCAAGCCTCTTCTAGCTCCATCCTTTTTATCCCTAGAAAACGCATATTCTTTCTCTCTTGGATGTATATATCAATCGATTCAGTCTAAAAGTGACGTAAAGCTCCGTCCATGTTATATTTGGTCTATGGAAAATACCATAGACCTCATAACATGGACGGAGCTTTACGTCACTTTCAGACTGAATCGATTGAAACGTACATGTAAGAGAGAACGAATATGCGTTTTCTAGGGATACAAAAGATAGAGCCAGAAGAGGCTTGGAATCTTAAAAAATATGAGGGAGAGAGTAGATACTATTTTGAAGGGTGCAAAAGGATGGAGCTATAATAGATAAACCTCTTCTAGCTCCATCTCTCTCATGTTCGTTCCAATCCTCTCTCTCTCTCTCTCTCTCTCTCTCTCTAAAGCTCCGTCCATGGTATTTTAGGTCTATGGAAAATACCTACTGAAACAAAGAGCACACTGCGCTACGTCATGATATGTGTGGACCTTGAACCGACTAAATGCAATTCAGAATTTTCTGAGGGAGCAAGTGCAAAGCATTCTCGTGAAGCATTCGTCAATTTGACAATAGAAACTGTTGATCGAAGAATCAACTGAATGCGTTGAATGAAGAGTGTAACGCAGTCTTCAAATTTCTTCTTGTGTAGTTTGCATTCGTCATGTTGAAGAATAGAAACTGTTGAACGAAGAATCAACAACTGAATGCGTTAGTTGAGTTTGTTTGTGGAGTGCTGATTGGTCCGCCCATTACTTCGTTCACGTCAACAGTGAAGAGGTTTATTTGAGGTCAACGCTCACTTAACGGTGAAGGCTCAGGCCACGCCCCACCGGGTCGGGACGGAATTCTATTTTTTCCTCATAATTGAATAGGACAGGGCGCTCACTTCACTGCTATGGAATGCTTCAAATCAGCAGTGGAATAAATTTCCGTTTTGTCGTGGCCCGACCCGTTGCGAATTAGTGAGCGTTGGCCATTACACATCGTTTCATATGTCGCTCATATCGTCGCTAGTCTGTCGAATGCAATTTTGAGGTTCAGAAATGAAATAAAATGAAAGTAGCGCCTCCCGAAATTTGTGTTGGAGTCAAGGCTGAAATAAAATTAGTAAAACCAGCAGGGGCGTAATAGAGTCAATTTCATCGGTGAGTTCTTGCACTCCATATATTTCAATGTTAAAGGGTTAACTCTCACTTTCGAACCAGATTTGACAAGTTAACTTTTAGTTATCTGTCAAAATAATTTTATGATACTGGCGATGATTTTGGCATAGTTTTTCAGTTGGTTTCGATATATTCTGTTGAATGAAACTCATTTTTAAAAAAGTCAAGTATACTTCCATATTTAGATTTACTTGGTGGAATAATTGTATTTCATTACTTACAGTAACAACTAACAAGTACCCTTCTGGATTCGCCTCTTCGTAAATAGCATAGAACCAAACAGTAAAAGTAGCAGTAAGACAATGTAGTTCCAGTAAACTGATGTTTGGTACCTCACAATTAGGGACCATTCTTGAGACACGAAAATAAAAGCGAGACTGTAAAATATGTGTAGCTTCAGAATTATCCGTAAATATTGTTGAAATGATGATTGTACCTGAAAATTCATAAATATTGAAATGATTCGTAAATTCATAGGTGTTGTAAAAAAAATATTCAGGAGTTACTTAACCTTGACCAAAAAAAAAAACAAAAAACGATTAGGTTCTGAACAGAATCAGGAGATATCGAGAAGAGCATGTAAAGTCAACAGCTTTTGCATGATTGTTCGAACTATAAGTTAGAGTGATGACGCATCCAGATATTCAACTCGTTCAACGCTTCTTTTATTATTGCCTGAATAAAACCATTTTGTCATCAGATTGCCATGGACCTCAAACCTGCGATTTTTTTAACTTGTCCTAGATGTCCACTCGATGGGATCTTCATATATTTGGAAAATTGAAGAAAAATAAATGTAGTATTAATGAGACAATCAGCCTAAAAACTTCGCAAGGACGCGATGGATAGACCGCTATAGTAGCCCACCCATTTATTCAGAATAATAACAAGAAAAATATAAATGTTTAGGAGACATAACATCACTCAATAAGTCCCCCTTACCAGTAATAACAATAAGATTTGACTTAATTCGACAGCATAGTCACCTTCAAGATATGCTCCACCAGCTTTTCAATAGCTTTTCTGTGAGGAGGTTCGCCTCTGCTTTCGAAATAGGCTTCAACCTCGGCAATCACTCCCTTAATTAGAGCCAAATTTCTTTCCCTGAAACATTTTTTGAGGTCTGCAGAAACCCAGTAATCAAAGATCTGGACAATACGCTGGGTAGTCAAGCAGTTTGAACCGCAATTTGACAATGGTTTTTATCGACTTTTAACAAGGAGTATCTTGGTGAAAGATAGTTTTTTACTTTTGCATTTCATGACGCTTTTTCTTAATTTCTGCACCCAATCGATCCAATAACGTAATTTAATATTCATTGTTGGAGGTTTTACCTTTGTCAAAAGAGTCAATGTATAATATAAAATGCACATCTCAAAATCCGATTGCCATAACCTTGCCAGCTGATTTTTGAGAATTTGGTCATTTGGACTACTTTCACCAATTTGCTGTCCACTCAGCTGACGACGCTCTCTTTGACTCAGCAGTGTAGTTATGATTCCATGTTTTATTCAATGTCACATATCGTCGCGACAAACCCTGTTCATTCCGCTTAAACAGCGTTTTTGCTTTTGATCAGCTGTTAGCTAGCGCGGCACCCCATTCGAGCAAAGCTTTCTCATGGACGAATGTAAAAATATTAGTGAATACAGTGCTATCTGATGATTTCAACCCCTCCACTATCTCACGCAACTCCAATTGATGATCGCTCAGATCCAGTTCGTTCTTCTGAAACCTATCGAGTTCGGACGACCAGAGCGTTCGGTGGTTCTCCGACCACGTTTAACTTCAGCATACCACCCTTTTACCGTTGTTATCGATGAAGCCGAGTCTGTATAACACCAATTAAGCCATTGCTTTGCTTTTCCATGAAAAAACACTGGTTTATCAATACACGAAACTCGTCTTTATCCATTTTTCAAACAACAATGAATGTAGCGTCACTTAATCTTCAATATCTCGATGTAGACTGAACTCTTCGTTAAGAAATTTTGACATGCATCTTTTGCAGTTTGGTACCAACGAGAAAAAGTGATATGGCGGTGCCATCCGTGCATCAGGCCTGGGACTTATTGAGTGTAGATTTTACTATTCAACTTACCCTTCCTTTGAGTATAATCTCCCAACGTTCTTCGATGAACAAAATGAGTGATGCGAAGAACAATGATTGAAAGTAACCGATTTGCAGTCCATGCCAGAAGCTGGAGAAAAGCATTGTTGCCGGTTTTCTCAACATATTGTAAGGGACCATTTTGTACACATATTTATACAACCAAAACTGTATTGTTTGGTTCCAGTATTTGATCGCTTCCTTGAACTGAATTGAGGTGTGTAACTTTCTCACGTTTGCATTCTGAACCGCCTTGTATGAATACCGGAACTGGTACACGCTCTCCCGAGGTCTGAAATCATAAGTATACATCCATTTCAAAGCTGAGATCAAGTGGAGAAGCCAACAGAGTTGAGCACACTGCAATCAGTAAGCCACCACCTTTCATATTTTATGGCCACAACCAACTGTCAAGTTTCTGAAGTACCTTAACAAGCTATACAATTTTCTTTAAACCTAATATACTCACATCATGAACATCCTTTGAAGGTTTTCAGTTGGCCCGTGTCCACATTTTGGTTTCGTAAAATCAGGATATGCCCCGATTCCACTTATAAAGCAAGAAGCCTTCGTCAAAACAAAAGCATTGCTTATTCTCAATAAGAAATCTATTCCTATGGGATAAATATACAAGATTCTGAAGAGGATGTTACTCTCGTTATAAAACTCGTCGGTTGATACATACTGCAAATTAATATAAAAGTTGTTGACTTTCACATAATTAAGGGAATCCATACATTTTTCTGCTTTTGGAGGGGGTGTGGAGATTGTAACCTTCTAAAGCGTAGAATAGGTCTCTTGCATGTAACACGAAATATCATATTTTATGTTTTTCTCATTTCATTTCAATACAGAATCATAGCTTATGCTACCACACATTTCAACAATTTACGAATTTTGAAAAATTCGTCTATGATCGATACAGCCGACGGCGTCCATTGGTTTGCTAGAGAGAAGGGTACACGAAAAGAGAGACATAGTGCATAGGAACAGATACTTCACGGAACGCCGAGAAGTTTCGACCGTTCAAACAGCCAATATATGGATCCAAATTTGAAAGATTGTCTGCTCGTTTACAATTTAAAGTTTTGATGATGGCGATTGAGTTTTTCAGAATTCTTTTGGAGAGAAAAAAAATACGCCAAGAGACCTACTGTGTACACCAAGAGGTTCTTTTTTCGATATTCTAGCTGGATTTTGAAATTTTTACTCGTCAATTTTGTTTATCGTATTACACTGCTGCTCGAACAAATGAATGTTCTGAATCATAGAAGCGTTAAGTCCAGTACTGACTCTTCATCATTCTTATTCACATAGGTAAGGGATCAGTTACTGCTTTTAGTACTTATTCATAAATTTAATAAACTACAATGATAACCGGAAAATGTTTCCAAGTATGGTTTTCACCGATGCAAAAATGCATTGACTGAAGGAAATCATACTTAACAATATAATAATTGATGAGTCCTTCAAATATAAACAGAAATCTAAAGTGGTGACCACACACTAGGTCTCGCACAAGCATTAGCTTCTGAGGGGTTCCACAGTGGAACTTAGGAGAATCAACAACAATACCATACATATACGCGATCGCGTTCACGATGGAGATCATGATGGTCGGTTGCGTACTGCCCGGATCATATAAAGGCGATCAGATCTCGATCTTTTGTATATTGTATGTCAAAATCTCCTTGGATACGGCAATATCTTTCATTAACGTCATGCGATCACGACTGCACGCCTACAGGTCGCGAACTGGTCGTGACAAGTGTTTGCTGCTCAGAGCCGGATCTCGAACGTAGCCTCAGAGCACAGAATAGAGAAGTATAATACTTCTCTATTATGTGATCAGAGTAACAAACAACGTAGAGGGACTCTACGCAGTTATTGGGTGTCCGCAACATCCTTTTGTCGACGTAGTCAGATTGTGATATATTTGGAAATGCGCAATGCTATTATCTTATTGTAATTGTATATTAAATTGAATAGAAAATATTAATTTTAATAATTCTCAGTTAAATATGGAAATTTAAACATTTCATGATCGATATTTTTCTTCAGTTTCGAATTCGTTGTAAGAAGAATACTCACCCTTTTCAGTATCTACCTGCTGAATTCAACGATGCCGCATTAACAGTATACCGCCGGTCAATCTGTCATCCGTTGTTTTGGTGAGTTTCTAACGCATTTTTAGATATTTCCAGCTGTTTACTTCAATATTTTTTGAATTATTACAATACTTTAATTCACTATCGGACGTAGAAAGTGTGGTGTTTGTGGAGAATCCCGTGAATTGAATGAAATATCGTATCACAGGTTGGTAACTGCTTTGTAGACAAGTTTGTTTTGATTGCGCTCGAAGTGTCAAATTTTGTATCACATGTTGCGGACAGCATTCGCCTTCTAAATGTGACGTATGCTTCCTCTATGTTGTTTGTTACTCTGAGGGCGTAGCAGAGGAGGCATTTGCCACGGTCGAAAGCTTACTATGGGCGCAGACTAAACAAGGCCATAAGTAGTTTCCAAACAAAATTCCAGACAACATTTTTTACATTTGTCGGCAGCTCGATTCACAATCTGGGATTCGCTCAAAGATTATAAATTACGAAGACGTTGAAGATCGAGGGTCTAGATGAACCCACCCTTGTCTGAATACAAGGGTAATTTTATGCAGTGGGAAGTGCATCACAGCCAATATCAATTCAAAAAAAACACCGCAAATTTCACACAAGGGTTTATTATTTTCTTAGTTAAGTAACCCAATTTACCGTTGATATCTTAAACAACTTAGAACCGAATGCGAAGATTCATGTTCGATATTATTGGAAATTTGCAGCGTTTTTCTTTTTATTTCAGGAACCCCTGGTCGGAATTCATCCGGGTAAAATTTTTTAGGTTTAGTTGTGCAACAGTAATCAACGTTCAGAGTTTCATGAAAATTCGGTGGTAAGTTTTCGAGAAATAATTTTTTTTTCCCAACCCTCCATTTAGACCCCTTAAGGTACACTGATCCTGCTGAACAGCTTGGAGGATCAACCGCGAGTGACACACGATTCTTCTACCAAGTTTCAAGGATTCCCGTTCAGTACTTCCCGAGAAAAGCCCCGAACAATGGACCGACGAATTTTTTTTTATTCGTTCATTTAAATCTACATACTCCAAAACGTAAACTGTGAAATTTTCAGGGGGAGTTAAATTTTTTTTTGTTGGTCGATCAATAAGGTTTATTATTTGATTTTATCAAATAATAAACCAAAAAGATACCTTCTTATTATACAGGGTGATTCCGGAGGAGACCGTCAGATTTTCGGATAAGTTTACACTAGTCAAGACAGTCTCGGAACACTGTTTGGTTTATGGCTGTTGAGAATATACAGGGTGATTTGTCCGATTCGACCGATTTTACTTTTACTGATAACTTTGGTATGGCTTATTCGATTTCAATGAAATTTTCAGCGTAGTACAATCGTGTTGAACACATTCTTTGATTTCAATTTTTTTTCAAAATAAGCGGTTGTTATTGTGATAAATCCAGATTAATTGTGCAGGTTGAAAAACACCCTGTACATAGCGTTTCCTAAACTACGCTATATGTTTACGATTGTCCTATAATAAGTCATTATTTGAGAGTTTCTAATTTTTTTGGCACACTTCTTTTCCGAGAATATTTTTTCAAAAAATGATAATGTCGAAATTTCGCTCCAATCGATTCTACTTTTATTGATAACTTTGGTATGGCTCATCTAATTTTGATGAAATTTGCAGTGTAGAACAATCTGAACGAGTACATTCAATAATCGCAAAAGTCTCTCTACATACAGTGTTGTAATTGTGATAATTTTAGAATTTCAGATCAATTGTGCAGTTGAAAGAAAAACACCCTGTACTTTTTCAAAAATTTCTTATTCGTTGCAAATTCTACAATAATATGTCATCATCCAGAGGTTTCTAATTTCTTTGGCACACCTCCGGTTTTCCTAGAAAGTATTTTTGTAGAAGAGCATTATCGAAATTTGGCTCACAAGCAGTGAGAGTATTCGGAACTAGGTAAGAAAGCTGTATCGTCCAAAGATGCAAAGTTGTTCGTCACTTCTACAATATTCTTTTCAAATTCGAAATATATTCTGGATTGAATGGTTTCATACAAAATATTAGCAATTAAATATGAATTTGGAATTTGAAAAAAATATTTTAGAACTTAGGAACTGCTTTGCATCCTTGGACAATATGTACAGCTTTCCTACCTAGTGCGGAATACTTTCAATGCTTGTGAGCCAAATTTAGATCATGCTCTTCTTCAAAAATATTTTCTAGGAAAACCGGAGGTGTGCAAAAGAAATTAAAAACCTCTGAATGATGACATATCATTGTAGAATCTGAAACGAATAAGAAAGTTTTGGAGAAGCAATATACAGGGTGTTTTTTTTCAACCACACAATTAATCTGAAATTCTAAAATTATCACAATTACAACCCTGTATTTTGAGAGACATTTGCGATTATTGAATGTACTCGTTCAGATTGTTCTACACTGTAAATTTCATCAAAATTGAATGAGCCATGAGTTATCAATGAAAGTAGAATCGATTGGAGCGAAATTTCGACATTGACTTTTTTTGATGGAATTTTGTCAAAAAACTAGAAGTGTGCCAAAAAAATTAGAAACTCTCAAATAATGACTTAGTATGGTAGAATCGTAAAAGGATAGCATAGTTTAGGAAACGCTATGTACAGAGTATTTTTTCAACCTGCACAATTAATTTGGATTTATCACAATAACAACCGCTTATTTTGAAAAAAAAATTGAAGTCAATGAATGTGTTCAACACTATTGTACTACGCTCAAAATTTCATTGAAATCGAATAAGCCATACCAAAGTTATCAATAAAAGTAAAATCGGTCGAATCGGACAAATCACCCTGTATATTCTCAATAGAGACCTCCAACCATAAACCAAACATTGTTTCGAGACTGTCTTGACTAGTGTAAACTTATCCTAAAATCTGACGGTCTCCTCCGGAATCACCCTGTATATTAAGTGCAATACGGTTATCCAAACTGGGCTGGAAATTATTCTTGCTGGAAAAGAGTTTTTAAATTCAATATCTTACTTATTGAATTTATATCTGGGTTTAACTATACCAGCCAATTTTGTGCACCTAGTCATACTATTCATGGGAATTTTTTCGCGCTCGACGCTCATTCAGGGCTGTATCATTCAGACGCTAAAATCCTTGATCCAGCTCTGCTGCTCCACAAGTTCATTGTAATCATCAGATTGCCATCGCCATCGTGATCGGAATCGCGTCTATGTTGCCTTTATGAATTTAAGATCACTGCCCTAATGGTAACTTGATCATTCCATGACAATTTTATAAATTATGTATGAATTTCCGTGAAGAAAGAAAGGAGGATACGGGTATTTTCTTACCGAAAATGGGTATAAGTGGTTTATTGAATACCTTCCAAGCATAATGAGATGAGAATCTATCACACAAATCATAGTATTATACTGCCATTCTCCAGGATGGTGCTTGAAAGGCAGGAAGAGATAATCGCAGTAAGTTTTATATGTATAATAAGGTACTGAAAAAAAAGAATATATTTATGAAAGAACCAATAGTTATTTATCTATCAGTGGAGTTATGAGGATGTTAATTACCAAGGGCAACAGATTTCAATCCCGAGGGATTGTAAGTTGCCCGAGGTTGTTAACATTCAATAACTCATGTGATAGATAATTGATTTCATTTCATATTAATTAATGAAATATGAAAACCAAATTTTGTTGGTTTTGGAAATCAAACGAACGTTGTTTAAGAATGAAGTATATAGGCATGGATATATCAACTGACAAGTTCGCAAATATTTGTTACGGTAACTAAGGCTTTATTTGTCTATAATGTATCAATATGAAATGAAAGAATTTAAAACACTATGCAGCATAAAGCGGAGGCCACATATACGCGATCACGATCAGATGGCGATCAGATAATTACATCGAACTAGTGGAGCAGCACACACTTGTCGCGATCTGTCTGCGACCTGGCAGCGTTCAGACGGGATCGCATGACGTTAATGAAATATAATGTCGATTCAATAAAGATTTTGACAGACACTGAGAAAAAATTTCGCGATCTGATCGCATATGTATATGTTTCGGGCCGAACGTGACCGCCATCGTGAACACCATCGCGATCGCCATCGTGAACGCGATCGCGTATATGTCGCCTCCCCTCAATAAGCGTTGAAAAATCTATCGTACATTATCAAATATTTTCAGATTTTCGATGGGAAGAATTAATGTCTTGTGGCATTGAAAGCTTATTCAGGGTTTTTCATGTAATTATATAACGATTTTTTTTTTGGACTTTTCAATTCAGTTTCCGATATGTCCTCATTGTCATCAAATTGAAAGAAGTTGGTTTGAAAATATTGCTGTTCGAAAAATTATTCACATTCCTTCACTAACACAGTTTCAGGATCAAGTTACATATATGTTTTTGTAGCCTTAAAAAAATAACAGATTTTGCATTTAATGGATTATAACAACTTACCGCCGATTAATCCGATGTAATGCAAAGCATAACAAATTATATGTTCGGGTGTAGGATAATACTCTGAATTATATCTTGTTTCTTTATGAACTGAGGCATTGTCTTCTTCAGAAGAGTCTATTGCAACACTTATCATCTTCAATGTGGTACTCATCATGAACACATTCGTAATAGACGATGCAGTACAAAAGTATCTGAAGTAGAATAAATAACTACACGTGAAGGTGAAAGCGAAAATTCTTGACCATCTGGAAGAAAAAAAAATTCCACATATTTTGTGACGGGAGCACATGGTTTATACATAAGGGGGTTGCGAGATAAGATAAGTGAGCCTTTAGACCAGGGAGTACCTGAGGAAGGGGGCGGTTAGTAGGAAAATAATTCGGAAAGCCTGTTTAGTAATTTATTATTTCGAAGAATTATTTGTCTGACAAATGTTTTTAATTGGGGTTTGCCAATTCAACCCTTAAATCATCGATTGGATTACAACTTAATTGAGTTGCTATACATTTCAACATGAAATATATATCATAAGATGCTATTTGTTACTTAATGTGGATGATATAATTATAGCATGTAATGATAAAATATTTTTAGAGGATATTAAGTCGGATTATGTAAAACTTTCAAAATAATAATGAATAATGTTAACGATTTTTTAAGAATAAGAATAATTAGACATCTTAACGAAAGAATTATAACCTTAGATCAGTGCTCATCAACATCTTATTTGTTGAATAAATTCAATGTAGAAAATTATAAAGCATTCAAAACACCCATAGAATCAAACATGAAATTAGAGAAAAATGTTAATGATGAATTAAGAACAAAACTGTCATACAAAGAATTATTAGATTCACTGATGTACATAATGCTGGGATCCCGACCAGACATTTGTTTTGCAGTTAGTTATTTTAGGAAGTTTCAAGATTCAGAAACTGATGAGCATTTCAAGCACTTGTTAAGATAAGAGTACTTAAGTAATTAATGTCCAACAGTACTCACTATACCCATAATGCATTTGTTAAATGTTTTGACTCACCTTTTCCGAGTGGAGCATATGATAACAGTATTGACTAAAATATTCACCAAAGGATGCACAATTTCAAATCCACACAAAAACCATAAAGCTGAAAAACCAACAACAGCACCATATCTCCCTTTATACTTGTCAATTACATAGCATTTATCAATTAAAGATGCTGCTATTGAAGAATAGAAAAATGCTGCATAAAGAAAATCCTCGTTTTTCATATCGTTTCGTTTTTCGAACTGCAAATATAGCTCGGTAATGAGAAGCAGCTACTAGCCATCGTGGTAGTGATAAGAAACTATTAACTGCATACGAGTTATGTGTCAATGAAAGGTGATATATCTAGAACCTTTTACCGTCTTATTATGGACGAAGATAATGGCAACACATATAATTGTTTGTTTTCATGGTAGTCGAGGAAAAAACCTTCATTTCAGTTTCGACAAAATTGTTTTTCGATTTTTTTCATGGTCCCTAATCTGCAATCATGATTTGAATTTCATGGCCCCCGAACTTCACTAAAAATTTTTCACGAATTCGGAAAATAGCTTATTTATTTCAAACTGTTGATAATAGAGACTACTGGAAATCCTGATGACACTTTGTTCTGTTCGTCCGATTTGGCCCAATAACGAACTCACCGAGATATTCAGACCACAAATCAAACCTGAAAATTTCAATGTTTCAGGTCTTTTCCTTCGAGAGTTAGAGCACGGACGGACGGACGGCTGGCCGCACATGATTGAATTTGACCAGGAATTCTTCATCAATTAGTCCAAACTAGCCCATTTTCGACTCGGAATTTGAAAATTACAGACATTGTGTCGAAAGAATAACGCGCTGTTCCCCAGAACAAGCGCGTAAAAACATGTTAGACCTATTCCGAGGCCTACCGACTGACTTTATAAAAGAGAATGGAGTATACTTTAGACACTTCAATAAGAATTCATAAATCTTGATAAATTATATCTGTGTGCATGTCATAAATAAATGCATTGACATTGACAGTTCACTTCAAGGTTGACAAATTACTCTTTCGACTCAGCAATCCAAAATTTTGGTGATAAAACATGGGAACCAGTGCATCTCCTTCTCAATCATCAACAACCAAAAGGATTACCACAACGATTCATGATGAGTTGACATGGGGAATGATGTATAGAAGGCAGAATGACAGAAAAAACGACATCCCTCTCCAACTAGCCTGTTCCCCCATTAGTATACATCAGTGCAGCTTAAACAAAACAGTAAAACATGTTTGCATTCATCCACCTCCTGAAGAACAAACGACAATGGCAAAAAAAAGATGCCCCAAAAAAGAAAAATGTGTCAATACAACCAATCTTCATGCGGGTGAGTGTAATCGAAAAGAAATAAATGATTACAATATAATTGAAAGTATTTTGGCGCTCAGGTTTTAGGAAACATTTCGGCCGAATGTCTGTGTCCCGAATTTTGAATCGAAAGTGTTCTCAGCTGATTAGGTTAGATTAGGTTTGTGTTCTTGGCTGATTGGGATGGACTTACAAAGAAATTATTGTCAAATTTTGTCCTACTAGTCGTTGTCGCGGTAGATAAAGGTTGACGGCCGATGATGAACACAATAACATTCTAAAAGAACAATTCAATCACGAAAGCAACATTCGTGAGTAGTCAAATCCATCAAATTATTCCGCAGATACAACCAATCAAAATTCAGTTTTCTAAATATCTCAATCAGTGACATTAGAAGCGTTACATTCAGATGTAAATTATTGCCAACAGAATGACGATATGTGAAGCATGATTTCATTAGCAGTCGTGTTAATTGTATTGCAATGTTAGTTCGCGTTTGTTGTGTATGGACAAATCACCCTGAGGAGCACAAAGAAGACCAACTGGTCAACCGGGGCGTTCCAAAGAACGTAAAGGTGAGCTCTGCTGCAACTGGCTCTATGAGACCGATTTGACTCTAGGGGTCGAATCACTGACCAATGGTTTGGAGAAGAAGATTCAGATCTGTTACTAAAAGTATATTATATTGCAGCATTCAAGCCATTGGAAACTTCTTATACCGTCAACGATTAGTTCTGTCCTTACCTGCGGCCGGGATATTGCATTTACTGTTCAGAGACATGTACATACATGTCATACACAGATATGGTTTTGGAAGCTTTTACTCAAGGTAGCAGATCACCACTTCTCTTTATTCGAGAAAGCATGACATCTACGCGATAAGTCGACCAATCTACTACCACCCCGTTCGCCGAGTTGAGTTAATTACGAAGATTGAGTTGCTTGGAAGCAGTTGTCTCAAGCAGACATCGACCAACTCATTTCGCTGATGCCTATAAGTGTACAAGAGTGTATTCAGCTATGGGACCGTCAAAACACATTATTTATTTTCTTGTTTTGATGTTTATAACATTTTCTGAGAATGTAATCGTTTCATTATTGATGGAAGATTACATCTTTGCCAAAAAATTAAGGTCACGAAGTGGTTCTTTCGATGTGTAGCAACTAATGTCAATATTTGGGCTCAAAACTCACCCTATAAATTCAAAATTCTAGGCTCTTCGAAACTTGCAGCACATACAGAAAGCGGGTCGAACGGACATAGTTGTTCGTTAACCCAACCTAATGTCTCGAGACACTTTTCGGGACAAAATTCGAAATTCTGACGATACGAAGCGCAAAAACAAACTATTCTGTTTCATCCATGTGATATATTATTTTTAGGGCGAGTGGATCTTCTGCATCGAAGTATTCTCAACCAGAAGCAATATATGAAAATTCTAGCTGTTCCTGCAATTCGTTGCTTCAATAAACCTAGAAGAAGAAAGAAACGAAAGTGTATAGATCGTTGTCCACCGCGTTTAGTTAAATTGGCTCTACCTAGAAAGAACCTAGTTCTTGCCACCTGGAAAGATCATCAGTATTTTCTTCCTTCGGAGTTTATCCAGAGACTACACAACCTCTTGTACGCAGACAACAATATCAACATAAAGGACGTGAGGTACTATTTTAAAAGATGCGATAAAAGGAGAAGACGTTTGAAAAGAGCCTTAAAGAAGAAGAAAAGAAGACGAGTACTACTCAACATGATGTGGATCAATTGTGAGGTTAGAAACATGGCCAGACTTATAGTGAATTATTTCATAGAAGAACCTTTACTTGACCTCAGTTTCAAACAGTTGCGTATTTCCTCAATACTGATGAGTTTTATGGGCAGAACTGGAAAAGTACCACAACCATTGACGAGGAGTGTGAAAAAACCCTTTCTCACGACTATCATAGAAATTTGTGACAAGCTGGCTGTGTGGTTGGATAATGTTGTGAAGCTGGTCGATTTTCAACCAATTGATGATGAAGAAGAGGAGTCGGATGAACTTGAAGAGCTGTGGGGTCCGTTTGAAGCGGAAGAAGAGGAGGGGGAACAGGATTATGAAGATATGGATTTTGAGGAGGAGGAAGAAGAAGAAGAGTTTGAGGCTGAACAATAAATTTAGTGAGTTTGTTTATTGTATTGAGTATTCCTTTTGTGTAACACTGTTCCGTACTATATTTTGCAAAAATGTAAACTTCTAAGAAATATATAAGCTCTCTTATCAACAGTTGTTCATAAATTGGTAACCTCAGAGAATGAATGTTTACTTCCCGCTGCGAGGGTATACTGTATATTATTTTTTAGTTTTTTATGGGTTTTCACTCCCAATATCTGGAACAGAACTATTAAAAATTAAATAAAAATTGTTTTTTTCATGAAAAACGCCCTTGCGGATTGCAGTATTAAAATATTTGTCAAGGGCAGTTTCTTGCAGAAAAGATTGCCTAATGAATAATACAGGAACAATACAAACGATAAAGAGAACGAACTGCGACGTTTCAGAGTACAAATCTGACTCTTCCATCAGACAAAAGCAGAAAATTTCAAGAATTATTTTCTGTCTTGTCGCCGAAAGATACTTCGACGAAGTGTGAGGTGTGTCTTATTGTTTTTTTCCGAACACCAACGATGAATGAAATCCACCCCTTTGTCGTATTTGTAATTTATGAAAATACAACTGACCTAAATCCTTTGGGCTGAATAGCAATATGAATAAATGCTTGTTATCACCTAATTAAAAAATATCAAACTGACATATCGGCTTAACACCGATAGAATAACTTCTGATATGATAATTCAACAATATTAAAACCAAAAAAATATAAATAGAAATATTCATGAAGATTTCAATATGCAATTAGAAATTCACCTTTAGGTTGAGTTTTTTAAATTTGTATTTGTTTCTGGTAGTGCTGCTATCATGTTCACGATATTTTTTATTAGTGTTTGCCTTCTTCAAACTACTTTATCTGTTGAGCAATTGGATTTGAAAGCAGAATATTTAGAGAATCTTATTGAAGATGCATTCAAACAAAAGGAATCATATACAGTCAGACAAAACAATCATGATTTCTTTGCAAATTGCCAGAAAAACGATGTACTGGGTATGTATTCATTCATCATTCTAACCAGTTGCGATCATGGATAGCATCAAGCAAGATGCTACGATCGCAACCTCGATAATTCAGTTGTATGTTCTGATTGAAATGAACAAATAATTAATAAATAACTGATTCATGATAGAATAGATAGATAGAATATAGAAATTTAGGGCGCCCAGGTCCAGGATTGGTTTCAGTGGAATATAATAATTTGACAAACAATTGGTAACCTTGTGAATATGATTTTTCTGTTATGTATTTTTAAATATAAATTCTCGTAGGATATTATCAGGCACCAGCGTGCATTGCAGAGGTCTCTATGAGGACTCAGGGGAAAGTTAGAGTTATTTATTTAACTTCAAACATGAAAAGTTAATTCTTCAGAAATTTTTCCACGGGAAAGCCAACGGTTGATTATTTGGGTCAGCTGGAGGTCCACAGGAGGAACACCTCCTTTGACTGCCCGGGAATCTGAAAAGTTACTCAACAGATATTGGCTTTAAACTAGAACCTAGAAGAACACTGACGTGCAAGCAGCAGCTTTTGCGCGCATGTTCAAATTCGTTGCCAAAGCTGAAACGCATCTTTACTTCCTGGGTCCCTATTCTTGAATCAGGGATGAGAGAAAATAGGCGTGTCGACGCTGTTGTCAAGGAAACGCGGTGCATCTGACCAGAAGATGGCAGAATATTATTAAAAAAAATTTAAATTTTGCACTATGATCACAAAATTTTGCACAAAGTTGTTCATCAGCATTTTCAAACAAGTTACCAAGTTTCATCATGTTTAAATCAGTTTTTTTCGAGTTATTCCTCACGAAATTTTACATATTTGTTTACAATTACTCCGAAAACTATGAACGTATCTAACAGAAATTTGGTGCACTCTTTGAAATATGGAGGTCACGGTAGGAGCAGAGTTTTTCCAAAAATGGTGAAAAGTTTCCTGAACTTTTTCGAACATTTTTTTTTTCAATATACTGATCGTATGACCTCAACAAAATTATGCAATAAGTTGGTCGGTCCTGATGTTTCAACTAACTGCCACGGTCCAATCCAATCGCTGCAGTGGTTCCTGAAATATCGGGGAAATAACCTTAAAATTTCAAATGGCTATAACTCCGAAACCGCCGGGCCGATTTTTTCCATTAACGAACTCAATCGCTGCATTCTGATGCGAGAACTACCCTGAAAGTTTCAAGCCGGCAGCTTGCTCCGCTCGACAGTAATCGTGTCCTGGTCCGGACAGAATCGATTTTAATACCGATACCCATCATCAGTGGATCCGACCTAGTCGTTTGAATCCATTTTCGGAAAAAAAAATCGGAAATTACAGGCATTCGGACAACACGATAGCATTCTGTTCCTTAGAACATGCGCGCAAAAACTTAATGCAATTAGAATCTGACATAGTTCAATCACAAAGCTGTAAGAGGAGATAACATATACTACATTCACTTTTATAAACTATCCCGGTTGGCCATAATTTAGGTCTATTGAGTTTTTGCACTTAAAACTGATGCAGGTTGGTACTCGTGAAATATCGGCAATGTCAAAATAATTCTCGGAGACGTTGTCACATGCCAATGCCAATTTTTCTCTCAATCTCAACATAATCATCACGCTTGGAAACTAAAAATGCCGAAGGGTAGTTTTGAAGAAGAGGTATCAGGAAGTGCCATGTAGAATTGAAATCTGCTTCTTTTGATAGTAACCCTGATAGTTTGGAATCAATCATTTATCACAAGCTATCCAAAACATTTTCGACGTATGTGGGTGAAAACCCAGTGTATCCCATAGATTCCCACGAACTTTGTAAATTGAGTTAGTTCTTTTAAGGTGACACAGGTTTTATAGTACTACGATATTTTCATACTGGAGTATGTCAAGTTGTGCTACAAGGTATTTAAATGTCTGCTGCAGACTTATTTCTTGAGAATTCCGAAAATTAGTGAATTCCATAGGTTTGTCTGTTCGATTAGAAGTTTTACTGCAGGGTTATTCGAGTACTTTTATTTTTTTCGAATGAACTATCACAAAGTCATTACTTTGTAGAGTAATCCATTGACTACTCTACTCTTTATTTTTCAGTAAAATTCAACACTCGATTCTTGATTTCCTTACAAGAAAATAGCATAACTGAATCTTCCAACCATGTTTATATACGTGAAATATTTCCAGTGTTAACAGAAAAAAAGTTTCTTTCACATTTGCCAGGTCTTTGGAATTATTGAAAACACATTATATTTTCTCAAATTCATTATTTTCCAAAAGTTAATTCAAATTTTGAAATTTACGTTATTACTACGACCTCTATGTAGAGAGGACAACGTTGTGTAGTTATCTGACAGGAAAATGGCTATAACCTAACATTTTCAGAATATACACGATGAAATGTGTGAAAATGTCATGGCCAGCCAGGATAGTTTATAAAAATGAATGGAGTATACTGGAATATGTAAATAAATTCATAGTAGGTTCCACAAAAAGTATTCTTTTTGTGGATCTTACTGCGAGTTACTATTCCCATTCGATTTTTTGATGGATATTTTTTTCCTTTTATTATGTGGATTAAAAGCCAACGCTCACTTATCGGCGACAGCCCACGGCACACCGGAATTTTATTCTTGCTATATAATTGAATGGAACAGCGCGCACGTGACCGCTACGGAACACGGAAAATCAGTAGGGAAATGAGTTTCCATTTTGCAGTAGTCCAGGCTGTTGCCGATAAGTGAGCGTTGGCCTTCATCAGAATGGAGCTTTCCTTTCATTGAATGAACCCATAGAACTGTAAGAATAGTTCAAATCTGAATAAGATACCTAAAGTTCTCAACCTCGTGCCAGTTCCTTTCAGGAGAAATGTTAGATGTGTTTCATTTCTTTCCAGATTATGGTTCCTTCGACTTCATCGTGATAGGATCTGGTTCAGCCGGATCCGTTGTAGGGTCACGTCTGAGTGAAATTGAAAAATGGAATATTCTCCACTTAGAAGCAGGAGGATATATAGACGATCTATCCGAAATACCATATTTATGGCCTATCCTTCAATTTTCCGATCGAAATTGGGGATATTATACAGTTCCACAAAAGAACGGATGTTTTGGTGAGATATTTTGATTCCTTCATTCAGTATAAAAGTCAATTTCACTTCAAAAAACTTCGGGAACAATAGAGGCTCGAAATATAATACGAGTACGTATTTGCTATGTGAACTATATCCTCAGAAAAATGGATGCTTTGGTGAGATAATTCGTTTCTTTCATTCGGTATAAAATTAAAATGGTGAGTCACATAGAAAACTTCTGGAGAAGCTATCATGCTTTGGAATTTCTGGTGTGCTTCTTTCTCTTCCAGAATCTTACCTCACGAATCGTTTGCAATATGTTGGGTACGAGGGAGTTGAGTCATTTAAATTTATTGCAACTTCAGGGGTCCCCCAAGGGTCTAATTTAGGGCCACTTCTATTCCTCGTGTTCATTAATGATATATGTGATATAATATCTTCCAAGAAACTTCTATTTGCTGACGACCTGAAGTTATTCAGAGAGATAAAGTGTCTTTCAGACTGTTATTTGTTGCAGAGGAATCTCGAGAGATTGATCGACTGGTGTGCGGGAACCATAGAGATTCGAAAAATAATATGAATTTGCTATGTGAACTACATGTGGCAGAGCCGATTTACTAGTTTCAAGGGGCTATAAAAATGGCAGAAGTTAAAAAACAGTTTTATTCATGCGAATGGATTTGTTGTCCCCTACCAAGTGCTACCATCCTTTACACTGGTTCCAACGTACAGAAGACGGCCAAAAGCCCCAAACACGTGCCTACGTTTAACTCTAATTCAAGACTACGTCCATTAAATTCTTCCTGTTTTTCATAAACCCTCGAGCCTTAATTGCTCAAATATATAGATGTCAATCCGCTAGGATCAACGAAAATATTGAAATCATTGGGAAGATTCCACCCATCTACAAATTCGACATTCATAACTAAGAGCTAAACGTTCGCTTACAATAATCATTTTCTACCCACAAGAATTTAATTTTTCAAGCCAATCTATATTTTTTTAACAAAGCAGTATTGAAAAATTTTTTAAAGAAGCACTGACGTGAAGTTAGCAGCTTTTATGCGCTTATTATAATAACATTGCGCAACGGTGGATTGGAAATTTTAGTGAAGTTTCAATGAAGTATGAAAAATAAAAAAAAATTTTTTTTCGAATTTTTCCATGGATAATTCTTTTTATCGACTCTGTTCATCTTCCAACCAAGTTTCATCTCGATCAGATAATTATTTTTCGAGTTATTGAAAAATCAAAATTTCAAATGGCTGTAGCACAAAAACCATTCCGAAGATTGCGCCCATTAACGAACTTAACCGAGATATTCAGGATCTTAACCTAACCTGAAAATTTCAAGACTCTAGGTCCTTCCTTTCGAAAGTTACAGCGCTGTTCCCCAGAACAAGCGCGTAAAAAGGGATTGTCACATAAACAAAATTAACGGGCCAAAGCCAACTAAAAGCCTTCATGAATCCAAAATCATGAACACATTCTTATAGTACGCTTTTTTTCGGTAATGATAAGCCTCAGTTTAAAACTAATAAAATATAAGTAACATATAAGTTTGAACATTCGTAACACGAAGGTCTGGGAAGATTGTGATGAATTTAATAGAACGCAATTTTTACTTATGATAATAATTTTCCCTGCCGGTCTTTATTACCATGAAGCTACAATGGAACCAGTTGAGTTCAAATTCTACTTACCGTTCAGCGAACGACAGAATACAGAAACGATGAAAATGTTATTCTGAACAAAAAGTATTCCGACTTCGGGCCCAAGTCTCACAGTGTATCTTGATGAATTGATGTATTATCACCAAATGAAAATTGACTTATACAGTGATGTAATGATGAACGTTTCCCCACGATAGTTATAAATAATCCTAATCCATTAATTTCAGGTTGGAAAAACCAACAGTGTCATTACCCAAGGGGAAAAATACTGGGAGGTTCGAGTAGCATTAATGGTGGTGGATGTCACAAAGGAAATAGAGAAGACTTCAACAGATGGGCTTCTCTCGGGAACATTGGATGGTCATACGATGATCTTTTGCCCTATTTCAAAAAAATGGAAAACTTCCAGTCAGACGAAATCGATCGAAGATATAGAGGCTTTGGAGGACCTGTCAATATTGCTTTCCAAATGCCGAAAAGGAATCTAACAGAGGTTTTCTTGGCAGCTTCCGAGGTTGGAATAGAGCCAAATAGCGATTATAATGGTGCCCGTCAATTGGGGATATCACGTCAACAACGATTCATCAAATATGGTAGGAGAGTGAGTGGCGCAACCGCTTATGTTATACCTTCAATTACTAGGCATAATTACAACGTTACTATGGAGGCGTTTGTCTACAGAATATTGATAGATGAAACCACCAAGGCAGTTAATGGTGTTCTCTTCATTAAGAACGGTCAGAAATACATGGCAAAAGCAAAAAAGGAAGTGATACTATCAGCAGGATCTATCAACTCAGCTCAACTTCTAATGTTGTCTGGAATAGGACCTAAGGAAGAGTTAACGAAGCATTCGATCAACGTTATTGCAGATCTTCCTGTTGGAATGGAAGCCCGAGATCATTACTATTTCAGATTATCTATTGCAACGAATTATACAATCCCAAAAATTTCTTATAAGGAACTAGTCAGAGAATATCTTGATGGTAAAGGACTTTTAACAGGTGCTCTGAACACTTGGACATACTCATATTTGAACACAAGAAACAAATCTTCAAGTGTTCCTAATATTGAGGTCCTTTTCCATTTCAACAATCCAATACCCACACCTGCATCAGAATACAGTAGTTACATCAAAGAGGTAGACGACTATTTTAGTTCAATCAATGCACAAACCCATTCTGTTATTGAGATATTTCTATTTCATCCGAAATCTCGCGGGACTCTCAAGTTAAAGTCAAAAGCTGCGAAGGATTTTCCATTGATTGATCCTGGTTTTTTCACTGATGAGGATGATCTCGAAGTATTTTATGAAGGGATACAATTTGTTAGCAAAGTATTGGAAACTGGGCCCGCCAAAAAGTACAACATGACGATAGTGAAGATGCCATTTTGTGGACAATATGAATTCAATTCGAAGGAATATTGGTTCTGCTGTCTGAAATACATAACAAACCATCCAGGACACTTCTCGTCAACAGCAAAGATGGGTCCTGTCAGTGATCGTAGAGCAGTTGTCGACAATAAGTTGAAAGTGTATGGAATCAAGAATCTAAGGATAGCTGATAATAGCATTTTGCCAACACATATTTCTGGTCATACGAATACTATTGCGATGGTGATAGGTGAAAAAGCGGCAGATTTAGTTAAAAAAGATCATGAAAACAAAAACCTTTATTAGTATATAAAATAAATGTGATATTAATAAATTTTGGTTCTTTATTTTTGCTTAGGAACTCATACTAGAACGCGTCATTCCGTAAAAGTGAGAGCTTTCTGACAAATTTGAGTCTAATTATCTCGAACCATGAATTCAATATGGCACGTTTTAGAAGAGCCATCTACTGGTAACTTCTGAGCAAAATCCGGTGTCAAAATGGATTCTGCCCGGTCGACCTTCGGAATGCACAGTCGTACGCTGGATACCATTTGAATCTTTCAGGGTAGGTTTTCAAATTGCGACGGTTAAGTTCATTAATGGGCAGAATCTTCCAAACAGTTCCGGAGTTACAGTCATTTGAAATTTTGATGTTATTTCACTAATATTTCAGGAGCTACTGGAGCCATTATATTGAAGCTTGGCAGTCAGTTGGAGCATAACGACTTTTAGCAACAGTTTGTTGAAATCATACCGTCAGTAAATTTAAAAAAAATCGGAATTATATTCGAGAAAAATTTCGCTCAGATCTACAGCTCCATATTTCACAGCATTCAACCAAATTTCTTATCCATACGATCATGATTTCCAGAGATATTGTGAAAGAATATGTCAAATTTCGAGGTTTTTTCATTCAAATATTCAATATTCTGTAATCTTCTGAGCATATTATCTTCAGGATATTCTGAATCTTTGAGCTGTCATATTTCGATTAAGTACTGAATTTTAATTCGATCTCATCTGTATTTTCAGAAATATTGGAAAAGTAAAATTTTTAATGAGTACATCTAGAAATCATTTGATGGGCTGTACCCATTCACGAATTCAGCCTTCATAATAAAGGTCCAAACCCACTCTACAATTATGGAGTTTCTTAGTATTTTCTTTGAGAAGTTCATGTGTTCACTATCGGCCGTTATATGGATGAACCGCTGTGTCTTTGAATCGAAACAAAACCTCTGGACTACACGTCAGTGCATTCCTAGTTTTTTTCGCAGCATATCATCTAGACTCCTTCTGCTTTTTGAAATATCACCTTCTTTATCGCTTTTCAATTAAGATGCAACCACGGAAAAAATTGAATTCCTCCCGATAAGGAAGAATATTTTGGCTATGAAATATAAATTAAAACGTTCTGAATTATTTTGGCGAATTTAATTCATATCCACCATTAGGTGGATTTATTTAAATTTACATTTGTTACTCTAAGTGCTTTGATAATGTTCATTCTCGTTTTGACTGGTATCATTAGAGTCTTCTCCATTCCACTTCATCTATAGACCAATCGAATTTGAAAGCAGAATAATTGGAGAAACTGATCAATGATGCTTTTAAACAAAAGGATTCTTAAACTGTCAGAAAAGAACTCCAAAAAAAAAGTTATAATAGGTGAGTATTCATGCATGTATCATTCCAATCATCGCACACAGACTCGGATTTAGGGCGTGTCGGGAGAGGCATTTGCCACGGGCGCAAGCTTAATAGGGGCGCAAAATTGTGATTTTTTTTACTTCCGGCTTTATACTTCAGTGGTGCAGTGTTGCATACACCTGTTTGGGCGACAAGTAGTTAACAAAAAATTCCAGATAATAATTTTACACTTGCAATTTTCGATCTACTATCTGGGATCCGTTCAAGGGTCATAAATTACGAAGTCGTTTACGATACGACCAAGGGGCTAGATGAACCCACCCCAGCCTGTCTACTGCTCCATTCTAGCATCTGGGAAAATTCTATGCAGCGGCGTATTGCATCACAACTTATATCGAATTAATTCAAAAATTAGGAACTGATTTTGGTTTATTATTTGATAAAATCAAATAATAAACCTTAGTGATCGACCAAAAAAAATTACCCCGCCTGAAAATTTCACAATTTACATTTGTAAGTATGTAGATTTGAATGAATTATTTAAAAAAAATCCGACTGTCCACGGTCCGTTGTCCGGGGCTTCCCTCTGAAAATACTGAACCGAATTCCGTGAAAAATCGTTTGTTGCTCGAGATTGCTTCTCCAAGCTTTTCATCAGGATCGGTGTACCCTAAAGGCTCAAAACTGGGGGTAGGAGGAAAAAAAATATTTCTTGAAAACTTACCACCGAATTTTCATGAAACTCTCAACGTTGATCACTGTTGCATAACTCAACCTAAAAATTTTCACCCGGATGATTTCCGACCAGTGGTCCCTGAGCTTTAAAGAAAAACGCTGCAAATTGTGTTGTGAAAAACTAATGAGTTATGAATAATATATAAGTTTTATTGAAGATGTCAATGGTATTGGGTTATTTAACTGAGAAAATAATTTATTATAAGGTTTATCATTTGATAAAATCAAATAATAAACCTTAGTGATCGACCAACAAAAAAAAAATTTCAACCCCCCCTGAAAATTTCACAGTTTACGTTTTGGAGTATGTAGATTTGAATGAACGAATAAAAAAAATCCGTCCGTCCGCCGTCCGTTGTCCGAGGCTTTTCTCAGAAAGTACTGAACCGAAATCCGCGAAACTTGGTAGAAAAATCGTGTGTCACTCGGCATTGATCCTCCAAGCTTTTCAGCAGGATCGGTGTACCCTAAAGGCTCAAAATTGGGGGTTGGAGGGAAATAAAATTATTTTTCAGAAACTTACTACCGAATTTTCATAAAACTTTCAATATTTATACTTGTTGCATGACTCACCCTAAAAATTTTTACCCTAATGATTTCCGACCAGTGGTTCCTGAGGTATAAAGAAAAACGCAGCAAATTTCGGGGTGAAAAACCAATGAGATATGAATAGTATACAGCGTGCCAAAAAAGGAACGTAACTCGTCAATAATTTTTGAACGAAGAATTATTAAGGAAAATCCTCGCACCCGTCGATTTTGAATTCTGAAGGCAATGTATCCTGTGTTTCTTTGAATTTGATATTTCACACCCCACCACTTTATTTTTTCAAATTGGAATATATGGGTTGTGATACATCAAATGAAAGGAAATTTGATTACCTTCTCAGCGATTCGACTAAAAAAAGAGTTTGTCGTGCCGTTTTTCAATAAAAAATTAGGAATAACTTCACAATTTTTGATTGGAGAATACTGCAATCAGACCATTATTGTTTTGATAATTATTATTAAGGAAAATCCACGGATTTCCAAAGATTTTTAATTCCAAAAGCAGGTCTCCTATGCTTTTTTGAATTCGAAATCTCCCACCCTTTACGCTCCACACCCCCATACTGTTTTTTTCAAATAGTAATATATGGATTGTGATATATCAAATGGAAGTACATTCCATTGCATATTGAGTGGCATGACTGAAAAAGAATTTAAGCAATTTTTTCATTAGAAAATTAACAATTTGTGATTGGTGTCAGATTCTTATTCTTAAAATAATAGATATTGAAAAATATCCTCCTACCCGCCGATTTCTATTTTCGAAGTTTGAGAAAATGCATGTAGTTTCAGAGTTGGGGGTTTATACCCTTAAACCTCAACAGTTTTTTTTCGGAAAAATATTGCATGTGAAATATCGCATAAAAGGTCATTCGATGACCAATTCAGTTATATGAACGAAAATGAAAGTTGAGTATTAATTCAATTTAAATCACAAATCCACGGGTTCGAGAATTTCCCTTAGTAATAAGGTAAGTGTTTCTGAGGCAAAAATTCATTTTGAGAATTATACTGAAGTTAGGTTTTAGAGAATCTCATCATGTGTTCTTTACGTATATGGGGTACTCGTTTTCATGAAGAAACTTCCAACAATATTTAAACTGTAACAACACTAGGCGCACAGATACACATACTTGTACCCACGTCACTCTTCAACCTTAATAGAAAAGTCGCGCTTGTACATATGAGCCTAAGGCTATTTAATGCTCTACCCCAAGGGTTTAGGAGGACATCCAAACTGAAAGTTTTCAAAATGACTTTGTATAATGCAATTGTTGACTGTGAACCATATCCTTAGAGTGAATTTTTTTATTTTTGTAGAAGTGAATTGTTTTGAGTTCTGTATTCTGTTTTCACGAAACCAACCTTATTGTATTTCAATAAGTTTTTGATTGAATAAATATATTATTATTATTGTCATTCAATTAATAAAAGAATAATGGTCTGATTACAGTACCCTCCTAACTTAAAATTCTAAATTATTTCCTGATTTTTCAATGAGAAACGGCACAAGGAATTCTACTTCAAGCCACATCGCTGAATAGGTGATCAAATTACCTTTCATTTGATGTATCACAATCCATATATTTCCAGTTGAAAAAATAAAGTGGTGAACTGAGAAATATCAAATTCAAAAAAGCACAGGATAAATTGGTTTTGAAATCAAAAATCGACGGGTGCGAGGATATTCCTTAATAGTTTTTCGTACACTCATTATTGACGAGTAATTTTACTTTTTTGGCACGCTGTATAAGTTTTATTCAAGATATCAATGGTATTGGGTTACTTAACTGAGGAAATAATAAACCCTTGTGTAAAATTTGCAGCGTTTTTTTATACGGTTATCATCCAAGCGCACCTAGAAATTGTTCGTGTTGGAAAAAGGTTTTCAAATTACAATTGGGTATGATTGACTTGAATGAATTTTTGGACAACTATAAAAGTCATTTTCTGCGCCGAGCCATAATGTTCTTGAGGAGTTTTGCGCCCTCAACGCTCGTCCAGGGCGTTATAATATCATTAAGACTTGGAGCAAATGTCTATAATCTTAAAATTTCAGTTGATAATAGTCTCAAACTACAGTTTTCATTTTACTGATCAAGAATTCTTGGTCAAATTATATTCTGCTCAGTAGTCATCCGACCGCGAACACGATAGTCGATAATTTTCGAAAGATATATAACTTGAAGACTTCAAATTTGTATAGTACTTATGATGTGTGCATATGTAAGCTGATTTCGTTAATAGATAAAATCTGCCCAATGATTTCGAAGATATCATCGTTCTAAATATTTTCCCGAATTCTGAAATAATAAATAAGTAAATAGAGAAATATTGGGAATTTGGATTATTTATTGTCTGCACAATTTAGTTAACTAGCCTTGATAAAGAGGAAATTTGTCCTCGAAACGTTGGCTTTGTTATCAAAGTAGCAGACAATAAATAATCCAAATTCCCAATATTTCTCTATTTATTTGAACAAAGATGGATGATAATATTTCACACATTATAAATAAGGATCCGATTGAAATGAAATTTAGTATTCAGTTGTACAGGGTGAGCCAAATTGGAATATTTTGGCTGAGAAATTTTCTCCTGTTGTAAATTTTTCATTTCTGTGAAAACATTCTCGAAGCAACTTCCTACGTAGAATTCAATGAGGATAGTTGAATTTTCTGTAAACTGATATTCTATGAGGAATACGTATGTGAATTTTTTTTATTGAATGGGACCCTCAGTATATTATGCCGCACTGGGTTTTGTCTTTGGCCAATGGTTCTTGGATATATCAATCAATGTTCAATGTTCACATTATTTCATTTCAACCAGCGCACAGTCCAAAGCCTACTATATTCAAGCAATAAAATTTTAAATTTAACATCTCGAAATGTTAAGTATGCTATGTTTTTGAAATCGAAATATTATATGTAAAATATACTGGGGGTCCCATTTGAAAATAATATTTTCATAACGATGTCTCATGAATTATGAGTTTGTAGAAAATTCAATTAAAGTTATTGAATTCTACGCCAGAAGTTGCTACGAGAATGATTTTACAGAATTGAAAAATTCTCAACAGAAGAATATAGTTACTGCAATATTTCTACAATGAACCTTATCGAAAAACACTAGGTCACTATGTTGAGGTAATAACTGTGGAGTAGCTGATTTCGCCAATGAGTTTCTCATGAAAATTTCTCCTCAGACACCGACATCAGTTTTCGTCTATCTAGTACAGAAATAGGACTTCCCATACGAAAGTGCCAAATTTGTCCCACCCTGTACAATGATTAGAATGCTTATTTGTCTAGAAGTTAAAAATAAAACCAAAGTTTCGAAAAGAATATGATAGATTCATATCTAATTTTTCAATCATTTTTACAGCTATATACTTTTTATGAAAATCCTTATAGATCAATTGAATCCTACTAATAATCCATGATTTTCTAGGACACTTACGTTTTTGTTTTTTTCATGTTTTAAGTGTTCACATAGCGCGATAAATATTATTTTGAGAGAAAATCACTATTTTTTCTATTCGTTATTACTTATTATCCTATTTTACTACGACTATGGGAGGTATAGGAGAATATTGGGAATGAAGGAATGTTTCGGAAGATAAAGAATAGCATATTGATTAAGAAAATTATGTAGTTCTCGAAAAATAATTACCTGTAAGGGCATATTTCATTAAGTCGCCACAGCAGATTGCACATTCAGAGCTTCAGCTGATTTCTGATATAAGCCTATACTCCATACACTTTTATAAACTATCCAGATTGGTCATGACATTCTGACACATTTCACTGTGTATATTTTGAAAATGTTAGGTTATAGTCATTTTCCTGTCAGATAACCACACGACGTTGACTTCTCTACATAGAGGTCGTATAGTTATTACGTATTTTACAAAAATGTGGATTTACTTTGGTAAAATAATGGATTTGAGAAAATATTATGTGAATTCACTAATTCCAAAGACCTGGCGAATGTTGAAGCAACTTTTTTCTCTCTTGCGTTAACACAAATAGTTTTTAATGTAATTAAAAATTATTTAATTTCAGAATAACTTCGAAATCTATAAAGTAGGTACCCACAACATATCGGTGCCCAAACAGAAATGTCCATGAATTTCGCCCTCCTTAAGCAATAACGGCAACGTCCAACCTTTTAATTAATAGGTCTGTGTCCTTCTATATGGGAACAACTTTTGTGAGGCGATGCCTTAGTCCATATCTATGGTTGAAATTCTTTTTCAGAGCAGCCACAGCCACGAAATATCCCCAAGCTCCATATAACATTATTGAAATCCGCTTACATATTTACGAGAACTGTGATGTAGGTATCGGAGTGGCTGAATTCAACAGGTTTAAATACCTACTGATATGGAGCATCAGGAAGTTTGGAAGGGTAAGGGCGACCGCGCAAGTGTGACATTTTGTCACCGTGACAATCCCAAAATCTCCTGGAACCTTATTTTAGTACTGAAATCCGCTTATTACGGTTGCTTTGATACTATACAGTTCCCATCATTTCGAGACAAGATATTTATGAGAATTGTAACGCATCGGAGTTGTTGAAGTAGGCGGGTCCCAATATTGAAATTCATTATGTGATTTCGGAATTGTCACGGTAACAAAATACAGAGCCGGATCTAGGATTTCAGCGCCCGTGGCAAGTTATCGAAATGCGCCCTTTTCAAATTTTTTTTTAATGACAACATGCTTCTCGTGAATGATAGTATTTATTCTATTCCTAAGATATTTTACTATTATTATATTCTTTTGAGAACGAGCATTAGATTCTTAGGTATATCAAACAATATGTGTATAGAAATTACTATAATCTTCCATGTATCTTATAAGGTAGTGAAGATAACTCATAAACGAGGATAATGAGGGTATGAAGAAAACGAAAAGGAATGAATCTAAGCATTCAAAGCTTCAAAAAAACAATAAATGAAAGTGTAAATGAAAAACTGAAATACATTAGAGAACACACATGCCAACAAAGGTCATAACGAACATTTTAATATTACTTGTTGAAATTCGCCATGATGTAGGGTCATTAAAATCAACTGGTTCAGGTTTAAACTCAGTAAGTCCTAATTCCTTGTCCGAATTATCCGGAATGGAATACTTTCTTATGATAGACTCGGTACTTGAAGAAGTAGAAGGAAAGGCCGCTACATGATGGGCTTCGCTAGTGAAACCACTTTTTGTCGACACAATACCCGCATCGTTCTTAAAGTAACTTGAGATATTACTAGTATTTTTTTCAGATCTAATAATTTTTATCCCTGATATTCCGAGATTGCGATCCTGATAGTTTCTTGGGCGGCATTTCAGTTGGTTATATCAACCTAAAATTATATAAGATTCTGGAAATGCATGGACGTCGAATCGGAATGTTTTGCGCGCTCGTTTATATTCATATCTGAATTGTTTCAATGCTCGACAAATGTCAGGAGGACAGAAAAAGGCTTCATGTTTCAGTGAAACTCAAGAATCATACTATTCATTTGATCCTCTATCTGTAGTACCCATAGCTAAGAAGCTGAATAATAAAATACTAGAGATACGATATATTTATCGTATTCTTCTCAACATTTTGATTTTTTTTCTAACTTCTTCTTATACATATGAAAACTCGTGTAATTATGGTACAACGCAACTTTAATTGAATCGGTATAATTTGGGATCTCTCAAATAAAATTCGAACGATAATATCGCCGACATATTTCCAACCCAAACATAACCTTATAAATTTTGCAGTCTATATCTTTCGAAAATGATTGACTCTCGTGTGCACGGACAGAATATGATTGACCGAGCGCGCAAAAATCCTCAACTCAAAATTGAATTATTCAAACATACCTGATTGAAATTTTTAAACTTTTTCCAGCACGAATAATTTCCCGGACCGCTTGCACGATCACGTTATTTGCGGTATTGCACATAATATAAAATATAATGATAAGTTCCTGGTTACTATTTTTCTTATTGATGCCATCAACTGCGCTGCTGCATGGAAGTACCCCCACATGCGAGAAAAAAGTAGTATTAATAAGACTGGGGTGATTTCAACAAGCCTATTGGTCGTAAACGTCTTCGAAATACATTACCCTTATCAAAGCCGATGTGATGAACGATTCGGCGAATAATGTGGACGGTCTGAATGTCTTTGTCATGCCGTCAAGAAACCGACCCTAGACGGAGCGCTACCGCCCCTAGCTCGAACCATTAAACTCCCTCTGAACTTGCCGCTAATTGAGGTCTTCAGTGTTCAAACATCTGGACGCGATCGGGAATCGTAGGGCGACCGATAAATGTAAATTTTTCTGTTTATTTTTTGGTAACTACTTGTCGCCGCATATTGTACAACAGGTGCATGCACTATAGCACCGCTCTAAAATATGAATGGACTTTGAAGTGAAAAAACATAATTTCAAGAAAAAAAATCATAATTTTGCGCCCCTAGTGGGTTGGCGCCCGTGGCAAATGCCTCCCTCGCCACGCCCTAGATCCGGCTCTGACAAAATATTACAATTGCGCGGCCGCCCTAACAGTGACAAAAAGTCACTGATGCGCGACTTTGTAACATCTCTTTCTAGATTATGGTTCCTTTGATTTCATATTAGTAGGAACAGGTTCTGCAGGATCCGTTGTAGGTCCACGTTTGAGTGAAATTGAAAAATGGAATATTCTCCACTTAGAAGCAGGGGGATATATAGATGACCTCACCAACATACCATATTTATGGAATCTTCTTCAATTTTCCGATCGCAATTGGGATTATAATACAGTTCCACAAAGGAACGGATATTTTGGTAAGAACAATATATTATATTCCCTCATTCAGCATTACCTAGAGAAATGGGTTTCCACTAATTTTGATAATCGAAATGAGTGAATTTTGATTTCAGTATGTGTATGGAGCTTTAGACGAATGTAATGAAAAAAATATTTGTCATTCGGAATATTATACCCCTTGATAGAAGGGGTAAACTTTATAATTATGTTTGTTTGGGACGGCTAACCTCAGGAACTACCGAATCAATTTACAATATTTTCCTGACCAGAAAAAGTCTTTCATGGATGTATAAGTTATTTCTTATTTTAATAATTATGACGAATCCGATGATCTTCTGATCATATTATCCTCACGAAATTCTGTATGAACCTTCAAGCTATTATTTTTCAATTAAGTACTGAATTTCAATTCGATTTTTTCGTATTTTTTGGAAATATTGGGAAAATAAAATTTCCAATGAGTATATCTGCGGAATCGTACGAGTTTGAACATGCTTTTCTACATTTTTCACTTTTGTAATTATACCTGTCTAATGTATCTTTGTAACTCTACTCAAACAATTTTGTGAACACATAAAACTTATTAGACATCAAAAATCATAAGAGCCACAGTCTGTTAACAATCTTTGCTGCATTCTATAAAACATTGATCATCGTTTGAACTTTTTTGAACTTCTTCTGCTTCTCTCCTGAATGAAACCTCGAAGATATAATATTTTTTTAACACTCTATCCCTATTCTCTAATCATTGATTAGAGGTGTAAGAAAAATAGTTTTTGACGAATTGAGAACCGTTTTTTTGAGTCGGTTAGAAGATATATAAATAAAATTGTCCCCAACATTAAATTCAACTGTTTTTAAACTAGTACTCACAAAATTAACTGTACAACATAAAATATACACCACAGCTTAAGTATAGTAAAGTAGATATCATTCCTCCTTCTTAAAAAGTTTTTTCTTGTATTTTCCATATCCAGTCCTCAATAAATCCTTATTGTCAAAAGCCCAAACAGCAATGGTGAGAAAGAAAAATATAGCTCCCACAAAAATGTGAGCCAAAATAGATTTTGGTAATAAGGAAGCCTATAAATATTAATTTCTAAAGATTTGAAGTATATGAAATGGATCGGCTCACCTCAGATATTTTCGTGAAGTAACTTGATACGAGTAGGATACCAATAAACTTCCAGCTTGGTTTCAAACCCAGTAGAGGTCTATACGACGAATTCTCATACATATTATAAATATAGTGTAGGCTGAAAATTTACAACGTTATCATAAATATATCTGAAGTTCGTTGAATTTTTCTTATTTAATTTCCTTTGAATATCAAGTATAAACACAAGGACGAAAAAAACACACCTTGATCTGAGCTAGCCATCATATCACCCAAATCATCTACAAAGAGAAAGTTTTCACCGAGAGCAACTAAAGGTGCATTCAGAATCAATTCGCGGGCGAAGTGCGAGTTCGCCACGCGTGCTAAGCATATGGGTTCCAACGTTGTCATTCACAATGAATTTCGTGCCGGCACGCAAGTTCAAATCGGTAGAATTTCATGCATATGCATATTAGATCTATTTTAACAACTTAAATCATAGAATTGTCAAAATTCTCGGATTTCATTGTGAATGGCCAATTTCGTGTCGACTTGCGTGCTGAAGTTGCACTTCGCCCGCGAATTATTCTGAATGCAGCTTAAAGGGTCTTCCAAAGAGGACCTCCGAACTTTGACAATTGATAGCGGTCAGATTGCTGAAGCTACATCTGTAAAATTGGCTATTTACCAAATCACCAAGGACAGGCCGCGTTCATTAATTCACCAAATTGGTGTGGTGGAAGAATGATGGATCCACCAACACGTTTTTTATTATATACCTACTCCTTTCACTTTCATAATGTCACATTGACATATTCCACTTAACTGAAAAATGTTTGGTTAAGTTTATTTTCCTGTCAGATAACTACGCGATGTTGTACATTCTACATGAAGGTCGTAGTAGATACGTATGTAACTAAATCAAACCTTTGATAAAAATATGTAGGACTTGGACGACATTTCACGAGTGCCAACTTGACTGTTCTAGTTAAAAAAAATTTGATAGACCTATTCCAAGGCCTACCCACTGACTTTGCAAACGTGAGTGGAGAATATGTTACTCCAGTGGTAAGGAATCTGCTCCATGATCGTAAACTGTAGGGCAGGGTAAGAATTTTTCCGGTCCTTGGAGGACCGTCCAACCATAACATGGCGTAAGGAATTAGTAACAAAGCCTACAAAGAACACCTAACCTAACCTAACATGGCATAAGGAATAAGTAACAAAACCTACACGTAACACACCCGATCTCCTAACTCTCACAAGCATCAGCTTTTGAGGGGTTCTATAGCGGAGCCTAGGAGAATCGGCGGCAATATAATATGTTTTTTTCCTTAGTTGCTCAGGACAAGTGGACAATCAACCCAGAGAGCACCAGATATTCCTAGAGCCTCTCTGCATCCAGAAGCTCATCAGATATATTGTTACATGCTTGTTTTTTTTATAACTAGCAATATTATGATTCTATTTTCATCCTGTGTGTTCATATCGATTATTCAATAAGTGCATTCATTACTTGATATACTCACCTGTGGCTTATCCTAGCTAGCATATTGATGCAGTTGGCAATGATGAAACCTACAGGTCCAAGAACAATAGTCAGGACATACGAGACTATCAAGAATATCACAGAAAATAGGACCATCACGTAGTTGTACCTGCAATTTCACATTTTCAATACCTGCCATTTGAAAACACCAAAAAACATTCTAATACACTGTAAACGCTTCTGACGGCGATTTATTTGTTGCAAAGGCAAGTATTATGGAAATGTTCCTCAAATAACCTAAGCGTTTGAGACAATTTTCAGATCAAAATTCACAAATCACAGACAGTTGGGCAAAATTGTAATCCGCGAAAACGATGATTCTATACAGGCTTTAAGTTTTACAATAATGTAAGCCATAGATACAATTCATCAAACAAAACACTTTCTTCATTTGTCATTTTTCCAGATTCGGCTAAAATTCGGTAAAAATAATAAGCATTTAAATATTTCTCCATGTGCGAATACATTCCTAAACTATGTTTAAAAGTTCAACAGATATCTCTTAAGGTCATCTGTATTTCAGAATATCCAATCTACACATTTACTCACGTAATTCTTATAATTTTGTGCTTTTCCCGGTATGATCGTAACCAAAATATTACACTATACTTGACCATTAAAACACTGATCTTCCACCTGATATTCATGCAATATCCAATTGTTTCCATCATGAGATAAGACAGAATTTTATCCTCACCCATTTTCATATTGTAGAATCCATAATCATCTCAAATTTATGAATGAATTATATGAAATCAGCATAAACACCTTAGATAAGGAAAGTAGTCTAAAGTAAACACACTAATTGATATCTATGAATTATATGGAAAGTCTGGTCCATAGACATGAAGACATAGTCAAAAACTGAATAAATAACTGTTTATTCTGAGGACCAGATGAACGAGGGCGAAGCTTAATTGAAGGTTCTCAATAGGTCAGGGATTTGATCCACAAAAATTGAGAAATTTCTCGAATTTTTATCAGATTTTATATCATTCAATATCTCAAAAACAGTGTGTATAAAGGAGAAATCATAAGGAATAATGTAAGTATTCTAAAATGATTGAAGATTCTTATAATGACTTCAGATGAAATTCATATACACTCTTCAAGCCAATTTCTTATAGTTTTACCAATCGGTGAGTCTATAACTGATAGACCGTTTTGAGTAGGATAAAAGCCATAACTGAAGAATATGTGACATAGTTAGGGAAAATTTCAGGTCAAAATTCATTTCATTCAAAATAATCATATCGAAGCTACGAAAGAAAGTTGTTCCATTTGAAATAAGGAAGATTTTGCTAATTTTCATTTTCAATATGTGTCAGGCTTTTTCTCATACCTCTGTTCATCTCACTTTGATTTCAGATATACCGTTTGAGAAAGTTACCAATGGACAATATTTGACTAGAAATAAATTTCAATGGACCTTGGGACAACTCAATAATTTCAAATACTCTGAGTGACGAATATTGGAAAAAAAGACATGTCAGGCAGGATATCTCAAACACGGTTGATATTTTTGGGGTTAAGAAATGTTTAAAGTGTATTTTATTTTTCATGTAGAAACCGAAAAAGTAATAAAAAATACAGGTTGCCATTTTAAAGAAACAAAGTTGTGGCCCACCCAGAAAAAAAATTGAACACCCTGTACTGCCGAAAACATTTTTGATTTGTTGAGTTCGAGCAATAAGGTAACATCATAGAACACCAGATTTCCATCTGTTTCTGAACTAGAGATAAGGAACACCGAGCCACTATTGCGGGAGCCTGTATACCAGTACCGTATCTAAAATTAACTAAGAGGTAGGGCAATTGAAATTGAAGGTAGGGCAATGAAAATTTTCATTGATCTGATGAATTTTTAGGTATTTAGCTCTAGCTTCTTAAGGTAGGGCATTGCCCTACCTTGCCGTACTCCAGCTACAGCCGTGCTGTATAATACATATTCATCCTTTGAATTAGAGGACTTGCGACTGTATGGAAATCGAAGTTGAATCTCGCTGTTCGTTTCAAATCCGAAGTAAGAACTATATGGGAACAGAGCACACACCATCATGTCACAGCCGTGAGCATTCTATTGTCGTTCTACGACTTCATGTCCCTGACTCCTTCAAACGTTTTGATTCCGAATTCTTTCGAAATAGATCATGCGTACTCAGTCCAGCCACGAATCCGAAAAGGAGCATCTTTAGTATTCAAGTATCGAGAATTGCAGATCGCTCAGCGCAGCGCCGTGCAATCGACCTAATAGACGGACCTAGTTCGTTTTTGATTAAACTTTCAGCACAGACCGCTGAACCGTGCAGCGCAGCGCCGCGCATCACCACCGACCTAATGGACGGACAGTTTCAAAAAAACCTAGAATTAAATCTACAAAAATATAAGTAACAGCATCAATAGTTGTTTCAAAATCAACAACATCGGAATGTGTTTTAGACACATGGATTGCTTGGAGCTACAACAAGATATAAATGCTACACACAGCGCTTGGAGAGTGTTCCATCGCAGACAGTTGACAGATGTATTGTTCGCTTGTAGAATCGTCAAAGGACATTTTTCGGTATCTGACATCTTCCATTTCTTGACGTTCAGGGTTCCATCTGTTAGCTTGCGGTCTTTCGGTACTTTTTATGGCACGATGAGAAACACAAATTCGGCGAAAAACTCCCCACTCCATAGAATGATGACGACGTGTAATACGCTTTGTTCCAACGTAGATATATTCCATGAACCATTGGTTAAATTGAAAAGAGTCATAAAAACTAATCTTCAACGTTTGGAATATTAACTCAGATTAAACGGTTTGATTTTTTCTGGATTGTAATTATTGTTGTTATTTGCTTATTATTGAATATTGTTTTTAAAGTTTTTGGTATTTTGATAGTTTAGATTATATAAAGTCAAAGTTTTTGTATTTTTTGATCCTTATGTTTGAAAAATTTTTTTTGTTTATGTGGATACTTTGTTGGGCGAATGCCTGTTTGTATTCCAATGTAGAATAAATAAATAAATAAAATAAATAAATACAGAATGAAAATAAATATTAATAACGAAAATCGATTCTATCTTTCATCAAGGAAATTGACAAACTTACCTATCCAATTGTTTATTCGACATCGTTGCGAAAACGAATCCTTCCGTAACTCCATTTATAGCTAATAGAACAATTGCAAAACAATGAAACTTCAACAAGGTTACTGGGAGAACATTGTCCACCAGTTTTTGCCCCCCATACAGGTAGAGGAGTGTGTAACTATAGCTCTGTCCAAAAATGAATATAAGTAAGCCAAAACTCATTATCACATTGCAAAGTTGCTTCAGCACTGAGGCTGATTCGGAAATGGATTTCTGGAACAGTCAAATGAAAAAAATGGATAAGAACTACCTATACAGAATAGCAGAAAGAAAATTTCTGTACGTATTACTAATGAATTTCCTGACGATCTATACAAGATTTCAGAGTTCTTTATCATGACTGATATTTATGAATTACCTCATTTTGACTTTTCACTGGTAAGTCCCTTTCGATCATCTGAGTAAAGTAGAAGTATGCACTTTCTTCGACAGGGCGGAAAATAAATCTACAAAACACAATGAAACAGGCATTTTGTGAGATCTATATGTTAAATTGATTCTAAAAAGTCTTATGACCAGGTAAGTTAACCGGTTCACAGTGGATCTATCCGTTATATTAATCTATATATTTAGAAACAGGTAAAACAAAGGCCAAGAAGGTCAACAACTCATCCAGAATTCACTTATTTAAAAGCAAGAATCCAAAGTTAGGTGAATCACTGACTCAATAATTGATCTATTAGTTGAATAGATCCATTTAAAAGTCATATCTATGGTTATGTTGAGCAAACCGGCTAACTACACACATCAAATGGTCTAAGGGACACCTCGTTATTTGATATGTTCTTAAAGAAAATTCATACAAGGATGGAAAAGTGGCACATATGTTGGCTTTACATATTGTTTTCTAGATATAGAACACGTTTTTGTGGAAATTAGTTGTTTTCTTTTTCATTCTTAAGTTGATCATTGGGAAACGTGCTGGGTAAGTTCAACTGAGTTCAGATTTCATTACTTCAATAGTAGAATTATATGAGTAATTTTGTTCCAATTAGCTGATTTTTGGCACATAAGACACAATTGGTCTCATACAGAGTGGCATGTGTATGCAAAATGTGGCTGAAATTGTTAAACCCTCAAAAACGCTTGAGGAAACAGGAGATGTCCAAACAAGACATGCTGGTCCTTCAAAAGTTACCTAGCTGGTTCCCAACAAATATGCAGTAAGAAACATGAAGAAACCCAAATTTGACGGTTAATCATTCAAGAAATGAACTGCAGACTGTTCATAACATAAATGCTAGGGATCCAACGATGAGCAATCGTTTACATGAGGCTGGCTACTAGATGTCCCCTCAGGGTTCCGGTTCTTTCCAGTAGGAATCGCCCAATGAGATTGGATTGGGCTGTTGAAGACTCCAACTGAACAAGAATGAGGAGAAATTTTGTTTTCAGATTAATCCAGACTTGATTTGGGACCAGATTCTAGAAGACAAAGAAGATTATTTAGGTGCACAGGTAATGCTGTGCGTTCAGAAACTATTCGTGAGGTGAATAGATACGAAGGTGGAACAGAGGTGGTTTGCGGTGGCATTACAATAGGCCTTAAAACAGTAGAAGGTTTCATGACAGCTAGGCAATACCAAAAACACATTCTGCGACCTTTTATTGTGCCACATGCTACAGATTTCGGTGAAAACTTTCATTTAGTTCTCGATATTGCTCGTCCTCATATAGCACACATAGTCACTGGTTTCATACTTGAACAGGAAACTTAGGTTTGGCCTTGGCAAGCACAATCTGCTGGCCTTAATTCCTTTTAATACATACGGGATATAAAGCAGAAGCAGGATTTAAATCTTGCAGAGGTGTTTCAAATAGGAGATCAACTGTTGAATTGCTTGAGGGAGCAGTGGCAACATGATGAATTGATAAAAGGCGTGCCTAAGAGATGTGTGGCTGTCGTGGTTGTCCAACCTTTCATTGACAAATTTCCTCATAGAAGCTTGTTCATTAAAATGTCACCATCAAAAAATTTCACTTTTCAATAAGTCTCTAGAGTGAACTGGAATTCTTTGTTTTTTTTGTACATTTCATTATAGCAGTGAGTCAATTAATACAAACTGGAAACTGGAAACTACAACAATATCCACCTTACATACCTTGCTGCTAAACTTCCCAAATTGTTGACAATATCATACATAGATTGTTGAGTGAAGGTCATCACAGGAGATATAGTCATCACATATTTTTCTCCCTCGGTAAGTATTTGTTTCACAACAGACTGCTTTGCAAAACTCATGGTCAAAATGCAAAGTTCTTTATTGAGTGGTTTATTCTGAAAAAGAGCGAACTAATAGTAATCAAATAAATTTTATGAAAGAGCGAACTACAATGCCACCTACCATCACTTACTTCATTCTTCATAACTCCAGGAAAAAAATCCAACACACTTTCAAATGGAAAGTCTTTCATATCATTGAATAATTTTGAGTCAGTTTGTTCTTTTTTGTTGTACATCCTCAAATTTGGAATATACCAAGCGAAGAAGACAAAATATGAGAGACACATAACTAGGGCAGATACTATTTGCGCTATGGCAAATGCTCCAATGGCAGTATTAGAATCATATATTACCAGGGACACAAAGACAAATGTTCTTGTCAAAATGTAGAACGTTTCCAAAATTATCTGAAAATTATTTGAAAAAGTATCATGACTACATGTTTTCTATTATGTTACGATTTCCACATGCAAGTTTTTCCTCATAAATGACAAGTGTGAAATATGAATATGAAAACTGAGATTGTTGACGTGACCTGTGCTTCCAATTCAGATCATTATATTAATTAATTAATATCTAGCCATCATTATTTATGTTAGAATAATGATCCATTTTTATTACTTTTTTGGTTAATAGATACTGTTTTTTTAATGAGCAATAAAGTAAAATCAAAGAAATTAAGTAGGAGAATCAAAACCACCTAATCAAACAGAAACCCTTACTAATGAAATTAAACTATTCTAATCATATATATGAGATATATTCTTACCTTCAGTTTAACGAAACAAAAACTTTGTATCACTAAAACAACACTTTGAGTACCTTGTTCTAATATGCAGGATACAGCCATAGAGTAACAGCCCCATTTATACTGTGTGTAAAAGACATCGTCAACTGGACTTAACACATTCAACCATATGTAAACTAAACATATACTCAGCAAAGTAGAAACTGGAATTCTGCAACATATCATCAAAGTATCTGCATTTAAAGTATTTGGTACAAATACTTAGAAATATCAGAGTGAAGTAAATATATACATGATATATAAATCAGTTTATGATAAAAGCCAAAAAACAGACAAGCAATCAATTCACAGAGTTTGTACTTACGATATCCATATCTGATTTATAACTTGAGCCCAATTATGAGACTTTGTGTTTGTTAAGCAAGCTTTCGATAAGGGTTCTTTTGAGAGGAAAAGTATTGTTGATTCTAATAATAAGAGCCTTACATTCATAATACCAAGAACATCATGTCCCACTGTTCTTATGACAAAGGCATTCAGAATGAAGGTAATACATCTGAATAAAATCTAAAATATTGCAATAGTTGAATCAAATTTCTTGAATATTCATGTGATGATTCCAAACCAACCTGAAAAATTATACTAAACGACGCATTCTGAAGACTACTTTCTAAAATATTCCGTCCCATGTTTCAATATTGAATGTGTGATTATCATTGAATCGTATATAAGAGTTCAGATAGTCATCTCTCCTTTTATATAATTGAAAATTTCATCTTATCAAAATCCATTTATTTGAAAACATTTCAAATTTATAACCTCAAGAAGAATCTGTCAAAACATAGATTATTCATTCATTCCTTTAAAGCTGAATTTTGGCGTTGAAAAATGAAAGTAATTTTTTGAAAGATCTTTCGTAATGACGTCATCAGTTCGATGTTCGCTAAAATGCATTCTTTCAAAACCAGAAACGTCAACTCCGATGACAGATTTTTGTCATTTTAGGGTTAATATTTGTTTGTTTACTGCAGTTTTTGCTCAATGCTTGTTATTTCGAAATATTATTGAACTGAATTTTCGTGTTTCGGTGTTAGTTGTTCAAAGAGTTCTTCCAATATTTGGATATAATGGATTTTGTTATTAATATTATTGTCAAGTTTCAAGGCGAAAAAAATATTCAAAAATATTATCTTTATAAACATTGGAGATATCAAATTATAAATTTGGTACCGAGAGTATTATCTCTTTCGAATGACCAAGGATACACTGCTGCATTTATGAGCAGAAGTCAATTGTGGTGAAAGACAATTCATAGGGGGAGAACAACCGATTACTCTGAAAAAATGTGTTCTGATATTGCTCTGGTGGCTTGGCAAAGGTGGTACTTCAATATCAGTAAGTGACCGCTTCAACGTAGCTCCATCTTCTGTTTTTAATTCTACTGAATATTTACAATCCCAAAAACTCTTCAACCACAAGGAAAATATGTGTCATGGCCTACGTCAGAGGGAGCAGCAAATATTGAATCTGGTTTTAGATTAAAATGTGGTTGTCCAGGTAATTATTCGAAAGGATGATTGATATACTTTTCGATTAAAATAACATTGTTTTCAGGAGTCATTGGAGCCATAGATGGGTGAAATAATCATTTCAAATGTCTCAACAGGAAAGTTGTATTGATAAAAATAGTGATCATTCCATCAAACAGCAAGGAATTGTTACTATATAGTAAAAAAATTTTCATGGATATTATGGTTGGCTTCCAGGGATCTGCATGCAATAGTAGAATGTTTCAGTTTTTCCATGTTAGTACAATATAACTACTGAAGGTATTGCATAATTCAACAATTTGGACAAATGTAGAAGATAAGGGATTATTTCGAAAATATTTTTTTGAAGATTATCATCTGGTAGGTGATAAAGCATATCCTCTGAAGAATTGGTTGATAACTCCTCATTAGTATGGTTTATAATCCTGTGTAATGTGTAATTATCGCATTATAATTAAATTCTACTTTCCTGAGAACCACGAGTCATAAGTAAAAGACAACAGAAACACAATTTTGCTTTCAGCAAAACACGAGTAGTTGTGGAACATGCATTTGGGATGCTCAAATCTAGATGGAGAATTCTGATATTTGTCAAGGTGAATTCAATAGAAAAGATTATAAAGATAATTTGAGGGGTTATTCTGTAATGAAAGTCCTGATTGAAATGCGTATGCGATGAATTATGCCAGCTGAATTTCTTATCGTTTCACACCCTGCTACAATGCGGTTTCGTAGATCATCGATATTTTTTCTCGTAAACTTATAGAGATAAGAAAGTCAGTAAATGAATTGGGCTTTTCAGGCATGTGGTTTTAAAAGGAAAATGTGTATCCAAAATAAAGTTCTAAGAAAAAGTATCTTAGGGGTTGACTATTTCAACCCCTTCCAAGCATACTTCAGGGTTGAAAAAATTCCAAATTGTGTAGTTTTATTGACAAATAATATTTACCAAGTTTCGTGTATACAGGGAAAATGTAAAAGAGAAAAAAATTTTTTTTTTGTAAATTTTTGGAGAGGTGTAACTTTTTCTGGGAGAATTTCAAAAAATTTCATACCAAATACCTTAATTTTTATCACAGAATCACCCCTTAAATTTTTTGGGTGTTAGTGAGATACACCCTGTTTATTTAGTGAATAAAGAGGGAATTTTTCTAGAACAGCTAAAAGTAGTACTGATCAAGCCAGTGTTCAAAGGAAGTATCAATGATTATGGAAATTACAGACCGATCAGTTAATTGCCAACATTTTCGAAGATCTTGGAACAGGCGTTCTGTTACCTCCTCATAGATTTTCTCATGGACAATGCAATATTTTCAGGATGCAAACGTGAAAGGCATATCAGTAAAAAGAGTGATCTATGATTTTGTGGAGAAAATCACTGAAGCATTCGAAGATAGAAATCTGGCTTTGGTTTGTTCATCGATTTAACAAAAGCCTATGATTGCCTTGGCAGTACACTCTCAATCAGCACTGAAATAGATATCCTCCTACTTCGATAGGAGAACACAACAAGAAGAAATAGGAATACAAAATCACGTAGAACATTCTGATAAACAAGAAATAATTTTAGGAATACCAAAAAAAAGTGTAGCAGGCCCAATCTTCTTCATATTATACTTGCTATGCAGAGAGCCCTACAGTCTGGATGATCTAGGCTGGGAGCTTTTTTTTGTGAACGCAGTTCAACTTCATTTCTTTTATGTATGCGTGTGTATTTTGGGGACGATTTGAAATGAAGGTTATTAATATTATTCAAAAGAGATAATATAGTTCGTTTTGGCATAGACATGCTCTACAGATTATATATAATACTTCATTCTTAATTAAATGTTTATTAATAAATGGTATAATTTCTCAATCATCTAGGTTGTATTAACAGACTTACCCTAAGAGTACACTCAGTTTACTCGCATGAAGTTTCTGAACTTCTAAATGTTTTCATTAATAAATGGTATAATTTCTCATTCATCTAGGTTGCATTAACAAACCTACTCAGAATGCTCAGTTTACTCGTAGGAAGTTTATGAAACTCGCAAATGCCTATTTCTTAAAGACAGAGTACAACGCAACCCTGAAGATATTTATCGAGTAGGCTCATGATAAGAAACCAATTGGAATTCTGAAATCGTTCTTTAATAAAACAATAGAAGTAAAAAACAATAAAAATATTTATTTATAACACATCATTCAAAATGTTCAAAAATGAAATATATTACATTCCTTGTATTAAGATATGAAACATGGAAGTAAATAATACACAAGCCAAAACCCTAGAAGAACAGTCTAAAATAAGCTCACCAGACTAATAAGTACTCCAGTAAAATTACATACCGTGAGAATTTGTCCAGTGCTCTTATTTCGGACAGATCTGGAATGGTTTCAACTTGTGTAGGTATAAAAATATATACAACAATAATGAAAAATGAATCATCACACCGATAAAAATATTTGATGGAAATATATTGAATAACTTAACTTGAAGAATTTTCTTGAATGAATTCAATTTGTATAGGAATAAAAATATACACAACAATAATGAAAAATAAATTATCACGCCAATCAAAAATATTTGATGGAAATGTATCGGACTGCAAACACAAAAACTAATCTTGAAAAAATCGTGAATATATTCACAAATATCACTTCTATCAACTGGGCTATCTGTTCTCTGCATTCAATGCTCTGGTACTTGAATAATCACATGCGAGAACTGAAGGCTTGTGAAATCTTGCCATATTTCATGTCTAACCATCTTTTCACGCTTCACAGTTCTTCCAACTGCGTCAAATCTTTTAGTTGTTCTTTTCCCTCAAGGGTTTTCCAGTTATCCTCCTCAGTTGAGCAATTGGATCTCTTCCAAATATTACTTTCATGAGATTGTTGTTCTGGTACTCTTAAGGCCCTCTCGAAGTCAGCAAGAAACGCTGGAACGAAAACGAAAGAAAATATTGGAAGAACATCTTAAGAAATATATAGAGAACTTTGAAACGAAAATTACCTTGCAATCGTCCCACAGTTTCTTCATCTACCTCCAATTTTTACTATAGACATCGCTCTCGAATTCGCACTGCTGCCACATCCGAATGTTGAACAGTATCTCATTTTTATCTGAATGTTCCGAAAATATGCAACAACCGATATTTTTTGAAAGCATTCTCCCTACAAAGGTTCACAAATGCATAATACAGTACAAAATAACGATCATAACCTCCTTCAAAAATCATAACAAATAACATAACCACAATATAATGATAGTCGACAGAGTAATGTCTTGAAATATGGAAAATACTGCTTTCAATTTTTACGAACTATTTTCAAAATATATTGCGTGTGACGTCACCGCTACGACGCTAAAATACAAGTTATAAAAGATTTGACAGTAATCGAACTAATCTTTCGATTTTTACGTACTGTTTTCAAAAAATATTGCGTGTGACGTCACTGTTGTGACGCTAAAATAGGAATAGTTCAAAAGACACGAAAAATGTTTGAAAGATAGGCTCGCCAAAATTTAGCTTAAATGTCCTCGGCTACTTTGGCTAAGATGCACAGAAGATAAGGTGAATTCAAAGGTGCGCTTTTGTTTCGCCAATGATGGGGAATTCGGCAGAATTCGTTTTTTTGCACTGAAGGTGGCGCTATTTGGAAATTACGATCGTTCATCAAGGCTGTCTATCAGTTCATCAAGAACTGTCTATCAGTTGTCAGAACTGAATTGACATACGACAAAATATAAGGTTAAAAATATCTAGATGAATGAGTTTCTACCATATTATCTTTTGCATAACTTTCAGTGGAATATATTCAAAGAATTCAATTTAATTTTTTAGCTAATACACTATTTCACGATGTTTTACTATAATATAGTAAGCGAGGAGTGAAATTATTAGGTAAGCAATGTGAAATTATTTTACAGAATCTATTGGGAACTTCTGCGAAGATGCCAGCGCCCTAACGGATAAATTTGGAACCTGTCCAAGCTAGTAGTTTTATGTAAACAAACCTTAGAAATGTGGTGGAGAACGAATATTTATTAAGCAGAGCTTGAATATTGAAAGAAATTATTATAATTTTGTGCAAGATTTCTTGAAAAAAAACTTTCCGTTTGGATCACGATTTAAAATCGTACTTTCAATCTTTCCTGGAGAATAATTTCGGTGTTATTTTAGTTTATGTTGCTTGCTGGATCAAAATGAACCAATATCTAAGTTTACTTGAATTTCTGGAAAAATAGGCACCTCAATAAATAATTTAAGGACTCTTATTTATGTGAAGAAATGCTGAATGCAGGCTTTATTATGTGGTAAATCTAGAATCAGTCCAAATGATATGACTTGTTCTTTGTTTACATACGAGTGAATCAATAAAATGAAAACAGATTTTCTGCTTTAGTTCTTTTGCATCGTATTTCTAAAGAAAAGGAAACGGATAGACATATAATTGATTTCATTTTCATATTACGGCAGCTCAAGATACACATACAAAATGAAAAATGTCACAGCTAGTGCAACCTACCTATATATAGAAATGAAAAGTATTAATGTATTCATATGAATAACTTCAGCTATTATCAACTTTAACAGTATATCTAGTTTTTGTCAGGTTTTCAACCAGATCACTCCATTATAGAATATGGTTTTGTGTAGTATGTGAATTAGGCAGCTGCAGAATTGCTCGGCAGTTTCTCTACAGCATTTTTCTTCAAAATTCTCTTATTTTCATTTACACCTGAGAACATCATGAAGTTGTTTCGAAATTAATACATTGTAGTTAATTTACCTTTATGAAAATAAACATCTTCAACTTCTAAAGCTAGGCCTTTCTTCTATCATTGAGTTCCCTGCCAAATGCTGTTTCCAAATTAACTTTATACTTTCATTAGGCTTTGGAAAAAATGAAAACTAGAGCCACTAGATGATCCTTTCTTCTTTGACCATGAATAACATTGAGTTGAGGCACACAACAATAGTCATTTCGGGAGGATGCCATTTCGAATTAATACGATCGAAATTTTTTATCGGAAAGAAAGGAATCGATTGATGAATATTACAAACACTTTCGGTATTCCAAAATTTCAACTCGGAGAACAACACAAAAGCTCGAAAATGAACTCCAAAAGTAAGCAAATTACGTTAGAATAACAGGCACGTCGAAAAACTACTAGCTTGGAAGTGTTCGAATTTCTATCGCCAGAGGGCGTATCGCTTAGCAGTAGTTGCGAATTGATACATCGATATCATGCGATAGCTTGTTCAAATACATTCATATCTTTCCAGATTTTGCACATAAATAACGGAATATGGTAAAGCGGCGGGAAGTTTATGGAAGTAGATACAGAACAAACATCATATTTACTTTAAGTCAGACTGACACCTATCAAGAGTTGGAGTTTCTCAGGGAATAAAAACTCATTGAGTAGGACATATTATTAAACCAGTTCAATTTGACTTCTTTCCCATTTAAATTCATAAGGTTCACAATTAGAAAGCAGCAGTTTTATTCAATGGTTAATTTTTTTCATCGGATTTGAAAAGTGAACTTTTCTATAGTAGCACTTGATAGTAGCATATAGTATAGTAAATGAAAATTGTTCAACAATTCATATAGGTATATTCAATGAAGAACCAAGAAGAATAAAACACATTCAATGGTGAAAATAATATGCATAATATATGATTGGGGGTTGATAACTCGATTCTCGATTAGTGAAAATGATTTAAAAACAATTATGAAAAGAATGATATGCTTCCGAGTATCATGAAGTTCATACCTTGAATAAATAGGAATCTTTCTTTTTTTGAACACTTTTTCCATATACATGCACTGTCCAAACAAAATACAGAAGGGACCCATTCCAAAATATCTGAGGATCTACACAATTCTTGGAAGCTAACACAAAAAGATTTCACCCACTTATCAATAACTAAATATTAATCTGAGAAAACATAAATAAACTCAAAATGACAATTGCCATTGTCATGCGCTCTGATTGGTCGTTTGGTGACGTTTCTGTCGGTGGCGAGAGTATGAAATACAACCGGTTTGGTCTAAAGATTTAGTAGGAAAACAAATGAAAATAAGAGCACCATTGTTCTGTGCATCTTAATCGCATCCATGATACTTTTTACTTTTACATATATATATTTGTATTCTGTGCTTTTACCCAGGGGGGTGAAGCGACAGTAGGAAAAGTGGAAACAAGGACATACGTCCCCAACTGAGCTCGTTCTGTCCTTTGATTAGAAAAGGAGATGTAGGAAACGTATGTCGTAGATATGTTCAAATGGATGAATGACATAAATGACAGAACATTTATGGAATGACGAATGACATTGATAAATGAAATTGGCATAACTAAGCATAATTTCATAAATGTGTTTGTTGAAAAGTTATATGTGATATTTTCTAGACTGTTGCAATAATTGTTGTGATATTAATTAGTATTAATATGATCTCCATGTGAAGATAAGTTTTTTTTTGGTAATTTAATAAAAAACTTTCCGGTCCAAATTTCCTTTTCAGGATTCAGCTGATGCCGGGGATAAAATATTTCAACTCTTTTCAGGTGCTCTCTATGATATTTTTGCAGGTGATTAGTTGGTGATTGAATGAGTTTTTTTCAGGTATTACATGATGTTGAAGATTAGGGCGCTAGGTGAGATCTGATGTTTATGTTCATACAAAGTTCAATTCTATAAATCTTATTGTCTCTAACGTTATATTGAATTAAGAAAATGGCTTTACTTTCATCTGCTTCATTGTACAAAGATGTTAAGTTTTCTTGCAAATATCCTTCTTGTGAAATTGATACTTTTTTCATTTTTCAGACTGTAATCATCTATATCGATGGAATCCACTTGATTATGTCTACCTATTGTGACTGGATGCTTTTTCCCCTACCTAGACAAAACAGTGTTATTGTGTTTCAGTGACGTGACAATTCTGATCGTAATAATAACTGAAAGACTGTCGTGAATAAGTGTTGACCCCATAAACATCCTTTTATCCATAACTCATGAACATCAAAGTGTAATTCTCATTTTATTGAATAATTGTTCTGGAATTTGGTAGATACACCCCAAAGAACTTGAAATAGTTGAAACCAAATTCCAAAAATGTAAGACCTGTGGTTGGTCAAAAATTTTGTTTGTTGTGTGTCATGGTTTTTGTTTTCTCTAGAAGCAAATTTTACTTATTTGTTTCAGAAAACTGCCACCTAAATTATAGTCACATTTGATAAGGTGTGAGACAAATAATTTCTTATTCATTCTACGACGGAATCTTTGAAATATATGAAAAATGTAATCAGTATTTATTCAAGAAATTCAGATTATTTTATGTTTAAGAAGTTTTTTCAACTACATTTTGTATAGTTTTTTGGCTGAGATATATTTTGGTTACCAATTTTGCACATGCAGATGTTCCACATGTAGGTGTGAAAAAAACGAGCATACTGAAGCCTATTTTATGATAATTATAAGTAAATATTTATGTACATATAACTTGTTGGAAAATATATTATAATTGCATGCAATTTTAACAATGATGTAAATAAAGAAATAATTGTTTATAATGCTTTGTTTCATTTTTGAAGCACGTTTCCTTTCGAATCATAATTGAGCTTAGAACACGGAATAATAAAAATCTTGAAGAATTCACGATATAAATATTTGCATCCTGCAATAATCAATATTGCCACAGAATATTTAAGCACAGAACACCATCAGAATTCTATCGTAAAATGACAATAATGACATATAATTCAGCAAGCGGACACCCCCTCGCACCATAATGGAATATTCCCAACTAGATTTTTGCAGGAGAAATGTCACAAATGTTGCCCACAGTTTACAAGGGAGGTAGCACTTCTTATATTTGATGTTCTGTGCTTTTACCATTGTTTAAGGAGAACAATCTGAACACCACAGAATACAAATATATAAGAAGTGCAAACTCCCTGCTAATCTGTGGAAACAATTTGGCGGCCATTATAGGCGGACCACAGATGGATATACATTTATTCTATGGATGGAACCATATTTTTGTTGGCATGCTCACTAGCGACACTATCGGCTGAAATTGGAAGTATTCGTTTTGTTAATGAGCTCAGTAGCGACACTAACGGACAGAATTGGAAGTAGTTTACTTGTGGCGGGAATATTTAAATTAATTGCTGGACTAGTATTCAGGATAGAAGGTATTGAAAATTAATTTCACGTCATATTCGTTATTTTCAAGTGGAATTTCTCGTTTCTTTATGAAATGGAACGAAAAGGAAATTCCGACTCGAACCGAAATAATATGAAGTGAAATTAATCAATTGTATGTATATGTACTGATTAAATTATGTTCTTTCATTTATTTCTTCCGGTTGAACATACAGATTTTACTAACATTTTAAGAAGTAATAATTTCATTACATATAAACAAAATTAATCAATAATAACAATATTGTCATCTAAGGATATATACAAAGGAGTCTTTCATCAAAGGTTGGTGAATCCACTAATTTAATCCTTGGATCCTGGGAACAGTGGTTAAAACCTAGAAACCAAATATTTAAATTAAATGGAAACTCAATACAAAATCGGATTTTTTTAGTGGAAAAATCTCTATTGAATCTTTTCATAGGTTTTCCGTCATATCTGAAAAAAAATAAAATAAAAATTTATTGTCACTAGAAAATGCTTCTGCATTAAAAGTTGTGCACTATTTGTCAGGAGCAATTTTTGAACCATTCAAGGACCTCAAAGTGGATTTTGGAATTCTTTCAGAGGAAATGCTACCTTATCTGCCCAAAAAAGTTTTCTAGAGGATCCTGATTTAGGCTTGACTTAGTTGTTGAGCTGCTATCTTGACTTTCATTTTTATGTACGAATCTCTGAAATTGAAATAAGACTCTTTTACCCTGCTCAGAACTTTATATGTACACATTGTATTGTCGAAATGGAAAGCTTGTATCATATGATCCAAACTTCCAAAACTGGTTTAAGGAGTCCACATTCAAAAGAAATGGATGCTGAAGAGAGATGATGGAAGCTGAAAACATTTTCTAAGATAATAAAATAATTTGGACTCCTTTTATAAGGTGAAGAGCAAAAGCTTTAACACCTGAAGACCACCGACGGCCTGTTGGAGACTTATCAACATTTCTCAATTGTGAGTTTATAAAGTCAATTGTAATTTTATTTAAATTTTCTTCAATGAAACTCACCAGCCTCATATGAATTTTTCAAATTATGTAAGTTCCCTATTAAATAAATATTTGATAATTTCGAAGAAAGATGAGTCCTATATATTTTGTAGATGAACTCCTGCTCAAGGGACCAATCTGTTTTGTGGAGTCCTAATTCATGCAAAAATCCAGGTTTATTTTCGACTAAAAATAAATGTTTATCTGTAAAATTTTAACCAGTTTCAGAACTAGAAATATCACTTGTTGGGTATGATACATTGGGACTTCCTACTAAAGGTTGATCTGATGTTGAGGATATCTCAGACTTTACTGAAAGTATTGATGCTATGAGGAAATTAAATAATTAGATTCATATCCACATGCATAATTATGATCATTACTGAAAACATTGATGCTATCTAAGGAACTTAAACAAGTATATTCATATCTACATGCATAATTATGATCATTTGGAGCATCTATTTGTGGAGACCTGGGAACAGCATTTTTACAAAAGATAAATGAGGATACTATATAACAGGCTGTATAGACTATTCAGAAACTAGTAAATTATCTAAATAGTGAAAGAAAAAAATGAATTTCGTACCGAATCTGTAAGAAATATTAAAAATGAACTACACAAATCGACGTAAACAACTTTCCTTTTACCGGCAAAAACTATTAAAAGTCAAAGTCAAATGTCAATTTCGTTTATACTGTCCCGACAGAGAAAGCTATACTTCCTCATCTTCCGTCTCGTTCTGATTGGGTCGGACCACAGAATAAATATGTTTCCAATATTCTACTTGGAGTTTCATGCCCCTGCTGAACACTCACATCAGGGGGATGAAACTTCTATGCGAATCTTGGAAACAAGAAACGTCAAACGACACCAATAATTCACGGTATAGTTTTTCGATCTGCATTATCAAGCCAATCAGCGTTGAGAATTTAAAAAATTCTTATCCTGAAAGTTGTTATATATTTGTATTCTGTGGTTGTTATGATGGCGCTTCTTGTTTGCTGTGGAGTTGTGGTTATTTTAGCACATAATAATTAATTAATAATGATCTGTGACAATATATTGATTTTAGGAAATTACTGATGGAAATAATTCGTCTGGTAGTTTCCTGCATTTATTTTTAAATTTATTTGTATATCAGGAATTACAAAGGTTGCTTCTGTTTACGATTGGATCAAATTCATATCCCATAACATGAACACCCAATGAACATTACCGAATCAGATTCTTCCGAAAGAACGATCCCAATTATTGACTTAGAAGTAACTCTGCTCTTTTAGTCCAAGTAAAAACTGATATCCCAATTCCAATTATTGACTTAGAAGAAACTGCTCTTTTAGTCCAAGTAAAAACTGATAATATGATTACGTCTAAATGTTATTTCCTGTCTGTCAAAGCATGAAACTCAAGAGGACCATGAATTTGTGTGCTTCCAAAACAGTGCCTAAGGTTGACAATCATGGGGGAACATTATTAACGGTTTAAACAACAATCATCAACATGATGCAGAACTTGTGTCACTGTGTATCCTTCAACATCAAAACAGACTTTTTCTGAAAGGGAGTTTCAGGTGCTATCTGATATGGGGGGTATCAGATAGCACTGAGATCTTGTTTTGAAACAGGTTTAACTGGTATTTTGGAATCTTATTCATTTTAGCCGCGAAGAAATCAGAATTCTATGTAAAAAATTCAAAAGAATATATTTTCAAAATTATTTGAACCGAAATCAGAGTTGAGGATTGAACGTATTCAATTCTTTGCTAAATTCATTTGCAGATGGCAGATTTGAGTTTATTGAAGCATATTCAGGAGAAATACTAAGTTGTGGGACTACCTCAGATTATTTTTCCATCACCCAGGGATTTACAAACAGTTAAGGAATCAGTACCAGTTCTATATCGACCTCTTTAACCTGTTTCACAATATTTTAAATTCTAAGTTGATTGAATGGACGATTTAGATAAATATTGTGCTCTCATATTTGATGCGATATCCTTGAGTTCAGGGTTATTGCTGAGAGTTCTGTAGAGAAAAAACTCAGACTTGATTAATAAGACTAATATATTTTTCTTGTTTCATGCTCCAACTCACCACATGGAATGCTGAAAACCAGGTACCTGAGGCATTATTTTTAAAAGAACATATATTTTATTAGGATCATTATGTATTTTATTGATAGTTTAATGAAGAGATGATTCATTTTGTTATTTCGAGTCGATCTTTATATTATGTAGGTATTTCCCAAGTGATTTACATGAGCTAAAGTGGTATACTGTTGCTGAATCTGTCAGAGTTTTGAATACCATGGACCTTTAAATAATGAGAAATTTCATGTAATATCTTTGCTTGTTGAAAGTATTCTATAAATATGAAGGTAAAAATCTCTTCAGTTCCATAAATAATTTGTCAAATTTGACTAATAACTGTTTTTTCTGAAATTCTGTGGGAAAAGGTTCATAGCTGTTTTTCGTTTCAAAATGCTTTGTGCAATAATTCCTTGAAGATCCATATGGAATACACTGCGGAAACAGCTGCATATATGTATTATCTGAAGCACGGAACCTTCCTACACTTATTGTAGTTTCATAACGTCATGATTATGTGTTCAATCAAGCTAAAACTATTATTCCGTATCAATGCCCTGAAAGCTAAAATCAATTTCACACATTCTTTAAGTGGGACACTCGTTATTCAAATAAAATCTTTTGTATTGATAGGGAATCAATTATTAAATATAAAATTTTATGTCATAAATCTATTATTTGTAAATGGATTTATTTGTAATCATCATTTTATATCAAATATGTAAGAAACGATAACTTCAATACATTTTTGAAATAAAACTTTTCGTTTAATTTTCAAATATGACCCTACTGTTGAATAATTCGAATAAATTAGTTTCCCGCCGTAATTCGAAATTATTCCCGCCTGACACCAACAAATGGCGGACACTTTCCAAATTTGAAAGATCATTTTGTCGTTGAAAATTGAAATTTTTGCCTGTGGGTAAAGTCTTACAATAGGCTTACGGATAGAATATTTGATTCCAATGATGAAAAAAATTCATCCAAGAAACCTGGTAGTACCCTAGTTGTCCAGATTTGCTAGAATTTATCTTTCAGCACTTGGAAGTAGCGTTTGCTGCGAAAGGCTATTTTCAGAAGCTGGTATGTTATACGAAGCCAAGCGGAGACTTCTCCTACCAACAAATGCGAAAAATTTGGTATTCATTCACCACATGTTTATTTTGAGCACTGAACAAATCAATAATAATTGTTTGTACATTTTTTACGTGCTATAATAAAATAAACGGTGTCAATATGTTAGTGTGGTATGCTTTGTGTAAATAAAGAAATTTTAATTGATTTTACAATCCGGAATCCTGCCAGATAGTAAAAACAAGGCTGGATACCGGATATCTGTTTCATCTCTAATTTGGACCCTTGAGCTTGGATGTAGGATTATCAGAATGATCAGAAATTTTTGTACTTTTGGTGGGATAACTTTAGGGGGAATATTTATACTTCAATCAAATTCAAAACAGGTCCATAAAATACCATTTTTATTGTCCATTAGTATGTGGTTTGATTTTTTTCATGCTATATGTAATAAAAGGAATATTCATCATAAAAGGTTTTTCTTTTTCAAAATTCTTTTGTGTGTAAGGAATTATTTCTTTCACCTTTGCAGAAAAATTTGCGGGTCTAAATTTCTGATTCTGAATTCGATCTCCCAATACTCGAATTATTAGTTGGGCTGCTGTATGATTCTTATTCTGTGTATTCCAACTAGAAGCATAAGTGAGTAAAGAGTTTTTCTGGTCATCTCTCAATTGATCTACAGTATCTTTAAGTCCTTCATCTCCCTTTTTGATTAATTCCTTCACAATATTTAAAACTCGGAATGGTTTGTCCAAACGTATAGCTAATTTTAAAGCTTTCAACAATTTTCCACTTTGTAAGTAATTACTCAATTTCTGTTCCTCTAATATGTTTTCTTCTTCTTTTTTTATTTTCTCTAATCTCTTTTCTTCAGTTGCATCTATCCATTTGATGAGATTGGAATCAGAATCGCCTGTTACTATCATCGATTCATCTTGCTTTACTGCCATAGCCCAAACTTTTCCTTCATGTTTCTGCAAACTCAATTGACATTTAGCATCCTTAATATTGAAAATTTTGACCTGCCCATCTCCTCCACTAGATAAAATTTGATATCCATTTGATATGAATTCAACTTTCAAAACACTAGCCTGATGATCTATCAATGTATTAAGACAGCTAAAATCTTTCACACTCCATAACTTAATAGAGCAATCAGCTGAAGAAGTTACAGCTATTTGATCAACCGGAGAAAATCTAATGCACCAAACTCCTCTTTTATGACCACGTAAGACTCCAATAAGCTTCAAGTTTTCATCCCATAGTTTTGCTGTTTTATCCTGACTAGCTGTACCAATGATTTTATCGTTGGGTGCAACAGCAACACAATTAATTTCTTTTTGGTGGCCTATCTCAGTCTTCGTACAAGCTAGAGAAATTAATTTCTCATCTTTTGTAGCTGGAATATCCCACAGTTTCACACAGAAATCTAGACCTGCACTTACAGCCCATCGTGAAGAAGTTTGACTGAAACAACAGGTACCTACACTAGCAGTATGTCTTTTTCCAATTCCAATACATTCAACTTGAATTGAGCATAACCATAATCTTATTGTATTATCCTTACTTGAGGATAATAATAGATTTCGATTGGTTTTGGATACCGATAATGACAACACAATATCTGTATGTCCTTTTAGTATCTGACAGTTCATGGTATTATTATCATAAAGTTTTATATAACTAGAATTGTTAGCTACAGCTAAGTAATCATCATTTTCTCCCATGAATGTTACATCGAATATTTCATCAGTAAATGCTATTAACTGTTTCATACAAGCAAAAGACTTCAGATGATATAAAATAATGTTATGTTCAACTGTCACTACAGCAATCGTTTTAGTTTCCTTGTTGAACAATAAGTTCAATACTGCTAGACCGCCTTCATGAGCTGGAGTAACCAATGAGTTATCTTGTGTATAGATTTCTATGACATTTTTAACATCCCAAATTCTAATGATACCTTTTTCACCAGCCGATGCTATGTAATAGGACTCGGGATCAGATTTGAAACCAGGAACTTTGAACTTCTCAGGCAAGCTTATGATAGAATCTACAGCTTCATGGAATGGTATTGATTTCAATGGGGAATCATCCATGAATTTCCATAGTATCATGACTTTATCTCGCCCACAAGAAATAAAATGGGTATTGTCATGTGTGAATACTATAGAGGTAACTTTACTATAATGTTTTCCATAAATTTTCTTCAAATCTCCATTTTTTAATTCCCAATGGAGTATCTTCCCATCATCCCCAGTGGCTAAAATTTCGTGTGAAGTTGGATGGTACTTCAATACGTTCACAACACCTTGACATCCTTTCAAACCAAATACACATGACTGATATTCCATGTCCCAAATTCTCACTACACTATCCGATCCACCGCTAGCTAATTGGTTTCCATTTAACTGTAAACTGGCGATAGGCCCTCGATGAATATATTTCCATGTTCTTTCCAGTTCTCCAAACTCGTTCCATAATTTAAGTAACCCGCTCTTGTGTGAAGATACAATTCTTGAACCATCAGTTGTAAAAACCTGAATGAAATCGGCGTCTTCGGAATATTCTTCACCAACTGTCCTGGACACTTTACCATCAATAGAGTTGAACAAACTGATTGCTGAAGATGATTGGCAATAGAATATGTCATTATGCCATTCTATATGTCCCCCAGTGAAGAATGCTGTATGTTTGGATTCGACCTCAAACCTAAAATAATTATATCATAATATATGAATAAATCGGAAACAAGATATGTGTGTTTATTGTCAAAGTGGTGTATCTCCATATTTCTTAAATTTATATTTTACTGCTTAATGCAATCACATTCAGTCATAACTTTCATTGAAAAAGTGAAGCAAATCCAAGAATTGCAATGTAGTTCCATAGATTAAGCTAGTGGTATATTCTGGAAACTAAGAATGCTGAATATTCTTTAGAAAAATAAAGTTTAAGAATTTTGGAGGTACACCACAGTTCACCTAAGCTCTGCTCCAGCGATGCCTTATCGAAGACCGCTTGAATTTTCACGTATCAGAATGGCCTTTTCAATATTGAATGAGCGTTTTGAAATTGACAATGAATACATGGCTATAAACTTTACTCGCTTCAGGTCAACCCTATACATCCAGTTTTGGAGATAGCCATACAAGTATCGTTATTGTTTCCTCTCGACACTCTTCGGTTTTGGAAAATATTTCATTTTTGTCATCAGATAATAAACCCCCCTTTTCAGTTTTTATTTTCCCATAAATTCTTGAAAATAAAAAAGTGGCAACATGATGCATTCTGGCTATTTTTCCAACCATTTGCATCCAACTATATATTTTTTTTTAATACGAACTGTGGCCTCCACATGTTTCCCCATCACATTCGAGATACTGTATTCTCTTAACTTTTTTTTTTATTTCTTTTTCTTAGTATTACTTCTCTATTCTGTGGTATCAAGAAAGATGCGCACTTGCAGTCCATGCATCCATTTTGGATTACAGAGTAAATTTAGGGGACCTGCGAGAATTAGAGACTGAAAGAAACTACCATAAACAACCAGTATAAAAGCTGATAGAAGCAAACAAGAGAATGTCAGTAACCAAAAAAAAAAACAGATACAAATGAATTAAGTTACAAGTACAAATAAATCTTGTGTACCCAATCATAAAAGAGGTCGATACTCAGAAATATATTTCATTGTCTAATATAAACGGATTATCTGAAACTATTGCTGAATATTTAAAAATTGGATCAATTAAAATATATCATTCAAAACAACCAACAACCTTAGTACTTCTATAAAATACAATAAAGACAATAAATTTGGAGTCTATAAGTTATCTCGCAGCAATTGCCCTATGGTTAATATTGGCCATACACGAAGATCATTCAAGAAAACCAAAGAAGCTACACATCGGACAGCACCTACACTAATCATCTTGAAGGCATAGTTATAACAACAACTATGAAACCATCCATGTTAAAAACAAATGGATTTCGAGACTGACGCCATATTTATAGTTGGTCCTCGAGTATTCCCTTGAGGCTTCTTTTAACATCATTCCTCTTCTACATATATCTATGATTGCCTTCAGTGCTCATCGAATGCGAGGAAAGTGAATATTTGGAAAATAAATTTCAACCAGTTCGATTCTGACATCTGTTGTGAGCGGTCATATTCTCTGGCAGTCTACATTGTGAATAATTTGTGCGAATTTAAAATCCAAATTTTATCATGTATTCTTCGAGTGATGGCGATTACTCGGAAATGGAGATAGAGGACGATGGACAGTGGAAAAAAGTGAGACTAAAACGCAAAAGAAACAAAGATCCTACATCACCCACACAAGAAAACCCCAGTAAAAAAACAACAACGTTATCTGGAAGAGCAATGTCACCTGCAATTATCTATCCACCACATCTGGGCAATTTGCTATCTAATCAGGGAATCTCCAATAATAATACAATGTCCGAGGGAATCCCTCACTTACACTACCTAACAATAATATTTCCACGCAAGTAAATAATGTCAGATTCATAGCTAAAAGAAATTACTCTGCTAAAATGAAAGATATAACTAATAAAAAATACAACCTTCTCTACTACATTAAGGCACCTGACGCAATGTTGAGCAGGGACATTTCTGAAATATGGGATAAAGAACATCCAAATACCGATGATATAATTCTTACCACTAAACAAGGTTTTCTTCTCAAAACCAATCAAAATAAATCAGCAATACTGAGCACCCTCAACAAACTAGTTCAAGAAGGAAAAATAAACAGCTTCAAAGAAACACAACCATCAAATTCCATCAAAAACCAGAGTACTTCAGATAGCAGAGCAACCTATAGTGTTGTTGTCGGATTGGTTGAACAGGAAATTTCTGAGGAGGAAATTAGCCAACATCTTAAGCATCTTCAAATTGAACATCGTTACTGCAAACGAATTACATCAAGAGCAACAAACAGGCAAACTTTAATGATAAGAATTATAACTTCCTGCTTCAAATCTTCTGAAAAGCTACTAAACGAAGGTGTGTTCTACAGACATAGATACTACCCCGTTTACCCCAGCAATCCACCCGTACCAATTCCACAACCATGTTCACGATGCCAATCATTCACCCACACTCGTGAAAACTGCAACTCCCCTATAAAATGCACCAAATGCGGTGGCCCGCATCACTTCTACAATTGTGTGAGCCAACTTCCACCAAAGTGCGCATCATGTGGCTCTGAAGAACACTCAGCTTGGTCCCTAAAATGCCCTCGACGACCAACTAAACCCATCGAAGGTATACCAAATGCTCAAATAAAACCACTCAACAAGAAAACTAGAGAGATTGATGCAACAATTACAAAGAATTCCAAAATACACTCCCCAGTCACAATTCACGATATGATTGTAGACACGTATATTTACAAACTAAACAAAGATAATAAAATTAACAGAGAAGAACTTATTGCAAAGTTGAGAAAAAGATTTGTTTCCCAATATGCGATAGACACTATTGCACACTTCTCTGGTAACAGACTATATATATTAATGTTTGATTTGGAGAACCCAACAACCTCACCTACTCAACCGACCCGAGGTAATAATAACATCCAAGTTCATGTCGACGCTTAACATTATGTATGGCAACCTCAATAGCTACACACCCAGAAAACATCTAATTAACAACATTATAGAAAGACATGATATTAATTGTACTTTATTTGTTGAAACCAAGACCAATGAAAACTCCAACACAAAATATCGAAACTGGAATATAGTGCAAAAAAATGGAAACATTGTGAATAAAAATACGCGTGGAGGTAGCCTAATTCAGTGTCATCCTGGACTAAATATGAAGAAGCAGAATCCACCCAGAATGAACAATCCCCGGAATGAAGCTCTACATGTGTCTGTCCCGTTTCTGGGAGAGCAGCTACACATTTTTTTGGTGTATATCCACCCAAACGCTCAGATTGAACAATCTTTTTTCAATAAGGTCTCAATGTGCAAGTACGCTATAATAATAGGCGATTTCAATGTGAATCAGAGAAAAGCCAAGCAAATCAAAGAATTCCTGAACAACGCACCTTTCGAAATGGCCTCTACTGCTCCAACATTCAGAATGCCAAATAACCCTGATTCAACTCCAGATCGTGTCTTATACACCAGAAACATCAAAAACAATATTTCATCGATTGTAACCCATCCGGATCTAGGAACGGAACATGACACAATAGAAATAATATTCGAACTACACAGAACGATCACAGAAAACGAACAATTGAAGAGGAACATAAAAAGGTGTAATATAAAGATACTCAATGAGAAAATGGAAACCTTTTTAAACAGAGCAAATAACGTACCTATAACTGAAGAAAAAATCGCTCAATTCAACACCACTCTTTCTCAACTGGTGATTGAGAGCATTCCTATTCTGAAGAAGAAATATTATGTGCATGGGCTACCCCCGTATATTATAAAGATGATTAAGAATAAGAGGAAAATGTACAGCGAGTACTTACAAAATCCCACCAGAGAAAGAAAATTGGAAATTAACAATTATAATAAAAATATTCAACTTCTTATTCGTCAATTTAAGGAGCACAAATGGATCACTATCTGCAATGAAATAAATGAAACCAAGGGCAAAAACTACTGGCAGCAAATCAGAAAATTATCTAACTACAAACCATCATCATTTGGACAATCTATCAAAATGAACAATAATATATTCACAACAGATCAAGAAAAATCGAAGATTTTTGCAACTTATTTTGCGGATATTTTCAAAGAAAATACTTCTTCCCAATTTTGCCAGCAAAAATATGACGACATAAACAATTGGTATGATGAATATTTTCGGGATAAACAAACGATGTGTAACATCCGCATCGAGGAGGAACTTTATTTTGAGAAGCTTCACAAAGGAAAAAATACCTCCCCCGGACATGACAATATTACAAAGGACTTGTTGCGTAAACTATCTGAACAATGTCACAAATATCTGATTCAAATATTTGAGTTCTGCATAAACCACCAATATTTTCCTCCTGAATGGAAACATGGCATTATCGTCACCATACCAAAGACTAATACAGACCACCACATAATCAATAACTACAGACCAATCACTTTACTATCTGTAGTAGGAAAACTATTTGAGCAAATAATAAAAAGCTTATTGGAAAAGGAAATAGGACATAAAATTCCAAATTACCAATTTGGCTTCAAAGAAAAAAATTCCACCATCCACCCAGTAACAATATTAACTTCTAACGTTCAAGTCAATAAACTAATAGGAAATCACAGTGCAGCATTATTTCTCGATATCAGCAAAGCTTTTGACAGTATCTGGCATAAAGGATTACTTTTTAAACTGGAAAAGTTAGGATGTCCCAAATATCTTACTTTACTGCTGAGAAGTTACCTAATGGGCCGCTCTATGCAAATTCGAGTGAATAATTACACATCCTCAATTTTTTACAGCGAACAAGGAGTTCCACAAGGATCTCCTTTGGCGACTCTGCTCAGCAAGGTGTACTGCTACGACATATTCAGTGAAGACATCATGCACTTCAATAGCACAATATACATTCTGCAGTTTGCTGATGACACAGCATTAATTTCTCACGGTAATACTCTGCGAAAAACGGTTGATGAATTGCAACAATTAGTGGATAAGACTATGGTGTGGTTCAATATATGGAGACTGAAAATAAACCCCGACAAATCTCAATATGTAATTTTCAACCACAAGATAACACTGACTTCTCCAAACTTAACTATGGGAAATAATATTGTCACCCCTCACGATTGTGCAAGATATTTAGGTGTGAACATAGACCACAAACTAACTTTTAAACAACATGCATCCATCATCAAGAAAAAGTGTATCGCCAGAAGCAAGCATTTTCGCAGCCTCACATATAAAAATTCAGGAATCACCACAAAAACAGCTGAGCATATTTATAAAACAATATGTCGTCCTCTTTTAGAATATTGCCACCCAATTTACCTGTCCTCAAATTCAACCACCAAAAAACTGCTCCAGACTGCAGAAACCACCTCCCTACGGGCAATTACAAAAATGAGGCACCCTAGAAACGAGCTCTACAACCCCCCGAACAATCTTTTATATGAGAAAACTCAAATAAAACCAATTTCAGATCGATTGGACTATTTGTCGACGAAATTCTCAAAGCGGGAAGATAATATAAAAATTCTTAGGGAATTCTGCATTAACAGGAACCAGGAATTAAGACCTCGCAGAAAGACTCCTCTAAACACCATTTGGGAAGTGTTGCAGAATAAATGTTCATAATTTCAATACTATCTACTTAGCCAATATTATTATCGTTAATATGTATATAAGTGTTTTTTTTTTCTTTTTTTTTTGTATGATTGTGTATCTCCAATTGTTTATCAGTCTATCATGTATCAATCCATACTCTTAATCATTTGTTATAAACAGGCTGAAGGACTCCGGTCGATGGCCTTTTGGAATGTTTTTCCAATAAAGAACTGTTATTATTATTATTATTTAAATTTCAAGCTGGCCTTCGGTAAGGCATCCTTGAGTAAGCCTTCAAGGAGCGACTAGAAATATGGCCCTAACTCTCTTAGAATCGGTGGAAATCATCAAAACGCCCGCAAAATACTTCTAAATGAACAAACAGATATCGATAGATCTCCGTTACTGAATGTCTTTCCGTAGCAAGGGAATCCTACAAGCATATTTCAATCGATCTTATTTTATGACTGTATTATATTTTCATGTTACCAACTGAATTTAAACTTTGTCACGCTACATACCACCAGACATTACAATGTAGATACCTGACGAAGCCACATCATGGTAAAAGAATTCTCGTATTAATAAACATTTTGTGGAAACTAACACTGTCCCATTATTTATTGATCAGAATGAGTTTCCACTAAGCAAAGACCGAATCAATCAACCAATCGGCTGCACTTTCGCACGTGGCCAGTAACCGATTTCGATGTGGATTCCATTTCGAAATCGAACACCGTCCATAAAATAGAGTATGGTTAGGTTAGTTTTATTTAGGACAGTGCCAGTTTGAATCGGTTACTGGCCACGTGCGAAAGTTTTACCTGAGTTGCCTCCAATTAAGGACCGAACCAATCGAACAAGTACTTACAATTCCTTCAAGTGTGATATGTTGGCCATCTTTACAATGATTTCTCAACATAGAGTAACTGCACTAATTTACGTAGTAATGATTTCGTCAACTTCAATAAAAATATCCCACACAAAAAAATGTATATATGAAATTATGAAATAAACAACATTCATACAATAACCTCAATCTCAAATGTGAGTTGACCACATAGACATATTAAACTCTCTGGACACGGCATACGAATCCATTTGTGAAGAGTCGAATGGGGATAATGAACCAAGTGAGAGGTCCGAGAGAGAGATAGAACTTTCAAACAGATTCATTATTATAGTCTATGGCTTCAAACTAATCTGTCTTATTTTTGCCGTATTTTATGATGGTTTGGCCCGCCCTAGTTCCCTCTTTGTCGGCCCGCTTCCTCTCTCTTTAAGCCATGTCCATATAGTTTTATAGGTCTATGGTTGACCACCACAGCACAGAATAGAGAAGTATTACAGAAGCGACACTCTTTGACATTTCCATTGTTATCGATGTACCCAAAATTCGTGACCTTGAATACTAACCAAATGGCTGGTAGGCGGCGAATTTGAAATTACACAAGGATACTTATGTATGTTATATGTATTATTACTGCCCGATATTTCAGACATAACTGCGTTGAATAATTTTATGGATGCAGTTGTTTTATTTCTACGTTTTTTCGGCGAAAATTTGTGGAATTGATATATTTAATGGGCTACGTGTTACTTTTATTACCTTGTGTTTGATAGTTTGTGTCTTTACTCGGTAGAAACTCATTTCAATAAAAAATAGTTTCCACAAAATATTTCGTGGATACTAAATACTGTCTCCTTATTTTTAATTTCATTACCTTATTTGAATTATCTTGCGTGGAATACATCATCGCCTCATTGTATTATACAATATTCTTTTTTAAATCGTACTAATAAGGCAAACGCTGACTCAGTTTATTATTTGAAATGAAGAAGCCTTCAATCATTTCATAGAAAAAATATCTTGATTGAACGACATGCTTTCTGGACAGGAGGTGAATATTTTAATTCAGGACGAATGCAACCTAATTCATCTGGTGATTTTCCATTTCTCTATTAATCAAATGAACTTTATAACTATACTCACCGTATATTATTCATTAATTTCAACGTACTATGCCATTCTTTATTCAAAAGAGACAATTTATAAACTACGCAAAACAAAGTCCCAATAAATTTTAATTCCACTTTAGTAATGTTCAATTAATCGTTGTGAATGAAAGCGTGCAGAAGTCTTCGAGGAACCCAGCATCTTCCAGAAAATTAACACTACCTTTTTATTCCTTATATTTATTTCAACAAATAAAACCACTCAAATCATATACTCCAACATACATATATTATCATAGTGTGCATATAACAATTTATTTGATGAAATTTTAGGACAATGAAATGTTCAATTAGTTTGATGAAAATTATGAAAACATTAACCTGGTTTAAACAGAAGTTCTTTGGCGATTCTTTCAAGGCTCTTCACAGAAGATAAATAGAAGAGTTTCTCAAAAAATTTATAAGCGCTTGGTCCCAGGAAATACAGAGATAAAGCGAATTCCTTCATATTCTGCATTATATCTCCAACCCTTCGCTTTATGCAGGTTCAACTCTGCTTGCATGCTCACAAAATCAGCTTATTCCTGAGGCAGAAACCTAAGGTAGATTTCGTGGAATTGATCCAAAGTCATTAGTAGCCCCTCCTCTCTTCCTTCAGATGTTTTCCTCATTTTTCTTTTGAGGGCTCTCACTTTTTCTTTAAGTTTTTGCTTCCTTGGGCTGTATGAACTCAAAGACGCAGCAATTTGTGTTCCCACTGATGAGGCTATTTCCTCACCAATTGATGGTCCGTCATCAATTGATGATCTGTCTTCGATTGAGGCTAGGGTACTATAAATACCTGAAAAACAACCAAATATAATGTTCAAGGCACTATTCTGGAAATCTCATCAAGGGTTGTTACGAATATATGTAATTCAAACCTAAAATTAGAAGCTCTATATGACAAATTACAGATTAAAGCATCTGAAACAATGCTTTCATACCTACTTGATATTGCCGTAGGAGTCGCACAAACTATACTGGTTCCCTCGTGGTGGCACTACATCAACATCAATGACCATATCTGAAAAGATAAAATTGGTTTTAAGTGATATATTTTATATACACTCTAAAGTTTTCCATTCGTTAATGTGAGTATAGCAAGGGATATTCCCTAATCTCCAGATCACATATTTGATCTTTGAAATAATTACAATTTTTCCTACGGCCGGTTTCCCAAAACTTTGATTGCCAGATCAAGGGCTTGATTGTCAGTCAGCAGTGAATTCTGTGCTTGATTCCACTTCATTTTCAATCCAACCATCGAATGCAAACCTTAATCAATGAGTTGATCAGACGTCAAAGGTTTTGTGAAACCGACAGTTAGAGCTACAAAATAAATAAATATAATTTCTAATCTAATGGGTATAAGGAATATAAATAAGAAAATCTCGAATGTCATGAAACCTGTGTGAATAAGAGTTTTCCTACGACATTCGGTCTGGGCATATTCCTCCTGTACATCAACTCGAAATGTACAGCACAAATCCTATATGCTTTCAACTGGGAGAGGGTTTTTCCAAATAGATCTTCCCGAACACATACTGTTAACCAATGGTTGGTAAACCTTAAAATTTCGGGGTCCAGCAGATATTGATCCGGTATTTGGCTTGTTGTATTCAATTCAGTCTCCTGAATACAAATCTGCAATCAAAACGTGGCGCTCTCACTTAGTTTCGACGATATGGGCCCCCAAAGTTTCAAAATGTCACATCTTCAGTTCATATTTTGCACCATAAAAAACTTTCATCACTTCCCTTTTATAGACCACAAATCATCTTCGAACCTTTTTACAATGATAAGTAGCACTTTCTCGCGATAATATTCAATATTTCAATGAAAATTATCGAAAATATCGGAACTCCATTTAACCTCACATTTTGGTATTTGTCCCTCGTACTAAAAGTGAAGTTTGGCATTGGCGTCAATTCCTTGAATAGCGGTCGCATGCGCTTTGACAGATTCGATCAGCTGATTCTGTAATTTACCCCAAAGTTGAAATTGCGGCGATGCCAAACTTCACTCCGATAGAATTGAAATTCAGTGTAATTTGAGGTTAAATGGTGTTCCGATATTTTCGATAATTTTCAAAGAAATATTGAATATTATCGCGAGGAAGTGCTACTTATCATTGTTAAAAGGTTCAAAGATGATTTGTGATCTATAAAAGGGAAGTGATGAAAGCTTTTTATGGTGGAAACTGTGAACTGAAGATGTGACATTTTGAAACTTTGGGGGCCCATATCTTCGAAACTAAGTGAGAGCGCCACGTTTTGATTGCAGATTTGTATTCAGGAGACCGAATTGAATACAACAAGCCAAAAACCGGATCAATATCTGCTGGACCCCGAAATTTTAAGGTTTACCCAATGGTTTATTCTGGAAAAATAATAGTCATAAGATTTCGACATCGTCCCTAGTATCGAATTATTCCTACCTTCCAGATTCTTTTGGTGAATCGAATAACGTGCAATTACCGTCTCTTGTAGGCTCAGACATCCATCTTTTTTATTCCCACTCATGGTAAATGCAAATAATAAAATAATATTCAAAACGAATCAAGAAGTCGATGTAAACATAAACACTTTGGAACTAACAAAAAAATGGCGGATTGAAGCATGCGCATGAAAATTTGGGACTTTGAAAAAGGGAGAGTGTCGCTTCTGTAATACTTCTCTATTCTGTGACCACAGAATAGGTCACGAGCAGTTTTGACAGTTGGGAGAGATTGGAGGACCAACAATAACCTAAAATGCATTGTTTACTATGAGAAAAAGCGATTTCTCTTGTGATTTCGTATTCATTTGGAAAGTTTGGATTGATATATTCACTTTTTTTTTAAAAGGATAGTATAAATTTGGTATATATATTATGAAATTAGTCCTTGACTTCATATACAGGCAAATAAACAGACCTTTGGTTAGTTCAGTCAACAGTCTTTTCGTGTGTTGTAGTAAATTATATAGGCATCTTGTTACTTTCATATGGAGGTAAAATATTGCGGAAACATTTTGTGATATCATAGTGCTAATAAATTTTTCATTCCTAGATACTGCCAGTTATTTATCTGTGTGTAGTAGATAGGAACAGTGTATTGACACAGTGGATGGTTTTTGTTCCTAAAATACGACTCAAGGGTGATTTAGATCTTTATTTGTGAAAACAATCAGGAATGTTTATCAAAAACTTACGATTTTACGAAAATTCCCTACCTGGTATCAATCGGCATACCCAAACAAAACATTGGCAGTAGTAATACTGCACCTTAAGTGAGAATCATCTAAAAATTTGCCTGCATTGAATATCTGAATGGAAATATCTTTTATAAATCCTGTCTTGTTCAAGTAATAAAGAAATGTTTAAGAACTTATGATTTTCAAATATTCCATAACCCGAATCGTTCGGTATGACCTACCAAAATAACCTACATGATATTACTCGACTAAACATGAAAATCAGCTGAATTTCGATGTCATTGCATACCTGAATGTCAATGGTATGAATCAATCCTATCTAATTCAAGTTTTATTGATTGTCCAGACTAATATACAACCTATGTTCTTTGCCGAGGTAACTGACAAGTTGCAAAGTAACATTTATTCTGTGAATTTCCATTTTAGAGCGCAGTTCTTTATTGAATTAATTCAGAAAATATGATTTTCTCCTTCAGAACCGATAGAATATTCTTATTTCTCTCTTTTATAATGGATACATTGAGTTCCTCTCCACATCTGGTTAGTAAGTACCATTCAAATGAAAATACTTCAACAACTCATTGGTAGTTTTCATCGATTTGATGTTGATTAGTCGACCTTGAATACCTGAATTTACTTCAAAAAAAAGGTTTTAAATTGTATTTCTTGCCTTACTAAACCAAGCAACATGCAACAACACATTCAACCAGCAAGAATTGTATTTATTCGAAAAATTCCATTAATTAAGCCAAGCTGTTACTGTTACAAGATATCAAGTACTTTGGATATAGTTCCTAGATAATGCAATAGTGAATATTTCAGTCCAAAATGTCCAAATTCATACAAAATCACAAGCCCAATCGCTTTTTCCCATAGTAAACAATGCATTTAAGGTTATTGTTGGTCCTCCAGTCTCTCCCAACTGTCAAAACTGCTCGTAACCTATTAGGCAATCCAAACCACGTGACTTTTTAACCTCAAATATTGCGCTTGGCGGGCAAACAAAACATTGATGCATTTCGCGCTGAGGTTTCAAGCTACTTTTATTGTATTTATTGAGCATTTTGGATAATTATTCTTTCATCTTAAGTGTTAAATCGAATTGTTATGGTGTTTTAACATGCAGAGTACTTATTTAGAGAAGTTATTGCGGGAAAACCCAGACGTTGTTCAAAGGTGAATATGAAACTTTGATTGCTTTTTTTCCTTACTCAGTTAACTAGTGATATTCAATAAATCCTAATTTGTTTGCAGGTATATAAAGAAGTTAACAATTTGGATACATTCATCTTTACAACTGGTGAATTAGACAAGTATCAATGGCATTCCACCACTTTCCCTGATATATTCTCGTATATTGTGTTAGCACACAGTTTCTAATCTCATGAACAGATGAAAGCCTACAAAACCCTTGATGCTCACAAGAATTTTTCCGCAGGTTTTGTCTTGAAAGTAGAAACAAGAATTTTGAATGATTTTCATGTCATTACGACCTTAATATGTTGCCTTTGAAGAATATGAAAGGGACATGGAAGAAAAACATGAAGAATTTACCATTAATGATGTAGGTGTATTTGCTAGTGCAAAACCTCCACAATTTGGAGCATCTTCAGACAGATTACTGGAGCGCTGGAGGTGAAGCTCCTCATGCCAATGGCACAAAAGACATCGAGGAGTGTGTAGTTTCGAGAGATAATAACATCACATTAAAACCTGATCACTCATATTACCAAGTGCAGATTTTTATTTCTGATTTGAAATTCTGTGATTTCGTACACTGCTCTCAGTTACTTTTTCTACAGAACTTGTGATTTTTTTTTATAATGTAGGTGAAGTAGCACCTTGATGGTAATGTATTCATTAAATACTTGAGCGCAATTAAATTTATATTATATCTTTTTATAATAGTGAATAAAAATACAGAACAACAAATTTTAGTTTCTTTCAAATATTTTTTTTATTACTGAAACATAGGTACTCCCATAACAAAATAAACATTATTAGTATTACAAACAAATTACAAAACGAATAACTCACTTAAAAATAATTATGATTTATATGTGGATCACGATTTCCAAGAAACTACAACGCTTAAAATGATGTATGAAGTATAGAAATATTCCCACTTAAATACAATTTTGAAATTCTCATCAGTCCCTGGGGAGTGTTTTTAGCTTTTTTTCCAAATCTAATTTTCAACGAGGCAAAATTGAGCTGCTCGAGTTTTGTAGCTAACATGGTCATTGTAACGTCTGTTTATGTAGCACCGTTCTTCCACTATGCCCAGTATCGCCCATATCACTTTCTTCATCAAACTGAAAAATAGAAAATTTTTTCATTACGTATGTCTTATAAAACTAAAATTTGCAGATCACAACTTCTTCCTTAGGACATTACCTAATTGCTTGGTCCATATACTTCATGACTTAATTTCATTCTTTTGTCTGCCGCAAATTTAGATTTACATCACACTTGCTTTTAGAATGGACTAGATTGATGATCCATGTGATGTGATGGGACCCAATCTGGATGATTTTCATCACTCAAAGCACTAGATTATCCTACAAATTGAATCAATTATAAGTTTGTATTGGAAATAGGATGCTTTACATAAACTGAAATAGAGAACAACATTCACACATATGCTTTATCAATCAAGCTTGTATAAAACTGTAATATCAAACATCAGTTACACTCATATAGAAATACAGAAATATCTATTTTCTTCTTAGGTACCTACCTGTTGTGAAATGTCTGCTACAGACCCTTCGGTTTCTAATAATTGATTCAGTTAGATCTTCCCTCTTGATGGCTGCTAACCACATTTCCCTTAGTTTCCTTGAAAGATCGTTTATATGTGGGCAATGCCTCAGAGTAACAGTTACTCTGAGGGTAATGCAAAGAGCTTTTCACAGTAGGTACTCCTAAGGTCCCGATTTGAAGGGCTTCCACAATTGACCATTATACATGTTACAGGCATTTTTTTCACTTAGTTCTCACTATTCACTATATTTTTCAATAAAACTAAACGATATTATACACCAATCAGTGTGAAATACTCTGAAAAAGCTTCCAAAATAGAACTAGTTTACAAAGTAAACAAACTTGTTTGCCCTCCAAGCGCCACGTGGGATTATTTTGACAGGTCGTTGGATTGCCTAATACAAATATTGACCACATATAACCACAGAACACATATATATATTTACTTTATGCATAGAACAACCGGTGTGAAGCTAGCTTCCAAAAAAATTTTGGACAGAATTGACAGAATACCCGAATGGGTTCAGAGGATCAGTGGCGTGAATTTATTCGGTAGCACAGCAAAATATGGGTTACGAACTAAATTTTCGAATCTTGAATCTGTACAATGTTTGAAAAGGGCATTTGTGTTACTGACTGTATTGATATAAAATTGTCAAGTAGTTTTTCCATGTAATTAGGAATAATGTAAATACCTGAGCATTGAAGGGGAGGCCACATATATACTCGATTGCGTTCACGATGGCGGCCACGTTCTGCCTGAAATAAATATATGCGATCAGATCGCGAACTTTTTTCACAGTGTCTGTCATAATCTCTATAGAAACGACAGTATGTTTCATTAACGTCTCAAGGGCAATCCGTCTGAACGCTGACAGGTCGCAGACAGATCGCGACTTGTTCAATGTAATTATCTCATCGCCATCGTGATCGCGTATATGTGGCCTCCGCTTAATAGTGCGGGATATATGAAAATGTCTCGATTCACAACCTCGAACGAAATATTTATTGCAAAATATCAGATGGGCTGGGGGAAATTTTTATATGATCGGCAAAGAAAATCTCGTCAGATTCTAATATAATTGATTGATGCGACACGAACCATTATCTTTCTAGATAGATAATACCACAGACTGGTCTGTGATAATACAATAAGCTGATCATATAAAATTTCCCCCAGCCCATCTGATATTTTAAAATAAATATTTCGTTCGATGATGTGAATCGAGACCATTTGGCAATCTTGAAAATGAGCCATGAGTCATTTTGATATATCCTGCATTCCCGACTCTATTAATGTTCAGGTATTTACATTATTTATTAATACATGGACAAATTACTTAACAATTTTCATATCAATACAGTCAGTAACACAAATGACCTTTACAACAATTATTCAGATTCATTTAGTTCGCAAGCCATATTTTGCTGCGCTACCAGAGACAACTGGTCTCTGGTGCTACCAAATAAATGCACGCCACTGATCCTCTGAACCCGTTCGGGTATCTTCGGGAATTCTGTGGTCTATCTTTTGGAAGCTAACTTCACACCGGTTGAAAAATGCGTACAGAGTAAGTATAAGTACTACGACCTCTATGTACACCTCTATGTATATATTTGTATTCTGTGACTCACATCTGAATCCTTTTCGATGCCGTAACCATAGATAAAATATTATTTGTCTATGGCCGTAACACAGAAAGAACTATTTGTCATATGTCATGAAAGGAGTTTTGACAGATTTCGAACCTTTTAGAAATATGATACAAAAATATAAATCATAAATATGTATTTATATATTTATATTAGATTGTATCAATATTAATAACATCGAAAACAAATGAAACATTCAAAACTACTAGAAAAACTCACAGAAATTATGGACTGTTTAGTATTATATTCAAAAAACTATTGTGTACCTTTTTGATGAGTTTAATATTTTGATAATTGAATCTTACCAAACTTTTGAAATTCGTAATATAAGAGTAGAAATATCAGCTAAACCGCATTCGATATGGAGCATGATACTTACTGCCACGAATGCAAACGAGAATACAGCGGTGTTAGTAATCTAAGGAGACATATAAAGAAATTCCATCCAGATATTCCACCCCCGTATCAAGAAAAGAAAGATTACCCCTTTACTTGTGAGGAATGTGGTAAAAACTTCAGTTATATGAGAAATTTCAAGAGTCATAAAAAGTCACATCTACCTCCGGATCAGGTTGTTGAATACAATAAAGCTAAAATCAAGAAAAAGTGCCCCATTTGTGAGTATTCAGATTGGGATAGGAGAGGTCTTTTTCATCATTTCCGAGAAGAACATGACATTATAATACTTCCAGAACATAGAGATTTTTCAGACTTTGATTCATTTCTTGAATGGAAAAAAGTGTATGAAAATGACAACAAGAGTCTTTTCATCAAAAGGCATGAGGCAAGTACTGCTAAGTATGAAAGTACAATGATTTACCGGTGTCATAGGTCTGGATACTATCAGCCACGAGGAAAGAATATTAGACGATTAAAAACTCAAGGAAGTTGTAAAATTGATGGATATTGCCCTGCCACCATTAAGGTAATTTATAGAAAGTTGTAGTTAATACTTCGAAATTGTTCCCTGTAGGCTGATAAAAGCTACAGTTATGCCGAAGAGTGTTGTAATTATGGTGCTATATAAAATCCAAAGATTTTTCTGGCAAAATATACATTATATTCTGTAAAATGTTCCTTTGAGGATACCAAAAACTCTTGAAAACTTTAATAAAAATATTTTTCCATCATTCATTTTCCTAGTTAATTACAAACCATCCTGTGTATCAACTTATTCAATTATTAGTGAACTCACTTATTGAAAAATACGTATGTAAATTTGGCATTGTTTTAGGCTATGAAACATAAAAACGGATCTGTAAAAGTTATGCTTTTTTCAACTCACGTAGGACACAATGAAGATCTTCCACCACTGGCTGTAACAAAACAAGAAAAACGTGAAGTAAAGACAAATAATAAGCTGAAAAGTATTCGATTACGCCATAAAACAAGTTTGACCCTTCAGAAGGATCTCATTGTTAAAACCAACCAGGGGTGGTTGTTTCCATCTTGCAAGAGTGGAGAAGTGTACTGCATCACAGTGAACGATGCAGAATGCCAGTGCGAGATCGGCTGTCCCGAATGTCATGTTTGCATCCATAGGTATGTCTATCTTATTATTTTGAATTTTTTTTGAGGAAGTGCCTTACAATTTAGTGCAAATATCTGTAATGGGTATTTTAGTTTCTATGAGCATATTATCATTTTGCCCCAATGGTTTTTTTGTGCCCTCCATTGATAATTTAAAATCTTTTCATATATAGTATTGAGTAAATTTGATGAAATTGATAGCATGAAAGTGTCCAGCGACATTTCTATTCATTGAACACTAGGCTAGTGGGATTGTGGAAATTCTTTGGGCAATTTTTTTTGAGTATCCTATTGTCGGGTCCTTTGGTATATAGATCCTTGATGTGATTATTTGGGTATCCCTGCATTAGTTCTTGGTATCTTGTGGAGGGATTTGATGACATATATCACGTATGGGTTGTCAAGATTTGCATAAAGTGTTTTGTTTGTGACGTACCATGGTGCATCTGCTATCAATGGAAGTGTTTTTGATTGAAACCGTTGAATTACTTTTCGTCTTGTGGGTTTTGCACAACCCCAAAGTTGAATGAGAAAGGTTTTAAAACCGCTTTATATGGTGCAAGTTTGTTTTAGATGGACAATTTTGATTTTTGGATGTGGTGTGTGGATGTGTTTTTCTCAGGTCAAATTCAATTCTGTTCAACCACAATAACTTTTGAACGGAACAAGATGACAATTATTTTTTTCATTCATTAATTTAATTCCGATAACAGTTAATAAACGAGCCATATTTCCTTTTCTAGGTACTCATGTACTTGTTTAGATTCCTCGAAGAAAGGAAATATGTGTAAGCATGTCCATTTGCTTTGTCAACCTGCACATGTGGAAGAAGAAATATTGCAGCAGGAGTTACAGCAGAGCCAACTTCAGGAACAGCTGAAGAGTGAAGAGCTACACGATCATTACGCTGAGCAATTGCAGCAGGAGCAACTAGCCCACGAACAGCTACAGACGGAACAACTCCAACCGGAACAATTGCAGCATGAACAATTACATCACGACCATCTTCAACATGAACAACTTCAAAATGAGCAACTTCAACACGAACATCTTCAGCACGAGCCACTGCAGGGTCAACATCATTCTGGACATTCTGGTAGGGATTTGGGTTTGTCTTTGCTTTTCCATGATACTTTAAGTCAGGAAAATTATGTCCTTTCCCAGCTGAGTTGCAGGAGTAGGCATCAACAATAAGGTCTTACACCACTGACTTCCAATTCTCAGTGCAGCTGGGTGCAGTTGGGTGTAGACATAGATAACAGAATGAGTGGAGTTGGTGTAGAGACTCGATCTGTTCTATGATTCTAACATAATACAAATATATGATAGATGATTTTACGGGAATCCAAATCGACAGAATTCCATAGTTCTTTTGTTTTTGCTACCATTTCAAGGTGATGTTGATTTGTCATAAAATTTTTCTAAAGTCATGATATGATGAAAATTGATTTTGTCCACAAATAACTACACATACAGAACAAAACACGTACAACCAGAGACATCATCAGATGTCTGTGATTATGAATTGAGTACTGATGCGATCAGGTTAAAACTTCGTAATAAGTTGAAGAATACCGAAGCGCAATGAGGGTTTTTCCTGAATTTGGGTTATTACTGCAAATGCAAATTTGAACATAATTATTATGGGTTTGATTCATCATTTTCCCAAATTACCTTCAGAAAGTATTCAAAATCAGATTTCAAAATTGGGGTTTGGGATTTGCCAGACATGCACGAAGTGACAACGGTGTTTAGTAGAATAGCTTTTTCTGCTATAGAATAATGAAATAATTATTCCTATTCTGTGGTACACACGTGTTCTTTGTCAATATAACCAAACAATTTGCGTTCGCGATTTGTCAGTATGACAGTCTGTGCTCTTCTTTTTCTATTCCTTGGTCGTTGTCTTCTACTCTAACCAGATCAAAGTATAGCTATCTCTGTTTTCTTAAGCAAAGTAACACTTTTGACGTCCTTTTCTTTCCGAGAAAGCTGAATTCGACGTTGCCATGTCGTGCACTCAAGACAAATCCCTTTAAATGTCAAATCCCCATTTTTATTTTTCAGTTTTAGGTGATCAAACATTCTTTTAAGAATATAATATTGAAATTATATGTTGGAAATGTGATGTTTTAAAGGTTTCTTATGAAAATAACTGCATTTTCGTTTAAAGGAAAAACCCCCATTATGTGCGAAATTTCGTGAGGATCTTATCTTCAGAAATGAAAAAAAATTGTTCCAAACATTTGCAAATTAAAAACAATACGGAAAGTATCAGATTTCTAAGAAGTTTGACGCGGAACTTAATGTCAATAGATTTGTTCGCTGTACCTTCACGAAAATGTTATTGTACACTACCCTTCACTGACTTCCACTTGTCAGTATAGATGGAGCAGTTCAATCTGTTCAATGCTTCTTCCCAAATCAAAGATGACTATTCTATGCTCATGCTAGTACAATACGTATAGAACCAGAAACATTTATATTCATATGACATACACATAACCCTAAACTATTCCCAAGTTTCTGTTCAACCTCACAGAGTACAAAGGCGGAACTTCATAATCTGTGACCACACTCCTTCCAATATTTCAGCAAGAAACAGAGTGCAGTTTACAACAAAAATCACCGAAAGTTATCAGTTCTACACGATCTACACTTTTTTACGATAGTGTAGTTAGTGGAGGCACAATGAAAAACTTGAAATTTAACAACAGTGTACCAAATTTCAGCTCGAATCTATGTCAAATTATGCTTTGACAACTCATTTGAATAAGCGCTTAAGAACTTCTGAATTCTTGTCAGAGCTCTTCCAGAATACTCAACACTGTTCCGGTTAATTCCAGATGACGAACTGATCATTTACGAGGGACTCCATCCCGAGGACGACTCCGACATGCAAGATCTAACCGACCACCAACACATTCAGAACATGCTGGAGGAACGAAAACAGTCGATCCTCAACAAACTGAACGACGTGCTGCAGCGCTGCAACAACGAGAATCTCTTGCGCGAGATCGAGATGTACGTGATACAGCTGGACGCAAGAGTGGAATGTGGGGTTCTAGCCGTTCCGCCATTGGTGCCCCTCCCTAGCACTCCGGTTGCGGTTGCTGTTGCCACGCCCCTTTTGGAAATCGCCTCCCCGAAAAGGCAGAAGACTATACTGACTGAATTGAAGCAATCTAAACCAATTGTTAGGTTTCAAGCTAACGATTTGTTTAGGCATTTATAGTTCAGGGTGAGTTTGGTAGGATAATTGTTTTTATACTTCTTGCTGATTCTCTTAGGTTGTAGTTTATGATGAAACCTCTTAGTGTAGACATACAATTGACCAGCTTTTTCCTATACAGTTTGGATTTTCTCATCGATCTCTAAGAAGTGAATAGGTATCTTGCATGTAACACAAAACAAGATATTTTTTAAACGGTGTATGGAAGATGCAAATCTAGAAATTTGGGTAAAACGCTTCCGACTGGTAAATCGCCTCACAGGTTACTTATCACAGCACGATCGAGTAAGTGAAAGGTACAGAAGACGATAGCCTGTAATGTCAGAGAATCTTAGGTACCGAATTTGAATTATCGTTTTCCCGTTCAAAATTGAAATTTCTGACGGTGGTTAAATTTCTTCAGTATTCTTATGAATGGAACAATCGATCTCAGGAATGAAATAGTATATTAAATAGGTCATAACTCACTCTGATGAAGTTTTCAGCACGAGGTGGAGGCGGGTGCTGTAATTCATCAAGTGAATTATGAACATTAACACAAGTTGAATACAATACTTTGTGTACGACTTCAACAATAAATTGCAGAATAAATGCACAGAGAACAACTGTATTGACAAATCACAAAAAAACTCGATGGTTGTCAGAGATTTTAGGGGATATGAGAATTATCAAAAATTTACCAACTTTCTTTTTCGTACCTTTTGGATCATTTGCAAAGAATAAAAATACGCAGTGTATACCCTTCGGTCCTTGTAGGTTCTTTTCCCAACCTTGATCCGAGTGGTGAGTTATGTTAACTCACGCAGTTTGCAGATATTATTAATTGCTCAAAAGCAGTTCAGTCATAAATATCTAACTTAATAGGAGTAGATGAAAATATACGTTGGTTGTCGCCGGTGGAGCAAACATCCAATATTTTTATGTAACGAAATTCCTGATGTTGAAGGTCTTACATATTCGCCTTTTTTATAGGTACTTCCAGACGAGGTAGAAGCTACTTCCGAGCTGGATGATTGCACCGAATAATAAATGAGCTAATTTCATTCAATACGTAATTTTTACAGTCACATTCGAATGCATTTTCAAAGAATTTTTATTCGAGATTGCTGAAAGATAAGAGTTTGGTGGATTTTTGTGATATTGCATGATTTAAGTGTTCGAACACTACAATCTTATTAAGAATAATTTAGGGCTTAGCTTAGGTTAAAGTCATCACTTGTATTTATACGAAATTATTTTAGAAAAATTAAATATATACAAAATATTTTTTATTGTAGTATATTTGCTCCTTGAAAATTTTATTTTAATTTAACCTGCCGTACCATTAGAATATTTTGAAGGTAATACGATCTCCAGAAAGAGAATAGTATATGATTGAACGAGTGGAGCGGTTATTTAGGTGATAAATCACATATATGAAGCTTTGCAGCACAAGCTGGAGGCCAGTGCTGTAATTAATCAATTGAGTCATCTAGGAGTATAACAATAAATACAAGTACAGAGAAATAAATTTATTGATAAATCAGAAAAAAATTCTCGATTGTTACTATTATTATTATCCGATGGTACTTGCTGACAAATTTTTTGACACATACATATATGCTGATGATACCAACATTCTGGTGACTGCGAAGGATAAAGGTGATCTGATTTTTGGGCTGACTGAGGCAATGGAAATCATAAATCAGTGGTGTCAAAAGAATGGACTCTCACTAAACACAAGTAAAACCAAGAGCATAATTTTTGAGAGTAAGCCGAGCTCACAATTACAAAATTTCAGTTTCAGAGAAAAAACTATAGAAGTCACAAATGTATGTAAGGTGCTGGGTGTTATGGTTGATCATCAACTCAGATGGGGATACCACTGCGAAGAACTGTGTGGTAGTCTCAACTCTGTGGTTTACTCTATGCGTGCATTAAGAAAAAAAGTAGAGCATGACATCCTGAGAACAGTGTACTTTGCATGCTTCCAGAGTAAGATGGATTATTGCATCTCCCTTTGGGGTAACAGCGTGTCAGCGGAACGAGTATTCCTGGTCCAGAAACTTGCCATCAGAGCTATGTATGGATTGGGGTTCAGAGGGTCATGTCGTGGAGTTTTTAAAGAGAACAACATACCAACATGTTTTGGTCTGTATATTTACCGAATCCTAAGTTTCTTTGCAAAGAACAATCATTATTTTGAAGAATGTCGGAATAAAAATGAGACCAGGCAAAAAATCAAGTACTTCTATCCGTTGCATTCCCGAAGCCTGACTGAAAAAAATATGTTCTACATGGCAATAAGACTTTTTGAATCGCTACCAAAGGAAATTAAAGAACTTGCAAACCTTGGGTCTTTCAAGAGGGAAGTTTACAAACTGATTATAAGTTGTGAACCATATTCTGTAAAGGAGTTTTTGGATAATGCAGGATTGCAGACTTATTGATTATTGACTTGCTTTCCTTTTATTGTTTGTATTACTATATACAATGCAATGACTGTGATTGTGAATAAAATATTTCTATTTCTATTATTTTTTAAATACAAAAAATACAGGCAGTACATTATTCATAAACAAAATAAATCGAGAGTACACAGAATTTAGAAATGAAGGAAGAAGAATGAAAAAAGCAAGCAAAAATGAAATGTCACTATACACATCAACACACACGATCAGTCGACGATTGGAGGAAATCGATGAGCATTATACCTGTTCTTGAAGCAGTTCACACTAAACGAGCACACATCAGCAGGCAAACTGTTCCAGGCTGCGAAAATTCTGTTGGGAAGGAAACTCTGACTTTGGGTAGTCCCAAAGTTTTCCTTCTTCAGTTTGAAAGTGTGTCCTCGCAAGTTATTGAGATTACGGGTGAATGAAGTTGGCAGGTTGGCAGGCAAATTATTGACAACTCTTTAACTGAAAATAAGGTCACCTCTGAGTCGGCGTTCTTGAAAGGATGTTAAACCGAAAATGCGCATTCCTTCTTCATTGCTAGGACAGCTGACACCATAGGGAATAGTTGTAACCCCCAGTTGCAACGACTCGAACTGTTCCACATCAGCTCGAAGGTGTGGATGCCAGACAGGGACAGCAAACTCCAGGATCGGTCTTGGATAGGTTTTATATATATTACAGCAGACAGCGGGAGAACAGCCCCGGAAACACTTCAACACCATAAAAACGAGGCTTGTAGCCTTCAACGTAATCTTTGCTACATGTGGGGATCAGCTTAAATCAGACGTGATGGTCAGTCCCAAATCCTCATGTGACTCCGTGGTTGCAAGAGGATTTCCGCCAAGGAAGTAATGGAGTCTTGGGTTTTTTCTCCCAACATGACGGACAACGCATTTTTTTTATATTTCTGCTGAAGCAGCCAATTTTCGAACCAGCGCGATAAAACATCCAAGTGCGACTGTAGTAGGGAATAATTAGACAAAGGGTTGTTGTAAATCTTGGTATCATCCAAAAATTGTGAGAATGGTGACTCAAAATAGGTAGGTCCGAGGTGTATATCAAAAAAAGAAGAGGAGTCTGAACCGTTCCCTGGGGCACACCACTGGTAACAGATCTGGGAGTCAATTCTTCAATCTCTATAAAAATTTGAAGAGTATGAAAATTGTCATGTTTCTGTCGATTTTCCTGGTTTTCTGGAGCATCTGCAAGATTTGTGTAACTGGTGGTATAGAGCATTTCGCCTCGAAAAAGGAACAATTGTATTTGAAGAATTTCTTTTTGTTTTCAAATTGCCTCAGAACTGTTCCAATATTTTAGGCATTTCTAAAAATAACCGACTTTCTCTCGTATTTTTTCGGTTCATTTGCGAACAATTGAATTAGGTTCTGCAAACCTTTTGGTTTTGGTTGGTTCTATTTCCATCCTTGGTCCGAGCCAAGAGCCTTTGCTTTTGGGGATTTTTCAGATTCATTAAAGTGAGTTTTTAGAACTCCACATTCTTTTCTACAGATTCTATTACTTCCTCAAAAGCAGTTCAATTATTTATATATAATTTAATACAAGATAAAATTAATTTAAACGATACTTCACGAATTGTTCCTTGGAGTACAATAATGAGGTTGAAATTAAAAACCTTATTAAATAGACATATTTCATTAATTTATTCAAGTAACATATTTCTTTCATAATACAAACAATAATGTAAAAGTACATAAAAATACATATCCTTATATTAAAATACATTTCAGAGTTATGTACAACAATAGGCGTAATAAACATCACAAAATAGATTGTTTGGACCATTTTTTACTAAGGACTTTTTCATTGACTGATCAATGTTTTTGTCCATTGGCATATAGAGGAGAAAGGAAACAAATACAAATGCTTTTCAAGTTAAAAAAAAATCTTTTATACATAATCCAAATTCTTTAAAAATAGATCTATAAACCAGTTAACAATAATTTATTAGCTGTAAAATGATGGGAGATGACATCCTGAAACTGATCTTTTCCAAACTTTTTTTTTATAAATCATAGAAATCAAATTGGGCGCTTTCGTTTCAATATCTGGATATCTGACAAATTCTTGCGCCTCCAGTATGTTTTTACTATTGTGCGAGCATACAAAACTTCTCTCTAAATTATTAAGTAGGAGTAGGAATTGTAGGCTTTTAGACATCAATACACGATGATACAGTCTTCTTCACCGCATCCCTGGCGTAGGGTATGTAAGACAGGGAATACCACGTCATGGCCAACGATTGAACAATGATGAGCAATAACGCCAAAACCGGGTTTTTCAGCTGAAATTTCATAATTCAGTTATATTCAACACAATAAAAGAATTAGTAATGGAAATAAAAAAATCCAAGAAATATTTATCTGATTCATAGATGAGGGTTGATGTTTGAGTGGAAAAGCATCAACTTTAAGAGCAAACACTACCACGTGTTGGTAAATTACGGTTCGGCAACACAGCCACATTCAAGTTTCATTAAACTTCGTTAATATCTCAAGGCCAGGCACCTTCTCGCTGTCTGCCTAATTTAACGTTGCCAATAACCGCGAGAAATACGGGAAATGCGTGAAATTTAGGAAAAAACGAGGTGTCCTTCTGCAGGCTTCAGTGGTTATTTTTGAAATTTTTTTTTTGGGATGTACTTAATTTTTTTAATGCGAATGCGCAATGTTAGTTATTTTTCCATTTTTCACTGCATTTCAGTTTTTATTTTCCGAAACTTCTTGAATATAAAAAAGTGGCAACATTGCGCATTCTTAGAATTTTTTTTTAACCATTTGCAATTTTTTGAAGAGAAACGAACTCTGGCTTCCAAAAGTAATGCCGTTTTATTCGAGGTATTGTTTGCTCTTGAGTTGGGAAACAGGGTATAAACTACAATATTCTCTACAAAGACTGCTTTCTTTATAAGTCATATCAATAAACAACTTTCGATAATTCATAAAAGTTATCTAAGAAAAATTACTTTCATTCAATGAATTACCCTTTCATCAAACTTACATTTTTTACCGAAATTTTCCATCCAATGTTCCTCAAGAGGGGCAGAAAGATACGAAACACACATTAATAAATTATGCCTTGGGCAGGAAGACCTAGGTCATTAGCCCTTTGAAACATTGTTTCAATACAGTTTATTACTACTACTAAATTATGCCATACAAGATTTTCAGATATTCGAAGAGGTTATATACATTCATATTTCGTGAACATTGGGACAATTAAAAACCATACATAACAATATATCTTCAAATCAAACTACCTGGAAGAACTTTCTTATTTAATGAACATTGTAACTTGATTTTTTGGTATACCCAAATGAACCTTGTCGTTATAGTTTCCAAAATTTGGGCGCCAAGTAAAATAGGGTAGTTAATTGTAAAAAAATATTGGTATAAACAGGTGTTCCAAAAAAATGTTACCCCTCCACTAGGATACGTGTTTGCTCTGTGAAAAATTTTCCTTAACGCCATCCGTTTTCAAGATAAAGGGCGTTGAAGAAAAAAATGTATACACATATTTTTAAAATTCTGCTGAAACTACTGGCAACATTGTCATAAGATTTTATACCAGTTGATACATCCCATGAATTTGATTTTATATCTGACTGTAATAGAGGATGTAATTTTAATGTGTATTATTTTTTAATTTTAGCTAGGATATTCGGAAAAAATACAAATACAAAAAAAAAGAAACAATCCGTTTCGAAACGTCGGTGTTGTTAAGAATAATAAATAAATTAGTCTAAAACTCACAATATTTTATTTAATCTCACTTCACAATGGACGAAAACCAAAGAATATTAAAAATGAATTTCGGACATATTTTTGAACGCTTCAACTACAACAATATTTGTTTTACAAACTGTGACGTCATCAGAGTAGTCATAACGGCTTGACGCGCTTCTGACAATAAAAAGGACATTTCTATAAAAATATAAAATAGAATAAGATAATGGGACCTTCCACTGAAATATTCATATTATGTGTATGAAAGCCTGCAATTGCCTAATATTTTCGACTAGGTACTGCAAAAAAGGTATTTTCAATTTACCATATGGCCTACAGGGTACTTAAAATGGTATTTTTCGCCTCTAAACCTTACCCTTAATTCAGAGCAAACTCAACTTTTAGGTATAACCAATTAGTGATCATAAGATCAAACTTCCAAATGCTTATATTGCTAATCTTTTTCAAGACAAAATAACCTTTCATTAGGATACTCACCACAAATGCAGCTACTAGTGTCAAAATAAATGATGATATCACTATACAAGTTGCCACAGCTCTGGTTGCGGCAAACATTTTCTTTATTTGGTTAAAGGGTCCCATCAGAAACAAGGTACTGAATAGGGAAGTCACATTCCCTAACGTATAAAAAACAGCAAAAAGTCTGATTCCTCCATGGAAAAATAGAGCGAATGAACCTAATATCGATAGAGCAATTCCAATAACAAAACAAGCTATGAACCCTTTGAGCCTGGTCGACCAGCTAAACGTTGTAGCATCACTGAACTGAAATAGAAGTAGCATTATTGATGAAATGAGTGATTGTGCTTCGAATGATGGATAAAACTACATAATTTTTGGCTTAGGTGATTTTACTTAATATGACAATATGCTTGTACAAATTGGAATTCATTGGTGCATCTTCTTTGGGGCCATTTAAAATGGTGCCTTATTTTTTTTTGCTGATATCATATATCTTCAAGATATTTTTTTTAAATGGGACACTGCTGTTAACTCTCAGGTTGTGAAAAGCATATAACTACCATCAAAAAAATAAATGATTAGATCTTTCTCATGAAAGATATCCACATCAAAATGACTGAATAATCTATTAACTACTTCACACATTGTATCTATGTCCTTATTTATATATTACCTCACACCTTTCAAAAATTATATAAGAAAACTGAGGGCCGATTTATACATCACAGTCTTCTGCCTAACTAAATATATTGAAAAAGGAGTGAATTGGCATTAGAAGATCAAACTTTTGGGTCTTTTACACTGCAAGCTCAATAGATCTGTTGAAAAAGGCGAATCTATCACCAAGAAAATTCAATTGCCTACATTAGTCATTAACTATATTCGTTATCACTGGGACAGCAATAAATGAGTCCATCGAAGGCGGTTTTAGTAGTAGTATCTTGAGTTAGAGCATCTGTAATTTGTCGAGGGTAAACCATAGACTATAGGAACTATTTTAGATACTATTTTTTATATCTCTTCAGCAATCTTTTACTTTCTAAATTCCCTAGTATTCGCGAACTACCAACACTCAATTGACTACCATTTTTTACCAAAATGAGAATGAATGTTAAGGGGAATATTTTTATACTAAACCTGGTCCATTATTCCGCTTTCTTCATCTGGAGAGTCATTTCCAGTTAATACTCTTTTGAGTTTATCCATTTAGACAATTAAATTCTCTCAACTTATGTCGACTCTATAATTTTTTTAAACTTCGTGTAGAAATTTTATAATTTATGGACTTAAACTTTCCTTTGTCTAAGCTACTGGATATACATATAAAATAACTGAACAACTAAAAGGGGATAATTTGACAATATATTTTTTTATTTGTTTTTTTTTCCTCCACCTTTATTTTAGGTTAACTTGAAACGTCAACTAAAAGGACGTTTTCAGGCCATAGACCTAATATAACATTTATATTATAATTATTTTAGGTCCATGTTTCAGGCATATCTTGTCTATGGGCATAAATTAAATAAATTTTCTTTTTGAATTGAGAGCTGTGTACATATCCTACCTAACATTACATTAGAAATTCGAGAAAAGTCAGAAATTATTGAGTTTTTTTATTTTTATAGTATTTTTCGAATTATTTATAATAATATATTTTAAGCACAGTGGCGTATCATGAGATTGAGTTTTGGTGGAATGGAGAGGGGAAATGATAATATTAAAAAATTACTCTTTGGTTTTTTTTATCTAATTTAATATTGTTCGATTTATGGGGATGGGGTCCCACTCCTACCTGTAGAATCTCAAGTCCCTACGACTTTTCTTACGAAAATTGAAGCAATCACGGCCGGAAATAAAATATATAGTTTATTATCTTGTCTATGGATTTTTCATCATTGAGTTGAACACAGGGCAGGTCAGGTATTATCTAAGACATGAACTGCGCCTATCCTTCAAAAGTGGGAACCAAAATTGGTGACGATGTAAGAGAGGAGAGAGGTAGCAAAAACACTCTAGCTCTAGAAGATAGGAAAAAAATTTGATTGATTCCTAGCAAATCACTTGATGAAACATTTCGAATATAATATGAGAAATACATTTGGCTTAGATTAGATTAGAGGAGGGGCGATGAGGCTATGCTTAACCTCGCTGACACCTTGACCTAAAGATCTATTATGCAACCCCGCGCTGTTTACCTGTCAGGTAGCAAGGCCTCGATAAACTTTACTACCTTACTGGGTGCTACACCCATTATTTGTTACGGTTTTAAGAAACAGGAGCCAAGATGCCGCAACCTTCTCCAGAGGACAGCTTCACATTTGCATAGTAGGTGTTCCGCTGTCTCGGTGGCTTCTTGGCAGAAGCGACAGGTATCATCAGGAACCTTCACCATGTTCCGAAGATGATAATTCACAGGACAGTGTCCCGTGAGTATGCCTGTCAGTTTTCTCAGTTCCAATTTGCTAAGTGAGAGAGCTTTCTTAGTCCAGCTCGTTGAGTATGAGAGGAATGACTTAGCCTGTCTCTGTCCTTCAATCCTTCGCCAGGATCTGGCCTTCCTCTTTTGTTCCCATTCTTTAACCGCCCTCGCTTGGTGGTTTGATGGGAAGCCGCAAAATGGCTCTGGTCCAATGAAGGGGGTTGCTCCCCCCTTCTTTGCTAGCTGATCAGCCATTTCGTTACCATGCACTCCAGAATAACCAGGCACCCAAATAAGGTTGACCTGATCATTTGATCCGAGTGCGTTGAGTGACATTCTGCATTCCCAGACTAGCTTTGACCGGATTGACGGTGAATCAAGTGCCAGTAGAGCTGCTCTGCTGTCAAATAGTATGTAAATATCCTTTTTTCCGATAGTTACATCCCGCACAATATGCGATGCACTCCCTTATAGCAAAGGTTTCCGCTTGAAATACCGATGGACAGACGCCCATTGGCAGGACTAGTTGTAATGAGGGGTCGTATACACCGGCTCCGACTCGTCCATCTTCGGTCTTTGAGCCATCCGTGTAAAACAGCAGAGACCCTGAAGGGAAAACCACTTCGCCGTTACTCCAATGGTCGCGACTTGGTATTGTCACGCTGTAGTTTTTCTGAAACTCGTGTTTCAAGGTAAGATTATCTGTGACCACATTTAGAAGCTCCTTACATTCATTCAGAACGCGAAGATGGCCTTTGTAGTCTCCAGTTTTAAGCTTCCGCTCCCTCGCCACCCGCAGAGCACACCTAGCCGCCTCACTTTCCTAGTCCTAGAGGAGGCAGGTCCAGGATAACTTGCATGGCAGTAGTCGGACAGGAGCGAGATGCTCCTGTTATAGACAGACATGCAGTTCTTTGCAATTTGTCCAGGGTCTTTTGTCCCGTTTGTGATTTCGCCTTCGGCAGCCAAATGAGTGCTGCGTAGCTGACGATTGGTCGCACAATGGATTAATAGATCCAGCTGGTAAGTTCCGGTTTGAGTCCCCACGTACTTCCGACCATCCTCTGGCATGCGAAAAGAGCTCTCTGGCTTACATTTGGCTTAAGAGGAGTGTATTTATTATTAATACCTCATTGAAATAGGAAAGAATCAATCGGGAGGTTTGTCTTTTTCTATGGGCAGTTATATTATAAAATTATTTTTACAGAAAACCAGCAGTTAACATTTGGAATAAGGTTCAAAAATAGAAGTTATTAATATTTAAATGAAATAAGATGTTTTGCACTATGAACAAGTGAATCAAACTCGAAAGCCGCTATCTATCTACGACTAATCGAAAAAAGGAATAATTTATAGGTGTTCCATTTGAAATATCAAAGTTGTTAGTTCACCGCAGTGTTACAAATATTCTAGAAGAAACCAAATTTCAAATAAAATCGTACGTCCCTATTTCAAGGATCTGGAGGGTACTAATCGACCTGGTATATGCATTTTCGGAAAATAAATTTCGAGCAGATATATATCTACCTACGGAATCATTGAGTGGATTTTATCCTTTCACGAATTCGTCCTTTGTGTATAGCGCCAGACCTATAGACTTGGGGCTCAATTATTGAGATCGAACTCATGAATGGGTAAAATCCGCACAATGATTCCGCATGGATTTGTATCCACACTACCTAGTCGATCGAATTTTTTTTCCAATATTTTCAAAAATACAAATCCAATCGAATTCTGATCAAAAGTGTTTATATCTTTGAATAGAGCGTCACTCCTTTATTGTCGTTCTGTATTTGAAAGTTCATTACGGATCTCAGAAGAAGTCTGAGATGAGGCAGACGGTCAGAATTACAGACATTTTGAAAAAATTATATAATATAATGATAATGCAAATTAATTTAATCTCTCAACTCCCGTTCATTTTTGATTAGGTAGACGCATTTGTAAGAATTCAAATGTACAGCTCAACTGTATGCAATAGAACGCGATTTACAAATGTTTGAACATCAATTAGCGTGTCAGAATTCGATGACCGCATATTTGTTATCTTCGAACGTTCAATAAACGGTACAAGGCTAGTTTTTTCCAGCAGTATAGGTGTCATAACGGATATTTTATTCGTCATGAAATCAAAAATTTATTTTTCCTTTTACTTCATAGCAATATTTTTGTTGATTGCGTGTAGTGCAGAAGATGACCCTGATTTCAAAGTTGACAATTGGAAATTCCACTTTATACCAGGCACTGGAATGGGGGTAGGTAGTTTGGCATTGATGTTGATTTATTTTATTCTTTTTTTCCAAAATATATTGAATCCATTCTTATCTCCGGAACGATTAAATTCTAAGCCTAGGAGGTGTTTTCAGTTCGTCATTATGATGGTACTAGTTATCTGATTTTTAGCGAGAATGTACGCAAAAAATTAGATTGTGGTATAAACTGATGAAGAATTTGACGTCGAATTCAATTGAAATATGACCGTCTGTCTGCACGTCCGCAAACACTTTCTAGCTCTCGAAAAATAAAACGTATTAAGACGTGAACTTTGCAGGAAATATATTGAGGATTTCAAAAAAGCGCTATAAGAAATAGCAGGATTTGACTGGCAAAATTAAAGTTGACTCATTCGAAATTTCAATATCTCATAACTAAGAACTAGGCATACAATATGATAATATGAACGATAGTACTAACCAAATTTGACAATAAAATAAAAAAATTTCTATATCTGTAAACTTAAACTGTCCAAACTTTCACAAATTCATGATCGACAATCTAATAGGTACCTACAGGGCGTTACTAAATTTTTCAGATACAATCGAAGAGGAGTGATAACTTAATGATGGATTCTTTGGTTTTATGATACAATTTTTTGTGGTGTGACGCTGATATAGGAAAAAAAATGCTGATTTTCCTCACGATTCCTAGATATCAAAAATTTCAATTATCAACGAGAAAATGATCTTTCAAATTGGGCTCCCTGCACCTATTTGGCTGTTCGAACGGTCGGAACTTCGCGCCTTCCGTGACGTACCGGGTTATCCACGTTCTGTCTCTCTCTTCTCGTGTATTGCTCTCTCTAGCAAGCGCTATATCGATCGGAGAATCTTGAAATAACGAGTGACGTAAGAGGTGATCTACTTCTTTCACCAGATGTGAACTTACGTCCCGATTTCAGCATTTTCAATACTGAATTATTCGAAATTATCGAATTGTTAAAGTATGCGATAACATACATTATGATTTTGTATCGAAATAGATTGAGAAGAGCACAAAAACATGATTATTTGTGCTACATACAAGAGACCTATTGAAAAAATTCAAACTTCATCACTCTTTGTGTCTCGAAAACTAATCATTTATGGGCCTTGATATCATAGGTGAAGTCCCTCCTCTTCGTTAATTGTATCTTCAATTGAAGAACATCTTTTATATACATATCTATACTGAATTATAATTCATTTTGAAACTTTTAGTTATTCATGGCCATTGCTGTGCCCTTGGGAGCACCTTACAACAATGCATATTTGGCCTACAATTTTGAGGCTAATTATATGGTACCAGGAAATGAGACTTCATTTGAATATCCACCTCTGCTAGGCAAAAGTATTGATAGAAAATTAATTTACTCAGCGTTAGAGACTAAGCTGAAATCGTAAGTACACTTTGGGGCTGCCTGAATAGATATATAGGGTGAAGTGAAGTATCAATATATTGCACTGATTCCACACACTTATGTTGCAAGGAAACGCGTTCGCGAAATAAATAAAACACCACCTGCTACTGTAACTGTAGAAACTAATCACAGATTACAGAATATACTTCATAGAAACGTCGCGAGGCGAAATGCATAGGATTTGGGCCTTCGGGGTCTATATCACAGACCAACTGTGATCTGTGTCTATATCCTAGATAGACGGGGGAACTCCTCAGCGTTGCCAGATTTCTGGTGTTCCTGGCTTGTATTAAAGGCGACTGTGGTAACATCAATTAAATCGCAGATCTAATCTATTAGACAGTAGACAGAATGAGCGTTTTGGAAGAGATACGCTAGCGAATTACCGACGAATGATTACGAATTACCAACAGAATGTGAGGCTGAAGTTGCTCCAATTTAACTTCAGCCTTACATTCTGGAACGAAAGTTGGCGGGATTCAATTTGAGCGTCGGTTATCTAGTGTTCTAAACGCATTTTTTCCTTCTGCATTGTCTCTTTGAAACTGGTAATCATCTTATAATTCAGGTAAATTGGGTGATAATTCATTTTCAAAGTCGAATATAAAGACATGTTACCATATATCTCACACACAATATCCGGCACAACTCGTTATGTTTACAGTTTAGTTTTCCTTAGTAAAAAAATAAAGCTCTCCTTTTGAAGGTACTCGTCATATTGAAATTGATATCATCTCTTTATTGTTTTCAGGATCGGTTACTCGGGAAAACCTTGTCTACTGAGAATTATCTGTGAATTAGCTTCATCAGACACAATTTTACATGTCAACGGTATTTTGGGAGATATTCTGCATGTTATATTGACGTAAGGATCAAATAACTCCGCAAAGTAAATTTTTATGTATATTTAATCGGAATAATGATATTTCGATATGTGTTGAGATTTTCTGACAATAATATAAATTTCTGTTCCAGTCCATCTTCATCAAACAATCGGAATTTAGAAGGAGATTACGAGATCGCCGAAGACGTTGGAAGGCAGTTTAAGGATTGTTCAAAGTTTTCTCAAAAATGCAGGACGAGTTTTCTGGACCTAGTGACGTGGCTCGGAAATTCTTCATAGATGTGGAAAGAAATATCATTCCAGCTTAAGTTTTATTTTATTCTGATTCCTTTCCAAAAATGATTTTTAACTTTTAGAGTCTGAAGAAAATACTGGCATTGAACTCTAGAATCTCATATCTAACCAAAACACCACACATTATATATGAAAACAAGAGACATCGGCAACTTTTACCCCATTTCAAATTTTAAATCAGCAGTTATCGAAAATTCACTATCAATAAACACAAATGGAGTCTCGATTGAAGGTTATATCTGGAGGATTTTGCTATATTTTTCAGTTTTCTAAGCTTTCACTCCCAATATCTAAAACAGAACTATCAAAAATTGAATAAAAGTTGTTATTTATAGAAAACGCCTTTTGGATTGCAGGATATATAAAAGTATTATTCATCAAAGGCAGTTTTTAGAAAGAAGTTGCACAATAATAATAATAATAATAATAATAATGAACAATATAATGAAATTTCGATTGTTTTCGTTTTTTGAGATATAGGGACTGAAAACCCACAAAACACCCGAAAAACAAATGGGGTCAATCGTGATGATCCATTATCGAGTGGAAAGTCCTTTGATCGATGTGCATTTTCGTTACATGGGAGCTGTATCTAGTATCTGCAATTTTGCAGTTTGTGCAGTACTCGCTCAACGAGAAACATCCGGTTCGTTCAGTTTTCCCTCTAAACGCCAACGTCTAACATCAAACAAACATGTGCATGTACAAAACCGCAGATAAAGCTCCTGTTAACGACAATAGGATGAATGTCATGTACTTCGACAAAGTATTCTACACTCTGAAGTAGGGTACTCCTGGGATGGCGCTGTATGTTATTTTTACTGCTGGATGCCATCCAACAGGTAATAAATATCTAGAATCCCCTTTGCAGTTTTCATGTAAGTCGATCCGAAGATCGATGGTTACGATATTATAACTTTAATATCTATGATACTGAAGCAATATAATCGTTCTCCTTAAGCACCTCTTTATAGCAGTATGAATACTTAGGTTGATTGCACGATATCAATATAACAATCGTTATTTGTATCGGATCAGGATGGGACTAGTGTTGATCTATTGTCAGATGTTCGTTCTTGTGTTTATGATAACACAAAATAAGACGTTTCATGTTCCACTCTAGTAACCGACCTGTTGCCCTCCTGGATACGCCACTGCTCGTGGAAATCTGCCTAGTCTATTTGAGAAAAAGCAATAAATTATACCATGCCGAATGTCAATCTGATACCGTGATCGAACCACTTGCCAAATTTGAAAGGAAAGTCTTTTAAATGACCTCCAAGGCCTGGTAACTTGTTCTTGGTTAGGTTGTCCTTTACGTTTTCAGGAAGTTATTGGTTTTTAATAATTTTAAAGTAGGAATTATGTTCCGGACGATTTTCATTCGAAGCGACTCAATCAGAGGAAACCTAAGGAAGACAATAAGAGCAAATCTTATAAGAAATCTATGTGTTCAAAGCGCAAGAAGAATTCCTAAACAGTAAGTATTTCTGATCATTTTATGATATAATATCTGAATTTTTTGATCACGTTGCGTTTCGTCGGGAAAAATACTTTGTCCTTGAAATAAGATTTTCACTTTTATTGGATGTAATAAACAACACCATATTGCCCTAAAATCTCAGTATTTTTACTTTTTATATGAACTTTGTTGTAACATGAATTAGTTTATCAGTTTTAGTCAGTCTAGCAAGAGCCAATCATGTTTGTTATTGAGGATTCTCCAGGATCATGCATTAGCGACTAATGATGATGGAATTAACAAAAATTCGAAAAACACGCTTCATCACTGAAATATGATAAATTTAATTAAAAGATGAAAAGGGAAGAGAATTAGGGGTTTGAATTACTCATATACCTAGTCTTCATTATAAGAAATATATTAAGTATATTCCAGTGACATATTAGATAAAGAAAAGATTGGGTTGTACGAATACAATAATCATCTTCCAGCTAAGGATTCAAATATTGTGTTCCAATTTTATATCTAGGTTTGATATACAATAATCCATAATGAGGAGTGTAACTCAATGTTTGCTACTTTCGTAATCTCCACATTGTTGATTCTGTTGTTTTTGATTGAAAAACAGAAAATTCAATTTCAGACAAGAAAATTATTGTTTAGGATGGAGGGAAATTTTAAAATTATACCATTAGTATATTAGAGCTCCTTGGCGTATTTGGTCTGCAACCTCACTAATTGAGTTTCGGTTCAAACAATTGTCTTAGTATCATTTAATTTTGTGAACATTAGAGGAGTTTTGTCATGTAGAGAAAATTTGATATTTTTTATCGCTATATTATCTTGTGAGAGACCATTCCCTGAATTCAGATCTAGTGATTGTTCTTACAAGGTATCCATTGCACTTTGGTACTGACATTGAAACATGGCAATGACCCTATATTAATTTTCAGAAGTATACTAATTCTACAAAATAAACCAAAGGGAATACAATGGACCTACCATGTACGTCATTATGCAAGCGATCTTCCTCCACACACGAGAGTCGCCCTTCCAGCATTATCACCTACAATGGAAATGGGTACAATAATATCGTGGTCCAAGAAGGAAGGTGAAAAACTCAATGAAGGTGACCTTTTGGCGGAAATCGAGACAGACAAGGCCACAATGGGATTCGAGACCCCAGAGGAGGGATATTTGGCTAAAATCATCATTCCAGCCGGCACCAAAGAGGTGCCCATCGGTAAATTGGTCTGTATAATTGTAGAGAACGAAGAGGATATTGCGAAGTTCAAAGATTTCAAAGACGATGCAGCCGCGCCTGCGCCTGCCAAAGCGGCCTCCCCACCCCCTGCACCACCAGCTGCTACTGCACCGATTGCTCCTCCACCGAGTGCACCACAAGCCGTTCCTACTGCACCAGCCCCAGCTCCTTCTGGTGACAGGGTTTATGCAAGTCCGATGGCAAAACGATTGGCCGAACAAAGAAACATTCGACTGCAAGGAAAAGGTACTGGACTTTATGATTCCATAACGTCTGGCGATTTGAATAAGCTTGCAGGTAACTTCTTCAAATAGGAGATCTTAATATTAGTTCTTCATTTTGACTACTTTCACAAACGCCAGTGAAGCTGAATATTGTATGATTTACACAATGAGTTTTGTTCATTATTTTTAAAAAGCGTTGCGTTCCAATAAGCGGCGCTATTGGACCCCCCGGTTAACACTAAAAACTAAACTTATTTTGTAAATGATACAATAAGCGGCTAGATGAAGGGGATTCGGTTTCTTGATGCGAGCTGAAAGTATTCAGAGTACCATCCACAATAATCGCGGAGTCATGAATCAAATTTGTTTTTCGTTTTGTACATCTGAACTCGGCTTTAGAACTACGAAAATTATTCAGCTGCAACCCCAACAGCAGATGAGTTAAATAAGCGCTTATTTTAATAAATACCGCTTGTAGATCTTGCTTATGATGTTTGACAATGGTTTATTAGAATCATATTTGAATACAATATTGTAATTGGCACTTTTGAATACCGACATATTCAATCTCAGCCTTCCAACACCAGTAGCATTAAACAGAAGCCTATTAGAATCGCTGGCGCCTGTAACGATCGCCTATTGGTTCTACTGGCGTTTGTTATCAACAAAACGTAGAAAACATGTTTCACTAGATGCAATACTGTGATCAGAATTATTGATCATAAGACAACATCTGATGTCTCAAATGATAAAATACTGTGATCGGAATCTTGGATCATTCAACAACATATTCCATTTCAGCTGAATTGCCAACAGGGTTGCCTTAAACATGCGCTTATTAGAATCGCTGGCGTTTGTATCCAGGCGCCAACGTCCCCTTGGAGCTAGTTTACAACAATACCTAAAAAATATTTTTCAAATGATACAATACTGTGATTGGAATATTTGATCATTTGACAACATATTTAATTTCAGCTACAGCGCCAGCAGCTGTTGCTGGAGCCCCAATGCCTGCACCAGCTCCTGGAGCTACATATGTTGACATACCCGTCACCAATATAAGACAAACAATAGCCAAGAGGCTATTAGCATCCAAGACAACTATTCCACATTACTATCTAACTATCGACGTACAAGTCGATAAGCTGATAGCACTAAGAAGTAAATTAAATAAGAAATTAGACAAATCAGGGCAGAAAGTCAGTGTGAACGATTTTATAATCAAAGCTGTCGCACAAGCTCTAATCAAAGTTCCAGAAGCGAATTCAGCTTGGATGGAGTCGTTTATTAGACAGGTAGTAACTCTATTTCTTATCGAAATGGTGAATTTGAGTTTATTAATTTTTCCAGTACACAAATGCTGATATTAGTGTTGCCGTTTCCACACCGACAGGTCTAATAACACCCATTGTCTTTGGGGCCAATAATAAAGGAGTTGTTCAGATCAGCAAGGAAGTGAAAGAGTTGGCTGCTAAGGCTCGTGAAAATAAACTAAAACCTCAAGAATTCCAAGGTGGCACCTTCAGCATATCGAACTTGGGAATGTTCGGTATTGATCAATTCTGTGCTATCATCAATCCACCTCAAAGCTGTATTCTGGCAGTAGGACAGACCGTCAAGAAATTAGTGCCTGATGATTCAGAAAAAGGGTGAGTATTCAGAGTTGAAGCAAATGGCCCATTACAGCAAATTAATAGTCAATTTTTGATATTTCTAAACATTGTTAATTCAGATCTCTCCGTTCTTCCATATACAGAGTGTAACAGCCAAATGGAATAAATTCCATAACGAATAAATGAGGGGGTGTTAGGAAAAACGCTCGGACACGTCGATTTGTAATTTTAAATGCGCATAGTTTTCATGAAAATAAAATTATATAGGGTGTTCCATGCGACCGTGGCCAATACCAACTTTCTTATTTCAAATGTAACCCCCTGTATATTATTTATTTTTTGGATTCTTCACAAAATTCTAGACATAATTCATGTACAATGTCCTATACCTATCTTCAACTTTTTCGGAAATATTAAGTGTTTTCAGAAATGTTGAGTAACGTTAGAAGACAATTCTACACCAGATTAGCATGTTGCCCAGACGTTCGCGGCGAGCATTTTGAACATTTTCTACATTGACATTAATGTTTTTATTTTGTTTTTTTTTTAATTATTAAGAAATAATCAGTATTACTATTATTAGGTTTTAAGTGTAATGTACCGAATTTGTGAAATAAAATAATTTTCATTTAAAACGTTGATTTTTGCACTAAATCTGAAAACACTCAATATTTCCGAAATAGTTAAAGGTAGGTATAGGACATTGTGCATGAATTGTGTCTAGAATTCTTTGAAGAATCGAAGAAATAAATAATATACAGGGGGTTGCATTTGAAATAAGAAAGTTGGTATTGGCCACGGTCACATGGAACACCCTATAAAATATTATTTTCTTGAAAAATATGCGCATTTAAAATTACAAATCGACGTGTCCGAGCGTTTTTCCCAACACGCCCTCATTTATTCGTTATCGAATTTATTCCATTTGGCTGTTACACTCTGTATATTTCGCGACTCTTGAAAACTCGCGCTAAATCTTATGAATTCTGGTACTCTGTATTAACGGGAAACAAACCTCTGTATGAACGAAACACTCCATAATGTAAAGTACTTTTACTCAACTATTTTACAAGCGTCTTCCAATAGGGATTTCCTAACTATGACAGTTGATAACGGCCATATTGTTGGGGCTACATCTGTCGACTTGACCATCTGTGACATTCTGTGCATGTTCTGCCAAGACAACCCCAGACAAGATATAGCGTTCAACAGGAGCGAAGGATAAAATTCACTTATCAAAATAGGCGGGTTGTTTGGATAATATTTTTTGAGCTTGACCCATTTTACGGTGGCGTCATATTTTAATGTTATTTCCCTTGTATTTTGAAATACCCAAATTGGGTCGAATTGATAGGTTTGTTCGTTGTACCTGCATGAACTACACCACAGCCGTCTCTAGAATTAAGACGGCTGTGACTACATTTAAGACAGCTGTAACTACACTAACTCCAATTCTCGGTGCAGCTGAGTGTAGTCACAGATAACAGAATGAGTGGACTTGGTGTAGTTCAATCTTCTCTATGATTCCCACAGAATACAAATAAATGATAGATGCTTTTATGCAAATCCAAGATGATAGAATTCTATGCTTCTCTTGTTTTCGCTACTATTTCACAGTGATGTTGATTTGTCGTAAAGTTTTTTTGAAGTCTCCATGAAAAAAAAATTCAATTTTGAGTAAAAATATGATGGAAACTGATTTCGTCCAAAAATAACCACACATACAGAACAAAACACGTCCAATCAGGAACCAGAGACAACAACAGCTGTCTATAATTATGAATTATATTTACCCATAACAATCGCAGAAGATAACCTCTCTATGCACTGCACTCGTAATCTGTGACTACACTAACTCCAAACAGTATCAGTGTGGGGTTCATGCAGGTACAACAAACAAACCTGATATCTGATACATAATTTTGAATGCTAGCTTGAAGGTTCATGCAGAATTTCATGGAGACCATACCTTTTTATAACGCAGTAAATCTGCGATTGGCGTGGTCCCGACGTGAGATGGTGATCACTTTGGCAACGAATTGGAACATGTTTGCAAATGCTGCTAATTTCATGTCAGTACTTTTCTTTTCTAGAATATTCTAGTTGACTATAATGATGTATCGGTAGTCGCATCTCTGAAATCCCCTTTTCTTATCAATAATGGTGTAATAAACATATCTTCAATAATATATCTATTCCTTTAAGGTTCAAAGAAGCAAACATGATGTCTGTGACATTGAGTAGCGATCACAGGGTAGTTGATGGAGCAGTTGGTGCTCAGTTTCTGAAAGTGCTTAGGGAAAATTTGGAGGATCCCGTAAATATGATTTTATAGGCCAGTCCAGACCAAATCCTATTTTATGACTTGCTGCTCGAGAAGTGCTGCCAAAAAACTAATCTGGATCTGTCCAACAAAATATCCAACTTCATTTCATTCACCTGTAAATCAAATATTCGCATTTATGTGTAAATTGCTTCGATATATTTTTTTTAGAATTGGGCAGTGTCATAACAATTAAATCATCAGGTCACCAGTTGATATTGGATAAATAAACCTCAACTGTTTTTTTTTTACATAATATACTTTTATCTCCATAAGGAGCAGAGAAAACATTCAAATTATTTTGTTGTTTAAATAACTCAAATTATTTATTTATTTAAGATGTATTGTAAAGTTTTCAAATTGGTGAATATATAATTGTTAAAAAAATCATTTGAGTTTTTGATTGTATTTTTCTCGGGTTATGTACAAGGTCATTCCATATGAACTGACTTGAATAACAAAATCGGGAAATAACTGTATTTCTCTAAGTCTGTCTCAAGCTTGGTGCAGCAATAGAGAGAGATACATTAATTTGATCTCATAACTGAGGAAATAGTTGCCACTGAAAATAATAAAGTTTCCATAAATTTTCTAACGGTTGGCAATATCGCTCATATTGACTGTCATATTACCTCGTGTTTTGTTTTAGGTTCGACTGTTAGAATCGTGAACATAACCAGTGTTCAGCAACTTTTTCCATTTTAAATTTCAATTCCCCGATCCAAATATATGAAACACAATAATTATATTAGTGCTTTTGTAGCCATTAACGACTGAAAATCACCAACTCTGCTCTTAGTTGACTATAACTTTCCATGAAAACCTTTTGATTCACAAAAAATGCAAAATAAAAGATCTAATAAGTAAATATATTTCTTAAGATATAAAAATTCTATCATTACAGTATTTTACAATGTAGGATACTATTGCATTTGTACATAGATAATCTATGAATTGTATCTGAACATGATACAGATGGAATTTATGGGATAATAAAAATATGCGGAATGATATTAAAGGAAAGAATATAATATAAATGCCGATTATAATCAACAATATGTACAACAGAATGCAGAATAGTAAAACACCCGAAAGTTAAGAATGAGACAACGGACTGAAACTATGTAAATCATATAGGTTTGGCTTTGTCTTAAATGTTCCCTAAGAGTGTAGCCAAATGAAACTTTTATATATAATTAACGGCATAACAAAAGGACAAATATTTACAGCTAAATACATGCTAAGTGAAAACCAAAGTCAATTTTAAAAAATTCTTGAAAAATATGTCTAAATTGCGAGAACAAGAACTAATCAAATTATATTCAGCTGTAAATATTGAATTTACAAAAGTTTCTCATAGTGGTCCGTGCTTTTTTGGTTCAATGCCTAACTATTCGTTCTACAAGCAAGGAAAATCGAAATACTTCCAAACTTTTTCTTTCAATAAAATTTTTCAAAAAAAGAAAACGATTAATGAACAAACTATCAATTTGTTTGTTTTAAGAATATGTTCATTGTCCATTGATAGATGGTAGATTGCATTTTAGTCATTTCATTCAGAGAATGCTAATATTTAGAGTCATGTTGACCATTCAAAAATATCATACTAAATGAAATGTTGTCAAATAGTCCAATAAAAGACGGAAAAAATATGAATATTCACACAGAGTTATTGAAAAAGACCTACAATTAAATGAAAGCAATCTCTGAATTATAAAAACTTGCAAATTAATGGATTTAAACTGCCATTTCAAGGCTAGGGTCAATTTAGTGCAGTTTTATTATCTAAGAGTTTTGAATTACTCTGTATATATACACAGTTGATTTTTAAGTACCCTCCAATTTTTCAAGTATTACTTTGTCATTCACATCACAAAATTTATTTCGACTTTTGCATATCAGAGAATTCGTTCACTTTTTGATATACAGAGTGTAACAGCCAAATGGAATAAATTCGATAAGGAATAAATGAGGGCGTGTTGGGAAAAATGCTCGGACACGTCGATTTGTAGTTTTAAATGCGCATATTTTTCAAGAAAATAATATTATATAGGGTGTTCCATGTGGGCGTGGCCAAGACCAACTTTCTTATTTCAAATGCAACCCCCTGTATATTATTTATTTTTTGGATTCTTCAGAGAATTCTAGACACAATTCATGCACTATGTCCTATACCTATCTTTAACTATTTCGGAAATATTAAGTGTTTTCAGATTTAGTGCAAAAATCAACGTTTTAAATAAAAATTATTTTATTTCACAAACTCGGTACATTACACTTGAAACCTGATAAGTAAAACTGATTATTTCTTAATAATTAAAAAAAAAACAAAAAAAACATTATTGTGCATCAAAATGCTCGCCGCGAACGTCTTGGCAACATGCTAATCTAGTGTAGAATTGTCTTCTCACGTTACTCAACATTTCTGAAAACACTTAATATTTCCGAAAAAGTTGAAGATGGGTATAGGACATTGTACATGAATTATGTCTAGAATTTTCTGAAGAATCCAAAAAATAAATAGTATACAGGGGGTTACATTTGAAATATGAAAGTTGGTATTGGCCACGGTCGCATGGAACACCCTATATAATTTTATTTTCTTGAAAACTATGAGCATTTAAAATTACAAATCGACGTGTCCGAGCGTTTTTCCTAACACCCCCTCATTTATTCGTTATAGAATTTATTCCATTTGGCTGTTACACTCTGTATAACAAGTTGCTATGGGTACGTTTTTATTATCATCGAACTTATTAATCCCTGTATCTCCCTCTCTCTCTTGTTTTGTTTTCCACCAAAGAAGAGGGAGATAGTGGTCAATCGATTTATTATTTTGATAAATATAAACGTACCCTATTTTTCACTGAAAACAGATCTGGTTAATGTATTTTGTAGTAGATATTTCTGAAGAACCCATTTACTAACATCACATATGATAGATCAGAATAAAGCAATCTACTGACTGAATTTGAAAATGAACACTAATTTTGGATATTGTGTGAAAAATATCGAACATACGTTGAAGAAGTATTTTTGGATTATTGCACAACACTATCTTGAGTTTTCTTTCTAAATGCTTATCGATCATTTTTAGGCCAAAGATTTAGACCAATTTTTGACACAGCAATAGGAACCTTCAGGAGATTGCCTCACATCAGTTTAAAATGATTGATTAAAGCTAAGATATCTGAAATCCTTGTCTGATCGTTTGACCCAACAAAAGTTTTGAGTGAAAGTAGGCAACATTATCCTACATATGAGATTCAATTGTTGGTCCAAATCTTTTGAAATTGCGCCCATATTCCTTCAACTGTCAATTAGGACATTTGAGATCGAGTTGGGTTGGCATTCAATCGGTTCCAACTGTCAACTAGAATTCGAAAATAGTTGTTACACTACTACTACATTTCCTCGCGCATCAGTTGGGAACTCAAAAAATATTTGAATTATATTAATGGGGAAGAGTTAATAAACTCAATTCTCCAATGGGATGGAATAGATTTGTTCGCCTCAGGAGTCATCAATACTTTATTTTCTGAAAACGAGCTTCTTGCTATTTTGTGTTAATATCAAAATTGTTGAACTCAACTCCTCTGCTACAACAGATCCTTCTGTACGGAGTATATATCTTTTTATCGTTCTCAATGAATTATGAATGATTTCAAAGCTCCCAAACTACACTACACATTCCTGAATTTGGTGATTACACAAGTATTTCAGACATCTTAATAAAAGCTTTTCCCACGAATTATTGGGCAGTGACATAGATATTCAAAGCAGAATATATAAATCCATAGTATACTTATCATTTATAAAAACCATTTTATTCATCGTACCTATTTACAATAAGAAAATTTCGAGTTTAAATTATCTATATATATGCACATAACGAGAATTTTGATATTGCAACTAGTCTTTAGCGTTTCATATTCATTTTCATTAGTACAAAAAAAAATATTAATTCAAATCAAAGTTCACAAAAATGTTTCAATTACACTTCTCGAGTTCATTACTAAATTATCTCAATTTCCTTATTGATATTTTCTTTGTATGCTACTTCAAGTTGGGTTATGAAAAAACCAATATTTAACTATAAATAGAAAGTATCATGCAACTGTGAATTCTTACATTGATGTGATAACTGAAAGTTATGTGATTATAAATGAAATGTTTTATTATTTATGTATGTAATTTAAACAGTTTTCATCTTAATAAATAGGACCCCAAGGCGGAATGTTGCATTAGTATACAATGAAGAAAACACACACATTCAAAATATAACCAGTATCTTCTTTCTACCTCAATAAACCAATTCCCTAAGATTTGGTCATACCAACATAAACTGATTAAAATATACTCCAAAACTTTTAACATTTGTATTGTTGCTTTAAATGATTCAACTCTCAATGGAAATGAGATTCACCTAAAAGAGAAAACATAAATACACGCTAAAAACCATAATTTTACATTAGGTCTTTCGACTTCATGGGGAAGTAGTCTATTGGCGTCCTGAAGAGGAGTTCTTTGCAACCATCCAAAATAAAATTAATAAATTAAAGTTACGTCTATTCACGTTTTAACGTATTCAGTTTCAATACTCTCTTCAACCAATATATGAAACAATTTGAGTGATATTTTTTTCACGTATTGTCCCTATATAACACTTTTATTGAAACCTTACAATGCACACAAGCTGATATGAAAAAATAACAATTTCAGGTATTACAATACCCTTAATAAATTTCAACACAACCATACAAATAATACGTAATATTTAGTCTTTTGATATAAATTTGATTTGAGACATTCAACCCAAATCTACAATATTGCAATAATTTTTCTTTCGTATTTTTTTCTGTAGAAATAAGTGGAAGGGGTTGAGGTCAGTTTAGAATTATTCTCCTTTTCCGTAAATGCGTGAAAATTTAAATTCTGTTTGTCCAAGTTTGAGGAAAATATTTTTTGATCCTTTGTTAGTTTGGAAATTAATTCATTAATATGACTTTAATTACATTTACGTCACAACGCTGTTCATCTCTCATGAACAATTTTATTGATTTTATAAAGAGATGTGGATAAAATCACTGTTATCTTAACAAATATAATTTGTTGAGGAACATTTTTGTTTATTAAAACTTTCTTATTATCTTCGTTTTGTATTATCCACAATGATTTCTGAGTAAAATTTTCATTGGCAAAAGTTGAATGGACTATAGGATTGAAGTGATAATTCAGAAAAGGCAACGAAATAATCATTAAACTATATGATATATGGTGAACTTATGCATTATACAACAATTTCAAGATCACAATGATTTATTAAAATACAAAAAACCGAAGATATGTTCTGTTTCTTTAGTTCTCCATCAAATTCAGTAAATAAAAGAAAATTTTTCAATCAGAATCAACATATTTTATGCTGAAAAAATCCTTACTCTTAAATTGGATTTCATGGATTTTCATTATTTTTTCAATTCATATACTCCGCGAGAAATGTTTTTCATTTCTTCACTAAATTACATTGGAAATCAATTTAGAACTTAATCAAACATTTAATAGTATTCACTAAGGGGAAAACCATTCTCTTTGTATAATTGTTTTGAAATGTTTGTGAATTAATATAGCCTCTCAACTAACTTGGAATTAGAAGGATTGTTTTTTCTTCGTATCACATAAGAATTTTTTTTTACTCATCTTTCCTCATGATTTTTGGCTTGCCATTTAAAATCACTTTCCATGATCCACTTTTGCCCAGGACTGTTATTGCAAGGTCTCAAAAGCGGGGTGTTCATATCGTTTGGAGCAGGCCTTTGCAGACAACTTCCCGTGTTCTGGTGCTTGATTGTCTTGAGCTGTAATTCAGTGTTCCTTTCAACTAGTATGATCTAGAGTTGATCACATATGGACAAAACAAAAACCGATTCTCCATTCACTAGAACTAGAACTGTCAGGTTGGCATTCGAGAAATGTAGTAAAGGTTAAAATAATTCGGCAGGACATTGCCAATTCTTGCGTCTTTTCTATCAAGGTTCAGTTTAGGTAAATCATAATAAACCCTCTGGATACGGCAAAACGAATTCATTTCTAAAGAGTCGAATGCAAATAAGATAGCGAGCGAAAGGTCCGAGAAAGAGATGGAACTAAATCGGGCAAGACCATAGACAGGATAAACAAAATACACAGTATTCTATAGCGCATGGAGTGAGAGATTGAGAATGATCTCACTTGCACAAAATGACGTAGAGCTAGACATAAAATCAAGCATTTACTTAGGTAATCTCCAGGGAAATGACCCCTTAGTATTGAATTACATTTAAGGTTCAAAAATTGCTGATTCTGCGCTCAAATCAATAGCAATTAATAAATGTGTTCATTAAATTTTGTAACATTCTTTCCAAATTACTCTATTTTAAAATTTTTTTGCTTAAATGGTCTAAAAATATTATAGTTAGACTTACTTGATGAATGACGCTCATTTCCGAATTCAAATCTGCTCGTCTTCCAGCAACAAAATAGTTGGTTGATGTGAAAAAGAGTTGAATACGCAATCAAAATTGCTTTGAAAAATTATCTACAATAAAGTCTTCATACTCTAATTCAAATGAAATAACACAAAATCTGCTTTGAAATACTTCCTAAAACACAAATATCACTTTCAAAACTTTTAAAAAAAATTTACTTCGAACTGATCTCACATTGTTTCATCTCTGTCTAAGCCATGTCCATATAGTCTATGAGGTAAATATGTTACTACTACGACCATAATATAAAACCGACAACGATACCTAGTTATTTGAGAGAAAAATTACTATAACCTGATATTTTTTTATTATACACAGTGGAATGTGTCAAACTTCCAAAGCTTACCTACTGACTTTATAAAAGTGAATGGAGTATAGGTTAGTTCGTTCAATTCAATTCAGGCAAAATTTTGGTGAAATGGAAACATAAATCATTATACTGGGTGTCCCACAAATACCGTTCGTTAGAATATTTTAGGGAAAGAATCAAAATTCACGTTTGCAATTTCGGACTTAAGCTTTTACTAGAGAGATGAATGAATGTAAATTTTTGAGATTTGTAGAGCACCAACTTTTTTTTTCAAATGGGAAGTTCCATATTTTATAATGAAAATAGATTCCTTATGAAATTCTTAGTTGTCTTAATTTGAAAATTTTGAATTTCTGTCAGAAAATTCATTTTCAACATGAAATTCCAATAAAAAATTTAAAATGGCGCTCTGCTGAAACATGGATATCTTTCAGGTTTGTCATTGGTAAAATGCTTCCTCGAATATAAGAATAATGCTTCTGTCGCAATAGTCAAAGTTGGTAATTTCGAAAAGGTGAAAAGTCAATTTTATGGCCATAATGGAATCTACGTTGAAAAATAATGTAAGTGTGGAAATAACACCAATGCCCTGAAATTCATAAAAAACGAAAGTTGGTGTCACTTCCGGTGAAACCGGCAGTTCCACGAAACTCTAAAAATTTATTTGCATACGTGAATTTCGAGTCCTTCCCAAAAATATTCTATCAAACGGTATTAGTAGGACACCCTTTATAGATGTCTTATATTCCATATACCAGTCTTGCTGAATCTAGTTCATTGTTTTCGAATTAAATTTTCAATCCAGACATTCGGACGAGATGATAACAACTTGGGACAAGGGTAAGTTGTTATTGTCGAACTATTAACAAAATTTCACATGTTTGTTTGAAATAATTACGAATCTGACTTAGCAAAACCATAGAGTCCTTGATAAAACTATGAAGGAATTGGCAACCTCGCGCCGATTATTTTCAACATTGACTACATTTCACGAGTGCCAAGACGACTAGGTTCTAGTTACAAAACATAATAAAGGGTTTTTCAACAAGAACTTTGTTTTTCAATGTGGTAACACCGGCACCACATGACAGTTTTGACATTTAGTTTTTTGACGTATTCGCAGTATATGCTTTGGCAATTGTTACAATGAATTCAATTTCGCTCAAAAATCGCATTAAAATAATTCAAATCCACTATGAAAATGGTCGTTCTGTTGAAGTTACATTTCGTAAAATTCGTGATATTTTCGGACAACATAAACGTCCTTCTGAGACCGCTATCAAGAATGAAAATCCTAAAGCAATTATTGAGAAGCCTTTGCATGCTCAACGTGTCACTGTGTGATGTGCTATGTGGTCTGGAGGTGTGATTGGGCCCTTTTTTTTTCGAAGATGAGGCTGGAAATGCGGTAACAGTCAATGGATCACGCTATCGTGAGATGTTAACAACTGAATTTTGGCCTATTATTGATGACATGGATGTCACTGAAATGTGGTTTCAACAAGACGGTGCCACATGTCACACAGCCAATGAAACGATCAATTTATTGCAAACCAAATTTCCCGATCGCATGATTTCGCGAAATTCAGCTGTTAAGTGGCCGGCCAGATCGTGTGATTTAACACCACTGGATCATTTTTTGTGGGGCTATGTTAAAGACAGAGTTTATACGGAGCCAATCGAATCGATTGCAGCCTTAAAACTCAAAATCCGTCATGTCATTAACGAAATAGACCCTCCATCTTTCCAAAAAGTGATTAAAAATTTTGATGAAAGAATCAACGTCTGTCAGCGTGGTCGTGGTGGACATTTGTCAGATATCATTTTTCATTCATAATTGCCGAACTTTTCTTTTTGTAATACAATAAAAATTTTATTCATTTTCCACTAAATTCTTTGTTTTATTTTGTTTTAAAAAACAAAGTTCTTGTTGAAACACCCTTTGTAACTATTTCAAGGCCTACCAACAGGTTTCATAAAAGTGGATGGAGTATATATCCAAAAAATCCAATGGGCCAAAACTTCTAGTGGAAAAGTATTGTGATTGTTCAAACCATTTACCTAGATTATATTAATTATATTATTACTCACATTCTCATCGTATATCCAAGCTTGGTTACCTCCCATTCCATGGCATCTCACTAATCTCACAGGTCCGTTTCTATGACTAGCATCAAGGCAATTATCGTCCGACATTATTTGTTGCCGTTTAGTATAGGCAAAGACTTGATTGCCGCCCAAATTGTGACAATACGTCATACCTAGGTTCTCGCCGGATTTTCTGCCCATTGTATCCAGGCAGTTTCCTACTTCCTCGTTACGTATCTGGAAGAGACCGATCAGAAATATTTGTTCACAAATGAATGAGAATTTCAAAGTATTTTAGATTTATATTAAATGAAAAATCATCTATTTTATCTGTTAGATTACCAATGATTTATAACTGGCATTTAGCTCATTATCATTATGTACAGTGCGCGTCAAAATTATGGAACAAATTCATTTTCTCAGAAGAAAAATATTTGGCAACAAAATCCTGAAACAGGTCAATTTTTGTTTCACTTTTACCAAATTTTTATGCATTTCTGAAGGATTTTTGTTGCATCCTGTGCCATCCCCATCAACTCTCTATATTTTTTGAATCGGGAAAGTAGGTCATGTGGTACTTTTTTGGCAAGGTCTTTGTATCTTCTTTACAGGCGTGCAGAAATTTTCAAGAAAAAAAATTTTATTTTTTGAAAAATTAGTTAGTGATTCGCCGAGTGGTACTTCAATGCCGAAATAAAATTCCAATGTCATTCAATTCTTTTTTCCATTAAAGGGTTCGTAGGGGTTGAAAGTTGTGCATGAACAAAACTGTAATGGTCGACGTTCATTCGATGACAAAATTCATCAGGTACCATCGTCTCAAAGTAAATGAGCCATGACAAAGTGCACATACTGAAAACCACTTTGAACTAACTAATTTTTAAAAAAAAAATTTTCTTCTTGAAAATTTTCGCACGCCTGTAAAGAAGATACAAAGACCTTGTCAAAAAAGTACCACATGACCCACTTCCCCTATTCAAAAAATTTAGAGGGTTGATGGGATGGCACAGGGTGCAACAAAAATCCTTCAAAAATGCATAAAAATTTGGTAAAAGTGAAACAAAAATTGACCTGTTTCAGGATTTTGTTGCCAAATATTTTTCTTCTGAGAAAATGAATTTGTTCCATAATTTTGACGCGCACTGTATAATACTTACATCTCCTAAATAATAGTATTCTAAAGGCATCTGAGATTCAGGATATACATTCTCTAAGTACCATCTGAAACTTTTACATTTCAGTTTCTCCCTTAGAGCTCTTCTAGCAGTTAAATCTCCTACCGGAACATTTCTTGCACCTAAAAGTTGTATTTCATTAAGTGAAATGTTGTGAAAGATGAAGCAATTAGATAACAATCATGAATTCCACCTATATCATAAAAATTCGATACTAGATTGAAACTATCAGAATGATATTATTATGACAAGATAATGTTCATACAAACTATGCATATTTTTATTTCAATTCAGTACCCGTATTTTCTATGATCAAGTTCATACACTTTAAAAAATAAAAATAGCATGCAACAAGTAATTATATACAATTCTTAATGATAATCTAAACTACAGAACTATGTGCGGGATATGAATCAACGAGAAAACTTGCAGGAAGGACTCTGTACAACATTAAAATAATTGAAAATAAATGTGCTATTCTACAAAAAAAAAATGTTATGAATGAAATTTATCTTGAGTAAAAAAAATCAAAAGTAGAAAAAGACGTGCTCGATAGATAAATCATTCATGATCATCGTGAACAGTAAAGGAACTAGAATTTGAATGGGATCTGATAAAAATAGCGTCGACGAAATGCGATAGGTATGTCCAGAAATGAAAATTTAATTTTCTTTAAATCAGATTAATTTTGGACTGTTAATGAAGTGATCGATAAGGAAAAGTATAATCGGTGACATACGACGCGTTACATCCAGAAAGAATAATTTTGCGACCTTCATTTTCTGTCATCAGAATGACCATATACTGGGTGTCACAGGTTCACCACCAAAAAAATCTTCATTTTACAAGATATCGGATAGAAATTTTGCATATTGATATTGTCTATGACTTCCGTTAAACCGGAAATTGACTCAACGTTTGATTTTCTTATATGAACTGATTCTTATTTTTGCATATTCTAATCTGAGTGGAATTTCGCCGAAATTAAAATAACATAAAGGAATTAAAATTTCAGTAAGAAAAATTTTTCTTTGTATACGACTTCGGTTTGATTTTTATGCTTGTTACATGAATTTTTGCCGTTATTACCAATCATTAAAATTTATTTCCATTAGAAATTGACTACTTGGGCACAAGTTATAAGTATTTTTTTTAGTCCCATGCGACGAATTAGCCTCCTGCTCCAACTATACCGAGTCTAGGTTCATAATTACGCACTTATACTCTCCGATAATACAGTAATTAGATGAAGAAATAATTTTAGCAATTTTCGAATTATATTTTTGTGAAAAGAGATAAGAAATCAAATGCTTCATCGAAATATGGAAAATGTACCCTATAATCTTGCTCAATGGTTGGAAATTGAATAGAATTATTTTTCTATCCAGATACTGTATGATCAGAGAATATGCATGCAAAATTTTATGAATCTAGATCCAGTATAATATAGAGCAGAAGGCTCACGCCTCGTATGGGACTAAAATAATAATTATAATTTTTGCTCAAGAGGTCAATTTCTACTGGAAATAAATTTTTATGATTTATTATAGCGGCAACATTTAATATATCAAGTATTGAAAGCCAACCGAAGTCAAAGACAAATAATTTTTTTTTAATTAAATTTCTATTTTCTTAATTTTATTTTTATTTTGATGGGATTCCACTCAAAATTCAACGATGCAAGAATAAACATCAGTACATAAGATGAAATCAAAAGTAACATCCACTTCCGGTTAAACTGGAAGTCATAGAAAATCATTAATTACTTCAGTCCATAGTAAACAATCTAGTATTATCAATGTCCAATGTATTGCTTTATTCTAGCCTTTGAACTCTTCTCATACCGTTTTTAGGGCAAATTTGGTCCTTGATTGCGAATTCGCAAATAGATTCAATCCACCAAATGATTCCGCAGATATACGTATTCAAAAGTTTCCAACAAGACCGATTGGTCGAAAAACGCCAATCTTCATCAGGCCCATTCAAAATGCTATCGAAACAATATTTGCTCATCAACCTGGATTAATGTTATAGTAGAAGTCCTTCCATTGGTCCAACCAAACCTCCGCCAATCTGGCGTTGTTGTGATTGACGATGCGACTGGTCCCGCCTGGGAACGAATAAGGCGTCGACTTTCGGAACACGTGACCTACATGTGAACAAGTCGCTATTTCCAGAATTCCTCCGCACATCCAGACCTGGTTTAGTCAACATGCTCGTTTTTAGGTGGTTTATCGCAAAACCAGAAGAAAGCTCTTGGCCTTTTCTTTATTTGATTCTGATAAATATATAGGTTATGGTTTTTGTGTGATGATAGACATAAAGATATGGACTGCGCCTTTACTTCAAAACTGTGAACCAATGTTGGTAATGAAGTGCTAGAGACGATACAAACTCAAATGCAGAATGCAAAAAGAGAGAAAGATAAATTGATTAGACATTTCCATTACAATAAAAAAGCACAATTTGTCTATATGCATTGATATGATTCTATGAATTTGAAGGATTGACAGGGCAAGTCACTACTAACTGAACAACCCTGACTGGGAAAAACAATTTACTGGACACGGCTAGAAATATAATTTTCTGTAATGTGAACTTACTGCTTGAGCTCTACAAATTTGGATTCATTCCGATAATACAGGGCGTCCTATTCTTCCTGGATAATTATGTATCAAGATTCCATAATTTTCAGTCCATCTGAACTTCATTGCAGACATTAATTGAAAATTACGGCAATATATATTAATCAAGATATAGCAAATTGATGTGATGCCAAGAGCTTCCCTTCATTGATTAGATACATAATAATCATATTAAAATCAACAAGGAGTTAAATCTTCAGGATATATTCAGATTTAGCTTTAGTTAACGTTATTTGCACCCTGTGTCAATGGCTTTTTTCAATGTTGTTAATATTTTGAACCCAACCAACAACATGAAATCTAGAAAATACTGAGGTTATTCATTATTTCTCACTGAAAAAACGTTTATATCGATGAATAATGTCAAATGTTTTGTGAAAAAAGTAAGTATGAAGGGAATGTTCAGGGAATTCAACTGAAAATGAATGGTTTTAAGTTACCACAGGCATTCTACTATTTCAATAAGTGATAAATGAATACATTGACACTACACCAGTGCACTCAAATTTATCCAAAACTGACAGAAGAAATGACATCATATTTGACAGATATATCTGTAACAATCATCGATTTCAAGCGATGGACCAAAAGCTCCGGTCATAGTTTCGGTTATCCAAACTGACATATAGACAAGGGATAATCTGTCAGTTTGGATAACAGTAACTATAACCGCAGCTTTTGGTCCATCGCTTGAAATCGCATAATATTGTCCCTATCAACTGTCAAAGTTCAGAAACCCATTTTGGAAGACCCTTTATATACGCCTCATTTCACCAGATCGATTGGATTATAAAATATCCTCATCAAAAGAGGTTGAAATTTTTTTATATTCACCAACAGCAAGTAGATTCCTCCTTGTCATTTGAGGCTACATTTTATTCTGGTGAAGATTCTTATTCTCTACAATTGTATTCAATTCATCAGAATTAGGGATTGAATAGTTGTTTTATATCTTCAATTGATATCGAATATTGAAATGAAAATTGTTTAATCGAGCTGCAAGTTTTCATAGATAATTTGGGAACTTTGCCTTCTATTCTTTTAATGGTGGTAAAAGAAACCTGAAGTTGATAATTTCTGGAACTTTGAGAGCTCATAACATCGAAAATGATTCAGACTATCGTTTTGCCTTCTAGAAACCACATACACAGGTTTTTGAATTACCATCTGGTATACCGTATAACTGATCCGTTCACTACGCCTGTGGTAAACTCCTCAAGTCCCCATAATACCTTTTTCTACCACATCCACCCTCTTGTTATCGTCAATGAAGCACTTAATGGTTATCTTCAGCGATGAATATTATATGAATATTATGAGTAAAAGCAATGTTTTAGAGATGACACTCTGAGTTAGACCAAAATGAACGTAAAAAGGTTGCAAACCTGGATTCATAGCGTAATAGAAGTCTCGCCATTCGTCCATCCATACTTCGGCTACTCTTGCCGCATTGTGCAACACAATTTTGGACACACCCCCAGGAAAAGTGTAGGGGGACTTGTCTCTAAACACGTGACCAACATGAGAGCAAGGTACGATTTCTAAGATACCTCCGCACTGCCAAACCTAAATTTTCAATGTCGGTTAACTTTCAAGAGTTCGACTGAAGGATTTATCAAAAAGGATCTTCGATAAGACACAGGGCGATTGTGGAATACATTGATCCTGTTTTGAACAGTCACTTTATTATTGTTTAATGTTTTAATAATCATTCTGAGGAATAAGGATTTCAATTTACGTTTAGACCATTTACGTTTACCAGTCTGAAGATGGACTTGAAACCTGTTTGATTTAGAGTGTTCCATTGTTATGAAACCTAACTGAAATCGAAAATTCCAATCCGAAAATGAACTGTACTATCTTCCCTCAGAAACTCTTCCCAAATGGATACAGAATTGAAAATTGAAAAAAAAAACTTGATACAATAGTTTGCTAACTTCAGTGCATTATTTTAAAGAAAATATTGTGTCACGTCTAATGTTGAGGAAGCAGGGTATGAGGACTGCTACTCAAGATTTGAGATATGGCAACACCGATGTTAATTTGTCAAATCGGACATATGTTTTGGTACCATAAAAGTGCAATTTGTGTTATATATAAATACTTCAAATATTCATCGTGGTCAAAACATGGAATTAAATCATGAACATCTTTGTGCGATTATTTCCTGCGACATTTAACATAACGTGCCGATCCACTCGCTTAGACTTTCGAAGATCTTCATCTCGACGTACATGTTTCTCTGGGTTTCCGAATTCGAATTCCGAATCAGAATTTCAGGTCGTCCAAAATAATTCCTAACACATCGGTGCTCTGCATGAACCATTAGGTTTGGTCGTTGTACCTGCATGACAAAGTAATTGTACACTAACTCCACTGACTTCAACTTCTCAGTGCAGATGGATGTAGTTTAGTGTGGTCACAGATAACAGAATGAGTGTAGTTCAATCTGTTCTATGATTTTGCGCAAATTCAAGATGACAGAATAGGACTCTTGCATGTGACATGAATGATCATATTTTCATGTTTTTCTCATTCTATATCAATACAAAATCATAATGTATGCTATAACACACTCCAACATTTCGCGAATTTTGAATAATTCGGTATTAAAAATGGTCAAATCGGGACTCAAGGTCGAAGCGAAAGAAACGCGTCAGATCGCCTTCTACGTCACTGGTTATTGTACGATTCACCGATCGATACAGCCGACGCTGTCGCTTGCTAGAGAGAAAAGTACACGCGAAGAGGAAGAGAGTGGATATATCCCGGTACGTCACGGAAGACGCGAAGTTTCGTCCGTTTAAACAGCCGACATATGGATCCAATTGGTCATTTTCTCGTTGAAAATTTAAATTTTTGACGGAATTAAAGTTTTTCAGTAGTCTTACGCATAGAATACATGATTCCAATGATAAAAAAATTCCTGCAAGAGACCTATTCTATGGTTCTCTTGTTTTCGCATCCACTTCGAGGTTAGGTTCATAGTTCATATGGGTATGGTGATTTTTCATATAGATTTTCTAAAGTCGTCACGGAAAAAAATCTGATCGTTTAAATAAAGCAAAAAATAGCAGTGATTGTTATCTAGATAACAGAATAAGACCAGAGACAATAACAGATGTCTATGATCATGATTTATATTTACGCAAAACCATCACAGAAGATAACCTAACTCTCGGCACTGCACTTGTAATCTGTGACTACACTAACTTCCAATATTTCCGCAACGGAGTGCAAGTTTACAACAAAACACACTGAACGGTATCAGTGCTACACTATCTACACTGCTGTGCAATAATAAAACTTAATATTACAATGTCTTGTCATGCGAAACACTGTGAGATAGTGGCACACTTGGGCATTAGTTCCTGTCGCTTGCGTTCAATATTGCATGAATATGTCGCCATAATTCCGTTAGAGCAACGTAAAACGGTCAATTCTGAATGATAAACCAGCATCTGGTTGCTAGAAATGATTGGAAAAATCAATAGCACAATGAGAATCATTCCTCCCATTACAACAGGAGCTCTACCACAACAAGCTCATGCAAAAACACGTTTCTGAACAGTCAAAACATCGAACTGATGAGTGATCCGCCGTATAGTAATTGTTTGGTCTGCAATGATTTCTTTTTATTACCGCAGATCAAAAATGTATTGCTGGGTCAACGATTTTCGACGCGGTTGAAACATTTAAATCACATGTTTTAGAAGTACCTCTATCAGAATGAAAGAAGGGTAAACCCGCAAGATTTCCCGTCGCCGAGATATTGAAAAGATATTTACATCATTGTACGCAGTGTGATTTTCTGAATAAAAAATGTGAAATCGAACCTAGGCGGTCTCCCTTAATTTGGAAGATATGGGCCCCCAAAGTTCCAAAATGAGTCGTTTTCAGGTCCCTTTTTCCACCATAAAAACGATCTCTCACTTCATCTGTATGTTTCACACACCACCTTTGAACCTTCAACCAACAATATAAAACACTTTTTTTCAAGAATAATCAATATTTAATGAAAAAATAATGAGATTACTGGACAACCACTTAACCTCTATTCCTTCTGATTTCGACTCAGACTAAAAGTGAAGTTTGGCAATGGCGCAAATTTCATCGGTCGGAATAGTGCCATCGTGCGTATTCGTGAATAACAGGTTATTGCTGGCGAGAAAAATGAAATATGTTCTTAGAATAAAGAACACATGTTCTTTATTCAGAGGTTCTTACTGTTTACTGCGAAACTCTAAATCTTCCAATAGGAGAATTCGTTTCTAATGAAATCTACAAGGTTGACACACATAGTAATGGAATGAGAATACACCCTGACATATATTTCAACGTACATTTTTTTCATATGTGATAGGTCGCGCCCTTCCCAGATTTCCAATGAAATCGAGGTTATTATATAACCCATTTCATTGGAATACCCTGAATCTCATTCTGAACTGGGGTCATCTCGAAGACACAACAAAAAACGAAGTAGATAAAAACCTCCCTATTTTGAAGGGGATAGAAAGAAAGTTGAAACGAAAATATTGAGAGTGAAACCTTAAAGAAATATTCTCAATGAGAATAAACACCTCTTCTTCAGTGACAGAAGCATTTTCCTTACAATAATATCCTTCAACTGTCTATCATTTCATATTTCCCGCCAGCAACTACTCTTCGGTCATAATACGTTGGCCAGCGATGAAAAGACGCTGTTGCCAAGCTCCGCTTTAACATTGAGAAGTATTTCGTAGAAATATAGGTTAAGTTGTTGTCTAATCTTTTCACTTTTCTTCCTTTAAATAATGAATATTCTTGAAAGAAAGTGTCTCTATTCGTTGGTTGAAGGTTCAAAGATGATTTATGAACTAGATTTGAGAAGTGAGAGATCATTTTTATGGCGGAAAAAAGAATCTGAAAATGCAACAATTTGGAACTTTGGGGGCCCATATTTTCCAAACAAAGAGAGACCGCCTATGTTGGTCTTCATATTTTTTGTTCAGGAACTCACACTGCTTACAATGATGTGAATATCTTACTTAAAGCTTCGCGACGGGAAATCTTGCGGGTTTACCGAAAGAAGTTATTGATTGAAAGTCATATATGTTGAATAACAATCAAATTGATAATAAATATTCGTTCGTTTTTGTCTACCTCAAAACCTACGTAGAGACCATATTATGAATCAGAGCTGTCAGAAAAAAGTATCTTACTTACTTTAATCCTACTAAGTTATTTTTAAGTATCTAAGTCACTATAATTAGTTCCTAATGTTCCTATATTTTTTTGGCAAAAAGTAACTAGTATCTCGAATACTTATTGAGAGGAACTGTATCTTTCATATAAGAAACCGAAAATAATCTTCCTATTCCTATTCTAATTCCGGTGTCATAGAAATTCCGGCATACATATTCTATTCCTAAACTAATTTAGTCAAAAACTACATTACTTTATCTAATACGTTACGAAAGTTCTACCTCATATATAAAGGAACTCAAAACTTATTTAGTATCTAGATCCTTTTTCCAAGTATCTTTGACAGCTCCGAACTATGAATACATGACAACAAAATTATATACCATTCATAAAATTATAATGATTTCCATCTTCAGCTGTCAGATACAAAACGTAGAATCCTTTTCATCAGAATGATCCTAGCTTAAAAAAAAAATTGACAAATTGTCTTACTCTGAAGCTCATCTCCAGGTTCTCTCCACCCCATATGTCCATACCCTCGTCGTAAGAACCCAGTTCATAGAAGTAATCCTTATCTATCGAGAAAAGACCACCAGCCATGGTAGGTGTTCTCAAGGGCGATGTCCTATCATTGTTCCTTCGTTCCATTTCTCTTTGAGGTACACGATACCTGTGGAAACATTTTTCCTCATATATGCATCTCATATGGGATGTTTTCAAAGAAGCAATTTCAATTTTCAGAAGAGACCGCATCAAAATTAGTCATTTCACAAAAAATCGCCTGTATACTTTCACCGATCTGTCTTTGGGATAGCTTCCAAATTACCTCTTTTACTTAAATCACTGAATGGCCAGCGCGAGGACTAAAGGAACTAACTGGCCAGTAAGGCATCTTATAGATAACGATGATATTTTGAAATATTTGCACTCTTAATTGAAAAAGTACTTTCAGAATAGGTATTATTCAATTTCCTGAGGGATTTAAACTAAACCAAACATTCATTTGAATAAACAACATTCATAAATATCGAAAAGAACTTTATCAAAAACACATTAGGGTAAACCCGCAAGATTTCCCGTCGTGAAGCTATAAGTAAGATATTCACACCATTGTAAGCAGTGTGAGTTCCTGAACAAAAAATATGAAGGCCAACATAGGCGGTCTCTCTTTGTTTGGAAGATATGAGCCCTCAAAGTTCCAAACTGTTGCAATTTCAGATCCTTTTTTTCGCCATAAAAATGATCTCTCACTTCTCAAATCTAGTTCATAAATCATCTTTGAACCTTCAACCAACGAGTACCGACACTTTCTTTCAAGAATATTCATTATTTAATGGAAGAAAAGTGAAAGTATTAGACAACCACTTAACCTATATTTCTACGAAATACTTCTCCATGTTAAAGCGGAACTCGGCAACAGCGTCTTTTCATCGCTGGCCAACGTATTACGACCGAAGAGTATAGTTGCTGGCGGGAAATGTGAAATGCAGGACAGTTGAAGGATATGATTGTAAAGAAAATGCTTCTGTCACTGAAGAATAGGTGGTTATTCTAACATCAAAACAAAATCATGGAGAATATTTGTTCAAGGTTTCACTCTCAATATTCTCATTCCATTACTATGTGTTTCAACCTTGTAGATTTCATCAGAAACGAATTCTCCCATTGGAAGATTCAGAGTATCGTAGTAAACAGTAAGAACTAAGAACATATTTCATTTTTCTCGTCAGCAATATTCTCTCATTCACGAATACGCACGATGGCACGATTCCGACCGATGAAATTGGCACCATTGCCAAACTTCACTTTTGGACTGAGTCGAAATCAGAAGGAATAGAGGTTAAGTGGTTGTCCAGTAATTTCATTGTTTTTTCATTAAATATTGATTATTCTTGAAAAAAAGTGTTGCTTAATGTTGGTTGAAGGTTCAAAGGTGGTTTGTGAACTATACAGATGAAGTGAGAGATCGTTTTTATGGTGGAAAAAGGGACCTGAAAACGACTCATTTTGGAACTTTGGAGTCCCATATCTTCCAAGTTAAGATAGACCGCCTATGTTCGATTTCACATTTTTTATTCAGAAAAACACACTGCGTACAATTATGTAAATATCTCTTTAATATCTCGGCGACGGGAAATCTTGCGGGTTTACCCACATTAGTCTGAAAAACTGCTGCTATGAGCGCAGGGACCTTCATACGGCCTATCAATTTCTTACTTGTGACCTACTACGCACTTGAATTTAAAAAGGGTAGGTATACTGATCTTGTCTTCAAAATAATAAAATTCACAAGTTATTGAAACTCTCCAATCCAGAGTAACTTTCGGAATCTGTGGATAAAATTTATGTACAACTCAGAGCCTCATGCTGCATAGTCTATGGTTCACTCGCTCGATGTTGTTCTCACCTCAACGTTCAAGGATCTATTCAATCCACAATTTTTGGTGAAATGATTGATTTTGATGAGTGAAACCTATGGTCACCCCCAAGGCAATTGTTTCTGTGATATCACCCTATGTTAGTTCACCAAAGTTGGCACTACCATAGAAGTTATTTCGTTTCTTAAAACTATGTATGGATCCATACTGTTTGAGGATGACAGTACTATTGAAACTTAAAACATAGCCACTCACCACCTAAAGTTTAACTTCCAATTGAATCCTCCCCAAGTCATGTCGGAGGCTGTCACATACTCGAAGGTCTCATCAGATATCACATCTATAATTGGACATACCACCGTTTTCCTGTTCTCGACGATACGAGCTAAAAGGGGCTCCAACCATCCCTCCGTACATTCGCAATGGGCGTCCAAGAAGGTTATAACCTGCCCCTTCACATGTTTCGCTCCGAGCAGTCTTGCTCGGATGAGTCCGGAACGTTTCTTCGTTCGTAATAAGTGGACAGGCACAGGAAATGTTTTCACGTACTCTTCTAGCTTCCGTCCCAAATGTTCTGAAAGGATAACATAACTAATATTATTCCACTGACTGCTAATGGTAGCGAAATTTGAAGGTGCATTTAAAGTGATACGATTTTTTCAGCCTTGAATCAAACAAAAATTTCTAATTTGTTCTGTCAGAGGGAGGGTAACTAACTAATTACAGTGTCATTTTCATTCGAAGCTTGCCTTTGTTCATACAATTGTGTCTTCGACAATAGTGGGCTTCATTTCCCTAGTAAAACTTTCTGTTCAAAGCTATCTTCGATTTTTGAGAGATGAGGCGCATGTTTGGTTAGTCTACAAATCTTTTCTATGGCTTAATATCGTCATAAAGACATGGAAATCAATTTATAAATACAAAAAACTGATACAACCCCTTTCCTTGAAAAATCGAAGAGTGATTATCACTGGAGAGACTGGCAATTTCTCAGAACACAGTAAGCCCAACACATTGTGGAACATCTAAGGTACATCCTCTACTAACTTTGATGAGAAACGAGTGTGTAGAGGCCGAGTTAGGACCAGTTGACATTCGTTTGAGATAAACCAATAGTCAATTGCCAAATTTCCTATTATAAACGTTCAAACCCGTGTGGGGTTGCTAGTCCTCCATCGGGCGCCTCCCCAGGTGGCGGATAGGGGAATGCCTCCCAGATATGGGTGGTACCGGTGAAATGAAATAACCGGGGTGGACCAAAACTAGCACGTAGCGTTTGATCCAGAATGGGCGGCTGCAAACGGCGTTTGATCCAGAATGGGCAGCCGATATTCAAGCCAAGATTTGGCATAAAGGAAGGCAACGGGAGACCACCTTTATTATTATTCCCAAGACAATAACATGAGTACATTTGATTCAAAATATTCCGGAGGTATAAATAGTTCTCCAATCGGATCTCCGGGGAGAACGGTCTTGAATGTATCATATAGGAAGGCCAATCTAAGAAAACCACTGAGGATTGGAACATGGAATGTGAGAAGCCTTTTTGACGCTGGAAAACTAGCGAATCTCACGCAAGAAATGAACAGACTTAAGCTGGACATCCTAGGCGTTGCTGAAACATGGTGGCCCGACGCGGGAGAATGCGAGGTACAAAATGGGGTGTTCTTCTACTCAGGCAATAGTGACCCAAAACACAGGAAAGGCGTAGGAATTGTTATAACAAAGGAACTACTAAAATCAGTTATAACCTTTGTTCCTTACTCAGACCGCACAGCTTTATTGAAACTGAAAGCCAGACCAAACGACCTCAACATTATACAGGTATACGCGCCAACCGCGGATTCGCCTGAACATGAGGTGGAAAAATTTTACGATGAAGTCCAAGAACTGCTTAGGTTGACTAAAAAGCAAGACGTCAACATAATCATGGGCGACTTCAATGCCAAAATAGGCAATGGTCAATTTGAGGAAATAGTTGGACCTTATGGTCTCGGAGAAAGGAATGAGAGAGGTGATCGTCTGCTGCAATTCTGCCAGGAAGAAAGTATGAGGATTGCGAATACATTTTTTCAGCTTCATCCTCGCCGCCTTTACACTTGGAAATCACCGGCAGACCGACCGCACAATGTAATACGAAATCAAATAGACTTCATACTCATCAACCGGAGATTCAGCTCAACCATCAAAAGAGCCAGCACGTATCCTGGAGCGGATGTACCTTCTGACCATGTACTACTGATGGCCGTCATGAAGATTTCTCTATCAAGTCAAAAAAAGAAACCAACAACACAGCGACGGGTGGCGTTGGAAGGATTGAGAGATCCCGTCGTAAAAGCAGAAATATCTGATGAGATAAACAGACAAATTCAAACAACAACACCGAATATTGGAGAAGAACTAACAGAATCTTGGCAGAGAATAATGAACAGTGTAACAAGCACAATGCAAAATAGATTAGGTTATAAAACAAAGAACAAAAAACAAAAATGGATGACAGATGAGATCTTGCTTTTGATGGACGAACGCCGAAAGTATAAGAACAAACCGGATGACAACAAATACAAAGATATTAAAAGACTTATAAGATCAAAGATTAGAGTAGCAAAAAACGACTGGCTTAAACATGAATGCTCGGTAACGGAACAACTGCAAAGTCAACATGACGATTTCAATCTACATAAAAAACTGAAGGAGACTGCAGGTATATACAGGAAAATGAGGCCAACTATAACAACGAATGAGAACAATCCGATAGTCATCGACAGCAAAGAGAGGATCAATATCTGGGAAAAGTACATAGAAAAACTTTTTGAAGACGATAGACCCGCAGCTGACACCACTTACTCTTCAACTGGTCCATCGATCACTAAAGAGGAGATAGAAAAAGCTATACGTAATTCAAAAGATAACAAAGCGGCTGGCCCAGATGAAATTCCATCGGAAGTACTCAAACTCCTCGATGAGAGAAGTATTACAGCACTGCATAGAATATTTAACATTATATATGAGACGGGTCACTATCCCAGGCAGTGGTTGAGCTCTACATTTATTCCCTTGCCTAAGAAGACAAATGCAAAAAGATGCGAAGATCATAGACTTATTAGCCTGATGAGCCACACCCTAAAAATATTTCTTAAAATCATACACCAAAGAATATTCCGAAAGTGTGAGAGAGATATAAGCGACTCACAATTCGGGTTTAGACAAGGGTTAGGCACAAGAGAAGCAATAGTCGCAACACAGGTGCTTGTCCAGAACTGTTATGACCAGAGGAAGGACGTTTACCTCTGTTTCATAGATTATGAAAAGGCATTCGATCGAGTACAGCACCACAAATTAATGCAGCTCCTCAAAAGACTCGACATAGATCAGAAGGATATTCGATGCATTGAAAACCTTTACTGGAACCAAACAGCGCAAATAAAACTAGGCGACAATATGTCCAACAACATACGAATCAGGAGAGGGGTGCGACAGGGGTGCGTGTTGTCTCCACTCCTGTTCAACTTGTACTCCGAGGCAATTTTCCGAGTAGCACTTGAAGATGTGGAAATGGGAATCAGAGTAAATGGGACATGGATTAACAATATCCGTTATGCGGACGATACCGTCCTAATCGCTGAAAATATGCACGACCTACAACAACTGGTTGATAAGATAGGAGAACAGAGCAAATCAATGGGTCTAAACATTAACACTAAGAAGACGAAATTTATGATTATTTCAAGAAACCCAAACATGCATAGAAACGCTATCATAACATTCAATGCAACGCCGTTAGAGAGAGTAGATAAATTCAAATATCTGGGTGTCTGGCTCTCTGAAGATTGGACATCAGACAGAGAAATAAAATGTCGCATTGAACAAGCCCGACAGGCACTTCTGAAGTTTCGAAGAGTTCTTGCTTGTCCTGATTTTGATCTCAACCTGCGACTGAGATTCGTGAAGTGCTACATCTGGTCGGTGCTTCTTTACGGCATGGAAGGCTGGACATTGAGGAAGACTGCGATTAACAGGCTGGAGGCCTTCGAGATGTGGCTGTACCGCAGGGTCCTCAAGGTACCTTGGACGACTAGATTGACAAATGAGGAAATTCTGAGACGCGTCGACAGACAACGTGAATTGTTTGAAACGATTAAGAAGAGAAAAACGGCGTACCTAGGACACATTATGCGGAACAACAAGTATCAATTTTTACACTTACTGATCGAAGGTAAAATTGAGGGAAGAAGAGGGATCGGAAGGAAGAAAATGTCCTGGCTGCGGAACATCAGGCAGTGGACAGGACTGCACGATATACAGTCCTTGATACATACCGCAAGAAATAGAGAAGCGATGGAAAATGTTATCGCAAACATCCATTAGTGGATATGCATTAGAAGAAGAAGAAACGTTCAAATACAGATTCAACCTCAGAGTAACATGCTTTTGTCGACGTAGTCAGATTGTGATATATTTGGAAATGCGTAATGATATTATCTTATTGTAATTGTATATTAAATAAAATAAAAAATATTAATTTTAGTAATTCTCGGTTAAATATGGAAATTTGAACATTTAATGATAGATATTTTTCTTCAGTTTCGAATTTGTGGTAAGAAGAATACTCACTCTTTTCAGTATCTACCTGCTGAAATCCAAGCTTTGGCAACGATGACGAATTTACAGTATACCGCCGGTCAATCTGTCATCTGTTGTTTTGGTGAGTTTCTAACAAGTTTTTAGATATTTCTAGCTGTTTACTTCAATATTTTTTGAATTATTACAATACTTTAATTCACTATGGGACGTAAGAAGTGTGTTGTTTGTGGAGAATCCCGTGAATTGAGTGAAATATCGAATCACAGGTTGGTAACTGCTTTGTTAACAAGTTTGTTTTGATTGCGGTCAAAGCGTCAAATTTTGTATCACATGTTGCGGACAGCAATCGACTTCTAAATATGACTATGCTACCTCTATAGTAGCTTTCCAGTAAAGTGCGTGAAGCCCCTAGACGATAAACAAACCGGCAAATTATGAGAAGTTTGGCGTTTCACAGCTGTGAGTGCGTGAAGTCCCTCAAATTCGGGTGGTGCATCAGGGAAAAGGGGTAGGAAGCGCGAGGGTCTGACGCTCCCGTGTACTGGAACACGACTTCTCTATGCTGGCGTGCCTCCGAAGCGCATCGGAGGCGCCCCAGACGGTAGCTGGAAAGGGGTTTATGTTGTTTGTTACTCTGAGGTTCAACCGGAAGTTGTTATTTAACGGTATGGAAACCAACAGCTATGCGTTAAACTTACTGCTGAAAGAATTGACAGTTGGCATTTAACCTTACTTTACATATTTACAACATAAATGAAAATTTTCGTATTGTCCCAGTGTTTCAGTAATTATTTCTCGTCGTCTGTGGTCTGATATTATTTTCAGTCATTTACGCAATAGAAATGATATGGTCCGAATGTTTTTAATTTTCGAATTAACGTCAGCGCTTTTATTGAAATTTTCATTGGTTCGGCGATATTGATTCAGAGAGAACATGGATTATATTTCGTTCCATTCAATACGAGTTGTAGAATGATAACTGGAAATAACTCACATGTGATTATAAAACCTGATATGTTTCAATGCTAATTAATTGTGACAAAACCTAATCTTTATGCAGAATAACGACAAATTCATATCATTATTTCCTGTAAAATATTTTCCTTCATAATATATTGTGAATAATTTAATATAAATATCCATATTACAATGAAGTGATGGGTATTATAAATAGAAACACAGGAACTTTTTTCACTTCATTTTTCATGCTACTGATGTCCATAAAGTAAGGAATTCATCAGAGTACACATTAAACAGTTTTTGAGTATTTAATTTTTAAGTTGGAACGTTGGTGTGTTAGGTTGAAAAATAGGAATTCTCTTTCTTATTCTGATAACTAGGCAGATAAAATGAAATGATAAGAATGATGGTAACAAGGAGTTGCCGAAAGTCATAAGTGAATATTTGTTGAAATTAAACATATTGTTTATGATATATGATTTTTAGAATTCAATTTTCCGGGAAAATATTTGAATTCATATAAGTCAGTAGATATTCTTAGGCTTTTGATATATCTGGAGGTCCTCAAATCGGTAGACATATGAGAAAATTGGTAGCTTTGGCAACTCTGTAGAGACATTTGAGAAGTTCAAGTCCCACGCCACCACGTCAAGCACCATGACAGATGAATAGCACTGCCAAATCGAATTGGTGTGAATGTGTTTTCATTTTGTTATCTCAACCATTTCCCAGTTTCAATCAAATTTTAGATCATGTAGATGTCTTTTGGTACCAGAAGACACTGACTGCTACTTCAAAAGAAAAGTGCCTTCATGTGGGCTGCAGATGCAAAAATCCGTCTGTTCACAATGCAAGAAGTAAAGATATTGTACTTAGTACACCCTGTTATATACTATAGCCCTAAAGCCCTAAAAGATAGGCAGTCCAATCTGTTCGGTGATTCTGCGCAAATAGGTCTTTTGCATGATTTTTTTATCATTGGAATCAAATATTGTATTCGTAAGACTACTGAAAAACTTTAACCGTAGTCAAAAATTCCAATTTTCAACGAGAAAATGCTCTTTTAAATTTGGCTCCGCATATCGGCTGTTTAAACGGACGAAACTCCGCGGCTTCGGTGACGTACCGGGATATATCCACTCCCTCCCTCTTCTCGTGTACTTTTCTCTCTAGTAAGCCAATAGGCAGAGTCAGCAGTATCGATCGGTGAATCTTGTAATATCGAGTGACGTAGAAGGCGATCTGACGCGTTTCTCCCCCTTTTTTAATATCGAATTATTCAAAATTCTCGAAATGTTGATGTGTGTGATAGCATACATTATGATTTTATATCAATATAGAATGAGAAAAACATAAAAATATGATAATTCGTGTTACATGCAAGTAACCTATTTGATATCGGTTCTTCATCAGTGAGTCCAACTTAGTGGTGTTCTGTTCTATGCTCCTTTTGTTTGCGCAATAATTATTCAAAGGGATACAAGAAAGAAACAAACCTGGGTAATCTTTGGGTTTCGACAAGTGGAAATCAAGACATGATATGCGCATGCTCCAACAGTATTATTTTGGCAGCATCGTTGCCAGATTGTAAAATAAATCCGACGCCATAAGAATGTCATATCTTTTAAAATTCTATTTCTTCCATACAAGTTGTAAGAAATATAAGATGAGAAGGACATTGAATATGAAAGGAATGTGTTCAAATAAGTAAATAAGGGCAATTCTGCACTATTTTCATTTGAATCAGAGATAAGATGGTATGTTTTTCATTAGTTTTCAATTATGGGACGCCCTTATTAAATTTTTCGATTTGTATTGATACTGTACTAACCTAACCTAGGACCTAAACAAATCAGAAGACGACATTCGAGTTCACCATCCCAAATTGAGTTTCTTCTGATTTGGACTGGCAATGTCCTAAATTAAACTAAACTAACTTAACCCCCGACAGAATTCATTATATTACTCGATTATTATTTTATGTACTCCATTTTCAGAAGCAACAATCTTGGATGAATCAAGATACTGATAACTCAAATCTAATATGAGGCTTCTGCACAATCTGGCAACGATGATCCCTAAATGACACCGTTGGTGTATGCGCACATCTTGTTTTGATTTCCACTTGTCGAAACCCAAAGATTACCCAAACCTGCTATTGGAGCTAAAAGAATGAACATGCACGTTCAACTATTCATCATGCATCAAAATGAAAATTGACTGGACGAGCGGTCGAAGTAGCGCCACCTACAGTGAAAAAATCGAATTTCATGAGATGCCCCAAAAATTAGCGGGACAAAAGAGTATCTTCTGACTAACTTTGTTGTTTCTATGCATGCCTTAGAAGTTCAGAAATCAAGGTTTCATCTGTCAAAATTCTATGATGAAGTGAATAATGAAATTATCACTTACCTCTTTCGCTGGCGTCATCTACCAGAATTACTTCTTCCAATAGAGATCTAGGAGATCTATTGATGACACTCCAAACAGTTCGAAGCAGTGTACTCCATGCTTCATTATGAAAAACTATAACTATAGAAGTGGACGGGAGCAATTTTGGATATGTTTTGTCCTTGCACCTGTGAACATATACAAACTATTTAAATATCCAAATAAATGTCATACTTTCTTTTACAATTACGCAAGCGCTGAACGCCAAGATTGATATTTTCCTGCTGTCATTCTATTTGAAATTTCAATTCCTCCTAAACTTTTCATACACCTCACTGGTTACTTGGAACTTCTTTCGTCAAGAGACATGATTAGGGTAGATAGGAGCGAAGACGAACGATCATGCGCGACAGATCCAATTAAACAGGAGATTATGGTAGCCTCGTCCACTGGCAACGTATAAGGGTGAATTCGAGGAGCGCAATCTGATCAGATTTCAATCAGTTAGAATTTGTCTCGTCTGTACCCTTGTATGGAGAAGTATCCGACGGAACGCGGAACGTTGTGAGTGAATCAGATATATTGAAGCTCATTGTTCGTTGTTGATGTATTCAAGATGGATCAGAATGACAGGCTGTTGAGGGCTGCCTTTTTGCGCGCATATTCTAGGGGAACAGCGTGCTATCGTTTTGTCCAAATGTCTGTAATTTTGGATGATTGAGCCGAAAATGGTCTCAATCGACTAGGTTGGACTCACTGATGACGAATCCGGTGTCAAAATTGATTCTGTCCGGCCGGCCGTCCGTAGACACGATAACTGTCGACAGAAGCAAGCTAGCTACTTGAAACTTTCAGGATAGGTTGCGCATCAGAATGCCGCGGTTAAGTTCGTTAATGGGCCAAATCGGTCGACTAGTTTCGGAGTTATAGGCACTTGAAGTTTTGAAGTTATTTATTTTTTATTTCAGAAACTACTCAAGCGATTGAATTCAAACTTGGCGGTTTGGTGGAGTATAACGACGCGCAACTTTGAGCCAAATTTCGTCAGGATCATATTGTCGGTAAATTTAAAAAAAAAATTTTTTCGAAATTTTTTTACAAAAAAATTTTTTTTCTGGAAAACATTCATCATATCCAAAAAAAAATTCTACCCACACTTTGAGCTTCATATTTCACAGCAGTGTACCAAATTTCAGTTCGATTCGATCATGAGTTTTGGAGATATCGGGAAAAAATATGTCAAATTTCGAGGTTTTCTTCTCGATATCGTTGATTTTTTCGGTATAACTCGAGAAATACTGATTAAGTCCTGATTAAACTTCACAGATAGTTTTAAGACGCTGAAAGACAACTTTATGCGAAATTTCGTGATAATCGTGTTATTAGAACAATCTGAAAAAAAAAAATGTCTATGATTTTCTCATAATATCATCCTCATTAAATTCTGTATGAAACTTCGAACTGTTATTTTCGATGAAGTACTGGATTTCAATTCGATCTGATCTCTATTTTTGGAAATATTGGAAAAATAAAATTTTGATTGGGTATATCTACGGAATCATATGGGTGGATTTTACCCATTCACGAATTCGGCCTTCGTAATTAAGGTCCAAACCTTCTCTACAAATATCGAGTTTCTAAGTTGTTTCTTTCGGAAGTTATTGTGTTTACGCAGTAATAACACAATAACTTCCGGAAGAAACGACTAAGAAACTCGATATTTGTAGAGTAGGTTTGGGGCTTAATTACAAAGGTCGAATTCGTGAATGGGTAAAATCCGCCCAATGATTCCGTAGATATACCCATTCAAAATTTTATTTTTACAATATGTCCAAAAATACAGATATGATCGAATTGAAATCCAGTAATTTATCAGAAAAAAATTTCAAAAAGCACTGCCGTGAAGGCAGCAGCTTTTGCGCGCACGTTCAAATTCGTTGCTGAAGTGGTCATCTACATTGAACATGCGCGCAAAAGTTGCGGCCTTCACGGCAGTGCTTTTTGAAATTTTTTTCTTACCTCAGACTCACACCCAGACCTTCCGTAGGTGTAACCGCCTTCCTGAAATTGTAGACCTTCATTTTGGCGTTCTGAAAGTAGGATCTCATGTGTGCGTCGTGAGTTATTGATGGTCAAATGCCACAGAAACCAATGTTTTGCGATTACCTCGGTTTCAATGGCTCTAATTATGTTAACATCGATTAAAAAATTTTTTTTGCCTGCAACAAATAAGCTTTAATCGATACTCAACAAATTTTATTCCAAACAATTTATGCTGAAGTGTTTTTGAGCTAGCCATACATACAGAAATGCTTCAACTGAAGCTAAGTTATTAAAATATGGTTGACGATCAATTTAGCCACAAAATGAACACAGGATTTTTGAATCCAACATTATGGAATTTTTACAGGTGATCTGTTTTATACACTACGCGTGCACTTTCGTAGAACTTGAAATATGTATAAGGTTCTCGCGATGTAAGTTGTTTTGAAAGTTTTCAAAGCTCTTACTGAAATTAACTTCTTGCAAATATAACACAAATTAGCCATAATTATCAAAAATCCATCTCATTTCCTCTTAATCCATCTCCGATCACAATTCCTTCGAAAAACACGGAAACCCGAAGTAAAAAATCTTTCACAATGCACGAACCAGAGTGAAGAGAAACTGTACGAACAAGCTGCCAGTGGACCCCAATCAGCTTCCAGTGGACGACAAGGCTTTTACACAACAAGAGCGACAAAAACGAACTTTTTCTTATTTAAAGCAGTGTAAGCAAACTCTTCATTACTTACCCCTCGTATCTAATATCAGCTAAAGACCTATTTAACGATATTATATCACTAGCCATCAAGTTGAATTGATTCAGCTTAAATTTCTCTTTCATGAGTGCCTCCTGGGAAGAAGGTATGTGAACAGCCTTTCCCATTTCTCCTGGCCTACCGGCTACACTCAGAACTGATGGAGCTGGTTTCCATGTATGCAATTGAGACACTTTATATTTTCGGATACCAGGGCTGTAACAAAAACGTATGATATTTCAATCATAACACATATCTCAATAAGTCCAAGAAATGGTTTTGAGCTATCGTAAATTGAAGTTGTGTGAAACAGAGCCGGAGTTGAAGATATCAGGAGGCATGGTATTCACTGTTTTGCGTGAATATTTGTCCATGAGGATGCTTTGCTAACAATGGGTGTCGCGCTTAATCACCGCTGATCAAAATCAACAACGCATCGCTGATTCCGAACACTGTAGGGAACTGTTTAAGTGGAATCAACAGGATTTTGGCGTCCATATGTGAATGTGGATGAACCATATAATTATCACTACTTTTTTGAGACAATAAGACTTTGAGCTTGACAGAAATCAATGAAAGCCGTTCGATGCGACCAAAATCACGAACATCAGTTTGCAAGATTATGGCAACAGTATTTATGAGTAGTTGGGAGTACATGTATCACTCTTGGGGGTAACTATGTATCTTGACTTTTAACCCTCCCTGAAGGGGTTCGAAGATGATTTCTTGAATGTTTGGTTGTTCGTTTGTAAATCCTAGTCTGCATACGTAACTTCAGCTAGGACTGCGCCTTTTTTCTTCAGTTTCATTATACAAATCTGCTCCCCACTATGTACTTGGGAATTGGGCTATAAGAGTTATGAATCTTTGAAAGGTTTGGTTCTTTAACCACAAATCCTAGTCTGCATAAGAAATTTCAGCTCTATAGGACATATCCATATACCAATCTATACTCCACTTGATGGGGATTGGGCTATAAAAGTTAAAAATTGTTGAAAAGTTTGGTTTTTTGTGTGTAAATCCTAGTCTGCATTTGGAATGTCAGCTGTCTAGAACTTCGCCTATCTTCTTCAGTTCCATATACAAATCTGCATCCTACTACAAAAGTTGAAAATTTTTGAACCGTTTGGTTATTTGTGTATAACTCCTAGTATGCATACACAATTTCAGCTCTCTAGGACTGCGGCTAGTTTCCCAGTTCCATATACATATAAATCTGCACCCCACTCAAAGAGTGGCAGGATATAAAAGTAACACATTTTTGAAAAGTTTGGTTGTTTGTAGCTACATCCTAGGCTGCATACTAAATTTCAGCTGTCTATGACCTACTTATTTCCTTCAGTTCTATATGCAAATCTCCCCTTAATGGATTGGGCTGTAAAAGTTATACATTTCTGAAAAGTTTGGTCTAGGACTGCGCCTAGTTTCTTCAGTTCCATATACAAATCTGTACCCCATTTTATAGTAATTGGGTTATAAAAATAGTAAATTCTTTAAATGTTTGTTGTTTAGTGACTTCCTAACTTCCAGTCTGCCCACCAAATTTCAGCTCTCTAGGACTGCGCCTAGGTTCTTCAGTTCCCATTACAAATCTGCACCTCACTTTATGTTGGTTTGGCTATGAAAGTTACAGATTTTCTAATTTTTTATTGGATGATTGTGAGCTAACTCTAATTTGAATACTACATTCAGTATTCTAGGACTTCAGGAAGTACCCTAGGTGATGAGATTAGGGGGATCGCCTTTATCCAGGTATTAATGAAAGCTGAAGCACGAAAGTTACACAAAGTTGGTTTTTTGAATGAGTCTGCTAACTCATCTCAGCCTCAAAATTTGGGCTCTATAGTGTTTGAACGAACATGACATTAGGTGGTGCCCTGATTTGTTGGTTTGTCTTGATGGGGGCACTGCTGTGTCCTCAGATGGGATGCCTTCATATGAAATTTACAATGTTTTGAATAGATTATTGACAAATCTTATGCAGAGTATAAACAGCTTCTATTACAAAAATGAGTTTCAATCAAGTTTCAATCATCATCAAGGAACAAGTTTTTAATGAGTAGGAAAATATGTACCCACATATAACTTTTATTTTAAAAAGCAAACACCTCTTCAAATTTCATATAGAATCAAAAATATTCAATATTCAGATAATTAGAAAATAATTATAGCATATGAACAATTTGTAAGCCTAGTCATCAGTTCTCAGAAACTGTTTTGCGGTCAGCTAAAAATTGTTTATGAATAATAATAATAAATTTGATGAGAGCATCAGGAGGCATTCAACTGTCTTCCTTAATCATTTCAAATGTTGAAGTGACTTCAATGCAAATTTTTTGTTTTCTTTGCCAGGAACTTCAAATTTGGATTTCATAGAATTCACAGACTACTTTAATTAGGAGTATTATTTTTATTTGGCTGAAAAATCTTGACAATTTGTTAACCACAATTGTGGCAAGCCATTTGAATACAAACAATTCAGCAAAAATCAATAATAGTCTATATTACATTATTTCTATAGTTACAAAACTGTGAATGTAGAGATGTTTAGCAACAGGTGATTTTCAAGTAATTCACACTGAGATTAATAGAATCAATAAATTCTTAGTTCCTAATCAACGAAGTTCTAAACTTCCTCAAACTCAAATATTCTGTCAGATTTCAACATTGGGAATTGAAATTCCTACTTGAATTGATAAGAGGAACCAAAGCACCGTAAAATGTTCAAGGGCAGTGTAAATTTGATATCTTAACTGTTTCCATCAAAATTCACGTCGTGTAGACATTAGTATTCAAGTTTTAACGTGGGCTATCTCCTCCATAAACCAGTGTTCGACTTTTTTCAATAGATACTTAAATGTTAGAAAAATAAATCAGATAAGTTCCTTCATCCCCATTCCAGTCAAACAGAATATCTTTTTGTTCTACTGAAAACGCAGCCACAAACATCTAACAAATATTACCCAACTTATTTTCGATAATAATTTCATCAAAGGATCAAGAAAGTCTTAAATTGCACTCACTCAATGTCATCTGTATCATCATATTCGACCTTATTATCTGCAACCAGAGCACTCTGCTCGCCGACTTGTACTTCTGATGTCTTCTTACAGGAGCCCCCTATACAATCACTTGAATAAAATGATATAACAACAACCATAAGTAGCAGCCAGAAAATCGATGTTAACAGCACTATTTTATACGTATGATATCTTAGTTTCCCGAGAAACATCTTGGAAAGAATTTTCAATGCATTACTCCAAGAAAATACCAAAAAAATATCACAGATTTCCACTTTAAAATTAAGTATGTATTCGATTTTTGTATGTCGTGTATTATATGAATAAGGTCAGTAATGTTGTCCAGTCTTTCGAATTATTAACTGACATAACACCACATTTTATCCTATTTTTCGAACTAATGCTGGCTTTCTGTAAGCTTTTTCCAATTCACAACCATTTTCATATATTTTTTTAAACAGATTAGAACGCTGATATCACGGATTCCATCAACTAACACGTCGCTGGTTCCGCAACGTCAAAAGTTGTGGAATGTCAATGCAACGTGTCATTGGAGTCAAAACGTCAAAAATTGAACATAGAAGTAGTACATGAGTTTCAAAAAAGATGGTGCTCAATATTTCTGAGTATATTAAGAATTCGACGAATAGAAGGTTAAAAGTTGAAATGACGACGTTTTATTCCATATTTTTTATAAAACATAATCCCAAACTGCCTGTGAAATAAAGCCACTTCATTTCAGTCTTTCCCAAAACCAGTGGTGTAGTTGAAATAAGATGCTCAAGAACTGCGACCATACAACAACATTATAATGTATTTTTTTTGCTGATTATCCTAGGTTTCAGGGAAAACTCTCAGAAGTTTGTGCGAGCTAGGTTTTCGGGTGTGTTCTGTGTAGGGTTCATTAAGATATGCTTACGCCACTATAGGCACAGCACTTCTCAATTTTGAATCAACAGCGAATGATGGCCGAGAACGTCATACTATAAAATTTATTTCCTAGCACGGATTCGAACCCGAGACCTTTCGATTTCGAATCTGACGCTCTACCCACTTAACTAAATTGAAAATTTCGCATATTTATACTCAAAGATGATTCCTATTATCATTGTTTATTTGTTGGTATGCAATTATAATTTAATTAAGTTTTGCTCAAATTATAGGTGAAACGCTAATTCTCAAAGACAATATTCCGCAATATATAAGAGATCTGAGACAAATGGTCGTCTGAGATTTCTAATTTTAAAACTCATTATTTATCATGTGATAATTGTGGAAGTTGCAAATATTGATTAGATTTCTATTGATAGATTCTTAATTTTGTTCCTTGAAGATAAATCTGCAGTCGCAATACGGCGATCTATTTTAGAGCCAATTTTTGCTTTCCAATCATATCAAATATGGAGGTTTCGGAAACTTACCCGATCACTAACCAGGGTTAGCTAAACTTGACCGATTAGTCGTTTGAGTTATCCGGGTAAGTTTTCCGATCAGTTTCCGAAAACCCCCATAAACATAGCCTAGTCAAAAGCCATATAGGTATAACAAAATTAGACATGTACTCAATTCAGTCTTCTCAACATAAATCTACAGTTGAAACTCGGCGATATATCTTTGTTTCGAAAATATAGGCTCCCAAATTTGGGAAATAGTCCATTTCCAGTTTACTTTCTTCAACGCAAAATTATTTTCTAACTCCTTCTGGTTAGTTCACGAATAATCCTTGAATCGTTTTACAACCATTCGCGCGGTTTCCTTTCTAATATATATTCAATGATTTCAATGTTTGATTGTAACTTTTAGATTTCATCGAACAACCATTTCACTTGTGATTTTATGGAATATGACTTTGATCACCAGCGAAATTTGGTATTGGGGCACCATTCATCCTAGTCCAAATATGATGACTGTCTCCAAATCATCTAACCTTTAACCTCTAGGACTGAAATGATAAGAATAATCTAATAATCTGAAAATTTTTTATCGCCTCACCTAGGACTTAAGCAATATTAATTGGATTGGAACAGCTTAGGCTTTCATATTCTATTCAAACCAGCGGTATTTATTAGCAGTGATGATATTGAGTTAAACTTCACTCGTGAGCAAAGTCGTGGAATTCCCTGAAAAGATAGGTAAAATTGTTGTATGTTTTCATTCGAACATTGAATATATTTGAGAGACATGGCGAATCTTGTGAAAATGTCATGGATAATTTGCGAACTGAGTTAAAATAGTTGGTACGCCACTGGCCCACTGGTAGAAAATTAGGAGGTCAATAATCATAGAATACAATGAAACTTCAACCTTGACCTTGACTTTTTTAGGTTAAGAACATTTCATTTTATTATGACATCTGGCACTCACATTCTGTGGGTGTCACATCATTTTTCATCAAAGATTAATCACAGACCAGTCTGTGGATTAATCTTTGTTTTTCATCTCTTCATTAATTAACACCAACACCTGACGGGAACATCATTTAGGTGTATAAAAAAATAGATCTATTGCACAACATTGCAGTTTTCAACATTTTAATCGTAACTTCCAAAACTCGTTGTTCCTCAATTGGATTTGTGTTAAGTTTGAGTTCATAACTTCATAATGTCTTCTCCTTGGGCCAAAATCGAACAACCTAAAATCTTAAACTTCCAAGAGATCATGTCTGAGCAAATTGCAGCTGATATGGCAAAAAAAGAGGAGCAAAAATTTCTCAGATGTGTATCAGGTAGAATCTCTCCAGAAGTTTTTGATAATTTGAAGGACGAAGCGTGTTGTCTAGAACAAAGTGATATTCCTGAGGAAATACTTACGGCTTTGCAAGTAGGTGAAACACTTGAATCTGATGCTGAGATAGCAAGAACACTACAGGCTCAATTTGATAGAGAACATGATGAGAATTTGAAAAGATGTGAAAATAGATACAATGGAACATCCAAGGTGTCAATTTCTTTCAGGAATTTCATGACATCAACTGAAAGTTACGGTAAGCTCTGCCTTTAATTGGGCTTCATGAAAGGAAAGGGGTGGTGAAGTGCAATGAAGTCCAACAATTGATTTCATATAGTTCATTCTGTAACAGATACTAAAATCATTTTAATTTCTATGTTTTCACAGATGAAGAATTACCTGTAGAAGCTCCAGAACAAAAGGATTGGGATCGTTTTGAAACAATGGAAAAGGAAATAGGGACTATTCCCCCTTGTGGTTATAAAATGACAAAAGATGGAGTTATCATTACGAAGCATGATGCAGAGATGAACGGAAGGAAAAATGCTTGTAAGCTTCTTTCATTTCCACCTGAATTCCTAACTGGGGATGGAGAAAACATTGACTTACAATTATCCAACAAAGTTTATAATAGGTTAGTTTTTGATGGAATTTGATAAGAATCACGACCATAAAAAATGTGAATGATTGAATTTTACCACTGATTTTTATGTTTATTAATGCCTACTATTTGTTATTTAATTATTAGTGCTTTGAATTTGCTACTAATCCTTTACATGGTTACTATATCGATAAAACCTTTTTATTGCAGTTTGAAAATTCACTCTCAGAATGCCCAACATTCTAGAAGACATAAATTACGGGATAAGAGAGAAGACAAAGCAACTTCTACATTTGGCTTAGATGAACATACAGTTTTGCAGTTATATAAAATGGTGAATAATGCGCAAATATTAGACACAATTGGTGGTATAATAAGCACTGGTAAGTAAATACGTGCACTATTGAAAAAGGGTTTACATTTTTTCCTAGATCCTAGATAGATGCAAGTATCAACTAAGGTTTACTACATTGTATTTCTTCAATTAGTTAATTCGAAAAAATTCCCATTTTCATGCCATGTTGCCTTTAAGGCATTTACGGCCTGTATTATAAAATTTATTTTCACCACAGAGAGCCGTTAACTCTTCGAACCATATTTCAGAAGTTAACTTCCAGTTATCTTTTGAAATAGTTTCATAATCCTGGCCCTTAGTTATTACAGAACTAGTGTAGGCTATCAAATACTAATACATTTCCTTGATAGTGTCTTGTCAACCGATAAATTCTAGAAAATTACTGATGTAATTTCAAGACCTTTTGTTTGCATCTTCCAATTCATTGCTATTTGAATATTTGAGGTTATTAATTCAATATCTCCAGATTAGGAAAACTGCTGATCGGATAGGATTGAAAATAGTAGTTTGTTTTAGACTACCACAATCAACTTCACTCTTACATTACAACATTGTGCCAGATTTCAGCTATCTGGAAAAAAATTTGTCAAAATTTATTGTTCTTACCTCAGCATCGTTATTATTTCCTGGAATACCTAATGAATACCACCCTGGCAACCATTCTGGGAACATGTGTTTAACCTGCTGACATCAAGAGGGTTCTTTTCCAAAAAAAATCTTTCCAGATCAATATGGGTCTAGTAAAATCGAAACAAAAGTGGAAGAAGTGCTAAGCTTTCGAGGTTTTTCGTCGATTTTTACATATTCTAGGGCATATTTCTGGTTTTAGCAAAGTTAGTGTTTAGCGACATAAGGGTACCAATTTTTAAAATTATGCATAAATTTCCATACTCAAAATCTAATAGACCTGAACTTTATTGATATCATCACATAGTTATTATTAAAAAAATTTCTAAAATTCGTTTCCTCATAAATTTCATCCTGCAGGAAAGGAAGCTGCAATTTTTCACGCTTTTGGAAATTCCGATAACAAGGACATTCCTGTAGAGTGTGCTATCCAGGAAATTCCAAAAGAATGTGCTATCAAGGTGTTCAAGACAACCTTGTCAGAGTTCAAAGATAGAGAGAAATACATAAAAAGTGATAATAGATTCAAGGATAGGATCGGCAAGCAGACTTCTAAGAAGACTGTTCACATTTGGGCAGAAAAGGAGATGGCGAATTTGTGCAGAATGAAAAAGGCGGGAATTCCGTGTCCCGAAGTGGTTATGCTGAAAGAATACGTGCTGGTTATGTCGTTCATTGGTGAGGACCGTGTACCAGCTGATAAGTTGAAAGACGCCTTCCTGAGCCCTGCGGAATATATTGTTGCCTATGATCAGGTGAGAATTAGAAACTTTTTTCTAGAGTATGCGCGCATATTCTGGAGATTTGGCCAAATTCCAATATTTCAATTTTGAGCTGAAAATGGTCTCTAATGGCTAGGTTTGACTGACTGATGAAGAATTTGGCCAAGTCGATAGGTTTCTCCATTCTACTGTAAGTGTCTACGGACGACCAGCCGGAGAAACTTATCGACTTGAAACTTTCAGGGTCTGAATCGATTATGACATCAAATTCTCCATCAGTAGATAAGTTGCATTTTAAATACGACTTTTATGTTTGTTACTGGGAAAACGATTTTTTCTCTGGAAACGATTCATTTCAGTTTGGTACGACGTATATTTTTCGGTGATTTTCGGAAAAAATATGTTAAATTTCGTTTTGTTTTTCTGGGCATTGTTTTTTTTTCGGAATAACTCAATAAATACAAATTCAGCCATGATGAGACTTGCTTACTGGTTCCAAAATGTCGATAAACAATTTGTGCGAAATTTCGTGATGATTGTGTCATTAGAACAATTTTTGTTCAAATATTCTATATTCTGCTACCTTCTGATCATACTATCCTTACAAGATTCTGTATGAACCTTTAAAGCTGTCATTTTTCAATCAGATCTAATCTATTTTATTGGAATTATTGACAGAATAAAATTTTGAAAAGTTATATCTGCGGAATCGTTGGGTGGATCTCACCCATTCATCAATGGGGGGTTTTTCCTTCAAACGAAAATGCAGTAATTTTCATGAAAAACCCTTAGAACATCACATTTCAAACATAATTTCAATATTATATTTTAAAAAAAATGTTTGATCATCTAGAACTGAAAAATAAAAATGGGCATTTGCATTTAAAGGGATTTGTCTTGAGTGCACGATATGGCAACGTCGAATTCAGCTTTCTCGGAAAGAAAAGGACGTCAAATGTGTTACTTTGCTTAGGAAAACAGAGATAGCTATACTTCGATCTGGTTAGAGTAGAAGACAACGACCAAGGAATAGAAAAAGAAGAGCACAGACTGTCATATTACTGACAAATCGCAAACGGAAATTGTTTGGTTATATTGACAAAGAACACGTGTGTACCAAAGAATAGGAATAAATATTTCATTATTCTATAGCAGAAAAAGCTATTCTACTTAACACCGTTGTCACTTCGTCATGCCTGGCAAAGCCCAAACCCCAATTTTGAAATCTGATTTTGAATACTTTCTGAAGGTAATTTGGGAAAATGATGAATCAAACCCATAATAATTATGTTCAAATTTGCATTTGCATTCCCTTTCGAAAGTTATTGTGTTCAATATCGGCCGTGAGGAAGACTGTTTAGAAAAATGACAGCTTGAAGGTTCATGCAGAATTTCGTGAGGATAATATGATAAGACTAATGTTTTCATCAGGACCTAAGGGTATATGAAAATATGATAGCTTTGGCAATCAATTTGAGCAGGCTGACTTCACATCAGTGCTTTTTTAAAATTTTCTTGGGAAATATTCTGTCTGTCTGGAATTGCAATTCCATGGGCGCCTCAATATGTTGGTATTGTTCGTTAATGGCAGCCAATGGTTTCCGAGTTATACTCATTTGAAGTTTTCCCAAGATTTCCAAAAATGCAGATTTCATCGAATTTGGAAAAAAAGTTCTTGATTTCGGGTCAATGATTCTCTAGAATTCCTTATTATTCTCCCTATCAAGTAGATAGAAGATATATGTAACTTTATAAAAGTGGCCATATTCAATAGCAGTATTTGCCTAGGTAAATCGTCATTACGGGTAATCACAAACTACTTTGTTGAAATTCAAATGTAGCTTCGAGAATATTGATTGTTGTTCATTGTCATGGATTTATCTAGCTCATATTATAAAACTATAGTATATATATTTATCATAAAACATGTCCTTTATTACAGGTTACAAGTCAAATGAAGAGACTTTTTTGGGATGCCAAACTGGTACATGCCGATTTATCTGAATATAACATATTATGGTACAAAGGGCAGTGCTATTTTATTGACGTTAGTACATCAGTCGAGCCAGTTCATGAAAACGCCTTCTTCTTCCTTTATAGGGATTGTGAAAATATAACAAATGTAAGTAAGCTATAATGAAGATCGGAAACAATGAATTCCTTATTTTCATAATGTATTTTGCTAAGTCAGTGGCTGCTCGTGGCTCCAAGGATTTTTACCTGGTCGTTCTGTTATCACAAATTTAATTAATTAATGACTGAACTTGGACTTACGATTCCGACAGGGATTGATGTGGTTTAATTATCGTACCTATTCAGTAAAGGTGGGCGAGATTGAGACCGGTTGATAGCGGGGTACCTCAGGGACCCTTATTGGGACAACTTCTATTTTTACTATACCTATCTGATCTACATCTCCACATATCATCTCCCGCGGTTTTCTTTGCTGATGATGTAAAACTATATAATTATCCACTTACACTCGGCAGCTCGTTGTGACTTGGACAGTATGTAAGTGAGTGGTATGCTCTCTAGTTGCTGTCTATAAACTTAGAAAAATGTTTGGTTCGTCATATCGGAAAAAACCCTAACAGGAGTACTACTAGCCAGCAGGACTAGAGTGTCATAATAAACCAAGATTTAACATGGTCAGATCACTTACACAGTATACACAGGGCATCCCGACTAGTATATTTGTTTGAAGAAAGGTTTAGGGCGTGTGATCCAAATACTTGATCTATCCTGTGGAAGACATACATTGGTCCTTAAATGGAATATTGGGGTCTTATCTGGAGGATGACATAGACCTGTTCGAATCCATCCAGCGTAGAGAAACAAGAATTCCTTACGGATTTGTACGTCCTACCTTTGAAACCCACATGAAGATATTTGAACTTTCTCCCTTTCAAGATAGAAAAGCGCGGGGTGATCTTATTGTATTCAGAGTGTTGGGGAGATTGCTGGGTAGTAATTTTTCAGCTATTTTCTATTTAAATCTGAACCGCCAACTGCTTGGTAGCTCACTGAAACTATATAAGAGAGAAATTTGAGAACCACACAACGTCAGAATTCTTTATCAAATAGAGTATTTGATACTTGAAACAGACTACCGGAGTCTGTTGTCACGTCCACTTCAGGTAATAGTTTAAAAACTCTTACGACGCCTGGTGCCTTCGTGACCGTCCATTGGTTTCGTGTGTCGTTTGACATTTGTCATACGTTGGAGGTAAAACAAACCCACTTTCCCGCTTTGTTTATGTTATGAAATACAGCATTTTCAACAATTTCAGGATCAATTCACAAGTTTAAATGATTTATATTAATAGAATTGGTGAATAACTAGGCCAAGTTATTGTTTCGTTGTGAAATGCAACATAAATACACCGAGAGACGAAGGAATCCGATTTTTCAGATATATTGTAGTGTAGACTTTATATTTGAATATTTGCATTTTTGACCCGTTCCCCTAAATTTTATCTGGTATTGGAAGAAATAGAATACTGTGTGAACTATCACAGAGAAGGCAAACATCCTATATTCACGCCATAAATCGAGAAAACTGTTCTGACAAAGTAACAAACTATGATGGAGTTTGTTGGAGACATTACCACAGTGGTGAAGGAATTGTGTTGATTTATCTATTTAATTTGTTCTGTTTAATAAGTTGAATCATGATGAGATATAATGATAAGAATAATTCGTGTTATACATATTTCAAGAATTATATCTTTTTGACACTACGATAGCTGGCACGTTTCGATGTGGCTCGACTGCCCAAGGATGTTTCTACATTTTGTTGTTTGTAATGTATCGAATTGACCTTATTGCCAATTAAAGATTTTGAAAGCCCTAATGTTGCATCTGCACAATAAACATTTTATCTAGATAGTAAAGCACTTTTTGAGGATGAGTTGAAATCGGTGTTCAAGGAAAAAAATTCATATCAATTATTTTATTTGTAACATATATTCAGTATAATAAATATACAATTGAAGATTATGATAGCACTGACATAGCAACTGTAGACCAATATTGTAGTAATTTGATAATTTGCAACATAGAACGTTACTTGAAATAGTACTGAGAAGTTCTCTGGAACCCATGTTTTTTCCATTCCATACATTTGTTGGGTTTCATTCTGCTGGATATTTTCAGGAATTAATGAGCCAAACATTTTACTGTTTCATTTTCAATAGTTATACCTATAATAAATGCTATCTCTGATGTGGATACTCTAGGCTTTAGAAGACAAGGATAAATACTGCAATTTTCATTTATATCGTTTTGAACGATTATCATCTGAGATTGAATATCAGTTAATCAGATCCATTATCACAAAATTTCACTTGTAAAATTAATAAAATCACTAAAATCTCCAAATAATCGCTCTTAGCCAATGTAAACAAAGCGAATGTATTCCTTGGTCTCTCGGTGTATTTATGTTACATTTCACAACGACACAATAACTTGGCCTCACAGGTCTAGTAATTCACCAATTCTATGAATATAAATCATTTTAACTTGTGAATTTATCCTGAAATTGTTGAAAATGCTGTATTTCATAACATAAACAAAGCGGGAAAGTGAGTTTGTTTTACCTCCAACGTATGACAAATGTCAAATGACGCACGAAACCAATTAGTGCGAGATATGTGTTGGAACTTTTGGTCATTGGTGTTACATAATGTATTCTTTTCAGCATTGCTTATTTAAATATTAATGTGTTATTTTCTTTTTCATATTTGTGCAATCATATATATTAATTTGTAATGGTTTATAATTCACGAGTCTTAAAAGTTTTTTCTAGGCTCTTTGAATGATAATAACCTCACTTTTCTAGAATTTCTGTTTGTTCGTTTCAGTTCTTCAAACGAAAGTCGGTACCTGAAATACTCAGCGCAAATGAGTTATTCAAGTCAATTACTGGTTATTATTACGAAGAGGAAAAACAACTTTTGAGACTCCAAGCTGCGGAGAAACCAAAGCCACATACCATGGACCGTCTTAATGACGATGACAATTTCGAAAAAGTTTGGAACACTCTACCATCCTATAACGATATAGTACACAAAGAAGCGTCACTGGTAGAATTTCCTAAGGCATGAATGGAATAAGTTGTTGGAGACTGTTTCCACAGTTTTTGCTGGGAGTACCTTTGTACGTTTGTTATGACTCATTTTGGTGTATTTTTATTTATTGATTAAAACATTACTCTGTTTCAGTCTGTTTTATTATAATTTCATTTGAATCAACCAGTGTTTTCAGCCTTGTTTGGAATATAGAGTTCGGGAATTTCAAATGAACAGTTCTAGGAAACTAGAAACAAGGTGAGCGAGAAGATACTGTTCTGTTTCGCCAATTTCGAGGACATTCCTAGAAAACCTTTTTTTTTACTAAAGGTAATGCAACTTTGGAATTACAACAGGTTTTCAAAAAATTTATGATTTTAATGTAATGAGCTGGGTGGGTAAAAGTGCATGTTTTCTCTTTTATCTCACATTTTCCAGTTTTTATTCCTATTGGTTCATGAAGAAGTACAAGGTAAGAAGTCCTGAGTAGATTCTCAAATACTTTAATCAACTGCATGGACTTTCAACTCCTATAATCCATTCACTTTTATTTTATAATGTCGGTCGGTAGGCCTAGGGATAGACTAATCAAGTTTTTGTAACTAAGACTGATCCAAACAGTCTCAAGTGAAACTTCCTCAAGGTCAATGTGTGGTTTGGTTTAGTTAAATATGACAGTACTACGGCCTTTGGGTAGAATGGACAACGCCGCTTTAGTATTTGACAGGAACCTGACTCTATCCTAACATATTTTTTATTATACAGAGTAAAATGTGTCGAACTTCCATGGCCTGCTGATTGACTTTATAAAAGTATAGGTGCAGTGGATTATTAAAACATTCAAAAAAAGACCCATTTCATAGTAGCTGAGAATAGAGCACTTCACCAGTAAATAGTGAATACAGTATCTAAAATCCAAAGTTGTAAATGTTTGAGATAATAAATTCACATAATTCGATTCAAAATGATAATTACCATAAATCTCAAGTGCATTCGACATGGCGCCAGCATAAACTTCAGCTTATGTCTCTAATTTAGCGATTTAAAGAAACCTGCCGATTTGGAGAAAGTTAAGAGTTGTCTACAAATTATTGGAATTTTTTGAGTATTCTCGAGAAATGAATTATAAAAATGATATTACCTAGGAAAATGGACAAAATTTTGAATTGGTAATCGAATATCAGTACGATATTCTCGAATATACATCTATAATGGTAATGTAATGTAATTTTCTCGAATATCAGTAGGAATAACATCTCTGTATCAGACTGAATGAACTTGCTGTGTAAGTATACCAAAGTTTTACCCAACCTAATTTATAATCTTTCTTTATAGTGTGTGCTATCATCTATCAAATTTATTCTTTTAGTTGTTTGTTGTGTTATACTGATGAATTTTGTACCTCTATACAGCCTTGAAAAAGTTCAAATATATGGACGAAACCACTGCATTTAGTTCAGCTTAGTCTTGTTCTTTACCTCCTGTCAAAGTACTCAGCATGAGTAACCAAGGACGTGATTTTCACTTCATTAAAAAAATATTCCATTCACTTTTATAATGTTAGTCAGTTGGCCATGAAATTTTAACTCATGCCACTCTGTATAATTAAAAAATATTTGGTAGGGTTTATTTTCCTGTCAAATTGCTGTGCCACATGGTATGTTCTACATAAAGATAGTAATAGTTATGTATATAACTGAATCGAACTTTGATAAAACTGACGACATCTGACCAAATTATTTTGACCTCAAACGACTTTTGACAAGTGTCAACCTGACTCAGTTTTAGTTACAAAAACTTGAAAGACCGATGCCAAGGCCTACCCACTGACTGTATTAAAGTGAATGGAGTAATGTTTGTATTATTTTCATCTACTGTTTTTGGGAAGTAATTTTTCAATGTTGTTTTAAAACAAATCAGGTTCTATTTTTTTATGAAAATGCTATCAGTTCTGTGCTAATACTCAAGAAGCAATAGTTTTCGAACATTTAACACATAGTTTTAAACCATAATATTCAAACCTTGTGAAAAGTAATGGTCGAAAATGAAATGAGGGTTTCCCTAAATTTCTCGTAATGAGATTTTTTTCGGAAATTGAGAATCCACAGAAGAAGCACCTGTTGACTTCAATATGGCAACAACTTGCAAGGTATGTTAAATAAAACCATTATCACTATCCTAAAATATTTATAGAACAGTTATCATCGTTCCTAACAGATTTTATAATGAATTTACAATTGTCTTGAGGTTACAAATCAACACAGAGATTTTGTAGTGAAAGAAATATAATCTTATATAAAGAAATAAATTCATTGAATCTAAAAACAATAGAAGTATAAAATCAATAATAAATAGCTGATAATGCTAATAGAATTATTTCCTCACGAAGAATAGATTATTATAAGTGTATACTGATTGTTTTATCATTTTGTGTGAATCGAATTAACAATAGATATTATATTATCTTTTCTTTCTTGTTTTTGTTTTACCCTTTTTCTTTTTACCATGCCTGTCCTTTTTAACTATTTTCACAGCTTTAGGTGTCGGAATATTTCCTGGTCTTTTCGGAACTTGCAGATGTTGTTCCACCAGATCTGCCAACATTCCTTGTTCAGCTAACATCGATATGAAAGTACAGATGAATTCGTCATAGTTGTGCGTTCTTCTACAATCGTCAATCTGAAAATTTATGAATCTTTGAGAAAAACTGAAGAAGTAAAACAAAGTGATACGAATTTTTGAAATTGAATTTTGAAATAGAGAAAACAAATCCATAATTGGAAATAGCTTGAATGCTTTTCAAAATCTTCTCCATCAAGGGACCAAAACACGATGATGTTCCAATTAATTTTTGATCTGCGTGAATATGAAGAAATCGTTGGGTACCAAGCAGAAGTTCGATCAGTTCCATGTTTTAACTACTAGTAAAGGTTTCAATTTGTTGTCTTAACCACAATCCACAATAAAAACGAAATCATATGCTGCCGTTGATACAAGCAGTGTTGCCAAGAGTGGGATAATGCATTTTAGCTGCTGATCCTCAGGGTGCGTATCATTTCGTCAGTTGAAAACTTTTTAGTGGGAAATGAATCTGAATGAAAATATGGATCATTACCATAATGATGATTTTTTTCAAACTATTTGACGACAGGTAGTGGATTTTTGCAAACAACAAAGAACATTAACATAGCCTATTTATTTTTTTTATTGATCTGATATCTGCATCTATATAGTAAATAAAGAGAGCATACCATAAGGCAATACTGGTTTTTAATAGAAGTAAACTCACCCTATATTTGTTTTGTTTATCATTTTCATCTTTCAGGCTCATTTCACATAAACATATTTCATGATCCAAGTTTCTTAATAGAGCAAGTAGATCTTGTGGGGCGAATGTATGATGTTCAAACAGCTCTGGATGTTTCTTTTCTCTTTCAGCTACAACTGTATCACCGTTACTTGTTCTTACTCGAGCAACGGGGCCCTTCTTTTCTTCTTTCACAACTTCTGTTGGTTCTTTGTCTCCTCCTTCAACCCTGATCACCACAAATCTAAAACACAAGATGGTGTAATAATTTGTTAAAATTATTAGTGGGTCACAATACAGGAGAATGGGCAATTATTTCAATTCAAGTAAAAAATAGAAATTCACTTAAGTGGGTGCTTGTCAGAGTCGAAGAAACTTGAAACAAAAATTGTGTTTAGGGTCGACAGTGGACATATATATAGTGGACGAATATGTTAATAGGTGAAATCCACCCAATGATTCTGTAGATATACTCATTCGATAATATATTTTTCCAATATTTCCAAAACTACAGATTGGATCTGAATGAAAACTTGAAATTGGTTGAAAAATTACGACTTGAAAGTTCATGCAAAATATCTTGAGGAATATATGATTAGAAGATCGCAAAGTCGGGTTTAATGCGTGAATGGTTGACAACGATGGTTTCAATTTTGAACAAGCAGGTAAAATTCCTGACTTCACGTCAGTGCTTTTTGCGCGCATGTTCTAGGGGAACAGCGTGCTATCGTTTTGTCCAAATGTCTGTAATTTTGGATGATTGAGCCGAAAATGGTCTCAATCGACTAGGTTGGACTCACTGATGACGAATCCGGTGTCAAAATTGATTCTGTCCGGCCGGCCGTCCGCAGACACGATAACTGTCGACAGAAGCAAGCTAGCTACTTGAAACTTTCAGGATAGGTTGCGCATCAGAATGCCGCGGTTAAGTTCGTTAATGGGCCAAATCGGTCGAATAGTTTCGGAGTTATGGGCACTTGAAGTTTTGAAGTTATTTATTTTTTATTTCAGAAACTACTCAAGCGATTGGATTCAAACTTGGCAGTTCGGTGGAGTATAACAACGCGCAACTTTGAGCCAAATTTCGTCAAGATCATATTGTCAGTAAATTTAAAGAAAAATTTTTTTACAAAAAATTTTTTTTTCGGAAACCATTAATCATATCCAAAAAAAATTATACTCACACTTTGACCTTCTAATTTCACAGCAGTGTACTAAATTTCAGTTCGATACGATCATAAGTTTTGGAGATATCGGGAAAAAATATGTCAAATTTCGAGGTTTTCTTCTCGATATCGTTGATTTTTTCGGTATTACTCGAGAAATACTGATTCAGTCCTGATTAAACTTCACAGCTAGTTTTAAGATGCTGAAAGACAACTTTATGCAAAATTTCGTGATAATCGTGTTATTAGAACAATTTGAAAAAAAAATTTCTATGATTTTCTCATCATATCATCCTCATTAAATTCTGTATGAAACTTCGAACTGTTATTTTCGATGAAGTACTGGATTTCAATTCGATTTGATCTGTATTTTTGGAAATATTGGAAAAATAAAATTTTGATTGGGTATATCTACGGAATCATTGGGTGGATTTTACCCATTCACGAATTCGGCCTTCGTAATTAAGGTCCAAACCTTCTCTACAAATATCGAGTTTCTAAGTTGTTTCTTTCGGAAGTTATTGTGTTTACGCAGTCGGCCGTCAGCCTGACCCATTCAAAATTTTATTTTTACAATATGTCCAAAAATACAGATATGATCGAATTGAAATCCAGTAATTTATCAGAAAAAAATTTCAAAAAGCACTGCCGTGAAGGCAGCAGCTTTTGCGCGCACGTTCAAATTCGTTGCTGAAGCGGTCATCTACATTGAACATGCGCGCAAAAGTTGCTGCCTTCACGGCAGTGCTTTTAGTACTTTTTAATAATGCGTCTTGTGTAGTTGATACTTTTTGCGCCCATGTTTAAGGCACGATTACGTGAGAACAGAATACCCCATTTACTTGAAAGTTTCAGAGTAGGCTTCGTATCAAAATGAGACGGGTTCGGTAGTTAGCCACAGGATTAGGCGTTAGTCATTTGAGTTTTTGAGGTTATTTCCTAAATATCTCAGGAACTACATAGGCGGTTGGATTGAAACATTTTTTGCAAAATTAACAATTAAACAAAAATCAAACTTGCTCGCGAAAGCTGCAGTCAGTGCTCTTTTAGAATTTTAGAGGAAAATTTGAAATCATCACCAACAGAAACCTTTCTTATGAACTCAGTTTTGGTACTCTTCGAAAACAAAACAAAAAAAGTTTCTTTTCAAATATTGTATTCGGTATCTAGTAGCAGGCGATTAAAAGTAAAGCTGAACTTCAACTTCAACAATTTCAGATGTAAACTAGTTCATAGCACCATTCTGTCAAGCCGTGAGCACAATACTTTGAGAACTGGTAAGGCTATCAACTTGAAACTTTCATGGTAGGTAGATTTGAAAATGCGACGAAGTTCGATAATGGGCCAAATCAGTGGAAAAGTTTCGGAGTTATGATCATTTCAAGAGATTTTTTCCTCAATATCTCGGGAACCACAGATGGGATCGGATTGAAACTTGGTAGATAGTTATAAAATACCTACGCGTCACTTTTTACGAAATTTTGTCAGGATTGTGGTTATAAATAAAATAAAAAGTTTTCAAATTTTTTTTGTGAAACCTTGTTTCTAGAACTATTCACTATCAGATTCCAAAGAAATTTGGCACAAACTTCGGGGACAGTTTGCGAATTTTCATCTCGATCCAATATTTATTCTCAGGAATATGGAAAAATAAGTGCTTGCAAAAGCTGCAGAGTTCACATCATTGACCTTCCAGAATTTTTCTATTTTACTCGACAGAAACTTCAAATTTAGAGACTTAATGATCACCTTTTTAGATCTCTAGACACTGGACTACCCTGAGTCCAATTCCAGGCCTGCGTTGGAGAATTGAAAGCAGAACCGATTTCTGATGAAGTATCAGTGCTAGAAGTACTTGGTGCTGGAGAGGTTTGGATTGTCAACGGTGTTGAATAATCTAAAGGACATAAAGTAACCTTTTCACTTGCCGTCTCCATTGAAGATCCTGAAAATTAAAAAAAAACTGTCCCAACACATCTATACTTTATTGGCTTTTATGAAAATGGTCGGTAGGCCTTGATATAGGTTTATCAAGTTAAAACAGAACCAGGTAGGCACTAGTGAAATATCCTCAAGGTCGAATTCATTTAGCTGGACGTTTTCAATTCTTAGATTTTTTTTATCAACGACTCTATGGTTTGGTTTAGTTACATATTACCGTTGTGAAGAACGAGTAATGCCACATAGATATCTGACGGGACCATTACTATAACCTATCATTATAGAATAGTACACAATACAAGGTGTCAAACTTTCACGGTCTATGTACTGACTTTACCATAGTGTTTATATAATTTCAGAAATATGAAATCAATATATTTTTTTAGTATTATATTCACCTTCCGATGATAGCTGAACATGACTACTGTCTTCAACAGCCATTATTGTTCCGGTGGTGTTTGTTTCTGACTCTTCTTTCTTCTCAGGTACCTTAGCCTTACGTAGGTGCTGCAAAGCATCCAATACTATCTGTCTGTTTGTCCGTAACATCTTTAATTTGTGCTGAATAGCCAGACGATGGTCAGGAACCACAGCCATTAGATTGAATCGTATTTCGTTGTACTCATCTGCTGTTATTCCTAGATGATGGACAATCGTGAGTTAGCAGTCAGAATGCCACAAAGACAAATAAATATAACATGTTCAGTGAAGAAGGGAGAAAAATTCAAATAAAATTAATTTGAAAAAAAAATACCTGATTCAACCTAAGTTATCTCAATACAAAAGCTATTAATAATTCAGCAGTGTTAAAAAAATTAATTTTATATCTCTGCATTTGTTCCTAGCAATGGAAGCATTTTGCCCGAATGTCTGAAATCATCGAATTTTTAAACAATAAAAGCCCCAATCAATTTGATGGGACTCGATGATGAATTCATAGTCAAATCTAATAATGTTCATCTGACCAACTGTCAAACCATAGGGACCTTAACTTCCAAAGGTAAAGGACGAAAAAAATTCAAACTTTCAGGATAAGTTCTCAATGATGTAACCAAAAGATACTAATGAGCAATTTAAATCTTCTGAAAATCCTGAATAGATCGAGCAAATGATCCACTGATAGACAGATATGTATCATGGAATATCAAAATCAAACAAAATAAAATACTTCAAATAAGAATATGACTTAAAATTCCTCATTCCATATGGGTAATTTTCAAATTTTTTCATAAGTTTTTATATACCTAGTCTGTCTGTCATAACACTCCTGAATTTATCAGTCCATTCACTTTCCTCTGACCATGGACCATGATCGATAGGATAGGGTTTCAAGCCGTCTAACTCGAACAATCTACCTCCTATTGGTACAAAACTAACAAAATGAAAAGCTTCTCCAGTGAAACGGCCAGTAGATACTCCAGATCCTGTAATCGAATGAACAAAGAAATTAATAATTCATTTGTGGTGAAGCGTCAATATCGATACAAAGCATAATATGGAAAAGGGTTATTTTTTATCACAGCTAATAAATAAAAATATTCAAGAGTGTGAACTATAAAATATAAAATTTAGACCAACCTTTATCTAGTTTTCGTTTGGCTTGAGGCATTGCATGAGAATTATGAGCGCAAGCCAGTTCTGGTGTATTACCGATAGCCCAACCCTTATTTTCTGGAGACATACCATGTGTGTGTGCTTTTAATCTCATCAGTGTGTCTCCCAAATGAATAGTAGGACAATTTAATAGGATAGAGATCAAAGCATGAGTTGCACAACTGTTTGGTACCATTTGTTGGGCAAAAAATATATTATTAACAGCTTCTTCATCTTTAACGAATGTTTCTAGTTGTTCAACAACTTTTCTACGAGATCTACGTTCTTCTACCCATCGAAATAAGAAAATGAAACCGTACACTGGACTGTCAAGAGGTTTGTTCAAGTCATATATTTCCTCAACTTGGACACCTTTCACTCCGAAATCTTCCAAAAGAAGAGTGAAAAGGCCAGGATCACTTTCTAATTCAAGCCAACCTTCAGTCAGCTCTTTAATATCGACCGGCATTCTGAAATATAACATATATACATCGTTTTGTTTTGATTTTTAGAATATTATATTTTTGATGACAGTAAATGACAATTAAATAACCTAAAAACAAAAACTAGTTGTCAAGGATATTGTTATTCTATGGTTGTCAAGTTCAACGTTTAAATCACAGTATAGAAACTACTGTTCTTTGTTTATTTATTTTTGAAAGTCTTTGGAGAATATATTGATAAAGAAGAACTTATCTCAAAATTGAATTCGATAATACATCAGAATATGAATTTGGGGAGAATGTGAATGATAACACCATTGTTTAACAATGATAACACAAGATCAAAAGTTAAGTGACATATACATATGCTCTACTTATGCTGTAGTGTAGTGTCAACCTACCATAGTTCTTTTCAACCTAACATGTTTTCTGACAAATTTCAAATCAAATTGAATTAACTGAGATGAGGCAATTTCATTCAAAAATTTCAGTATAAAAATGATATTAAACTCTTTCTAAATCAGCTGTGAAGATTCTGGATTTCTATTCCGACAATCGAATAGTTGATTCGAAGAATGTTGCAGGATTTGATAGCCTTTTTAATATTTGTAGGTATAAGTATTTTCAGTTGGATAGTTTCGTATTCGGATTTTGAAGAACTTATGGTGTGTTATGGATGCAATCAAATTGAACCAGAATATGATTTCGTTATAGGTAAGCCTAAGTGCTTTTACGAAAATTAAAACTTTCGGATTCAAAAGAAAAAGTTGTTTGTAATGTGTGAACCAAATCGTTTCTTAAACTTAATATGTAAACCTGAATTTTCGTGGTGAAGATTTAATGGAATAATTTCCATGAACGCAAATGTTTTCCACTCTTCTTCAACACTTCAAATAATTATTCTTGACTGATAAATAATAAATGAATAGTTTGAATAATACAGAGGGAAATTGTATCAACACAATATGAATGATACATGTTTCAAACTTAAACAAAATAAGAGTAATGTTATGATGGAAATGTAGAGTATAGGTCTTAAATGTAAACCGTTTTTCTGTTGAGTTTATTGAAAATAATTTTTGTGCACTTAATTTCAATGAGCCAGCTGCAATTGAATGAGAAGGTAAATACATTGGCTGTGAGAACAATTATGATTTTTACAGTTGGTGGAGGAACAGCAGGATGTGTGCTTGCGAGGAGATTGGCAGAAAACAGCAGTGCGTCAATTCTCATTCTAGAAGCTGGTGGTAGAGGTAACAGTTTATTGTCCATACCTGTTGCTGGGCCAATGCTTCAACTGTCCAATTTTGATTGGAAATATACAACTACCAGACAAACTGGTGCTTGCTTGAGTATGGAACAACAGGTTTTGTATGATATTTCAACTAATTTTTACACCTATTCAGAATTTTGGCAATATTATTATGGTGAGGGGATACCTAGTGTACCGAAGAAAATTTGTTTTAAAATCTCGTGAAATGCAGTGAAGAGAAGTTGGGAGCTTTTGTAAGCTTCTTGAGGCCAAGGCTCGGCTTGATAAACATTATTCGTCCTTTCCGCCAAGGAAATCAACCGTAGTAAAGTGGTTTGCTAAATTTTAATGAGACAAAATGAGCACTGAGGTATGTAGTGGACGCCCTGAAGAGGCTGTTCGGACGAAAACATCAAAAAAGTTCACAGAATAATTTCTGAGAGGACTGCACTTGATGAACCGACTACAAAGCGTGGAAAGACGCTAAAGTCGTCTGGCAAGGTGATGGCATCAATATTTTGGGATACACATGATTAACTATCCTCAAAAGGGAAAAACCATAAACAGCGAACATTATGTAGCGTTATTAGAGCGTTTTAAAGACGAAATCGGAAAAAACGGCCTTATAAGAAGAAAGTTTCATTAAGATAATGCACAGTGTCACAAATGAATGAAAAAGATGGAAAATTGTATGAATTGGGCATCGAATTGCTTCCCCATCCACCGTATTCTCCTAATCTGGCTCCTAGCGACTTTTTCTTCATCTTTTGAGAAACAGCTACCTTTCCTTCTTTTTGAAAAACAATGTTTTGCTCGTGTGATATAAAGCAAGGACATTAAAATAATAAAATGCCGATTTTTACGAAATTATATACAGGCTGTTCTTGAATTGGGGGTGAAACGAAATAGAGCAATCAGTTTTATGATGCTAAGAATGAATATCTCTGGGTGCAGCAATATATTTACCAAATTCAGCTGGATGGCTTGGGAACGCTAAAGCTATGAGGATAGAAACTTTCTTTCTCCGAATTTCAAATCTCAACACCCTGCATCTGGAAGATAATGCGTTTGTATCATTCAAGAAATCCTTATTTTTTGTCCGAACCTCAATTTGGGAACATCCTGTAGTTTTGTTAAGAACAAAGTCAACGGCACAACAGTTCTGTGAACTACTTCAATTTTTTTTTCCAGAAATGCAAATTTCCTCTGGGAAAAATTCTTGGAGGAACCCATCAACTGAACAACATGTTATATACAAGGGGACATCCTTCAGATTATGATCCATGGTTTAAAGATTTACCGGGATACTCTTATGAAAAGGATGTTGAGGAGTATTTCAAAAGAGCTGAGCAGATTTATCTACCAAATGAAACAAGTGAGTTCCACTGGTTGTTTTAAGACAGAGTCGTTTTTTCAAGAAGGAATAATTCTTAAAAAAAGATCATCTTTGGATCACATAAAAGATGTCTGAAAAATATAACTAGACATCTTAGATCACAAGATGCCATCTGTTATTTCACACCTACTCAGAAAACTAGGAAATAAAGGGTTTGGTAGGAAAACACTCAACATAAAAAATTCAATCAATTTGATTGAATAATCCAACATGTTGATATCACAATCATGGTAGTGAATTTGAAGTTGCCCAAGGAACACTTTTAGGACCATTTTTCTTAATAATAAAATTTCAATGATATTTTGAACTTGGAAACAGCAAAATTCGGTGAACTATTAGTGTTAAACATGTAGATATAATATTTGTCATGTAAGATAATTATTGTTTAGATGGGAATAACTAGGGGATTTTGAACATAAAACTTCAAATGAACCTGTCAAAAATCTTTTAACTTTCGAGGAAAAGAAGGTGAAGTTTTGAGAAAAATTATACAGGCGCCACTGGAAGGACAAAAAAATAGTTTTACCACAAAACTCGCTACCACACTGGAAATTGGGGCCTAGAAAATTTCAGTGAAATATGTCCAGATGATAAACATTAAGCAAATTAATTCTTTTTTCGATTCTCCTGGATTCCCTGCCGTTCAAACTGTCCCACCCTGTTTCTAGCACGAAAGTTAAGTGGTTAAGGACCTAGGTTTATTTGAATTTTTGTCCTTGAACATTATTCAAGATGTCACACCCTGAAGGATTTGTATGTTAATCTGAAACACCTTTTATATGAAGAATTTGAAATTTTGGGTATTGAAATGTTCTCGAGTAAATTATCATGACATACTAAAAATACCCAAAATATTGAATTTGAAACGAAATAATTGATTTAACAAGTTTACTTTGTTGGACTGTTCGAGAGTTTATATCCATGTTATGTCACCATCGCAAATGAAGTTAAAGGTATAAAATAAAACAATCAATTTTACTCAATCAGTTTGCCTTGCATTTAAAATACCAACATTGCTGGATTAAGAAGAACGATTGCGAAGCTTATGATCGAAAATTAGTTTTAACCCACGTGAAGCTTGAACAAGACTCCTGGTCTTACATAGTTGTTAATTAATAGTTTTATTAAGTTTCTAGCACAGATTCTCCTGCCCTTCTAACACCTGTCAGGTTCTTCTCAGTTGTATCTTCCATCATACTCACAGCGTTCAACAGATTGGGTTACAAGGCACATCCGCCCACTCAAATGTTCTTTGGAGGTAAACAAACATTTCTGCAACCCAGGGGCGCTATTCTTGAAATCAGGGAAGTGAAAAAGTGGGCGTGTCGACGCTGTTGCCAGGGATACGCGGTGCATTTTTGATGGAACGATAGAGAACGTTCATACCATTGCAGTCAAGAATAGGGACCCTGGTGTGCGAACAGTATAAAATGATTCACATTATACCAAACAAAAAATCAGTGAATGCTTTAAAGTTGTTGACCTCTTATGATATACTTTCCATGTGTATTAAGTCTGCATTAAATTCACTGTTTCTTAAGGATTTTACAGGCCTATGGTCACTCAAAAAAATGGAAGGCGTTGGACAACCTCGGATCATCTATTGGAAATGAAGTTTCCAAATGTTGCCATTCTGACTAAGGCTAGGGCTGAGAAGATTATTTTCAAGGACAATTTGGAAGCTCAAGGCGTAAAATTCAACTATCTAGGAGATAACATGTTCGTTAAAGCAAAGAGGGCTTTAGTGCTATCTGCAGGAGTGGTTGGGTACGTTTTTATCTTATCATCCTAATGAAAAGAAGGCACTCCTTATATTTCTCATAATATAATAAATATTGGAATTCACATGAATATGATACTGTACAGAGAATTTGAATAGGGAACGAATGATACCTTATGTTGAACATTTAATTTGCATAAATATACACTGAATACAATGTGAATTGCAAACAGATATTTCGTTTTTCTGGCTGAACCACTGCCCTGAAAATATTGACTAGGCCATTTCGACAAAGGAAATTTAAAGCCCTTATATACCGCCTTCTTGAAATTTTTCAACTCAGATCCTCTCCTGATGTGATAAGGTAGTTTATTGAAGACCTTTAGGCAAAAATAGTGACAATATTTCTGTGTTACTGTGAGGTGATGTTTGGGATATATGTACTGTGGATCTCTTGTTTTATATTTGCTTTGACTTAATCTTTTCAAAAAGGTGTTTATTCCAGAAAACAAAATATGAGCATTCTTGAATGTACACAGCATATGATGTGAGAATTTATTTGTTTTGAATAGGCTTCTACAAGACTCCCGGTATCTGAGTCTAAGGATGATTCTTAGGACTTTTTCCTGCTACCTTTGTTCGATTTTATTTCTTCACCTCTTTCTGTTATCAACACTCTTTGTTCAGTTTTTATTCATGAATATTCAATGAATATTTGACTATTGATTGAATACTTGAATAATTATTCAGTGAATAGTTTTCATTCATGAATAGTAGAATATTCACTGAATAGTTGCTTAGTTGGATATTCATGTATTCATGAGTATTCGTTACTCTTCATGAATATTAATTCATTCAGGATTGCTGATGAGTAGTTAGTAGAATAATCCATCATTCGTAAAATTACAAATAAAATTGTGAAAGATCAACTGGCTCTTCAAGAATGATTAAAACAGGTTCATGTGATTTACTATGAACAAATTCTTTGATATTCATATTATGTAATGTTTACATTTCGTTACTGCACTTTCCAACGATCATTAAATTTCTGAAACATCTGAACTCAAAACATGATACAGGCTAGATGTTCAGGTACAAATAATAATAACAAGATATTAAAGGTTGAATTCAATATGGTATTCTACAAAATACGTGGATTATTTTGCGGGTGTTAGGTTCAAGTCTCACTTCAAAGCGTTAAGTATTTGCAAATAACACAACACAGTTCAGTTTGGCCATTAATTCCAGACTAATTCTGTGTAGGATTTTGAAAATTTTTATTGCTATCCGGATTTTGGAGTTCCTTGAAATTCGGCACACCAAAGCGTTAAAAGTTATTATAAGATATTTTAGGCGAATGGGATTCTGTGAATAATGGGGATAATTACAGCGAACATTCAAAACAAATTCACTCACAATAACTGTTCAGAATGATTACCTGAAACTTCAATTTATTTACGCTAGTGTATCACCAGTTGGTCGTAGCTCATTTCATTTCGAGATAAAATTTGATAAAAAAATATTTATGAAAAGTAACGAATATTCACTGAATATTCTATTCTACTATTCATGAATAAAAACTTTTCAGTGAATAGTTTATAGTAAACTATTCATTGAATATTCCTGAATAAAAGTTATTCATTGATTATTCAACTTTTCAGTGAATATTCATGAGTACATGAATAATGCAAACCCAAATTATTCGAATGATAATTCAATGAATATTCAAATCATTCATTCATGATTCCCAACTGTAGACCGGATCTTTGTTGTCACTTTTGAAAGTGATTGTATATTTACTGTGTGCTTTTCTGGAAGTTTCACCCATTGACATGAAATATTACAGGTCAGCTAAACTGTTGATGCTATCTGGAATCGGACCAAAAAAGCACCTGAATTCAGTGGGAATAAAAGTCCTACAGGACCTACCAGTCGGTGAAAATCTTCAAGATCACGTAACGACAGGATTGGACATGATGATCGTGAATAAATCCATCGGGATTAGTTTGGCAGATATAATCAATCCAATGGCTGCATGGAGATACTACTTCGACTCGGAAGGAGCATGGACGAGCAATGGTGTAGATCTAATCGGATTTTCTAACGAAGAATTCGTCCATTGCAAGAACCAAATAAAAAACAACAGAACCTTGTGCTATGAGCAATATTCCCATAAGCAACCGGATATTGAACTCATGATGTTACCTTTAGGAGTTACTTCGGATATGGGTGTACATTTGAGAACGTTACTTGGAATCACCGATGAAATCTGGGATAATTACTTCGGGAAGATCACCGAAAGATCCATGGGTGTTTTACCCGTCTTGCTTCATCCCAAGAGTAAAGGAACAGTGAGGCTTGCAAATAAAAATCCAAACAGTAAACCTTTAATAAATCCAAACTACTTGAGTCATCCTCATGACGTAAAGACTTTTTTGAGTTTTATGATGCAATGTAGGAAATTGTTCGATAAAGCTATGAAAAGTAAAAACGTTGGAATGCATCTTTATGAAGAACCATATCCAGGTTGCGAAAAACACGAATTTGGCACTTTATGTTATTGGGAATGTTACTTGAGACGGATGTCCACTACTTGCTTCCACCCTATAGGAACTTGCAAGATGGGGATTACGGAAGACACTGTTGTCGATTATGATTTTCATGTGCATGGTACAGTTAAGCTGTTTGTTGTAGATGGGTCTGTACTTCCGACGCACGTGAGTGGACATACAATGGCTCCCATCATAATGATGGCCGAGAGAGCTTCCGACCATATCAAGAAGTTCCATGGTTTTGAGATTCCTAAGCCGAAACAGAGAGTTCCAAACTGAAAATTTACTGTGATTATATTGTTTGTTATTTATACAAATAAATATTGTTGAATTAATCGAGGTTACTTTTTCTACAGGGATGTATGAGTGGATTTCAGAAGAGGTGATTAGATACAGGTTTTGTGGACAGATACGCTTTTGTTTGGCTAATTTTGAGAAATTCTGGAAATTTGTTTTCTCCACTGCAGGTTGCGCTATTTGGAAATTACGATTAATTGTCAATTTTCATTTCAAATTTATAATTTTTTCCTCAGTGTCCGATCAAAGGATTTATTAAATTTAACATCTGAGGAAAAATTCCGCTGTATTCTGCTTTCTCGATGCGATTGGATCAGGTTGGTAGTTGGACGATATAATTTAACCCTATGCCAGGTAAGTATGAGTTTTGCAGGTTAGAACTGCCTTCCTTAAACGGCTTCTCGAATGGGTGGAATCGGTTGGACAGTTTCGGAGTTGGGCAACTTAGAGCAAAATTTCGTGTGGATCCAGTAGTATATATAAAATAATAAAATATATAATATAAAAAAAAATTTGTACTCGAAAATTTTCGATAAACATTTTTTTTTCTCTGAAAATATTGATTAGAATGGAATTTGGCACAAACCTAACTTTCGGATAGAAAAAAAATTGTGCCGAATTTCGTTATTATTTGGAATTTTAATGTTATTTCCGCAATATCTCAAGAAATACCAATACAATCGGAGTGAAACTCCGTAATCAGGTGGAGATTACCAACACGCAAAATTTTGTGTCGCTCATCAGTTATAATCAGAACAAGTGCGTAAAAGCTCCTGGACCTCACGTCAGTGCTTTTCTAGAATTTTTCACCCTTCATGTGAGGAGTGGAAGAGAGGCCTACGTTCGATTCGGGAACAAATTCATTATTCTCTATGGAATGACCATGTTTTGATTATGTCCCACTGTACTGTACAATTCAGAATTTCAAATTAATAATATACCTCTAAAAGATTCCTTTAACCTTTAACCCTAATCTTATTAAATATTATAAAATAAATGGTTATTGCTTACACGCATCAGACTAACTAACGGTCAGTGTTGCCACCTTCCGTACCTTCAGTTTCGGTAGAAAGTTCGGAAAAAATCGGTAGAATTCGGTAGATTTCTGAAAAACATAACTTTTCACCTATGTATAGGTTATTTATTCAGTCTAAATACCATTTTTCCGAAATATTAAGCATGAAATTCACTACGAATGAAGCAAAATTAAAAATAGATTCATCAATTAAAAAATCATTATTTGAAAAACTAAACTTTTGAACAAAAAATCCGTATTATAACAAAATAAATGAGTATTAGAAAACCTAATACCTATTGAAAACAACAAATATGCAAAAAAATAAATATGGTGACATGCCCTCATTGGGGATTCACAAAATTTATCAAGGGAATCACAAACTGCTCCCCGTTTTGAGCGAGGTATTTATCAACTTTATAAAGCGACAACCTGTAATACATAAATCTGTATTACGTGTGGTATGCTTTGCGTTATAAATCTGCAACGTATAACCATTTATAACTTAAATTATGTAATAGCATTGAGTTTTCAAATACTTCAAATATTTGAAAACTCAATGGTAATAGTAAGGAAACCTTCAAAACAATATCGAAAAAGTCATGATTTTCTAGGATACCAGATGATACATTCACTCCATCAAATTTCGGTAGATTTATATGCTTTTTCGGTAGATCGGTAGATTGAAGAGCAAATCGGTAGAGGTGGCAACACTGCTAACGGTTGATATTAATTTATGTAAGTGGGCCGGATCCCGGAGGTACTGCAATACCGGGCCAACCCGTGACGGCGGTGGAGCAAGCCCCTAACCGCCATCAATTTCCAAAAATCAGTTTAATATACTGGCCCCGCATGCGGGGCGTATCAGATATTAAGCTGATAAGAACAGATACTACACTTTGATCTTAGCCATAGGGCCGAGAAGCGATACCATAGCTATAGTTTCAGATGTACTTATGGGAAATGAGACCTCAATATTCAGTACAATATTACCCTTTACATATACGAAGGCTCCTCCTCTTATAAGGTAGCTCTAGTGAGTTTGGTTCTTGATTTCACAGGTGAACACTCCGTAGATTTCTACTCAGGTTTTTCTAATAATTCCACTCTCCACCGCTAGAGTGCTCATATGAATGGTTTTCTGTAAAGTGGCTCATCGTAGTTTTTTGTATGTGCTCTTCAATTCTCACTTATAAAAGCATTTGTGAAGGATATCGGCATGGTATAAAGACAATATAGTACAATCATTGTATAAAGACAACATAGTAGGACAACCTCCCTGCTAATATCGTTACCCGAAAAACATACTCGAACTAGATGGCGTCACCGTCGAAAGATACTCGACGTCAATAAGGTCGAAAATCGCATGCTATAGTATCACAGGTCCGGTAGATTAGAGATTCTGAGAATCTTGGTTTTCTGGTAGGCAATAGCATTGTATATGTCTTTATACAATGGCAATAGCCATTTGATATAACGAGTTTGAGTTTAGGCTTTAGTCTGTTTCACAGATTACAGATGTTAGAATCTGATGTTATCTCTTTGTAATCTGTGGTCTGTTTCTTTTCCGTCGCTTACTGTGAACTACGTATCGTTAAAACGATTTTGAAGTTTATGGGCAATATTTTGTAGATTTTGAGGTTCGAACAAGAGGAAATATTTCTTGCTAATCACCTCTAAAATAAAAATTTCAGAATCTTGGATTTCGTGTAGGCAAATACCATTTGATTGAACGAATTTATCTTCAGTTCATTTCTTTTCCATCGCGCACTGTGAACTTCGTATCGTTAATATGATTTTGAAGATTACAGGCAAAATTTTGTAAGTTTCGAAGATTGAAAAATATTTTATTTTTCGCTAATCACCATTGGAATGAAAATTCTAGGCAAGTGCTGACGTGAGGTCAGGAAATTTTCCTCATTTAAAATTTTATTTTGTTTTTTCGAAAATACAGATCGAATTGAAATCGAGTAGGTATATAGTTGATTGAAAAATGACGGCCAGAATGTTCATAAAAGATTTCGTAAGATTCATTATATTATGATAGAAAGATGAATATGATAAGTATTTAAAAAAAAATTTTCTTACGCGTTGGTTCTCGGGAACATCATCGCGTTATTATTTTCTTAAAATGTCTGTAATTTTCGAAGTTCGAGCCGAAAATGGTCTGAACTACTCTGAACGATTAGGTTGGACTCTCTGGAGAAGAATCGGTGGTCAAATTCAATTATGTCCTGCCGGCCGTCCGTCCGTATCTACTGTAACTTATTTCCAAGGAAACCACTGAGCCACTTGAAATTCTCGAATTTTGTTTGTAGTCCAAATATCTCGATTTAATTCGATTATAGGTGAAATCAGCCAGGCGGTTTCGGAGTTATGCCCATTTCAAATTTTGTGGATTTTTCACGGGCTTGTTCTAGGAAACAGCACGTTATCATTTCGTTATGATGTCTGTAATTTTAGAATTGTTTTCTTCAATATCTCGAAACGTACGTACTAATGACAGCTTGAATCTCCGAAATTAGTTGAGGAATACCAACTTGCAACTTGGTGCAAAATGTTATGGGTATCCACAGGCTAGGAAATTTAAAAAAAATCTGATTTTTGTTGAAAAATCCCGTGTTTTCGGAGACTGAAACAGATTAAAATGAAATTTGGCACATACCAATTTTCAGTTCGATCCGTGATTTATTTTCAGGAATGTCAAATTACGTGGCTATTGAAATGAAATTTTAACATATTTTCTTAAAATCATTGTATGAACTGACGCTAATCAAGTTAAAACTTCGAAAATACCGACGGGTAGAAAATAAAAAAAAATTGTTCTTCGGAGAATTTTCCATATGTTTGTTGTAACAAACTGTTCTCTTAAAAAACATTCATTCGGCTGCGATAGAGTTTGCCACAGACCTTGAGGTTTTCAAAATTTCAGTTTGATTGGATATTTATATTCGGAGCTATTAGGAAAAAATATTTCAAATATTTTGCTGACGCTAATGCGCAAACTTGTGCAAAATTTCTTGGTGATCGTTTCATCAGAACAGTTCACAGGAAGGAATAATTCCAAAATTTTGTTTTCAAGTATTACATATTTTGCGATCATATTAGATGGTCCTCACGAAATTCTGCAGCAACCTAAACGCTGTCTCTTTGCGCGCATGTTCTAGGGGAACACCGTGCTATCGTTTTATCCAAATGTGTGTAATTCTCAATGATTGAGCCGAAAATGGTCTCAAAGGACTAGGCTGGACTCACTGATGACGAATCCGGTGTCAAAATCGATTCTGTCTGGCTGGCCGTGGACACGATAACTGTCGAACGGAGCCATCAGCTAGCAACCAGCGTGACCAATTTTGGTAGAAATCTACTTTTTTGGTAGATTTTCATCATTGTTAGTAGACAGAAATTGAGCAGTAGATTTTGGTAGTATTTCGAACTATCTTAGTAGAATTCTACTTTCAACTGTTGAAGCAGTAGAACGCTTCTGTCTGAGTTGAGAAGTGGCACAACCTAACCTAACCTAACTGTAATCGCATGAATTATGTGAAAAAATAGCACAACTCTTATAGATGGCTCTGACTGACATTGGGGTATTTCTTTAATCCCGTCACACTCAATAAGTATATCTTTATACAATGATCGTATTGTCCATCATAGCATTGTATAAAGAGGGATAGTAAGCCAACCTTACGGAAATATCATTTGACGGCCCTGATACCACGGATAGATGGCGACACAAACGCTGGTATCAGTGACATGTCGATTCTTAGTTCGGGTTGTAGTATGTCGTAGCTTGAGTTACGTAGGCTCATAGCTACGTAGCTAACTCTACCCGATAAAAGATCGCGCAAATTCTTTCATTTAAGATGTCTCTGTGATCGCAGGTCATTTGGATGCTGGAACATGGGCGGAACTAGAAGATGGGTATATTCATCCAAATCTACAATAGCATCGTTAAAGAATACAATGACAACAGAAATATAAGTATTCAAAAAAAAAGTTGTAGAGATTGACTTGCGCATCGGGAACTTCGAATGATATGTAACGGATAAAATATTGGAATACAGTTTCACCAAATTCGATTTAAGTATTTCATTTTTTAATTAAAATACTTCACAAACATTGTATCCTTATACACCAATGTTTGAGAAGGAATGCTAAATCTTAATAAAATTGTAAAGAGAATACAATGATCCTAACAATGCTTTTTGGATGATATAAATAACGAAAACTTTTGATAATTTCCCACATGAAATAATTAGTAGTCAATTAAATGACAAAAACACAATATTATGTATCGATTGAAGCTTATTTTGGGAGGATTTTGCAATATTTTTTAGGTTTTAATGGGTTTTCACTCCCAATATCTGAAACAGAACTATTAAAAATTAAGTAAAATTGTTTTTTTCGTGAAAAACGGCCTTGCGGAATGCAGTATCAACTATTTGTCAAGGGCAGTTTCTAACAGAAAAGATTGCCTAATGAACAACAAAGGAACAATACAAACGATAAAGAAAACGAACTGTGACGTTTCAGAGTACAAATCTGATTCTTTCATCAGACAAATTAGAAAATTTCAAGAATTATTTTCTTTCGATTTGGGACTTTTGTCACATTGAAAGTTTCGAGAAAACATAGCAACACAGATTTATTTGGTTTGAAAGTTTTTTAATTCTACCTCCTTTTTGAGTAAACTTAGCCAAATAGGGTCAATTTCTACCGTACAATGAGCAAAATTACTCTCTCCATTTAACAAAATGCAAGAGGACTCTTTGACTTTTCCTTTCAAATCATCTGATTCCAACATCAGTATTTTTGGATTGTCCCAATCTATTATGTGATTTCCAATGGTCGAACATACATGGTTCGCTATTTGGGATTTTTGTATGTCTCTATTCCTTAGGTCAATGTGACAAAAGTCTCAAATCAAAAGAAAATAATTCTTGAAATTTTCTAATTTGTCTAATGAAAGAGTCAGATTTGTAATCCGAAACGTCACAGTTCGTTTTCTTTATCGTTTGTATTGTTCTTGAGTTGTTCATTAGGCAATCTTTTCTGTAAGAAACTGCCCTTGACAAATAGTTGATACTGCAATCCGCAAAGGCGTTTTTCATGAAAAAAATAATTTTTATTTAATTTTCAATAGTTCTGTTTCCGATATTGGGAGTGAAAACCAATAAAAACCTAAAAAATAATACAATATTATGTTCCTGTAGTTCCATTATGAAAGAGTGATAATTATTTTTGTATAACATCAATGCCAGGGACTCCACGCCTAAGTGGACCTGTGCGTGCTACATTTATCCGTATTTTCATCGTTTCCTCCCAAAAGAGGCAGATAATACATAAGGGGCGTATCTAATGCAGAAAAATGAGTCATACTCATCGTTACACCTGTAGAGGTCGATATATCATATAGTATTGATGTGATTATTGAATCCTGACATATTATTTGTTACATTTTGCATCTCTTACGAATAAATCTCAAAAAAATTCCCTTGTTATAGCCCAGGGCTATTTGAAACCCGAAATCGTCGGTCGTCTACCTAGATGCTATTTTATTGCCCCCTGTTTACATTTCAAGGGTTTCTCAAGTATTATTTTCAAGTATTTTCAAGTATTATTTTCGATGTTGCGTGTCTCTCGAAGCAATTTTTCATGCACTCGGTAATGAAAAAAAAATGTTTTCAAAATTTTTTTCCAAAAAAATTGTTTTCTTTGGAAACTATCCATATATTTCAAACGAATTTTTGTCATAGCCTGAGCTTCATATTTAACAATATTATACCAAATTACAGTTGGATTCTATTATAATTTTTGGAAATATTGGGAAAAAAGCAGTTTCAAAATAATGATGAGGAACTTTGTCCAAAGTTTCGTGATTATCGTTTCATTAGAACAATTTGAAAAAAATTTGAATTTTTTTCTCAAATATTCAATATTCTGCGATCCTCTGTTCTTATTATCCTCATGAAATTCTGTATGGACCTTCAAGCTGTCCTTACTCTTTCAAGTACTAGATATCTATTCGATCTAATCTGTATTTTTGAAAATATTAGTAATATTACGAAGGTCGGATTCGTGAATGGGTGAAATCCACGCAATGATTTCGAACAACGAATTTGAACATGCGCGCAAAAAATACTCTTACCAGGGGCCTCACGTCTAGGTGGATCTGTGCGCTACGTTTATCCACTTTTCCATCATTTTCACATAAAAAGGTAGCGTTTTTATAAGTGTAAATGAATGAAGGATTTTTTTGTGCAGAAATTAAGTCACACTCGCAGTTCACCTTCATAAGTTGATGAATCATACAATATTGAAATAATTAATAAATTCTAATAAAGTATCTATTACATTTTGCATTCCAAACGAATAATTTCTAAAAATTCCCTGGTTATGGCCTAAGGGTTACTCGAAAGTGACGCACGTCCGATTCCAGATGGGGTTTTATTGCCCTTGCTTACAATTCAAGGGTGTGTCAGGTATCTTCATTCGGTGTTTTTGTTGTTTCAAAAGTGCTGTAGGAAAATAGAGGACAGTGTCCAGAAAAAACATCATTTTGTAGATTTGCAATCGAAATTGGCATGTCACATTGGGTGAACTCTAAAATATAATATGTATGCCAAATTTCAGTTGAATATCTTGTGGACTGCGTTTACTATGAGGAGAAAATTTGAAAAAAAATTAAACTTCAACACATTGCATGTTGAAAACGAAACGTTTGACTTTTTCCCTTAAAATAATGTAAGGAGTATCACCTCTTTGTTTGTGCGTCCAATTCAGGAACACACAATGAAGGTACAGACGCAGAGAGGAGATACCTTGCGTAATTTTAAGGAAAAAAGTCCCATTAACATGGGAACACAGACGTTTCGTTCTCGAGATACAGGGTTTTTTAAGTTGATTTTATTTCAAGTTTTGTTATTGAGCATCTGCACTTCACAACATAATCAACTGAAATTTGGCATAGATATTAAATTTTATAGTTCACACAATTTGAACTGCCAATTTCGATTGCAAATCTACAACTACAAACCAACATCTCTTCACTCTTCACCGATTTTTTTTAAATCTTCGAAAATTTTTCGTTTTTGAATGGGAGGTCATATTCTTGTTCGGGCTCCCTGTGCGTATTCATAGATTTGCACCGTGGACATATTAAAAGAAAAAAACAAGCATTTACTATAAGTAAATGGGAAATTGACTTCTCCTTGGTATTGATTACAATATACAGTTTTGAGAGTTGGTGATTAACATGATTATTATTCGGATATGAATATTTAAAATCAATAACAATATCTGATGAATGACCCTATTTCTTTCAAATTTTTTTGGGCTGCTTTGACCTTACATTATGAACATTGTAGCTGAGTAGCGTGTGAGTTTGATGATGATGAGTGAACTCATCGAAATTCATTACTCTTGATTGAAGGATTGTCATTTTCATTTTGTGGTGAAAAATCTTCCCCTTCGTCTTCCCCTTTTTCCAACCCGCTATAATAGAAACTCCACTTCAAGAATGGAATTCTACTTACAAACAAAAACATAACTTTAATTATCAATTATATATCCTCCTACAATATTAATGGCACAACACGGATTCATTTATTCTTCATGTACCAATCAATCCGATTTATAATGAAAGAACTCAAATTCTATTCGAAAAGCTTACGAAAACACAAACAACAGGGAAATTATATCTTCTATACACTATTTGTAATCTAATTCAGAATGGAATTACATTAAATAAGCTTTGAAGTTTTCCGAAAACACAAATATATCTTTCAAAACTTTTAAAAATATATTTCAAACATTGATTAATAGAGTTTAATTTGTCTATGGTTTCAACCTGTTCTGCCTTTTTTGCCGTATTCTATGGTATTGCCCGAACTAGTTTCATCCTTGTCCAGCACTCTCCAGTTCCCCTCTCCCTAAGCCTTGTCCATATAGTTTCATAAGTATGGTTTGCACAGTTGGGATGAATAAATCAAATAAATTATTCAGCTCCACAAAGTAGGCTGTGTTTCCAACTTTAGGTTAGCTGCATAAGCACGGCTCAACTACATGGCTGAGGTATTTTTCGAGTTACAAAAAGCTTTCTCTCGAATTTCTAAATGTGCAAGCAAAATACACTAAACATTCGATGTTTCCTCAGAAATGCACAATAACCTGAGTGAAAAAATCTTTAACTCTTTATGCAATCAACGAAATACTCTAAAAGGGATGTTCGAATTGACTATTCGTTACAGCCACTGTATAAGGATTTTGAATAAAAGCCTTAGGCGCTATTTATCAAGAAATAATATCGTAGACCATACACGCCACTGTCTCGGTCTTGTTTTATATTTTAAAGTCTTGAGATTAGTCTGTTCGAGTTGATTACAGTTCTCTAGATAGACTAATATAGAAAACTTCATCCCTTTCTTCTATAACCGAGAGAAATATAATAGTTCTTAAAAATAATTGCATTTTTTGCGGAGGTCGCCACTTTACAGGCCATTTTTATTGCAGTACCACAACGTGACAACCAGATGGCTCTCAAAATCGCTTCAAATCAGTTTAACATAGGGACTGGCTTACTATCCCTCTTTATACAATGATCATAGGTACGTGTGTGCGCTACACTTTCCCGCATTTTCATCGTTTCCATCCGAAACGGAAGCGCCTTTCATTTAGGTGAATATATATGAATATCTGCGGAATAATAGGTTGGATTTTACCCATTCACGAATTAGGCCTCCGTAATTAAGGTCCAAATCTTCTCTACAAATATCGAATTTCTAAGTTGTTTCTTTCGAAAGTTATTGTGTTTACGGTCGGCTGTTGTCTTCTGGAAGAAACGACTTAAAAACTCGATATTTGTGGAGAAGATTTAAGGCTTAATTACGAAGGTCGAATTCGTGAATGGGTAAAATCCGCCCAATGATTCCATAGATATACCCATTCAAAATTTTATTTTCTCAATATTTTCAAATATACAGATTAGATCGAATTGAAATCTAGTACTTTATCGAAAAAAACCCTAGAAAAGCACTGCCGTGAATTAAGGCAGCAGCTTTTGCACGCAGGTTCAAATTCGTTGCCAAAGCGGTTATCTCTATTGAACATGCGCGCAAAAGCTGCTGGCTTCACGGCAGTGCTTCTCTAGCTTTTTTTGCTTAGCAAATGTTAATTACTGCGATATTTTTTCAAATTGCACGAAACATTAAAGCTTTCTACGTTCCTTCCAACATAAATTGCTAAAGATTGCTCTTAGGTAACAGTAGATTTTTAGTAGATTTCTGTAATTGACTTTGGTAGAAAAAAGTAGATTTCTACAGAAGGTTTGGTAGATTCTGAAAAAAATAATTGGTCACGCTGCTAGCAACTCGAAACTTGCAGTGTAGTTCGCGCATCGGAATGCCGCGGTTAAGTTCGTTGATGGGCCAAATCGGCCAAATAGTTTCGGAGTTATAGTCCTCTGAAATTTTGTGGTTACTTCCCTCATATTTCAGAAACTACTGGAGCGATTGGATTGGAACTTGACAGTTAGTTGAAGCATAACAACGCGGAACTTTTAGCAGAATTTCGTTGACATCATAAGGTCACTTAATTCAAAAAAAAAATGTTCCAAATTTTTTTCGAAAATTTTTTTTTTTTCTGAAACTTTCGTTCATATTAGAGAACAGTTTCAGTCATACCTTGAACTTAATTTTTTACAGCAGTGTACCAAATTTCAGGTCGATACGATCATAATTTTTGGAGATATTGGGAAAAAATATTTCGATTTTCGTGGTTTTCTTCTCGATATCGTTGTTTTTTTCGGTATAACTCAAGAAATACTTATCATCTATCATGATAAAACTTCGCAGCTAGTTTGAAAATGCTGGAAGACAACCTTGTGCAGAATTTCGTGATGTATCATTAGAACCATTAAAAAAAAAATTTCAAATGATTTTTCTGTTCAAATATTCAATATTCTGTGATCTTCTTATCATATTATCCTGATTAAATTTTGAATGATTCTTTGAACTGTCATTTTCCGATAACGTACTAGATTTCAATTCCATCTGATCTGTTTTTTTGGAAATATTGGGAGAATAAAAATTTTGAACGGGTATATCTGCGGAATCATCGGGCGGATTTTACCCATTCACGAACTCGGCCTTCGTAATTAAGGTCAAACCTTCTCTACAAATATTTTCAAAATAAGTTTATTCGACAAATTCAAGTTATGACTATTCAATTCATTCATGCATTTTTCTCTCTCTCTCATTCAGTCAGAATGGCGAAAATATACATAAAGGTACCTACCAATTTCGTCTTCCAGAGTTGCGCATGTATTCAAAAACAACAATTGGAACGATGGATACGATCATTTATCGGGTTCGAAATTCTTCTGCAAAATCCGTATATGAAATTTCTATAAATTTCCTCGAAATATTTTCAAGTATGTAACTAATTCATAACTTTCGAATTAAATATTCATTAATATAGGCATTTTTTCTCCTTAAACAATGATATAGGTATACACAAAAGTTATACACCACATTTTTTTATGACAGAAAATCCAAATTTAACATATATATATAATATAGCTCCTGAGAAATATCAGACTCCTGTTCCGTAACTATACCGTTGCTTTGAGTTCGAGATGACCTCTTGTCTCTTGTACTCATGATCATGAAGGTCTTCTCTCCTTAGAATGAATAAAATCTAGTCCAAGTGTTAATAGAGATTCGTCTGCAGAGCTGCCACTTAAAACTTGAGTTTAAATAACTGATGTATATTATATTAATTAATTGATCCGGGACAGCGCGTACGCAGTCCCGACTACCAAAAATTACGCGCCCGAGTTATCCGCATTAGGGATAATCGCAGAGGTCAGCCCAATCGAGGTGCAATGAAAGGCCTCACTCCGGGGGAACCGCCTTATTGATCAAGGTAACTCCTACGCCAGGTAAGTATGAGTTGTGTAGCTTTCATTTTTGATAAAATTCTTTACGTGAGGCATTATTGAGTGACGCCATCTGTCGAGAACACTTTATAATACAGATGGTGAAGTCGATATTTAAAAAGGATTTCTTTCTCATCCCAAGCTGTGAATGATTACCGTGATAGATGGCACTACTGTTATTAAAAGGAAGGTATAAATTCCAACTGAAACAAATTATCTGTTTTGTGATGAAATCTCAAATTATTTCTTGTCTCGCAAAAAAGGGATTTCAAATATGCTGCTATTTTCTGACTAGGTACAATATAATTTTGGATGTGAAATAATTTAACTCTAAAGAACACATTTGTCTTTTGATCCTAACGACGTTTTGAATACGCTTTCGAATCGGTATTTTACAACTAGTCATCAAGTTTGAATTCGATCTGATCAACAATTTTTAAATTGAGGAAAACATTAATGCAGATGCTGATGAGCTCCGGCACAGTTGAGCGGATTTTGCAAAAAAAAATAACCGGCGCACTTTTGATAGCTACCCTGAAATTTTCAAGTCTCTAGGAAGGGATACTGATTTGCAACAGAATTTAATTTGACTACAAATCCTTCTTTAGTAAATTTAATCATTGTATAAATATTCTTTAAACAATTGTGTAATATATAACCTGTTCCAAAACCAATTTTGCGTTCACATTCAAAAACTTCATGCATTTGGATAAAATGATAATGACGTGGAACAATTGAGTATAAAACACTGATATACAGGATTTCCAATGATAGTCCATTTCCTAACAAGACTGATGCATCGAAATAAACCAGTTTAAAGTAGCAGGATAAAGAAAATACAACTCAGATTCTTTATTATTTGAACATTAAAACAGAACCTCGAAAGTATGTATCCAGATCTGAATAGTATATATATATATACACACATGTAAATTATTTCATAATTTTTCACTTTTACAGCTTGTTTCATTTTCTACTTCATGAGTATTTTCTATATGTTTCTTGAGACGAGATTTAACATTTGTACTATAATTGCACACGTTACAATTATAACTCCTGATATTCATATGAACCGCATTAAAATGGGACTTCAAATGTCTTTTTTGGTTGAAACTCCTACCACACTCTTCACATTTATGATTCTTCAAATTCACATGAACAAAATTATTATGTCTAACCAAATTCGCCTTCCATTTAGTAGTAAAGCCACAAATTTTGCACTCATACTTCGATTTTAAATGTACACTGTCCACATGTACATTTAAGTTACTCTTTTCATTCGTTGTGTACTCACATTCTTGACACTTTAACATTTTCAAACTTGTATGCACTCGTTCTATGTGCGCTTTCAGCACTTGTTTTCTATTTGCACTGTAATCACAAAATTTACATTTCTGATTTCTCACATTCGAATGTATGCTTTCTACGTGATAGTTGAGTGTACCTTTATGATTTGTTTTATAATCACACATTTCACACTTGAAATTTTTCACGTTTAAGTGAACGTTTTGTATATGAAATTTGAGAAAATGTTTTCGAGCCGAACCATAATCACACAAATGGCACTTGAATGTTTTTAGATTCAAATGTACAGTTTCGATATGAACAGTTAAGTTACCTCTTCGATTTGAGGAGTAATTGCACTGTTCACACTTATGATTTCTCAATATCATGTGAACACTTTCTATGTGGTTTTTGAGGGTGTGTTTTTCTTTAGAACTGTATTCGCATAGATGGCAATCATAACCCCTCTGATTAAGGTGTACAGTATCCTTGTGCCTCTTCAGATGGTACTTGAAGCGAGATGAGAATTCACAAAGATCACATTTGTGCTTCTGAAAATTTGTGTGTACTCTAGTACAGTGCCTCATGAGGGCAGATTTTGATACTGTGGTGTAATCGCAAAATTTGCATTCAAATTTATCAATTGTATGATCTTTTGAATTGAGATTTTTTATATTCACTGTTTCAGCGTTGTTGAAAGAGGGACTATGTAAGCTACTACAAATTTTTCCATTATTTTCATAACATTCACTCTCAGAGGAAAAGTGAGGATCCGTTTTAAATGATATGGGTTCATCATCAGTAGAAGTATTTATATTTTCGAATTGTCTTGTTTTATTTCTCTCAATTTCCTCTGGAAGTACGCTGTGATGATCTGATGCTCTGAAAATATTTTTTTTCAAATAATATGATTATTTCAGAACTAAACTACAACTACGTCTTTGGCATAAAAGAAAACCATACTCTATTTATACTTACTCAATTTCTGAGAAGGCCCTCTCTTCTTTCATACAATCATTTTTACTTTCGAGATCACTAGAATTTTGTAGATTTAATTCTTCGTCGACAATGTCAAATGTCTCACATTTAATTTCATCCTTTGATAGAAGATATTGTTCTTCCATAACTCTACGAATTGGATCAAATTGCGACAATTAAATCTGTGTTCAATTAGCAAATGATACGAAACTCACTCTAATTTACAAACAATTCCACTCCTGTCCATTGAAATGTCATTTTCTCCAGATTGATGGTGATTACATTTCTCGTTCTCTTCCTTACATCTTATTGGATCAAAAATATCAAAATCTTCGAGAGACATGAGGCTAGGTAAATAATGAAGAAATATTGCAGGTATTCAGTTTGTTTTATTCTAGAAAGTGAATTAGATATGAAATTTTATAAATAGGGAGAATTAAAAAGTTCGGCTTCATAGGCATTTCGACTTCGCTGTTAATGTTATTTCACTTGTATAAATCCTGAGTTTGTATTACTTTCTGTTTTTGTATTTTGAATCAGCTGAACAGAAAACAGAACAACAGAACAGCTGTCAGCTGATAAAAAGTCTGCATCACAGAATCATTTATCTGTTTGAGATCACAGAGAAGTTTTATTTATTACATAGAAATTATAACTTATATATAACTGGTTTGTTATATCTATGATTTATTATTATTATTTGTTATTCTATGAGTATTACACAGAATGAGTAGATGTTCCACATTTTTTATTAAACTCCTCATATACTCCATTCACTTTTGTAATGTAGCCCGGTTGGCCATGACATCCTGACAGATTTCACCGTGTATATTTTGAAATTGTTAGGTTATGGTCATTTTCCTGTCAGATAACTATGCAACGTTGTCCTCTCTACATAGAGGTCGTAGTAATTACTTATTTTTCAAATGTCAATCTACATTGATAAAGTAATGAATTTGAGAAAATATTATTTGAATTCGATAATTCCAAAGACCTGGCGAATGTTGAAGAAACTTTTGTCTCTGTTAACACTGGAAATATTTCACGTATATAAACATGGTTGAAAGATTTAGTTATGCTATTTTCTTGTAAGGAAATCAAGAATCGGGTTTTTCAAAAATAAAGTCTTCAGTTCAGTCTTTTTGGGTGCACCAATAGAAGGATATTCTTTGTCGTCTCTTTCACTTAAAATCTTCCTTATTGTGTTGATGTGCAGCTAAAAAATAAATATATATTCATATAAAATATAATTCCTTGGTTTTCACTTACATACGTCGAAAATGTTGCATAGCTTGTGTTGAATTATTGATTCCGAATTATCAGGGTTACTATCAGAAAAAGCCGATTTCAATTCTACATAGCACTTCCTGATACTTTTCCTCTGCTTCTTCAAAACTACCTTCGGCATTTTTATTAGTTTGCAAGCGTTATTATGCTGAGATTTAGAAATCTAGAATCGATTGATATTGATAATAGTAGAAATTGAAATTTGGCAACGTCTTTTGACATTGCCGATATTTCATGAGTGCCAACCTGCGTCAGGGAAAAAACTTGATAAACCTAAATCATGGCCAACCGGGCTACATTATAAGAGTGAATGGAGTATATATATATTAGTAGGAATCCATAATTTCAAATATCTGATTCCTTTTTTGCGAAATAGTTCCATCAGATTATAGCTCAATTAATTTTTACGCGCTTATTCTGGGGAACAGCGCGTTATCATTTCGTCACCATGTCTGTAATTTTCGAATTTTGAGCCGAAAATGGTCTCAAACGAATAGGTTGGATTCACAGATAAAGAAACCGTGATCAAAATTGATTCTGTCAGTCCGGCCGTGTGCGCTATAACTTTCGAAAGGAAGGACCTAGAGTCTTGAAATTTTCAGGTTAGGTTAAGATACTGAATATCTTGGTTGAGTTCGTTAATGGGCCAAATCTGCCAAATGATTTTTATGCTACAGCAATTTGAAATTTTGATAACTCGAAAAATATTTATCTGATCGAAATGAAACTTGGTTAGAGGACCCAAAATTTTAGTAGGAAAGTGTCGACACCTGATATATTCTATTCATCTTGTATCGACGTCAGTATTCCGTCATTTTACGTTTACGACGTCTCCGACTAGTATATAGGACCTCTAAAAGACTTCACACTTGACTGAATAAGACATGACTATGCTCGACGTCTAATGGACAGTCTTATTGACGTCAGTCAACTATCCAGACAGAGTAAAGACGTCATCATTCTGTCATATTTGGTCCACGACGTCTCTGACTGATAATAAATGACCTAATAAATTCAAAATGCTTAACCTAACTCCCATTAAATATTTCATACAATTGTCAGAGTCGTTTCTAACATGGGCAAAATATATATAATTGTACCAATGAGAATGAATGTTATTGACTTGGCTCCCTAACTGGAATCGAATATGCAAGAGCCAAGCAGCGTTAAACCTGACTGGTACCTGGATGGGTGATCGCTAAGAAATACATTTGTATGGATATTTATAATTTTCTTCGGATTGCCCATTGAAAAAATACTTAGTCATACTCAGAAATCAGAATTCTAACTAAATACTAAGTTTCATCAAAATCGTTTGCGCCGTTTCCGAGATACGCAAAATATATTCACTCATTTGGTAACAAGAGTCGCATTATTTTTCGGCTATTTACCTATAAACAAAATTTCTTAGTTTTCCAAATATTCATCCATCCATTCATTTCTTTAGTAAATCTCATCCCCATTTCGAATTTAAGTATGAAACTTGTCAGTCACGTTCTTATATAATAATATACTTTGTTTTTTCATACTCCTATTGAAGTCTGTCCGAACGAAAACTACCGTTTAGTAACCACCTCTGTGGGCTGGTGGTCTGAACTCTTTGGCGGTAATGCGGAGGTCCAGGTTCGAATCCTGCCTCAGTATAACGCAAGTTTGGAATTATAAGGATTTTCAACATTATCATGAAGTATCTTCGGTTGAATACTATCAAGGCCATGTCTATATGATAACACTGATTTTCAATAGACGACTTCGGCCCAATAAGTTGTCAACCCACAATTTTCTTCACACATTTACTATCACTGGGGAACGGGAATTTCAGGGCAAATTCGACATGATGTGGTTCGCGTTATTTATAAATATCCGTAAAAGATGCCTCGGCTCCTCAAACAAGATTATTCCTTCCAAATATAGGGTTTTGTTAAGATCATATCTGATTGGCTGAGATTTAAGTTGGGATTCCTGATTTCATGTTAATAGTGTCAAATTTTAAAGGATATGTTCCACAAATCAACGTAGATATTACGGTTGACGGTTTTCCATTCCGTAAATATGAAATATTCGGTTGTTTCCTGAAAAAAAGGTTAATTAAGAAATTTGATTGATTCTTTCTGTTACCGGAACGACAGTCAATGTTCTATGGTAACATATCCATAGCATAGAACAATCTTTATTTACTTTATGATCCATAAAACATAGAAGAGACAACAATCAACAATGGAAAAATTACTAGGTATGGTCTATGGATCATAAGGTGAATAAAGATTGTTCTATGCTATGGATATGTGACCATAAAACATTTTTGTCGTTCTGGTGCATAGACTTAATATGTCTATGTTCTGGTGACGGAAATATTGCTTTTTCATCAATAAAATTTCGTAACCATTTTTTTTTCAGAAACCAACCAAATATTTCATATTGACAGAACGGAAAACCGGCAACCGAAATAACCAAGTTGATTTGCGGAACATATTCGCAACTACTGCTAAGCGATACGCCCTCTGGCGATAGAAATTCGAACACTTCCAAGCTAGTAGTTTTTCGACGTGCTTGTTATTCTAACGTAATGTGCTTACTTTTGGAGTTCATTTTCGAGCTTTTGTGTTGTTCTCCGAGTTGAAATTTTGGTATACCGAAAGTGTTTGTAATATTCATCAATCGATTCCTTTCTTTCCGATTAAAATTTTCCATTGTATTAATTCGAAATGGCATCCTCCTGAAATGACTATTGTTGTGTGCCTCAACTCAATGTTATTCATGGTCGAATAAGAAAGGATCATCTAGTGCCTCTAGTTTTCATTTTTTCCAAAGCCAAATGAAAGTAAAGTTAATTTGGAAACAGCATTTGGCAGGGAACTCAATGATAGAAGAAAGGCCTAGATTTAGAAATTGAAGATTTGAAAACAGGTCACGAAATACATCACTGCATTTCTCTGAAGATGTTTATTTTCATGAAGGTAAATTACCTACAATGTATTCATTTCGAAACAACTTCATGTCATGATGTTTTTAGGTGTAAATGAAAATAAGAGAATTTTGAAGAAAAATGCTGCAGAGAAACTACCGAGCACTTCTGCAGCTACCTAATTCACATACTACACAAAATCATATTCTAAAAAAGTGATCTGGTTGAAAACCTGACCAAAACTAGATATACTGTTATAGTTGATAATAGCTGAAGTTATTCATATAAATACATTAATACTTTTCATTTCTAAATATAGGTAGGTTGAACCAGCAGCGACATTTTTCATTTTGTATGTATCTTGAGCGGCTGTAATATGAAAATGAAATCAATTATATGCCTATCTGTTTCCTTTTCTTCAGAAATATGATGCGAAAGAACTAAAGCAGAAAATCCGTTTTCATTTTATTGATTCACTTGTTTGTAAACAAAGAACAACTCTTATCATTTGGACTGATTCTAGATTAACCACATAATATAGCCTGCATTCAGCACTTCTCCACAAGAATAAGAGTCCTTAAATTACTTATTGAGGTGCCTGTTTTTCCAGAAATTCAAGTAAACTTAGATATTGGTTCATTTTGATCCACCAAGCAACATACACTAAAATAACACCGAAATTATCCTCCAGGAACGATTTAAAGTACGATTTTATATCGTGATCCAAACGAAAAGTTCCTTCTCAAGAAATCTTGCACAAAATTATAATAATTTCTTCAAATATTCAAGCTCTGCTTAATAAATATTCGTTCTCCACCACATTACATAAAACTACTTGCTTGGACAGGTTCCAAATTTATCCGTTAGGGTGCTGGCATCTTCGCAGAAGTTCCCAATCATATATGTATAAACTTGACTCTATTGGCGAATGAAGATAAGCGCTACTCCCTCTGGTGGCTATCCGAGTAACCCGAGGTACAAACATTATCATTGGCATGTTAAAAGATAAGTCGAGAAATTGAGAAAGTTTATGCATTCTTCTTGGCGTTTGTGTGATTTTTCAAGTGCCTCTACTGAGAAAAGCAAACTCAAATGTCCCTTCCCATAGATTTCCACAGCCCGGTGAAAAATGTCGAGTTAGAATGAAAGAAACTTCCTTTAACAAGTCGGGCCTGAAAGTGTTTAAGAATCAATAAAAACCAACAAACAAGATTTATGAGAGTCTGCTACCTGCATTTTACCGATGATGATCATTTTTATAGAGGTAAGCAAGAATTGCTCATGAAATATTAGATAACATTCACATTTTTTTCCAGGCCCCTAATCCAAGCAAAGAAATTTACTTAAGAGGAATGCTATGCCTTCCAGAAATCTGTCTGTTGAACTGATCGTTAAGGAACAACGCGTAAACGTTTTAGTGATAGAACTGACTATTGAACGTAAATGTTTTAGTGATAGAACTGACTATTGAAAAAAAAAAGAGTCTCAACAAGGAAATGTTTGGTGATGAATACTGTTAGCTCGAAGTGCTTCTGCCGGTGAAAGCAAAGTTGTACAAGGCTTTTTTATTACAGCTTTTTCAAGACCAATCATATGATAGTTTGAAAATGTATTTGTCAATCCATAATGAATAAGGCTCACGGTACTAGCATTAGTTTTATGTGAATGTATTCATTTTATTCACAATATATTGAGTATTTAGTTCTTCGCTATAAAAATGGTAAAGTTATGAGTATTTGTCTATTCCAAAAAGTATGCTTTACAATACTATCTGTTTTTCAACTTTCAAGAAAGCCTAAGAAATCCACCAATGTCAATCTTGCCATATTTGGATCTGAAAATAAATATTATGGAAAAACTGTCTAACCTTGGAGATATCCTCGTAATTTTAGAGTTGCTACACTCAATAAGATTGTAGAATGATACATACCTACTTTATAAGAATGGAATATGTACTCCCAGTAATACCCTCGTCATCTATAAAAGTCTAAAAAGTCTTTGAATAAACCGTGAAATCAAAAATTATCAATCCAAACACTAAAAAACTGTACAAAATCGTCTATCAAAACAATATCTATCTGTATCTAAGGTTCTAAAACTGGCCACCGTGGCACTGCAATCTTAAATTCAGACGCCAATTAACATGAAATCAGGAATCCCAACTTCAATTTCAGCCTAACAAAAACCAATATTTGGAAGGAATTATCTTGTTTGATGAGCCGAGGCATCTTTTACGGATATTTTTAAATAACGCGAACCTTATCATGTTGATTTTGTCGTGGAATTCCCGTTCCCCACTGATAGTAAATTTATGAAGAAAATTGTGGGTTGGCAACTTGGGCCGGAGTTGTCTATTGTTCTTTTATTTTACACGTCCCAAATTTCAAGAAGTCTTTATGACGTCTTATGGATGAGACCTTTTGACGTCAATTTGAGGTCCCTCAGACATCATTAAATGACGTCTCCTTTGTAATTTTGAAATAAAAAAATGGACGTCCATATGACGTATCTCTGCTGTCTGGGCAACTTCTGTTTCAATGTGACGCCTTGTATCTGCAGACGTTTTGGACTTGGAGCTTTGCCTGAAAGCCGGCACTGTAGTTTCTATAAAACTGTTTTCGTATGATTTCATCTATGTATATCTGAATGACATTTACTGTCTGTAAATAGCCAACAGTCACTTAAAAGGAGAGTATTTACGTACAATTTCCGAAGCACTTATAAAAATGTCCCTTTATTATCATTCGAAACAAACGATGTGAAATAAATACGTGCATGGAAATAATTGATTAATGTCATTAATAGTTGAATGCATGAATGGGGTTTTGGGCATGACCTGCCCGTTCAAAATACATTTATAATTTACGACACAATCCAAAAATGAATAATATTTATTGGAAATCTAGAAGTGTACCCCCAACTGATTTTTTGCTGGGGAAGGAATAACATGCTGAAGGGTAGTGCCTCAATTGCCTTATTTGTAAGTATAATCAATATACTCAGTGACATTAGGAGAGTAACACTATAATATTATTTAAAAATTCCAACAATTTTTTTCGAACATCTAACGATACGATCCTCAGGACATTTTGCACAGAGTAGAGAGGTGGTACACTCCAACTAATAATAGGTTTCAATCTGATCTCTTCAGTAATTTTCGAGATATTGAGGAAATAAATCTTAATATTACAATTGGTTATAACTTCAGAACCAATTGGCCGATTCTATCCATCAACGAACTCAGTCGTCTGAAGGTTTCAAGTTGCTAGCAAGTTCCGATTTAAAGTAATCATTGCAAAGGAAGACAGCCGGTCAAATTGAAAGTTGACATCAGATTCATCATCAGTGAGTCCAACCTAGCCATTTCGGGAAAAAATCCAAAATTACATACATTTGAGCGAAATGATAGCGCCAAAAAGACGAAATTATGCCTTATGTAAAATTTCAGCGGAATCCAAAAGGTATCTGAGTTTTAACATTCCGAAAATACCTATTGGGTTTGTTTTGGTTTCAAGTTCAGAACTGTTCGGGACGGTTCGAGTATGCGAGATTGCGATTTTTCAGACCCAAAATGGCAATTGCGCATACTCTAACCGTCCCAAACAGTCTTGAATTGGTTCTGAAGTCAGATCCAAAAGGAAGCTATTAATTCGACCTGAAATCTACTAGGAGTTTGCACTGCACGTTAATATTTCACTTCTGCGAAAGGCGACGCTGTACGACGGCGTATTAGTGCCACTGCGAAAAATTAAAAATGTCGCAATTGCCAGATTTAATCGGGCAATTGCGACATTTAATCTGTCAATGGCTATAGATTTGATTTGGCAATTACGAGATTTAATTTGGTAATTGCGAGATTTTATCTGGCAATTGACAGAATAAATCTGACAATTTTAGACGTGGAAAGGAAATCCATATAAATTCGCCAAGTGTCTGAATAATCTAGGAGAGCACTCTAAGTCAAGAGCTTCTACGCCTTCGTTCGAATTTTGTTGTTTGGTAGCTTGAGTGGTCACCCATTCAGATATTTATCCCACCCAACGTAGCTTGACTTATTATAATTTTTTTCCATAAGTTGAGTATGTATAAATAAAGCAATAATAGCACGTGAAAAAATTCTTGAAAACTACTGATCTGAAGTGAGAAGCTTTTGAGCGCATGTTCAAATCCGTCGCCAAAGCGGTCATCTTTTCCCGCATTTACCCCGCCAAACGCATCTTTAAATTTTCTGATGGAAAGATTTGCTTATACTTTAATCATATTATCCTCACTAAATTCTGCATGTACCTTAAGGCTGTATTTTTTTTCTATCAAATACATACTGGATTTCAATTCGATCCAATCTGTATTCGTGGAAATATGAGACAAATGAATTTTTTTATCTACGGAATCATTGGGCGGATTTTACCCATGTGGGAACTCCACCTTCGTAACCAAGTCCTAATATATCATTAATTATGCCACATCATTATATGGATACTTATCGGACTACCTATAAAATTGCCAGATTAAATTTGTCAATTTCCAGACGTATGTATATGTATGTATATAAATATATATATGTGAATTTGAGGCCCAATTTCCTGAAAATTTTATACGGAAATCGATATGCTCATCTTAGCTGACATATTTTCAGGTCTCTGTCACTTCTGGTTATACATATACCGGAGAAAGTACCTACACAACTTTGTCACTCAGAATTTCAAGAGAAGTTCCTGTGGATATAAAAAGGATATTCAGTACTTCACAGAAATTATTATTTTCGTAAATGTGACCTTGTAATATAAACATAACTAGAGTCTTTATAAAAAACTCAGTTTTCCGGACAGCGAAGAATGCCAATTTGCCAATCTTCGTGAACGATGATATTTTAAGATAGAGCTTGGCGAATTTATATGAATTCCCTTTCCACGTCTAATATTGCCAGATTCATTCTCGCAATTACCAGATTAAATGTCGCAATTTCCAGATTAAATGTCGCAATTTCCAGATTAAATGTCGCATTTTCCAGATTAAATCTCGCAATTGCCAGATTATATGTCGCAATTGCCAGATTAAATATCGCAATTGCCAGATCAAATGTCGCAATTGCCAGATTAAATCTCGCAATTGCCCGATTAAATGTCGCAATTGCCAGATTAAATGTCGCAATTGCCAGATTAAATCGCGCAACAGCCAGATTAAATCTGGCAATCGCGATATTTTATATTTTTCTCAGTGGCACTAATACGCCGTCGTAGCGCTGTATCATTCTGGAGATGAATTTTAGGATTATTGTGAACAGTGTCAAAAATATATCCTCTTATTTCGAGACAACCTGTATGAGTTTCGAAAAAGCTTATTATCATGACAAGCGCGCAAAATATGTCGATCTCAAGTCACTGTTTCACATGAATTGTATTTATATTTTCAGCAAGAAGATGAAAACTATATCGGAAAGCATCAACTGAAGTTACAGGTATGAATGATGATTCCCATACCAGTCAGAACTTCTATGTTATTGATCAATTGTGTTCAGCAATTGTTGGTTACAAATTCAACCATAGCATCCAGAGTCTTAGTGATCAATTATGATGCAACCTTCAGAATACCAATTATTCGGTATGACTGGAGAAAAGAAGCAACAGTACTTTTTGAATCGACGGTTATTCCTGATATTTATGTCGTTAAAACTGAACTCTCACATTTGAACTCAACTTTTCAAAGTCTCAAAAAAAATATAATGTCCAACCCAAATGCCAAAACCATTTTCATTACGAACAAATTTAACCAGGATATGTTTTTCGGATATTTTAAGGAAACTTATTTGGACGATATGATTGTTATAGTGGATAATTCAAAAACTCAGCTCTATATCAAGAAATACAACACTTTTAGGGAAGGCAAATCAAATATGAAATTGTTGATCGATATAGAAAATTGTACTTTTTTTGAAGCAATAGTGATGTGTAACAAAAGTGAAACTAAAAAAATCGAGGTATCAACGTTAAAAGTTGGTTTGAGTTACAATCCTCCTTCGGTTGTTCTTAAAAGGGACAATACAACTGAAGGTATCGATGTTGATGTTTTGGGAATCATTGCAAATAAACTAAATATCACAATGGACTTTTATTTTGTTGATGAATTCGTTGGGATGCGAGTTGAAGAAAATTTCTCATTCACTGGGGCTCTTGGTAAGTTAAAATAAAACATTACACTTATTATAGTTGTGTCAAGTTTTATAGGTATCCGACAAAATGATTCTAGCTAGTAAATAGGTTTCTTAATGTTTCGTTTTTAATGGCCTACTAGATTGAAAAGGCGAATACTGCAGTTTGAATATATACGTATGGTCCGTACCATGATGTAAAAAACAAGGTGTGCTCATGTGCAAAAAAGAGACGTCAGCAAGTTGAAGATTCAAGGAAATATATATTCTGTGCTTTAAATTGCATATAGTTTTAAGCACAGAACATCAAATATAAGGCGCAATTTAAGGCGCAAACTGATGGACGCTCAAGCGATGACATTTGAGTTGTCAAATGCTCTCCCGTCAAAATCACGGGATTCCTTTTTTGTAGTTGAATACGTCATCATGTGTACGTACGATCACAGATGAGCACGCCATGTTTTGCTAAAAGGCCTATTAGACTACCCAATATCCCGGGCCCGGCAGGCCTAGACCGTAGTGTAATAACCAACCGGCATTGTCATCATCGACAATGACTGAGATATAAAGAGACTAACCGCCAATATAAATACAAATGGTTATTTATGAAGTACAAAGTTAAAACATGTTCATAGAATATAACTGAAAATATAATAATTCATCAAACCTAAGGAAATGTTCTTAGAAGACTGCTCTTCAATTTTGTCTTCACCAAGTTTTAAAACCTATATTTTAGTTCAAGAGGGTAGTTGTCGAAATTGTAGATTGGGTCTACTTGGCTTTTTAAATTTTGTGGAATTCTACTAGGTTAACTAGTTCATATGACCAAGACACAGAATTTTTATTAAGAATATTTAGTGAATCGTGTAAGTTCAGCTAATAAAGGAATATTTGAATTATTTGGATTCTTGATTAGGGCTTTTCCAATAGCAATACCGTGAACTCTTCAATTCTCGTCTATACCCCTTCACGCTTTCCCTTCAACGTTCTTCATCGATCTTCCTTGAAAGAAGTCGACCATTCCAAAACAACCATCTTCATTCATCTTCTGGCGGGGATGGCTGGAACCCATGGTACCAATGTACCATACAATGGAATTATGTTGGAAATCACATACCATCGAAGAAAAAATCACCTGGCCCTCTCACTGCATTCTGGATATCTACTGACTATTAGTCAACCAAGATGTGAGTCAACTAGCAGGATCGCCATGTGATGTACCCCGGTTAGGGTTGGTTCGTCCAGTTGATTGCACAGTAGAGGGTTTAGGAATAGCGTTCGGAACTCGTAAGAGGGTTTAATTACGTTGGTTAATATCTACGACATAACAATGGATGCGAAGTACCATTGCTTTTTCTCTCCTCATATTACATAAACACAAATATTATATATGTTTTGTCAAGGTGTTTACAGTCATATTATAATAACAGAAGTGGAATTCCAATAACAGTAGCTAACTTGTTGAGCACGTCTTATGGATGATGCGAGGTTGTCTGGACCTTGCTCGTCTTACGTATTAATTATACAGACTGTTTATACGTTACACTATTTTGAACATTTTTGCCAATCTATTTCTTCTGCATAGCACTAAGCGCCATATTATTCTCTTCCTCATTCAAAACAATTATTTTCAGGAAGTCTTGACAAGGGAGATGTTGATTTGGTCGCAGGAGGCTTATTCCCAAGAAGAGATTCGTATTTGTCTTTCAGCACCAGACCTACTACAGTAAACAGATTCGTTTGGATTGTACCAGCAGCTAAATCTCGACCATATTGGAAACGATTACTTTCAACATACAGTTCCTCAGTATGGACATTTTTAGTCCTTACATTTCTAACTACCCTAATGGTAGCATCCGTGGTCAATAGAATTACCACCAAAAAAAATTATTTTTTTGGGACGGAACTTTTAAAATTATATGCCATGTGTTTGACGTCCATCGAAGTGAAGTATACCGAATTAATGCCCAAAAGAATACTGTATATTTCATGGTACCTATTCTTGATAGTTTTTTCGAACTATTTCACCGCCAAACTCTCATCAAACTTTGTAGTGAAGAAGTACGAATATCAGATACATAGTAAAGACGAGTTGGTAGATACGAATTGGAAAATTTGCATGTTCACCGATTTGGCGGAATATATAAAGTCTTACGGAAACCAAAAAATTGTAACATGTAATAATTGTGAGCATTGCGTTAACAGAACCGCTAAAGAAAGAGATCTTGTTTCTATAAGGAGTGAAAATTTAATGAAGTATGAAATGAACAGATTGTATGTGAATGAAGATGGTGAACCGCTGGTATTCTTCTTGGATCAATATTTTCTGGTAACCTATGATATCATTATCTTCAGGAAGAACCACCCCGTATATCGAAGATTCGATGAGCTGTTGTATACGATGGCAGACAGTGGATTGTATAGAAAAATAATGAGCAAGTACACTCCTAAGAAGATATCGAAGATGAAGGCTGCATGGAAAGGACTAGAATTTAGGCAACTATCTTTTATTTTTCTATTTGTTATGTTTGTTTTTTCTATCAGTATTTTTTTGTTTATCTTGGAAGTTGAGCTGAGGTCAAGGAATATCCTTGATTTATTACACTCGTTTCTGACAAGTTCATCAACGACTACTGTATCTTCGTTCCTGAATTCTAAAACGAAAAGAACAAATACATGAAGAAAAAAATTAAAGGTGTGTTTCAACCAGATAAGAAGTACTACTTACGAGTGGAATGTTGGGCTGCGAGTTCAGAAATTTCACGGGAATACCCCAAGTGAGAGATTTTAACTGACCGAATCAGTATTTTTGGAAATAATGTAGGAAAAAATTTGGAAGGGCATTCATGAATTCGATTGATAAATCAAGCATATCTCTATAATTCTGACTGGGCTATAAAGCTTCCAAAGAATTCAAAACAATTTAAATACTCACTGATGGTTGGTAAATCAGTAATATTCTCTGCCAAAATTAAATCGTTTTTATGGTCTAGGGACATGTTATCAGGAGTGGAAAATTCTTTGAATGGGCTACGAATAGAAAGTGTTGATTCTAAATAGAAATCTACGATATCAGAAATGAATTTCACTACTTTATAGAACTTTAGCTTGCCACTTTATTGTATTATCTACATTCAACAACAATATACCTTCTCATAAGGATTTCAATAACAAAAACTATAATGGCTATAATTAAACCATAAATCCAGAATTGAAATATGAATTTTAATGGTTCCAATCTCAAAGATCTCCATTCATTTACAATGGGACTATTATTCTCTTCCCAAGAAGCGATATATTTTCGTCTTAAATAAGCAACAATACCAAAAGTGACCATTCTTTTCAGAATCTTATTAAATTTCTCGAAAGCAGGATGATTTTTTCTAAATATCATGACATGAAATGTCGAAAAATAATTCTTCTTCAAAGGATGTAACAAAGGATCACCTCCGGGACCCAAATAGTATCTGTTCATATAAAAATTGACTAGATCACTGTTTCTCACTGTTATTAAATCCTTTTGGAAAGCCGTTCTGTTTAAGCACTCCTCACAGTTAGTACAGGTAATCACTCTTTCCCTATATTCCTCCAGACCAAATTCCAGTCCTCTTAAGATGCATATATCTAATTCTGACTGTGTTAAAGCTTCCAGAGAATTAATGGGATAATTGTATTTCTTCTTGATAAGGCACTCCAGAAGTTTGGATGCGAAACATGCATTCAGAATCAACCAAAACAGGAACCAACAAATATAGAACATTTTCTTGGAGCATTTTTCCTCTTTGCAAATCTTTATAGGAGCACCGGTTGTAGCCGACCAAAGCTTGAAGAATTCATTATGAAACTTTTTTTCTTCGTCCAATATTAAACGGTTGAAAAAAACATTTAGAAGTATCATCAGAACGTAGAACAGAAAAATTGAAATTGATACTGATGGTTGGTAAATCAGCAATATTCTCTGCCAAAAAGGAATCGCTTTTGGACCAGGGACAAACCATGAATAGGATGTTCTGTAGATCGGATATGAGATTGTGAAGTCCAAGCAGGAATCTGCAGTGGCAAACATTCCCCCCATTATCATATCTGCGGATTTAGTGGCCAGGGTTCCCAGTGCACCGTTGTAGATGTTTTTTGTTTTGGTACCAATAAAATTTTCACTTTGTTTGTATTGAATGTTAAGTTTCATCCGTGCAGAAATGAATTCGACAATATCGATGTCCATACCTTGGAAAGGATCACCAAGTAAATCTTGTATTATTGATGGTGGACTATCTCCAACTCCAATCTTGATGATCAGATTGTCCCATTGAGGTTCAACTTTTCTGTCGAGTATGCTCTCGGTAAATAAGACTGATTGGCTCGTACTCATACAATACCCGATTTTAACAGGTTCACTCTGATTTTTCGCCATCATATCACGACCATACAGTGTTAATAAAGCACCAGCAGAGATATCGAGAATCATGTAAGTATAGATGTAATATTTGCCCACAATCACTTCAACTGCAGAATCGATAAAGTCTGCAATTAGAATGAATAAAGCAGATGGATTGAAGAATGTGTGGTATTCTAGAAATTGCAATATATCTTCCAAATTTCGATCAGTTAAGTCAATAATGTATACGACTGGTTTTATCAAGGAAAAATACGTCCACGTTTGTTCTGTACAGTATCGTATGTGCGGTATTTTAGAATAGTAGCCTGTATTTACTGAAAATACTGTAGTAGAATCCCCTGGGTATATTTGTAGAATTCTGTCGATACAACTAAAAATTAATACTGTTGAAGATACGTTTTGATAATTCAACACCATTTTGGAGAATTAAGCTCTGCGTAAGCATTAATCTCAACTTATTTATTTCAAACAATGACTTTTTCCACAAGCCCATGAACAAATATTGGAGCGTTGTTTCCATTTTTATTGAGTTCTGATTCTTGATTCCCGTTTTCATTGTGAAGTTGACAAATATCGTAATTTTTCAATGTATGGGAGATTTCCTGTAAACACCTCTAATATTAACGAGACAGGTGTAACAATATCGTGACAAGAACTGAATCGATTGTTTTGTCGTCAAAATATTTGTACAGTTTTCCTTGGGTAAAAATACTTTGCTGACTGAAATAGAATTATACCGTCAATTTCAGACTTCTAGTGAAAATATGAGACTCATAATGCAAACCTAAGATCTATCGAGGATCGCCTTCATGCCACCATATTCAAAATTAAAATCCACCCCAATTTGGGGGTAGTTTATTCTTGTAATTTTTCAAAATAATTTGCTGACCGGAGGTTTCCAGTCGAGATATTTTATCAAAACGCTACATTATGATTGAATGTGGCATACTTTTTGTGCCACCATAAAAACAATTCAGATCCGCCCACGTTTGAGGGTAGTTTATTCTTGTGATTTTTCAGGAATCCTTGGTGATCGGAAATTTCCCGTGGAGATATTTTATTGAAACAATGTATTATGACTAACTGTAGCATACTCTTTGTGTCACCATAAAAAATATTCAGATCCACCCCCTATTTAGGGTAGTTTATTCTTGTGATTTTTTAGGAATCCTTGCTGATCGGAAATTTCCCGTGAGAATATTTGATTGAAACGATGTATTATGACTAACCGTAGCATACTCTTTGTGCCACCATAAAAAATATTCAGATCCACCCCCTATTAAGGGTAGTATATTCTTGTGATTTTTCGGAAATCCTTGCTGATCGATATTTTCCAGTAGAGATATTTCATCGAAACAAAGTAAAATAATTGCAAATCGAATACCCTCTGTGCCACCATACAAAAATTTCAGGTCCGACTCGTTTAAGGGTAGTTTATCCTAGTAATTTCTCGGAATACTTTGCTGACCGAAAATTTTTATTGGAGATGAATGAGAATGAAACAACGTATTATGACTAAACGTAGCATAAGCTTGGTGCCACCGTGAAAAAATTCAGATCCGCCCCTGTTTAAGGTTAGTTTATTCTTGTGATCTTTCAGGAATCCTTGCTGATCGGAAATTTCCCGTGAAGATATTTGATTGAAACGATGTATTATGACTTACGGTAGCATACTCTTTGTGCCACCATAAAAAATATTCAGATCCACCCCCTATTAAGGGTAGTTCATTCATGTGATTTTTCGGAAATCCTTTCTGATCGATATTTTCTAGTGGAGATATTTCATTCAAACAAAGTAAAATAATTGCAAATCAGATACCCTCTGTGCCACCATACAAAAATTTCAGGTCCGACTCGTTTAAGGGTAGTTTATCCTCGTAATTTCTCGGAATACTTTGCTGACCGAAAATTTTCAGTGGAGATATTTTATTGAAACAAAGTATTATGACTAAACGTAGCATAAGCTTGGAGTCGGACCTGGAATTTTTGTATGGTGGCACAGAGGGTATCCGATTTGCAATTATTTTACTTTGTTTCAATGAAATATCTCTAGTGGAAAATATGGATCAGCACGGATTTCCGAAAAATCCGAAGAATAAACTACCCTTAATAGGGGATGGATCTGAATATTTTTTATGGTGGCACCAAGAATATGCTACGGTTAGTCATAATACATCGTTTCAATCAAATATCTTCACGGGAAATTTCCGATCAGCAAGGATTTCTGAAAAATCACACGAATAAACTACCCTTAATAGGGGGTGGATCTGAATGTTTTTTATGGTGGAACAAAGAGTATGCTACGGTTAGTCATAATACATCGTTTCAATCAAATATCTTCACGGGAAATTTCCGATCAGCAAGGATTTCCGAAAAATCACAAGAATAAACTACCCTTAATAGGGAATGGATCTGAATATTTTTCATGGTGGCACAAAGAGTATGCTACGGTTTGTCATAATACATCGTTTCAATAAAATATCTCCACGGGAAATTTCTGATCAGCAAGGATACCTGGAAAATCACAGAAATAAACTACCCTTAATAGGGGGTGGATCTGAATATGTTTTATGGTGGCACCAAGAATATGCTACGGTTAGTCATAATACATCGTTTCAATCAAATATCTTCACGGGAAATTTCCGATCAGCAAGGATTTCCGAAAAATCACAAGAATAAACTACCCTTAATAGGGGTTGGATCTGAATATTTTTTATGGTGGCACAAAGAGTATGCTACGGTTTGTCATAATACATCGTTTCAATAAAATATCTCCACGGGAAATTTCCGATCAGCAAGGATACCTGAAAAATCACAGGAATAAACTACCCTTAATAGGGGGTGGATCTGAATATGTTTTATGGTGGCACCAAGAATATGCTACGGTTAGTTATAATACATCGTTTCAATCAAATATCTCCACGGAAAATTTCCGATCAGCCAGGATTCCTGAAAAATCACAAGAATAAACTACCCTTAAACAGGGGCGGATTTTTTCACGGTGGCACCAAGCGTATGCTACGTTGAGTCATAATACGTTGTTTCAATAAAATATCTCCACTGAAAATTTTCGGTCAGCAAAGTATTCCGAGAAATTACGAGGATAAACTACCCTTAAACGAGTCGGACCTGGAATTTTTGTACGGTGGCACAAAGGGTATCCGATTTGCAATTATTTTACTTTGTTTCAATGAAATATCTCCAGTGGAAAATATGGATCGGCAAGGATTTCCGAAAAATCCGAGGAATAAACTACCCTTAATAGGGGGTGGATCTGAATATTTTCCATGGTGGCACCAAGAATATGCTACGGTTAGTCATAATACATCGTTTCAATCAAATATCTCCACGGAAAATTTCGGATCAGCAAGGATTCCTGAAAAATCCGAAGAATAAACTACCCTTAATAGGGGGTGGATCTGAATATTTTTTACGGTGGCACCAAGAATATGCTACGGTTAGTCATAATACATCGTTTCAATCAAATATCTCTACGGGAAATTCCCGATCAGCAAGGATTCCTGAAAAATCACAAGAATAAACTACCCTTAAACAGGGGCGGATTTAAATTTTTTTTACAGCGGCACCAAGCGTATGCTACGTTTAGTCATAAAACGTTGTTTCGATAAAATATCTCCACTGAAAATTTTCGGTCAGCAAAGTATTCCGAGAAATTACGAGGATAAACTACCCTTAAACGAGTCGGACCTGGAATTTTTGTATGGTGGCACAGAGGGTATCCGATTTGCAATTATTTTACTTTGTTTCAATGAAATATCTCCACTAGAAAATATCGATCAGAAAGGATTTCCGAAAAATCACATGAATGAACTACCCTTAATAGGGGGTGGATCTGAATATTTTTGACGGTGGCACAAAGGGTATGCCACGGTTAGTCATAATACTTCGTTTCAATCAAATATCTCCACGGGAATTTTCCGATCAGCAAGGATTCCTGAAAAATCACACGAATAAACTACCCTTAATAGGGGGTGGATCTGAATGTTTTTTATGGTGGCACAAAGAGTATGCAACGGTTAGTCATAATACATCGTTTCAATCAAATATCTCTACGGGAAATTTCCCATCAGCAAGGATTTCTGAAAAATCACAAGAATAAACTACCCTTTAACGGAAACGGATCTGAATTTTTTTTATGGTGGCACAAAAAGTATGCTATATTTAATCATAATATAGCGTTTCGATAAAATATCTCAACCGGAAACCTCCGGTCAGCAAATTATTTTGAAAAATTACAAGAATAAACTACCCCCAATTTGGGGTGGATTTGAAATTTGAATGTGGTGGCACGAACATATCAATGTACACAACTTAGTTTTAGAGTTTGGTTCAATTAAATATTCTTTAAGGTCTTGATTTAGAGGATTATATTTTGGTCAGCAAATTATCCACACCCGTTTTCCTTCGCTTTCCCCCAATTAAAATTCGACAATTTCGTGAATGGAAAGCAGGCCAGGAACATATATATTTGCGTGACGTTTAACTTAGGGCCAAAAGAATTTAATGGTCTGGAAAAAGTAATATGAAACTATACTCTATTCACTATTTTAAAGACTCAGTCGGTTGGCCACGAAAGTTTGACACATTCCATTCTGTATAATCAAAAAATGATTGGTTAGGTTTGTTTGCCTGTCATGCAGATTTATCTAAGCATCGTTGTACCATTGTATAAAGACGTACAACATTGTCTTTATACAATGGTTGTACGATCTACATAAAGTTAGTAGTAGCATTGTTTAAACAACGGTAGTAGTTTCCTATGTAACTAAATCAAATCATTGAGACTGATAAAAATATGTAGGGCTTGACCTGGACGACTTTTCACGAGTATCATTATTCATTAGTGTCAACCTCTGAGTCAGATCTGTTACATAAACTCTCAGAGTGACAAACAACATAGAGGTATAGCATACGTCATATTTGGAAGGCGATTGCTGTCTGCAACATGTGATACAAAATTTGACACTTTGACTGCAATCAAAACAAACTTGTTAACAAAGCAGTTACCAACCTGTGATACGATATTTCTCTCAATTCACGGGATTATCTACAAACAACTCACTTCTTACATCCCATAGTGAATTAAAGTATTGTAATAATTCAAAAAATTTTGAAGTGAACAGCTAGAAATATCTAAAAACTCGTTAGAAACTCACCAAAACAATGGATGACAGATTGACCGGCGGTATACTGTTAAAGAGGCATCGTTGCCAACGCTTGGATTTCAGCAGGTAGATACTGAAAAGGGTAAGTATTCTTTTCACCACAAATTCGAAACTGAAGAAAAATATCGATCATGAAATGTTTAAATTTCCATGTTTAACCGAGAATTATTAAAATTAATATTTTTATTTAATTTAATATACAATTACAATAAGATAATATCATTGCGCATTTCCAAACATATCACAATCTGACTACGTCGACAAAAGGATGTTGCGGACACCCAAAAACTGCGTACAGTCCCTCTACCTCTATATATGTTGTTTGAGTATAAACTTGATAGACCGATTCCAAGGCCTAAAAAAGTGAAATGAGTATACATAGCTATTATTCTATAGATACTTATATGAACAGTTCCAGTAGCTAATAAAACATCTAGAAAGCACTACCATAAACACAATAACTTCAGGAAGAAACAACTTAGAAACTCGATATTTCTAGAGAAGGTTTGGGCCTTAATTAAGAAGGCCAAATTCGTGAATGGGTAAAATCCACGCAATGATTCCGCAGGTATACCACTCATTAAAAGTTTTATTTTTCCAATATTTCCAAAAATACAATATTTTATCGGAAAATGATGGTTCGAAGGTTCCTACAGAATATCATGATGATGATATGATCAGAAGATCACAGAATATTGAATACTTGGAAAAAAAAATTTGAAATTTTTTTTTCAAATTTTTATAATGACACGATCATCACGAAATTTTGCACAGAGTTGTCCATCAGCGTTTTCAAACCAGATACCAAGTTTTATTCCGATCAAATCAGTAGTTTTTGAGTAAATCCGGAAAAAACAACGATATCGAGAAAAAAACACGAAATTTCGTGAAAAGTTGTGCGTCGTTATGCTCCAACTAACTGTTAAGTTTCACTTCAATCATATCAGTAGTTTCTGAAATATCAGGAAATTAATCTCAAAACTTCAAATGGCTATAACTCCGAAACCGTTCGACCGATTTTGGCCCTTAACGAACTTAACCTTCGTATTTTAAAATGCAACCAGCCTGAAATTTTCGAGTCGATAGAATCCTCCCTATGCCCGTAATCGTGGCTATTGCCTGCCGGACAGAATCGATTTCGACACTGAATTTGTTATCAGTGAGTCCAATTACTTAGTCGTTTGAGACCAGTTTCGATTCAAAATTCGAAAATTAGAGACATTTGGACAAAACAATAGCACGCTGTTCCCCTAGAACATGCGCTGAAGCCTTGGAAAATGTTGAGAAGTAAAAAACCTAGAGAAGCACTGACGTGAAATCAGCAGCTTTTGCGCCCATGCTCGAAGGATATCACCAAGAGTGAAGATGCGCGCAAAACATGCTGACTTCAGGTCACTGCTTTTCTAGGTTCTTCACTTCTCAACATTTTCAAAGGCTTCAGCGCTTGTTCTAGGGGAAAAGCGTGCTATCGTTTTGTCTAAATGTCTGTTATTTTCAAATTTTGAGTCGAAAATGGTCTTAGGGCCGGTATTATAAAACCTAACTTTAACTTTAACTGACAGTTTTGACAGATATGTCCTAACATAACTGTCAAAATTTCAGTTAAAGTTAAAGATAACTTCCATTTAAGTTTTATAATTGGGAACTTCTGCGAAGATGCCAGCGCCCTAACGGATAAATTTGGAACCTGTCCAAGCTAGTAGTTTTATGTAAACAAACCTTAGAAATGTGGTGAAAAACGAATATTTATAAGGCAGAGCTTGAATATTTAAAGAAACTATTATAATTTTGTGTAAGATTTCTTGAGAAAGAACTTTTCTTTTGGATCACGATATAAAATCGTACTTTAAATCGTTCCTGGAGGATAATTTCGGTGTTATTTTAATTTATATTGCTTGGTGGATCAAAATGAACCAATATCTAAGTTTACTTGAATTTCTGAAAAAATAGGCACCTCAATAAGTAATTTAAGGACTCTTATTTATGTGAGGAAGTGCTGAATGCAGGCTATATTATGTGGTTAATCTAGAATTAGTCCAAATGATATGACTCGTTCTTTGTTTACAAACGGGTGAATCGATAAAATGAGAACAGATTTTCTGCTTGAGTTCTTTTGCATCGTATTTCTAAAGAAAAGGAAACAGATAGACATTATAATTGATTTCATTTTCATATTACAGCAGCTCAAGATATACATACAAAATGAAAAATGTCACAGCCGGTTCAACCTACTTATATATAGAAAAGAAAAGTATTGATGTATTTAAATGATTAACTTCAGCTATTATCAACTCTAACAGTATATCTAGTTTTTGTCAGGTTTTCAACCAGATCACTCCTTTAGAATATGATTTTGTGTAGTATGTGAATTAGGCAGCTGCAGAAGTGCTCGATAGTTTCTATACAGCATTTTTCTTCAAAATTCTGTTATTTTCAATTACACCTGAAAACATCATGACATGAAGTTGTTTCGAAATGAATACATTGTAGGTAATTTACCTTTATGAAAATAAACATCTCCAGAGAAATGCAGTGAACGTACTTTCATGTATTGCATGACCTGTTTTCCAATCTTCAATCTCTAAAGCTAAGCCTTTCTTCTATCATTGAGTTCCCTGCCAAATGCTGTTTCCAAATTAACTTTAATTTCATTTGGCTTTGGAAAAAATGAAAACTAGAGGCACTAGATGATCCTTTCTCCTTTGACCATGAATAACATTGAGTTGAGGCACACAACAATAGTCATTTCGGGAGAATGCCATTTCGAAGTAATACAATCGAAAATTTTAATCGGAAAGAAAGGAATAGATTGATGAATATTACAAACACTTTCGGTATACGAAAATTTCAACTCGGAGAACAACACAAAAGCCCGAAAATGAACTCCAAAAGTAAGCAAATTACGTTAGAATAACAGGCACGTCGAAAAACTACTAGCTTGGAAGTGTTCGAATTTCTATCGCCAGAGGGCGCATCGCTTAGCAGTAGTTGCGAATACCGGCCCTTAAACGACTAAGTAGGACTCACTGATAACGAATTCAGTGTCAAAATCGATTATGTCCGACCGGCCGTCACCACGATTACGGGCGTACGGAGGATTCTATATTTCTATCGACTTGAAAATTTCAGGGTGGTCTGTGGTATTCCACATGATGTAAGTAAAACATGGTGTGCTCATCTGCTCATCTGTGATCGTATTTACCAATGATGAAGTAATTTTTTTCATTCAGATTCAAAGCACAGAATATATTTTTCCTTGTTTTTTGATCTTGATGACATCATGGTATTCATGATGTGAAAAACATGGTGTGCTCATCTGAAAAAAAAGTGACGTCAGCAAGATTGAAATGCAAGGAAATATATATTCGGTGCTTTCAATTTGAATGCAAAAAGTGACGTCATCATTGGTAAATACGATCACAGATGAGCAGATAAGCACACCATACCATGTTTTGCTTACATCATGCAAGTATTCCCACTTTACTTCGACCAAAAACTCTTCTTTTTCTAACCTTCAAAACAAACACAGAATACAAACTTTGAGTAAAGAAGAATGTTCAAAAATAAAAACGTATATTTGTATTCTGTGGTATTCTCTGTGAAACAATCAAGAATGACGCAAGCGCATGCTCAGAAATATTATAAATGTAAATGATGCTAGAGACAAATTGATGAAGCGTCTTTTCGCCCTTTGGCTGAGCGTCGTTTTAATCTCGTCCGGTTTATAAATACTAAAATATTAGTATTTCCAAAGAATTGTGAACAAAATTTAAATTCAGTGAAATTGGCAAAATAAAGTGAATTGAATAGTAATAAGCAAGCACGAGTTAAACAAGTCAACATGTATAATTCCAGAAGAGGTAAGATTAGTCTTGTTCAGATATACAATGGTGGTTTTGTAGCGACTGATGTTAATTATTCATTTGGTTAAATAAATTTTAGGTGGTGCTAACAACCAAAACAATACACGTCGCTCAGGTGTAAAGACAAATTTCGTTCCTGGAGGACAGGTGAGACTTTTTGAGTCTTTCAATTTATTATTTACTCGGCATTCGCCATTGCAAGCATGGCGTCGTTTCTCTACCGCGTTGAAATAGTTATACACGCTTTTAGAAGTAATAAAGTCATTAAAATATATAAATAGTATCTGAATTTATAGTTATCTACATGAGAAACCATCTTTCTGATTCATAATAGAGTTCGCTCATTGAACCCATTTTACTTATTGTATTTAAACTATTTGTAGCTATTTATATTTTATGGTTGGAAAGTCTGGTCTATTCACTAAATGATAAATCATTATGCATATCAAATGTAACCTAACCTATCATATCGACTTTGTTGATGTTAATCCACTGGAAATTTAGGAATATCAACTGAATCTATCTACATGATTTTAATTTATGTGGGTATCTAGGTACAGTTACTCCATGGGTATTGCTTTCTCGAGCGAGGGTAGTGGTACTGTTCTATGGGCACAGTTCGGCAATAATCTCACCCTTCTTCAGTCCACAGATGTTGCTCGTTAAGATCTGTACCCAGCAAGTTTTTTTCCATAATGAAACTGTCGGGTAGATTTCGTTTCGAAACAACTGTCTTGTGTACGATTATTGGTGATTTAGTATTATCTTGACTGCATAATTGCTTGTTTACACACATAAACATCATGTTTGGAATGAATTTTATATGAATCAAGGTGTCGATACTTTTGCGATGCTCATTTTATATTTATATGAGTGTTTTTTTCATGAAAAAGTTCAAGAAATTGAAATGAATTGTTAGATATTTCTATATGTTTCATATATAAAGTTGGTTAAGTACAAGTTTAGTAATGTAGGCTGAGTTCGGATGAGATGGTAATAATGTCCACTTCAAGGGAATCAATTTTTCATTTTGCTTGCCAATACCATCTAAATTGAATGGTTTGGACACAACGTAAGGGCTTCCCCATTTGAAAATATACCCTGAAATCATTCGTTTTTTTTTTCCTTTTAACGTGAAAGCCTTTACCAGTATATCCTGGAAATATTATGTCACGATAGCCTCCACTTGTAGCTTCGAATTTTGTAGGGATTTTTATGTTTTCATCATTAAAAAATACATGCATGGGAACTTAGCTTGAGATAATGACATTTCGTAGTTAAAAATGATGGTTAAAATTAATTTTTTGTCATTGAAAATAAGATTTTTGCTTTTAATTAGTAGTAGAAAGAGCGATCTGGAATTTGACCTTCTAGAAATGTTAAGGGCCAATAGCTTCGAAACTAAGATAGAACTGCCGATTTCGAGTTCAGAACTCCAAAGGATATAAAACCAAAAATCTAATCATTATTTGCAATATCGAATATCAACAATTAGGGCTCTTCTCGATTTTTCTTTACATAATTTCAACACGTTCTACTCTTTAGATGCGGAGAGTGAAAATCTATATAATCTCTTGATACCACCCCAAAACCATCGAACTACAATTCAGCCATACATTTTGCATTGTCAGATGAGCAAAATTTCTTGAACATTTTCACAGAAATACGCCACGGACATTTAGCTGTCAAGATAAACTATTTTGATCTCGTTTGGTTTGGGCGATGGCCCTCTGTGGCCTTCGATCCCAAACAAACGTTTAAATTAACCCATACCGGTGCACACGACCGCAAGGGTTTTAATACTAATGGAAATTAAACCTGCTCGCATAGCTGACACCCCAGAGAGGAGGAATACAGCAGCCTCAGAAGCAAGCTCCTGCAGTACAGGCGCCTGCCAATAAGCCACAACAGGTTAGTACACTAAAAAAAATGCGTTGGAGAACACTTGGTCATTCTGTAATATCTGTACAATGATGCCCTTCGATATACAGTGATGTCCGTTTATAACGAACTTCAAGGAACCGACAAAAGCGGTCCGCTATGATTGAAGTTCGTATTGAAACATGAATGATGATACCAATAAATTCTTATCATTTTGAAAGAACGAGAAGACGATAATGGCTTTTTGAACTAGGAATAACACCCTCAACCATGTAGTATCGAACAGACATTTGGCGGCATGAACGGTTTCACTTGATCCGCTACCAATTTTTAACATTTGGACGAGCTGGACTATGGGGGTTTTTTCCTTTAGACGAAAATGCAGTAATTTTCATGACAAACCTTTAGAACATCACATTTCAAACATATAATTTCAATATTATATTTTTAAAAAAATGTTTGATCGCCTAAAACTCTGAACAATAAAAATGGGGATTTGCATTTAAAGGGATTTGTCTTGAGTGCTCGATATGACAACGTCGAATTCAGCTTTCTCGGAAAGAAAAGGACGTCAAATGTGTTACTTTGCTTAGGAAAACAGATAGCCATACTTCGATCTGGTAAGAGTAGAAGACAACGACCAAGGAATAGAAAAAGAAGAGCACATACTGTCATATTACTGACAAATTGCAAACGGAAATTGTTTGGTTATATTAACAAAGAACACGTGTGTACCACAGAATAGGAATAAATATTTCATTATTCTTTAGCAGAAAAAGCTATTCTACTAAACACCGTTGTCACTTCGTGCATGCATGCCTGGCAAAACCAAAACCTCAATTTTGAAATCTGATTTTGAATAATTTCTGAAGGTAATTTGGGAAAATGTTTGGGAAAATATTTAGAGAAATAAAAAGTTTAATTGATTGCTTTCTATTGCAAGACGATCTTAATAGGCTGTATAGATGGTGTGTTGATAATGAATTATCCTTGAATATAGAGAAATGTAAGACGATGACGTTTACGAGGAAACTAACACCGATTATTTTCGAATATAAAATCAACAGCTTGGAGGTGACGAGGGTAAACGAGACGAGAGACTTAGGAATTCTTTTTGATCGGAAACTAACGTTCTCTTCTCATATAAGAGAAATAACTTGCAGTGCTATGAAAAGTCTTGGTTTTGTAATACGCAATTGTAAGGAGTTTTCTTCGTTGAAGCGATTTCATCCATCTATCAGGCTCTTGTTAGAAGTAAACTCTCATACTGTAGTGTGGTATGGAATCCCTGTCATAAAAAGTACATAGATTGTATTGAAAGGGTTCAGAAAAAATTCATTAAATTCCTTTTTCTGATGAAGCATGGTTCTTATCCAGTTAGAAACTATAGTTACGAATCCCTTTTAAATGAGTTTGAGTTCGCTTCGCTTAGAAAGGTCCGTGAGATGAGTGACTTGATATTTCTTTATAAAATCGTGCACAATCAGGTAGATTCGATGGCTCTACTCTCGTCACTGCAATTTAATGTTCCCCGTTTCACTTCCAGATCGCACATAACATTTCATATTGAGGTACCTAATTCCTATCATCATTTTTTCTGCCCACTAACAACAATGTGCAGGAGTTATAACAATCTGAGAAATGTTGACATATTCTTTCTTTCATTGTCTCAGTTCAAGAGATCGTTGAACCGCGCGTTGAGTAACTAAGATGATTAATGACTCATTATGGACTTTTTTTTTTTCTATTTCTAGGACTGTATGTTCTCTTAACTCTTGTCTGCCTCATCAACGTCGATGTATTATTTTGTTATTTTTTTTTCTGTATCATTGTATACACCTGCAATTGGGCCTCGGCCTGTTGGATGTATTTCTGAATAAATAAATAAATAAAATGATGAATCAAACCCATAATAATTATGTTCAAATTTGCATTTGCAGTAATAACCCAAATTCAGGAAACACCCCCATTGTCTAGTGAATATATGGTTTTAAAATTTTCACGTCGTAATAAATCGTTCCATTTTCGTACTTCATTCTCGAAAATTCTGGAATCATCGTTCTTAATTGTAAGAAATTTCCGTCCCCACTTTTTTCTCTTGTTTACTACATAAAATACGGATTAGTTCGTTTCGAGCGAAAGTTAAAATCGGGTTCGTTATTTGCGAAAAAATTAACACACGCTTGATGATATTATTTTTCATACCTTAAAAACTGGTTCGTTATAAGCGGACATCATTATAATATATGTATATAAATATTTTTATCGTGGGAATGCTGGTCTGTATTGTCAGGTTTAGTTATCCGAGGTTAGCTATTTACGTTCGAGATGTGGTAACACTGATTTGAATATGTCAAAGTTGACTTCATCGGTCATCTTGAAGTTTGAAATTTTTAACGTAGAAGTTAATTGATATAGGTTCATCGTGTATTTGTAACTAGAACCGACCCAGATTTCGTGGATTTTCACGAAGTTCAAGCCATTTTGGCGAGTCATCATCATCTATTATTTTCATCATTAAAATACATTTACGTAATTCCTACCAACTTGATGTAGAACGGGCGTCGCATAGTTATCTGACAGGACAACGAACCTTACAACAAGTTTCTATCAGGCTTGGTAGAATGTGTGAAACTTCCATGGCCTATCGACTGACTTCATAACAGTGAATGTAGTATACTTGGAACGTGTTGTCTGAAATGATTAGGAAGGCGAGGTGTGTTGAAATTTTGTGTTCTTGATTTTGTTTCGCCAATTTCAGATTCAGACTTACACAAAATACACCCAATGTTTTTATGGGAATTGGGGGTCTACACACTTCTTTCAAAGTAGCAATAAGAGTCTTCAACAAAACGAAAAAATTCACTTGAATCGGTTCAAATTGACAATTGCCAATGGTGGCGTCGGTGGAAACAACATGGACTTGAAATTGGAATTGATTGGTGTGTCTGGTTTCTACGATTAGATAACCGCATTTATTTTGGATTCTTGCTCGTTCTCGACACTTATGGTATTACTATAAATACTCCATTAGCTCTTTTAGAGTCGGTCGCAATAGGCCTTCGTTAATTTAAGTAGAACATAGTCAAGGTTAAAATCATTAAGTTTTTGATCCATACATTTTATATCAGGGAATCTTTAGTTCGATTTCGTTTCTTCTCTGATTACTGCGAGCGATAGACAGAAAACGTTGCGTGGAGAGAAAATTATTATTTCCTCAAATGTTTTTGATTATGTCCACATTGTATATTGTGCCTTACTTTCATAGCCTACCGACTGACTACATAAAAGTGACTAGAGTTTAGCTTGTTATTTTCATCTTGCAATGGCATCATAATTTGGTACGCTCACCGACCAGAATCCATTTTAGTTAAAAAATTGATAAAACTAACCTAAGGCTTACCGTTTGACTTTTATGAAGTGAGTCGGTAGGCCATGAAGTAGGACTCATTCCACATTAAAAAAAATGTTGGGTTACGTTGATTTTCCTCAAGTAACTATGCGACGTTGTCTGTTTTACATGAAGGTCATGGTAATTGCGTATAATGTAACTCAACCAATCATTAAAGTCCTTGATAAAAAACATCTGATAATCGGCAACGTCTTGTCGAATAATTTTGACCTTGACTATATTTGAGGAGTGCCAACTATATATTGTTCTAGTTACAAAAACTTGATGGATATATTCCAAGACTTACCGATGGGCTTCGTGAAAGTATTAGTAGCACATGATATCAATATTACCTAGAATTCTTGTATTCATTTAACTGTAAAACAAGTTGATAACAATGAGAATGGGAAAACGCATGCATAAATGTTTGTTTTATGGTTAACAAGAACAGTTATCTGCTCTGCTAAGTTGATTATATTTCTGTGAAACTTGTTTTTTTTGCCTATCTCATTTCACGGTTAAACAGATGAGTAATCTCGTGAGCAGACTGGGTTCGTGGTTTTGTTACCTAAGCCCAAGTAGAGTCACCTTTCTTAATGGTTCATTTATTGGGTTGTCGTTGTCCTGGGGTGTTAGGAAGATATTCGCTCCTATTTTTTCCCTTATACGCTCGGAAGCTGACAATTAGTATGTACTTCGATGCCTTCGAAATTTTTGAGTCAAAGGAACAAGGGTATTTATATGAATTAATAATACAAACTCCAAAAGGAAACTTATCGACGCCCATGGTCGTGTTACATACTTTTTTTTATATATCACTAAGGTTCGTGATTCGATATGATAAGAAACCTGAAGAATAATCCTAATAATTCCTCCCAACACCTTTAATGATTTTCATTTTCGCAAGGAGCAGTGCTATCTGTTACATTTACATTAACAGACAGCTTTACAACTTGCGAAAGATAAATATACTCCAAGGAAAAACTCTGGCTTCCATCTTTGAGCTGGAGGAGTCTGAAGAGTGAACAACATTTCGGTACATTGAAAATACATTGAATAAAATACATAATTCTGTAAAATCTTTGCGAAATATCTTCCAATATAAGTTATGGTATCGGTATACTCCATTGACTTTTATGAAATCGGTTGGTATGCCTTGGAATGGGTCTATCAAGTTTTTGTTACTAGAACAATACCATTACACTAACAATATTTTTGAGGTATTAATTACAATCTGTCAGCAGCGAGCGCCCTCTATCATCACTTACTTGAGTAACGTGCGCTCTACTTCATCCCTTGCGTCTTAAGTATCCCCCGTTATCTGCTTGTAACGCCTGGGCGCACCGGTGATTGTGCGAGGGGCGTCAGCGCTTACACCTGTACTGAAAATTTTATTATCCTGATCATCTTTGATGATCTTGCACACTCCTTTATTATCCGCATAAAGGTGTACTCTCACGTAGGCATGAAATGGCTTAATTTGGCGCATGCCCAGTCGAGTTCCCCTAGACTAAGGCTGGTCGTCCACTGCAAGCGATTTCGAGAGGCGCGATAGGAGCGTAAACGAACGAATTTGCGCGACAGATCCAAATGAATGGAATTCTAGGTACCCTCGTCGACTGGCAGCGAGTTCATACGGGTGATTTCGAGAGGATTCGAGCGGCGCAATCGTATCCCGATCACTTTGGATCTGCCGCGTCTATACGCTCGAAAAGAGGAGCTATCCGTCGGCAAGTGGAATGTATGGTTTGTGAACGGAATATTTGTTGAAGCTCGTTGTTTATTGTTGGTGAATTTTAGATGGATCAGATTGAAAGGTTAATGAATGTTGTCGTTTTTCTTACATTAAACTCACATCCAGAAGTTCTGTAGGTGTATAGTAGCCTATCTGAAGTTGGACTCTTTGGCAATAATCGGCTGTATAGCATTCCAAATATAATCAATCCAGCGTGTTTCGCCATTATCTCGGGTTTTATAGCTCTTATTATTTCAATATCTATTATCAATTTGTTTTTTTAGTCTCCGACCAATTTTATTCCGAACATTTTTCTATATGCTCAAGTGTTTTTGGCCCAAACGTACTGTAATGATTCAACTAAATTTCAATCAATCTCATATGCAGAACGATCTTTTCGATCACAAAATAAACACAGTTTTTTCTTTATAAAACGCTACGGATTTTTACTAGTGACCTGTTTTCTAAAATGCGCATGCACTTCTGCAAAAGTTTAAGAATTTCTGAATATCTGTGTCACCATCATTTCTTTCGATGTTTGCAGTTTTTAAAGTTTTGAAGTCACGTTCTAGATACATTAATAACATATTTCTCTTCTGAAGGTGACTTTCACAGTTAAAATTCAAATCAGCCATAATTTCGAAGTTTCACATCGTTTGTTTTCGAAGTACCCAGGTCATCAACATTCACACTTAAACTTCCATTCCAGTATTATAAATGAGTATACGATAATAATCATTTATTATCAAGATGGTGAATTTTTTCCGATAATTTCATTTTTTCTTAATTTGAATCTACCTTAGCTCAAAAATTTTCCCCATTCCGTAGCTAACATATGCCTGATCAAGTGAGATTTATCCTTGAAATGAATTATTAATTCTAAATCCATTCCGTATCACAATTTCTTCAATAAACAAGGAAATCTGAAGTAAAAATCCTCATACCACGCAAGAACAAGAACGAACCGAAACCTCGCGAACTATCTGCCAGTGGACGACCTCGAAGCCTGAGACCGCTTCGGTCGTAAAAGCTCCTCGGCGATCGTAAAACGCGTAGCTCATAAAAGCCCCAAATCGCTTCCAGTGGACGGCCAGGCTAAGCCAGGACCAAATGTGACACTCGCAAAGAGGTTGAAGCTATCTTGATAAGATTGAAATTATTATAGAGGGGTGGGTGTATAAGCTCAAGAAATGTACAAGCAAATAAGAACATTACACACCATGATTTCTCAGAATAGATCTCACAGAAATGTAGTCTGTGTTCTTATTTTTCTATTGCTTGATCTATGCCTTCAACTTTAACTGTATATAAATTAAGCTTTCTTCACCCAATCCACGTTACACACTTTATGTCCTTTTCTAGTTTCTATCCATGCAGTCTTCAATCGATGTTGCCAGATTGAGCACTTCAATCTCCTAAATTTTTTTTTCCTTTTTAGGTAATTGAAGGTTGAAATTTTCAGTGTGAAATGTGACGTTTTGAAGATATTTCATAAATGAAGGAAATGCCCCATTATTCTCTTGTTATTGACCGAGTTCGTTGAATATATTACAGTTTGACCCTCTCTATTCTATAAAATACATTTTGTACTTGATTTCCTACATTTTGCTTTCAGCAACAGGGATTTAATTCTCCGAACGATGCCAAACCGCAGGTGATTTCTAACCAATTTGTTCGTCAACAAGCAACACCTCCAACACCAGCAGCAGCAGTTGTACCACAATCGCCGGTGGAGCAAAAACCAATCGTTCAGCAGATGGAACAAATTCAGAGCAAACCTGACGATGTTCAGAACGGCGAAGAAGGAAAGAAGGATCCTACTGAAAAGAAGAGTTGGATGAATCGTAAGCTATATTTTTTAATTATTGAACTACATCAGATGTTGATGAAAAGGAGACCTTTGCACTAATGCCCTTACGCACTTGTTCAAATTCGTAACAGACACAGTTACTCATTCAGGTATTGATCACAAGCAACGCAGCTTTGCTTCGTTATAGAATGATTCTGTAACTATATGATCCTCACTAATGTCTAAGTAGCCATCAATACGTTACATTATCTTACGATATACTTTTATTGCCTTCAACGTACCACGTCTTGAATGATGAATTTAATTATTATAACAACTGGCATATACTGATTGAAGTCAAAAACTTAGGAAAATGGTAACATAATAAAATACACTACAAAAATAATACACAGTGTTTCATCTTTTATCTTTGGATTTAGAATCATCAGTAGCATCTATTCTATATTATATAAGGTTTGTTCATTGTACCTACTTGAACTACACTAACTGTTTTGTTGTAAACTTGCACTCTGTTCGTTGCGGAAATATTGGGAGTCAGTGTAGTTGCATATTACGTGTGCAGTGCATAGAGTGAGGTTATCTGCTGTTATGGTTATGCTTGAATATAATTCATAATCATCGACATGTGTTGTCGTCTCTGGTTTCTGGTTGGACATGTTCGTGTGGATATTTTTGGAAATAAATTTTCATCATATCGTTATTTAAAATGGAATTTTTTTTTCCGTGACGACTTGAGAAAAGTATTAAAATTTTTACTGGGTATATGTACTACAACCTCAGAGTAATGAACAACATAGAAGGACTACGCAGTTTTTCGGTGTCTGCAACATCCTTTTGTCGACGAAGTTAGATTGTGATATATTTGGAAATGCGCAATGATATCTTATTGTAGTTGTATATTAAATGAAATAAAAAAATATTAATTCTTGGTTAAATATGGAATTTTTCTTCAGTTTCGAATTTGTGGTGAGAAGAATTCTTACCCTTTTCAGTATCTACCTGCTGAAATCCAAGCGTTGGCAATGATGCCGCATTAACAGTATACCGCCGGTCAATCTGTTATCCGTTGTTTTGGTGAGTTTCTAACGAGTTTTTAGATATTTCTAGCTGTTTACTTCAATATTTTTTGAATTATTACAATACTTTAATTCACTATGGGACGTAAGAAGTGTGTTGTTTGTGGAGAATCTCGTGAATTGAGTGAAATATCGTTTCACAAGTTGGTAACTGCTTTGTTAAAAAGTTTGTTTTGATTGCGGTCAAAGTGTCAAATTTTGTATCATATATTGCGGATAGCAATCGCCTTCTAAATATGACGTATGCTACCTTTATGTTTGTTACTCTGAGAGTACAACACATTCTGAAAGAAACTACATAGAGATTCTAAATTTGTAGAGAATGTTGGAGGATTCATACGGAAATCGTTCAGATTAAACTGTACGAACTCGCAAAGGCTCCTGCCAATTCGACGTCTTCGCTTATTTAAATTTTCCATGAGTAATATCAACGTAAAAAAAAATGCCCCATCTATTTGACAAAAATGATAAGCAATTTCCTTCTAAACAGAAAATTACAGGTACGAGTCAAAAATGAAGTATCGGAAGAATTTACACCATAACAAGGTCTACCACAAGGCTTGCCGCTCTCTCCGATACTTTACAATTTGTTCTGCTGTGACATGTACAGACAACACAAAGACAGTAACAAGAACATCAACAAGCACGCATACATTCTTCAATTTGCTGATGACACAACATACAACCCAACCCAGCAAAATCCAAATTCATCATCTTCAACCACAAAATCAAAGCCAACTCTCCCAATATAAAACTTGGAAATGACAGAATTACTCCAACAGATTCATGCAAGTACTTGGGCATACAGATTAACAACAAGATGAACTTCAGAGCACATTTAACAATTCAAAAGAAAACAGCTATCACACGAGCGGGACATTGTAGGTCTCTAACTTATAAAAACAAAGGAATCAGCAGTAAAACAGCAAGTATGATTTACAAAATGATATGCAGACCTTTATTGGACTATGGACATACAGTATTTTCAAATACAACAAAAACAGCTCTAAATATAATTGAGGTGGCGGAAAGAACTTGCTTACGAAAAATCACAAAACTGAGACATCCCAACAATCCACTCTATAACCCATCCAATCAACTTTTATATCAGATAACGGAAATTGAACCAATACTGGAAAGAATGCAAACACTCAGCAAGAAATTCATCACAAACCAAAATAATATCAACCTAATCGAGCCGTTGTTACACCACTACAATAGAGAATCTACACCAAAGGCAAAGTTGCCAGCTTTGCCACTTTTCGAACACCTGAAATCCCTAGAATAACAGTCGTTATTGTTCAACAATATGTAATAATTCCTAACTGAATTGTAATATAAAATTGTATATAACTGGCTGGAAGACTGCGGTCGATGGCCATTTGATTGCAAGATCAATAAATTTAGTTTCTCTCTCTCTATCAACGTAATAACTATCATTCTTATTTCCAGGCAAGATCCCAAAGAAAGAAAAGATAAGGAGGCGAAACCAGAGACTGAGTAAATTGCTTCAACCGAAGAACGCTCTGATGATTCTCCATGAGCTTGTGAAAAATCCCATTTTCAATGTTGTCGAAGCTCAAGGTCAATACAAGGCTGTCCTAGCGGTAGCTGGTGTGGAACATGTTGGTTTCGGTAAGTCGATGTTCCTTTGGATTTGCTAGATCGAGAAACAAATTTTATTATGAGAGATTATCTTCATTGATTCATCAGCAACTTTTTCTGTTTGATTCTTCATCATGATCTCACATGGTATTATGAACTTAAAATTGATGACTTCTTTAGGATGAAAAAACAGTGGCGTGCAGTTTTCAGGAGCTGCGAAAAAGTTTTTCAAATTGAATATTATTGAATTTTTGGAATTTATTTTTTGTGATTCCAGAATTTAAACATGTTACCTTCATCCCATACTGTTTTTGTTCTATTGGACTGTTGACGACCTAATAAAATTGTCATTTTCACAGCTCATTTGAAATATATTATCTTACATACTTGTAAATTTAAAAAACATCTAGTCAAACCAAATACATACTTTTAAAATTCAATATAGAAAATTTCAAAAAGCACTGCCGTGAAGGCAGCAACTTTTGCGCGCATGTTCAATGTAGATGACCGCATCAGCAACGAATTTGAACGTGCGCGCAAAAGCTGCTGCCTTCACTGCAGTGCTTTTTGAAATTTTTTTCTGATGAATTACTGGATTTCAATTCGATCTGATCTGTATTTTTGGAAATATTGGAAAAATAAAATTTTGATTGGGTATATCTACGGAATCATTGGGCGGATTTTACCCATTCACGAATTCGACCTTCGTAATTAAGCCCCAAACCTACTCTACAAATATCGAGTTTCTAAGTCGTTTCTTCCGGAAGTTATTGTGTTTACGGTCAGCCTAACGGCCGACTGCGTAAACACAATAACTTCCGAAAGAAACAACTTAGAAACTCGATATTTGTAGAGAAGGTTTGGACCTTAATTACGAAGGCCGAATTCGTGAATGGGTAAAATCCACCCAATGATTCCGTAGATATACCCAATCAAAATTTTATTTTTCCAATATTTCCAAAAATACAGATCAGATCGAATTGAAATCCAGTACTTCATCGAAAATAACAGTTCGAAGTTTCATACAGAATTTAATGAGGACGATATGAGAAAATCATAGAAATTTTTTTTTCAAATTGTTCTAATAACACGATTATCACGAAATTTTGCATAAAGTTGTCTTTCAGCATCTTAAAACTAGCTGTGGAGTTTAATCAGGACTGAATCAGTATTTCTCGAGTTATACCGAGAAAATCAACGATATCGAGAAGAAAACCTCGAAATTTGACATATTTTTTCCCGATATCTCCAAAACTCATGATCGAATCGAACTGAAATTTGGTACACTGCTGTGAAATATGAAGCTCAAAGTGTGGGTAGAATTTTTTTTTTGATATGATGAATGTTTTCCAGAAAAATAAAATTTTTGTAAAATAATTTCGAAAAATTTTTTTTTTAAATTTACCGACAATATGATCCTGACGAAATTTGGCTCAAAGTTGCGCGTCGTTATACTCCACCAAACTGCCAAGTTTGAATTCAATCGCTTGAGTAGTTTCTTCAAGTGCCTATAACTCCGAAACTAGTCGACCGATTTGGCCCATTAACGAACTTAACCGCGGCATTCTGATGCGCAACCTATCCTGAAAGTTTCAAGTAGCTAGCTTGCTTCTGTCGACAGTTATCGTGTCTACGGACGGCCGGCCGGACAGAATCAATTTTGACACCGGATTCGTCATCAGTGAGTCCAACCTAGTCGATTGAGACCATTTTCGGCTCAATCATCCAAAATTACAGACATTTGGACAAAACGATAGCACGCTGTTCCCCTAGAACATGCGCGCAAAAAAGATAGTAAGTTATAGATATGAATTTTTGAAATGAGGAAAAAAAGATCATTTATAAAACTGAATGGTGCACAATCAGTTATTTAATAATTGATTTATGCTGTTATATTTCAAATGCCTTTTCTGTTCAATTCAAATTTCTCCTCACAAGGAGCAGTGCTACCTGTTTTAATCCATTATCAGGCAGCTTTACAACTTGTGAAATATAAAAGTTTCTAAGACGTTCTTTGGTTATTTTCTATATGATCATGGTGTTGAAGGAGCGAACAGAATCGATAAAACAGAGAGATGAAACTGGATTCAAAACGATTACAAGATCATGTTCGAAATAATTGATTCACATCAACATTTTTCAATTTTTATTTTATCAAACATGACTGTTAATCATTACTGCTGTATTCAATGATAATGAGGTATTGAAACGATGAGCATGCCAGATGTCAAAATACTGTTCGAATGAGTATCCCTCATTCTAAAAAACATACTTTCTTATTCTTGAATTTCTATCAAAGTTTCCCTCTAACCGATGATTGAGAGCATGGAAACAGCCATCTACCATTACTTTAGTTAATTCTAGTGTTTTTAAGATTAACATCTCACTGAACTCGTGATTAATTTATTTTATTTTCTTAAATATATCTAATCGAATACATACATTATATCTCAATTTGATTGAACCTGTATTTTTGGAAATACAGTGACATGTTTCGAAGGTAACTCAATGGCATTTCAAAAATGATCTACACTTGACCGTTTTTATTGGTACTTCGCTAATGTTTTATTCTGAAGAAGATTGCAACAACAAATTCAGTAAAATTATGGCATCTGGAAGTTTTTTCCACACGTGGGATTTGAAGGTATTTTAGCACAAATACTGTTATTGGAATTATCAGTAAAAAATTTCACCATTTAATTTGCTATTGCAACTTTTGGTAGTATATTTATTGTACTCTTTTTTTTTTATCGGAAGTACTGCAAATAGGTCAACTGTATAGCTTTGATCAATCACAGAATGCTAAAGAGAAGAAATTGAAATGGAGCTCTCCAGTCGAAGAAATGTACCCCAAACCAAACTGTGACGTAGTTTGTCCTTATTGGCTTTCGACCTGTCAGGGCGGTTGCTGTATTATGTAGTTCCATTCCATCGTTAAAAAACTGAAAAATTTTCCACATGGAGTCAGCAGAGTGGTTGCCTTTCCATGGCCCACTTAGCGTTACACCTGTGGTAAATAAATGTTTCTGAACAACCGTTCAGAAGTTGCTGTTTTAGCTCTTCTTTATTGGAAATCCAGAAGCTAGTATCTCTGAGAGTTGGCCTATAATGCATCTTGTGTATAGGCCTTGGTGGAGGTACAAACATATGTACAAGATGAAAAACAGATTTTAATACAGTTGATCGTTACACGAATTTGAATTTACTGTACACAGGATACCTACGTTCTAGTTCACAATTCTGATTCTCGTTTCAGATACAGAGTTAAATTAATTTTGTTGAATACTATACTGGAAATAATTTGTCTCAAGGAAGTAACTAGTCTGCCAGAGTGTAGTTTCCTTAGATTGATAAAAGATCATAAATAGGTCCGATGCCATGTAAACATTATATTTTTTGCTGTCTAGTTTATATTCACATCGGCTATTAACGAAGATCGACGAATGGTCAGATTCTTTATCCTCAATGTTAGGTAGAAATATATTGATGCATTTATTCAATTTTAAACCATCACAGGTGTTATATTCTTTTCCAAAATGGTGGAAAAACATCTCCCAAGCCTAAGACATAATTTCGATTTCAACTGAGAAGATGCAAGGAATTCTGAAAATTTAGAGCAGTTAAATAAACCACTGTTTTAATTATCTGCGCATCAATCTTCTTTCCATTCAGCATCAGGATTATGTTTCTTTTTTTCCTCATTTTTCTGAGGTATTTCCTAATTACTTTCAATATCGACAAAAAAGCTTTTGAAGTTTTCCACATGGAGTTAACAGAGTATCCGCCAAATCATAGCATACTCAGTTACACCTGTGGTAAATGAAGGTTTCTGTAACTTCTTCATTGGAAATTCAGAATAAGTATCTCAGAGTTGGCCTACACTATTTTGTTGTTTGTTAGTAGGCTATGGTGTGGTACAACATTGGAAGTGTTTGGGAAATTATCGGAACTCTACTTAAAACCTGTCCAATTTTTTGCACACAGAAGAGATTTTTTAATGATTAATGACTCATCGGATTATCAACGCTTGAATTTAACATTCAATGAGAGACTTTGGTCCAAGTTGTCAATCTAAAAATTTTCCATCATTTGGCAACCGAAATAAGGGAGTTCATTTATGGAACATGTCTTATTTAAACTATGTACATTGGGATTACTGACGAAATCAGGAGCTCATACACAACTTTCAGCCAATCAGGCATCATTAAAAATATCGATATGTAAATCACTTGGTGCGAAGAAGCGAAACGCAGTTTACGGATATTTATAAATAACGCGAACCTCGACATGACGATTTTTTTCTGAAACTCCCACTCCCCAGTAGTGGGAAGTTTTCAACATTTTAGGGTTTGTAACTTTGACCGAAGTCTCCCCAATAAGAGTAATAGTTTTTATATTTTTCTCCACTTTTCGTGAATACGTCACTGAAGTTGATTGTGTTTTGCCAAACTGCAAATCACCACATGGAGTCAGCAGAGCAACTGCCATTTCATGGCTTACTTAGCGTTACACCTGTGGTAAATAAAGTTTTTCTGCACGATGGTCTGAGAAGTTGCTGTTTTAGCTCTTCTCGATCGGATGTTCAGTAATCGGTACCTCTGAGAGTTGGCCTGTAATGCAAACTTGCGTATAGGCCATGGTGTTGGTACAAACATATATACATCTTGAAAATTTTGAGTAACCGCCAGATTATTATCATTTAATTAATTTACCAGCGTCGTTTCCTCACTGGTAGAGGATTAAACCACAGCCGTCTCTAGAAATAGCCTGGAACACAGTTTGACAACGCCGCATGAAACCGAAACAGAGAGGCCGGCCGCTTGAACGCGTAGTACGTGAATATGAATGCAAAGCTTCACTTTTCACTTCGTCAAACTAATTTAATGACTTTATTTTCGAAAAATACCTGAAACAATAATATAATTATGCCCTACTTGGTCAATAAATCGAATAGCATCGTTCATTTCTTCTCAACAATCGTGACATGACGTTGAAACTCGAGTAATGACATTGAAGTTGTTATTCAATTTATTGTTCAGCAAGAACCACGGGAAGGTGTAGGGCCATCTCTCGCCAAAATAACATAAACTTAAATAAAATTCTCAAAACTAAAATATATTCTAAAACTTAACAATAGATATTTGTTCGACTAGGGCGAATGAAACGTTGTTATCATCGAATTAAGGTTTCTAACTTTTTGTTCTTCATCAGTGGCGAATTTTTACTATCTCCCAGATTTTTCCGCTTTTTATTTTTTTCAGCAATAACGTTATTATTTCTATTTTTGACGTAATTATTCAGGAGCAAATTCGCGAAAATTGAACATAATGAATTTAGAATAAATTTCGAATTCAAACCACAACTACAAGTTTTTATGAATTCTGAATAATAAGAGTCCAATTCAATGCTATGAACAGTAAGTTCACATAAAATACATTTTTGATCCCGACTCTGCAAAAATTTCGATAAAACCACTTCATCATTGAAAATATATTTTAAAATTGAACACATATGTACGAGAATGAAATTGACAGAATCTGTGGCTATTGACAAACCGTTTCGTTGTAAATTGTCGAAATATTCATTATTAATTTTTGACCCCTTATCTGCTCTTTATCAATGAAATGCACTCGTTGCATGAAAGTTTTTTCGAAATTGAATGAGCGGCATAGCCCGACATATATTAAAGACGGCTGTGATTAAACTAGCAATTGAAAAGCCTTATGTTCAATCCCAGCTTAGAAAATAGATCAACTTGACGAACATTATCGGTCACCATTCACTGTTGTGTGAACAAAACAGTGCTGTTTCAAGGGTAGTAAAAAGACACTAGCTATGTTCGCGGGTCTGATTCCGAACCAGTTCCGTACCGAAGGCATGCGTACTTCGAGGAAGAGCTTTCGTGCGTCGCACAATTCCGAACTAGTAGTTACGGTTCTTCCTAGTTCTGTGTTCGTGGTTTACATCGATTCTGTACCAAGTCGATTCCGAACCGGTCCTAGCAGTTCCCGCACTGTTGGAAGAACTAGTGGTTCTAGATTAGTTATAACCAAATTTGGGCGACAAATCAGTAAACATTAGCTTATATAATAATTTGAACAAGCAATTATTGTACATATACAGGGTGATTTTTTTAAGTGTTTCATTAGAAGTTTTCGAGGAAGGAATTGTAATACAGATTCAAGATTTTGGATTTTCGTTTTAGAGAACATGAACTTTAATTGCAAAATATTTTCAAGCGGAATCTACTTCCGGTTTCACCGGAAACGAATGTAACTTCGTTATTTCAAATGCAACACCCTGTATATTTTTACATATTCGAATTCTTCGTTTAATTTTACACTGATTTGATGTATGATATGTGCAACCACTCAAGCGGTTTTTGAATTATAACCTGATTATCAAATTTTTTGAAAAAAAGGTTGTCACAGATTAGTGTCCATATCTTCAAAATCCTTCATTATAAGAATTACGAAAGTAGAACAAAAGAAAGTACGCTGATACTGTTTCTTGTATAACTTATGAGGAAATATTATACAGGGTGTCTGAAAAAGGGCCCCAAACTAAAAGGTAGGTACTACAATAAATTTTCAAAATGTTGGCCGCGTACCGCCATACATTCATCAATTCTTCTACGAACTCCATCTGATGTAGCTTTTCTTATTTGTTCAGGTGGTAATCCCCTTAATGCAGCCCTCACCCTCGCTTCAAGTTCTTCCTTTGAGTCAATGTTATTTTTGTAGACCTCTGATTTTATAGTACCCCATAAATAAAAATCAAGGGGTGTTAGGTCTGGAGAACGAGGGGGCCACTCTAATGGACCATTTAGTCTGATCCACCTCTCTCCGAACATTGCGTTCAGTTCGTTAGTGACAGGTCTTGTGCAATGTGCCGGTGCTCCGTCTAATTGGTACCAGCAATGGAACATCAGATTTAGAGGTAATTCTTCCAAAAAAAGGGAAACCACCGATCTTAGGATTTCCAGATACCTTTGTCCGGTTAAATTCTCATTATAAATATGAAAAGATAGTTTATCATCCATCAACATGCAAAACACATTAAAACCAAACCTATGTTGATGGTTTTTCTGATAAATCAAATGTGGATTTGCATCCGCCCAATAATGATTATTTCTTGAATTTAACACTCCATCCTGTGAAAATCTGGCTTCATCTGTCCAGATAATTTTTTTCAAAATTTGGGGATCAGCGTTCAGCATTCCAGTAAGGTTCTCGCAAAATACAGTTCTTCTCTGATGATCTCCATTTACCAGTGCCTGACCTTTATGGAATTTATAATTATGCATATTGGCATTTTTGAGCACTTTTTGACACGACGAATATGAAACTTCTAATTCCTGTGCTACCTGTCTGATGGAACCTCTTGGATTTCCGTGAATATGTCCTAGAATATTTATTTGATTTTCTTCATTACCTGTTACTGTTTTCACACGATTCCGTTTTGGGTTAATGCTTCCACTACGGAGAAAATTGTTTTGATACCTCCTGAACTTTGATTTTGTTAAAGGTGGTAAATGTGGGTTTCTTTCGTTGAAAGTTCTGACTGCCCTTTCTAATATTTTGTTACATTCACCGTAAATGAAGAACATATTTAATACATCACTGTTACTGTAATTCTGATTTTGCATAGTGCCCGATTAATCAAACAAGTATAAATGACAGTTCTCAAAAATGCATTATAAATGAACAGACATAGCCTTCTTGAAAATTTCTATCCTAATAAATCTATGGTTAGACTAAGAAACCTTGATTTATTCCCGAAATTCGAATTTTATTTAATTACGGCGAAATTACTGATTTTAGAGGCATGGAATGTTGGGGACACTCTAAGTAGTTTTTGACGGGCAATCGATTGGAATTACAAAATTATAGGGTTGCCATTTGAAAAAAGTGAGATTTCATAGTTTTATTGAGTCTCAATTTGGGGCCCTTTTTCAGACACCCTGTATAATATTTCCTCATAAGCTATACAAGAAACAGTATCAGCGTACTTTCTTTTGTTCTACTTTCGCAAAAAGAAATTCTTATAATGAGGGGTTTTGAAGATATGGACACTAATCTGTGACAACCTTTTTTTCAAAAAATTTGATAATCAGGTTATAATTCTAAAACCGCTTGAATGGTTGCACATATCATACATCAAATCTGTGTAACATTAAACGAAGAATTCGAATATGTAAAAATATACAGGGTGTTGCATTTGAAATAACGAAGTTACATTCGTTTCCGGTGAAACCGGAAGTAGATTCCGCTTGAAAATATTTTGCAATTAAAGTTCATGTTCTCTAAAACGAAAATCCAAAATCTTGAATCTGTATTACAATTCCTTCCTCGAAAACTTCTAATGAAACACTTAAAAAAATCACCCTGTATATGCAATTATTTTTAGTTTGACGGTAAAATATATGACTACAAATATATAAATAAATATATAGGTTATATTTTGCTCTTCTTGAAATCGGCTGTCACGATTTGGATGGAATTTTGAATTTTTCGTGAAAACGTAATTTTACACAAAAATATATCGATAACAGCTCTGAGGCGCATGTGGATCCCCATGTTCAGACAGCGAACTGTATTTCAAGTTAGTTATAGTTTTTTTTATTCAGAAGAAGACTTTTCATGATAGCTGTTCCCGAGCGATGTTTTGAATCTCGATCGTAAAAGCGATCAAGATCAAAGAATTACTGCTAATTGTTGAAATGCTTAAAAGTAAAGGATAGTTTGAAGAAGTAGTGCCTTGCGCTTTACTCAGGTCTATTTTAATGGTTCTTTTCGGTTCCATAAACGTTCGTGCTGAAGGGAATCCGGAATTGGTTCAGAACTAGACATGCGCACTGTGACGATTCTGGGTGGGTAAGGAGTTGGTTCAGAATTGGTTCGTTATCCGACCCGCGAACATAGCTACTAATAAATTCTACAAAGAACCCTACAGATATTTCCAACTAAAGCCGGGTCCAGATGAGTGTAATGCGAACAGCGAATGCAATAAATCACAGGGAGTTTAATGGTTCGAGGCAGCGTTTGTTCTGCTCCATCAGGACTCCGTTTTCAACAATGCCTTTGAATGTATTATTCGAGGCTGAGCTCGAATGCCGTCCACAATATTCGCCGAAACGTTTATCAAATTTTATTGCATTCGCTGTTCGGATTATACTCATCTGGACCCGGCTTGAGACAGTAACATACTTGTTGTGAACTTATCGAAATTTTTCTCCTTAACTTCAAATGATTTTGATATTTCAATGGGCTCTTGTTGAGGATTTTCGTTACGGAGGTCATTGTTCAAACTTTCCAACCAGTGTTAGCAGGTAATGGTCGATTCCTGGCTTACTTAGCTTTACACCTTTGGTAAACAAAGTTTTCTGTCAACTTTTTCAGAGTTGCTGTTTCAGCTCTTTGACTTGTGATAATCAGAGTTATACCAGAGTTGGTTTTTACTCTTCCTATGTGTAAAGGTCTGGAACTGGTACAAACATACTAAAAATCAGAGCTCTAAAAAAAAGGATCGGATAAGTTAGTTTTTGATAGTTACTTATTAAACTTCCTTTTTGAGGAGAGATGAAATCATATTTGAGTTTCTGTAAGGGTTTGGAGTTTTGTAAGGATTAGTTTAGGAAATAGAATATGTATGCTCTAATTTTAAATAGATATCTTCTTAACACAACACACTCAGAAAACAACAAACAATAACTAAAAAAATTATGTATTGATATTGAATATCACCTAGCATGGAGTCTGTCTTAGTTGTTTTATTGATCTGAGGCAAAATACACCCATTTGAAATATTATTTTCCAGTTATTTCCAAAAATACATATCATAGTTTCGTAGTGTAAGATGAAATTGCGGAAAAATAAATTAAAATCTCTCCATGAAAATAGCTGTGTTGAACAATGAAGACAAATATTACTCAATAACTATATATCTTCACAACAATAAATTTTTTTTTTTTTTTATGTTGTCAAATGTTGAATTGTGAACATTACTTGTTGTAGGTAAAAGCAAGGCAGGCGCCAAAAACGTTGCATCCGAAAATGCGATAAAACATATTCTCAGAACTAGGAGTGTTGGAGCCATGGACTTGAGTTCAGAGGATGGTGGTACAGAAAAGATGGACACATTTGATGCCGATGAAAGTCCTGCAGATGCTCCATTACCTTGGCAGCAAGTTGCTTCATTTGCTTTATACAAACTTTTTGACTCTTGGGGTGAAAACCCTGTTGTCCCTAAGGTAATTTGCTCCCGCTTTAATCTGCTTTTTTGATTAGAAATTCGAAAGGAACATTCTGAAATTATTTTTAGTCGTTTTTTGAAATTTCAATTCATTTCCATTGGGTTTAAAAAAAACGTAAATCATTGTTGAATAGGTCTCTTGCATTATCAACGGAAACAAAAATTCTATCCGTAAAAATACAAAAAAAATTTAATCGCCGTCAAAAATTCCCATTTTCGACGGGAAAATTATCTTAGATTTGGCCCCATATCGATCGATTATCTGAAATAATGTGGACCAAAGTGATTTCGGATAATCGAAATTTCGGTTGATCCGATTTTTTTTTGGGAAATAGGAGTTTAGGATGCGTATATACTTAGATCAACTTAAAAACATTTATGAAATATTTTACTTTAATTTATGTATTGATTTAAAAATAACATCAACAGATAATCTGTTTAATTTTTTTCAACATAGTATGTATATAAATGTCTAACTATGTACAGTAGAATCCGCTTATAATGACATTGAAGGGAAGTCATACTAACCGGATGTCATATAGAGTAAAATCTTTGAAAAATTGAGGGATTTCAAATGTTTGGTATGATTGAGTTTGATAAACAGAAAAACCACTAATCTAACAAAATATCACAAAAAAGTAAGGAAAAACACCAGGTCATCGGCAATTTTAACTGATACAATGTTGAGTCTAAATTTGAAACGACTAAACCAGCTCGCAGAACAATTGGGATTGCTCATGATGTAAATAACATGGTGTGCTCATGTGTATTCAAAAGTGACGCCAGCTAACTGAAACTATGAGAATTTATAGCACAGAATATGTATTCTCATGAAAATTAAAGTTGCTGACTTCCTGACGTCACTTTTGAATGCAAATCACACCATGTTTTTATATAATGATATTGCTAATACCAAAACAAGAGAAAAAACCTGTAAAATAGGTCACGAGCAGTTTTGACAGTTGGGAGAGACTGGACGACCAACAATAACCTAAAATGCATTGTTTACTATGGGAAAAAGCGATTTGGCTCGTGATTTTGTATGAATTTGGACATTTTGGACTGAAATATTCACTATTGCATTATCTAGGAACTATATTCAAAGTACTTGATATCTTGTAACAGCTGTACTAAACTTTCGGAATTTTTCGATTAAATACAATTCTTGCTGGTTGATGCTGTTGTTGCATGTTGCTTGGTTTAGTAAGGCAGGAAATACAATTTAAAACCTGAGTTTTTTTAAGTGATCAAATCGATGAAAACTACCAATGAGTTGTTGAAGTATTTTCATTTGAATGGTAGGAACCTACCGGATGTGGAGAGGAACTCAATTTATCCATTACAAAAGAGAGAAATAGGAAAATTCCATCGGTTCTGAAAGGGAAAATAATATCTTCTGAATTAATTTAATAAAGAACTGCGCTCTAAAACGAAAATTCACAGAATAAATGTTACTTTGCAACTTGTCAGTTATCTCGGCAAAGAACATAGGATGGAGATTAATCTATATAATCACTAAAACTTGAAATAGATAGAATTGATACATACCATTGACATCCAGGTATGCAATGACATCGAATTTCGATCTGATTATCATGTTTAGTCGAGTAATATCATGTACGTATTTTGGTCGGGCATACCGAACGATTTGGGGTATGGAATATTTGAAAACTCATAAGTTCTTAATAAGCATTTCTTTATTACTTGACAAGACAGGATTTATAAAAGATATTTCCATTCAAGTATTCAATGCAGTCAAATTATTAGCTGATTCTCACTTAAGGTGCAGTATACAACACACAAAAAGACTGTTGACTGAAGTAACCAAAGCTCTGTTTATTTGCCTGTTTATGAAATCATGGACTAATTTCATTTTAAGTACACCAAATTTATACTATCCTTTTCAAAAAAAAGTGAATATATCAATCCAAAATTCTCAAATGAATACGAAATCATGAGAGATATCGCTTTTTCCCATAGTAAACAATGCATTTCAGGTTAATGTTGGTCCTCCAGTCTCTCCCAACTGTCAAAACTGCTCGTAACCTATAGGGCCGCTGACAGGTACTCCTTTGTTTCTTGTGATTTTAAACCACTGAAGACTTGATAGACATTCTCTTGCCATGACTTCCAATTCTTCTTTGGCTTCAAAACATTCGAATTGAACGATTACTTAATCTGGTCCTTGTTTTTACAAATAATTGAAAACATCGCATGGGGGTACGTAGTTTCGCGAAAACTATGTCCGATTATAGTGACCACTCACTATAATTTCTTCAAACTGGTTCATAATAAACGTCATGTCAATATAAGCGAAGTCATCTTATCCGACCGCTGTTTTATGGAGCTTTATATGGATACCAAACTTCTCACTGCAATCACGTCATATTAAGCGGTTGGTCAATATAGCCGGCGTCATAATAAACGGATTCTACTGTACATAAATTCATAAAAACATGTGAAATGAAACTTTAATACATATAGACTTGTAACGTTAATACATATGTACTTGTAACCCTCTGTCGGCTAAGCAAAACAATTCTCATTTTAGAACTTTGTATTGCCGTGATATCTCTGGGGGAACCACCTAGCAGTATAGGTAAATCCCAGGCGCGTCTCTTATGAGAATTTTTTCGATTTATCAGGATTTTTGTTTTCGAATAAACCGGATTTCGGATAATCGGGATTGTACTGTATTGGCTTTTCAACCTGTCAAACATTCGCGCCTTCAGTGATATATATCGGGTTATATCCACTCTCTCCCTCTTCTCGTGTACTTTTCTCTCTAGCAAGCCAATAGAAAGCGTCGGTTGTATCGATTGGAGAATAGTGCAATAACGAGTGCTTGCGTCCTGATTTCACCATTTTTAATACCGAATTATTCAAAATCATCGAGTTTCGTGTAACATTATGATTTTATATCGAGATAGAATGAGAAAATCATAGAATATTATAATTCCTGTTACATGCAGGTGACCTATTATATGAAACACCCTCCCATAAATACCAATTTTTCTTTTTTTAGGAGGAACTACAACCAAAAAAAATTAACTCTGCTAGGAAAATGCCTGAGAATCCTTCAACACTGAACCCCATTATGGTGATCAATCAGATGTACCCAAATGCTCAGTTCGAAGAACTGGAATCAACTGGCACAACTCCTAACATCATGTTCAAACTTCAATGCAACATTGATGGGCAAATTTTCGAGGGAACTGGTGAGTACAAACTCCATTTCACGTATATTTCACTCTATTCAATACTATCTGCTGCACAGAAAAACTTAGACTTGAAATTCTTCGAATAGGTTGAGATCAAATCCACTGATTGGTTTCAAATATATAACCATCTGAAAGTATTCTCTTCGGTAATACCGACGCGGAAGTTCATGCAAAATTTCGTTAGAATAGCGTGTTATGTCGATTGTAGTCTGTACCTGGATGGTAACAGCTCTGTCAATAACTGAGAATGAGAAAGCTGCAATGAAAGACTGATCCAAGATACCAACCCAAAAAATGTGAAAATGTGCTCTTTTGGGAATGGGCAATTTCAGAACAAATGGTCGTGTTGATCCCAATATTGACATTTGTAAAAATAATGTCTGATTGACTGTAAGTTGTGTTGGGGCTTCTGATTTTTTTCACGTTAATGTAGTTTATATAGGATATGTTCAATATTTCGACTTTGATACTTACGTTGCTGGTAGTTCTTTCTCCAGTTTGATTGACCAACTTCGGTAAATAACGTTTTTTCAGGAACCAACCAAACATTTCATATTCCCGGCACCGAGGACTTACTACCGAAATAATTTTTTTTTTAACATATCCTACATTGAAAATCAAGGGCTTAAACAACTTCCAGCCAATAAGCATGATCTTGCGCCGAAAGCTATTGCGCACATGTTCTTTGGACTATCCACACCTCCCATTGCCCTGAAAGTTTCTTATCTGAAAAAATTGTCGAATCGCCATTGAACAACTTCTGCTAACAAGATCGAATAGTGACAAACGCGAATAGTCATTTTCGAACATTTCAATAACTCTGGAAGCTTTTAACCGATTTTATTATTTGTTTATTACATCAAATCAACTAATGAGTCACAAACTTCAATTTGAACAGTTATCATGGCAATTAACAGACAACCAGCTAGACAGAATTGAAGTCAAGGGCCCTTTCTGGTCCAATATTTCAAATTTACATAGATATGGGCAAAATGATAGCACGTTGTTTTCTAGGACGATGTGTAAACAGGCACTTCGATATAATTGAAAACATTTTTAGATTCACATCAACTAATTACACTTTTAATACTCAAACTCTTGAAAATGGCAAGGATCTAGGTAAAATTCGCCAAAGTAATTTTGAATTTGACTTAATGCCACCATTTCTAAGGCCTATAGGACTCTAGGTTTTATTATTAGGTTTTCAAAGGAGTTTTAAATCTCACGAATCCATGCATGGTATATTTGTATAAGATGCTGATTAGACCCATTATACTTTATGGCTCAATTATACAGAGTGTAACAGCCAAATGGAATAAATTCAATAACGAATAAATGAGGGGGTGTTAGGAAAAACGCTCGGACACGTCGATTTGTAATTTTAAATGCGCATAGTTTTCAAGAAAATAAAATTATATAGGGTGTTCCATGCGACCGTGGCCAATACCAACTTTCTTATTTTAAATGTAACCCCCTGTATATTATTTATTTTTTGGATTCTTTAGAAAATTCTAGACATAATTCAAGTACAATGTCCTATACCTATCTTCAACTTTTTCGGAAATATAAAGTGTTTTCAGAAATGTTGAGTAACGTTAGAAGACAATTCTACACCAGATTAGAATGTTGCCAAGACGCTCGCGGCGAGCATTTTGAACATTTCCTACATCGACATTAATGTTTTTTTTTTGTTTTTTTTTAATTATTAAGAAATAATCAGTGTTACTTATTAGGTTTCAAGTGTAATGTACCGAATTTGTGAAATAAAATAATTTTTATTTAAAACGTTGATTTTTGCACTAAATCTGAAAACACTTAATATTTCCGAAATAGTTAAAGATAGGTATAGGACATTGCGCATGAATTGTGTCTAGAATTCTCTGAAGAATCCAAAAAATAAATAATATACAGGGGGTTGCATTTGAAATAAGAAAGTTGATATTGGCCACGGTCACATGGAACACCCTATATAATATTATTTCCTTGAAAAATATGCGCATTTAAAATTACAAATCGACGTGTCCGAGCGTTTTTCCCAACACGCCCTCATTTATTAGATATCGAATTTATTCCATTTGGCTGTTACACTCTGTATAGTTTCCATATAAGTCAACTCTAATACCGATTTTTAGAATCGGTTCAGCATAGATTCTTCAGATTCCTCGCATCTAAAGTGCGCAATGGATTTTTTTTTTAGTAAGCATGCTTTATCTGTAAACTTGGAGTCTATTAAATCCCTTCATACATCAAAGAAACTCATAAAAATTAAATTTATAGCTCAGCCATTTTCAGGTTGAGGAGAAAGTGGAACAAAATTGTAATAATTTGAGAATTTTAAGAAAGATCAAAAGCCGATTGTAAATCTTTATTCCTAATGGAAAACTATTTTGCTGTTGCTGAATTCGTATATTTTTGTATTTTTCATATTTGCATCAAACTGTTCTTTATATTATATTGCTGTATTTATATTAACAAATTTGTTAGTGCTACAATTTTTCTTTTTTGTATAACTAATATTTGTGTATTCACTTTTCAGGCCCCTCCAAGAAGGTTGCCAAAAAACTTGCAGCGTATGCTGCGTGCCATACACTTTTGGGAATAACCTACCCACCAGAAGAATATACTCCTCCACAATAATGCAATATAATCAGTAAGGACATCTTATTGACTTTCTCTCTTATGAGAATATGATTAGGATTTAAATCCCATGATCTTATACTGTATAATTAATATTTTATTCGAAAAATAGTTTTCCTGACAATGTAATTTAACTGAATTGAAAGTTCTTGGAACTCACCATCTTAATAGTTAATATTATTTTATTAAATTGTGTGTAAGTGTATGTTGAGAGGACATCAAAGAAAAAATCATTGAAATAACTTGATTTTTATTTCGTATCTCCTACATGTATCACAGCAAGTCTTAAATATTCAGGTCGATTCTGTTTGCATATTGCTATGAACCTTGCTATTCTAGTCATATTGCTATCTTTCTAATTTATAGCAATATGGCCATGATGTTACGTATTCTGTTTCGAGTATTATAGCAATGTTTGTTATGAATTTTGTCATAACAATATTGCTATCATAGACTTCCATAATTGGTGATTTTAGAGCTTACAACACTGTATTTTGTGACTTTAGAACTACAAGGAAGATGAAAATAACTCTAATTCGTGAGTTTTCTTTATGGTTTCGCATACATAACCTCTATCTACGGCTTTCTTTATTCATGTAATCATCGATATAAAAAATGTTAAGAAACGAAACTAGTCAAATAGACGACTTCCGCCCAAGTTGCCAACCCACAATTTACTTAGCAAGTTTACATTCACTGGGAAACGGGAATTTCAGGACTAATTCGACATGATAAGATTCGCACTATTTATAAATAACCGTAAAACATGCCTCGGCTCTTCAAACCAGATAATTCCTTCCAAATATAAGTTTTTGTTAAGATCGTCCCCGATTGGCTGAAATTTAAGTTGGGATTCCTGATGTCATGCAAACAGTGTCAATTTTCATGGATACGTTCCGAAAATCAACTCTGTTGTTTCGGTTGCCGATTTTCCGCTCCGTAAATATGAAATATTCGGATGGTTCCTGGAACAAGCGCGTTATTTACGGAATCTGGTTGATGAAAATGCGGTCGATTTACTGTCACCAGAACGATTTTCTATGGTAAATATCCATAGCATAGAACAATCTGTTTACTTTAGGTTCCGAGTTCAGAACTGTACGGGACGGTTCTAGCACAGATCTATGGTCTATGCTAGAACCCCCGAACAGATCTGAACTCGGAACCAAAACAAACCTAAAGTAAACATAGATTGTTCTATGCTATGGATATTTACCATAAAAAACCGTTCTGGTGACAGTAAATCGACCGCATTTTCATCAACCAGATCAACCAGAACGTATCCTATGAAAATTGACACTGTTTGCATGAAATCAGGAATCCCAACTTAAATTTCAGCCAATCGGGGACGATCTTAACAAAAACTTATATTTGGAAGGAATTATCTGGTTTGAAGAGCCGAGGCACGTTTTACGGTTATTTATAAATAATGCGAACCTTATCATGTCGAATTTGTCCTGAAATTCACGTTCCCCAGTGAAAGTAAACTTGCTAAGTAAATTGTGTGTTGGCAACTTGGGCCGAAGTCGTCTATTGACCAATAACCAATTTCCTGGATACCAATAAAATATTGATTATCAGAAATCGAATGCAGTAATTTTATTCAGACGTTAATAATTCGAAATTCGATAAACTTTTTCGTTGGCACTTCAAAGGGATTGCTGTTGTTGAGATGATTAGAATAATCATCTCAGCTGTTGTCTATGCCCGTATCTTAGTCTTAGAATTTTCTTTGAAATTAAATAATATTCTAGAGAACCTTGAACACATTTCCATTAGCATATACTTTTTTTTATTCATGTAAACATCGACTTATTCGAAAATGTTATGAAACCGAAAAACCAATTAAAGTCAAATTGACCTATTTCCTGGATACCGATAGAATGTTGGTTTCCAGAAATCAAATTCAGCAATTTTATGCAGGCGATAATAATTCGAAATTCGATGAACTTTTCTGTGGGGAATTCAAAGGGATAGCTGTTGTTGAGATCATTATAATAATCATCTCAGCTGTTGCTGACTATGCTGGTATTTCAGTCTAAGAATTTTCCTTAAAATTAAATATTCTAGAGAACCTTGAACAAATTTCCATTAGCACATTCTTCCCTTTCTTCACTATTTTCGAATTCTGAAACAAATGGATCTTTCTGAGATTCCCTTTCTAACCTTTCTTGTTATGAAGCATAGCAAGTACTATTTTGAGGTTGCTAAGATAGCAATATTGATAGCAAGATTCTTGTTAAAGTGACAGATCATATTGCTCAAAATCGTTGATCAGAATACCAATAATTCCAATCTTGTGATGATAGCAATATCTTTTTCCTAGCAATATTGCTATTTGCAAACAGAATCGACCTGATTATATCCATAAGAACGATGACAAATTTCAATCGCCGTCAAAAATTATTAAATTTGGCTCCTCTATACATTGGCTGTTCAAATGGGTGAAACTTCGAGCCTTCATTTAAGTAATGGATTATATCCACTTTCTGTCTCTCACATGTGAACCTTTTCTCGCCTTCTTTCTAACAAGCCAATACTCAGCGTCGGCTATATTAATTAGAGAATCGTACGATAACGAGTGACGTAGGAGGCGATTTACCGCGTTTCACCCAAGTTGAACTTGCGTCCCGATTTGACCAGTTTCAATACCGAATGACTCAAAATTCACGAATTGTTGAGTGCTGCATATATTATGAATTTCAGGATCTCAGCTTACTTCTTTGACCAAATACGCCTCATGTGAAGAAATTCTCGCAGTGCCAGTAAACAGTAGAAGTCAGACTACGAAATTCAATGGTCGATTTGGCCATATACATGGGCACATGATCAACTTGTGCCAGGTGCTGAATCAGATTCAACACAATGAATCGGTCACACTTATTAGATTTCATGAGGGTGCTAATGCCAAGCATAATGTAATCAACACTTAGGCAACAAACTAGGAGTTTTATTCTGTTGTAATAATGAAATAAAACATAAAAAATAAGCAATCAAATATTCTTAACATTAATGACATTTGGTATTCAATATGAATACGGTAAATTATATATGTGCAAATATTTTTGTATAAGACTATAAATAATATTGTTGAATGTGTATATACATAATTTATACAATTATTTAAAAATAACAGCAAGATGAATCCTTAGCATTGCATATTGCATGGACATTCTGGAGCAATTATAAAACTGAAAAACTCTTTGTGAAACTTAATAGTGATACAAGTCAAAAACAATATCCAAATAAAGCTTTATCAATAAAAATAGTAAACTACAACAAATAAATAGAAAATATCTAGTGAATAAAATCTTGTAAATCTCACAGAATTTTTATCAACTTTTTAGTTCCTTCATATTAGATACAATAAAATACTTGTTAAGAATAAATAAAAAACTGTATTTTGCAGAATATTGAATCGGGAACTTCATAACAAATCTACTGTTTGAACTTGGTCAGTGATTTATATTGACAGATATTTTCCCAACACTGATGTTGAATATCTGAGAAATGTAAGTCCCTACACTGGCAATCAGAAGAAGTCCCCTTCAAGACCAAGTTCCTCAAGCAGAATACCCATTGGTGATCTTTTCAAACCAAGAGTTTCAACCTTGTTTACGAGCTTATTCTTAAGGTTCCTTAAGCGAAGTGAAGAATGTGCAAAAATAGCTGAAATTCCAAAGATGTTGAATTATCACTGCTTGCTATAATCGATTTTGAGAACTTACCAAAAACTGGCAGCAAGATACCAAACATAAAAACCAGTAGTGACCTCAGCATGTAGGTTATGAAATAACCACCTACTAATATCAGCAGTATAGAAATTATTGGATGATTTCGTTTGAACTGAGCTGCTGCAGCTTTCTCATTAGTTATGTAAACGAATACTCCAAAAATGACTATCATCACCAAGAACCCACATGCCATTTTGATGGGATGTAATACTCTTAAAAATATGAGATAACTTTCAATTCCAGTATTTAAATATTACCACAGAAAGATGCTATAGGTCAAATTATGTATAATAACAAATTATAGACCTTTCTTTCATATTGTGCAAAACCACAAATGAGCAGATTCTCATTAAGAAAAAACAAGGTCTGAAGTAATAACTGGCTTCAAAAATCAGGTTGCATACATTATTAATCAAACCCATGAGCATCTTCCAGGTTGTCATAGGACTTAGTAACTGAATTTAACCATGCACATAATTGAAATTGGCTTTTTTTCACATTCGTAGTTTCCCTCAGGACCGACAATAAACAGACGGCCAATAATATACAATTATGGGTGCATAGAACTTACCCGACAATAATAATGATCAAAACAGCCAGAAGAAAATAATTGGTTTGGTAATAAAGTAAGTTGCTGGTGACTCTGTTACCCCATTTTTCCAGATCTTTGTAGTTGGGAATTTGAAATCTAGCTGATTCCAAGATAAAATCGTCTAAACTACGCAAAGGGGCGATTTCCACCTGACCTTCTTCCTTTGATTTTGCCATTTTAAATTTGGTCAGAATGAATCTCAGCTTCAAACTAGATTTTTAAATAGAAATGATTCACTTAAACTGATGACATCAACTGAATAATAAAATATACCGGTTATCTATGAAAATACAGTACGATTATGGCTCGGATTGTCAAAGTGATATCAACAATGTTGACATTTGTCATGAAAATCAAATGTCACGTACCGCTCGTGAACGTGAACTAAATTCTTCTTCACTTACTCTTACTCGATCTCCTGCAGTGGTTTCGGCGGTGTTGCCTGTAACGCGTTTAGTATTATAGATATTCATTATAAACTGAGGCGAATTTTGGCGCTGTAACCACAGCTTACTACAGATTGTGGTTACATGTAGTTACTTGGGTTACCACATTTTCGCGGAGCTAACAATGTAACTATGACGTATTGATTACGTCACGCATACCATACCGCGTAACCTTCCTCTTGAGCAGGGTTACTCGTGTAGTATGCATAGAACTCTATATTACTACCTGGAAAGGACCCGACCCTTCTTCAACTAAGCTTAAGGCTGGTCGTCCACTGCAAGCGATTTCGAGAGGCGCGATAGGAGCGTAAACGAACGAATTTGCGCGACAGATCCAAATGAATGGAATTCTAGGTACCCTCGTCGACTGGCAGCGACTTCATACGGGCGACTTCGAGAGAATTCGAGCGGCGCAATCGTATCCAGATCACTTTGGATCTGCCGCTTCTATACGCTCGAAAAGAGGAGCTAGCCGTCGGATAGTGGAATGTATAGTTTGTGAACGGAATATTTGTTGGAGCTCGTTGTTTATTGTTGGTGAATTTTAGATGGATCAGATTGAAAGGTTAATGAATGTAGTCTTTTTTCTTACATTGAACTCACATCCAGAAGTTCTGTACGTGTATAGTAGCCTACCTGAAGTTGGACTCTTTGGCAATAATCGGCTGTACAGCATTCCAAATATAATTAACACAGCGTGTTTCGCCATTATCTCGGGTTTTATAGCTCTTATTATCTCAATATCTATTATCAATTTGTTTTTTAGTCTCCGACCAATTTTATTCCGAACATTTTTCTATATGCTCAAGTGTTTTTGGACCATACGTACTGTAATGATTCAACTACGTTTCAATCAATCTCATATGCAGAACGATCTTTTCGATCACAAAATAAACATAGTTTTTTCTTCATAAAATGCTACGGATTTTTACTAGTGAGCTGTTTTCTAAAATACACATGCACTTCTGCAAAATTTTAGAAATTTCTGAATATCTGTGTCACCATCATTTCTTTCGATGTTTGCAGTTTTTAAAGTTTTGAAGTCACGTTCTAGATACATTAATAACATATTCACCTTCTGAAGCTGACTTTTCACAGATAAAATTCAAATCAGCCATAATTTCGAAGTTCCACATCCTTTGTTTTCGAAGTACACAGGTCATCAACATTCACACTTCAACTTCCATTCCAGTATTATAAATGAGTATACGATAATAATCATTCATTATCAAGATGGTGAATTGTTTCCGATAATTTCATTTTCTTTTAAATTTGAATCTACCTTAGCTCAAAAATTTTCCCCATTCCGTAGCTAACATATGCCTGATAAAGTGAGATTTATCCTTGAAATGAATTATTAATCTTAACATTAAAACAAATTAAACACTTGACTTTGTTCACAATTTTCAATTCAAAATATTTTGTTGACATGCATGTTTCGGGTTTTACTCCATTATCAAAACTGAAACGAAAATATATGGGACTACACAAATATACATTAATGAAATATTAATTCTTAATCCATCCCGTATCACAATTTCTCCAATAAACACGGAAATCTGAAGTAAAAATCCTCTGCTACGCAAGAACAAGAACGAACCGAAACCTCGCGAACTATCTTCCAGTGGACGACCCCGAAGCTTGAGACCGCTTCGGTCGTAAAAGCTCCTCGGCGCTCGTAAAACGCGTAGCTCATAAAAGCCCCAAATCGCTTCCAGTGGACGGCCAGGCTAAAGCGTAACAAGGGGCAACGAAACAAAGATAGCGCTAATTACGGTAACCTCTCCCTGTCACACCCGTTGAAGTAAATGGTGTTTAACGGCTCAAAATTGGTTTTACTTGGAAATTCAGGTAGTTTGTACGAAGGCGTAGAAGGGCCACTCTTTGTCGACAAAAATTTTTCCACCTAATTCCGACTTTAATCTCGGAATTATACTAATTCCGACTTTGAACTCGGAATTATAGACTAATTCCGACTTCAAACTCGGAATTATACATAATTCCGACTTTGAACTCGGAATTATACTAATTCCGAGTTTGAAGTCGGAATTATAGACTAATTCCGACTTTAAACTCGGAATTATAGACTAATTCCGACTTTGAACTCGGAATTATAGACTATAATTCCGAGTTTAAAGTCGGAATTAGTCTATAATTCCGACTTCAAACTCGGAATTAGTATAATTCCGAGTTCGAAGTCGGAATTATGTATAATTCCGAGTTTGAAGTCGGAATTAGTCTATAATTCCGAGTTCAAAGTCGGAATTAGTATAATTCCGAGATTAAAGTCGGAATTAGGTGGAAAAATTTTTGTCGACAAAGAGTGGCCCTTCTACGCCTTCGTAAGTTTGGGTATTACATCGTTTAGACAGTGCAATATTTTTGAAAATAAATATCTATTTTTCTCTGATATGCCAATACTTTCTCTGCCTTCACCGCGTATGATTCAAAAAGTGAAGAATTATGTTGGTGTGAGCTGTGCATTGACGATTGACGATAGTTTTATCATTATTACAATAAATTTAAATAATAGGAACATAGGAAAATACTTCTCGAAAAGCACTGACTTGAAGTCAGGAAAATTTAAGCGCTGGTTAAAATTCATTGCCAATGCGAAATTTGACATACTTTTTTCCGATATTTTCTGAAATGTGTGTCGAATAGAGCTGAAATTTCGAACATTGGTGTTCAGATTCGACTTCAAGGTCTGCGCTTAGTTTCATTGAAATCTCATTGATAGTTTCCGAAAAAAATATTTTTAGCAAGTTTCAATCTGATCGCATCAGTACTTCTTGGGATATAGAGGAAATAAAATAATATATTTGAAATGGATATAACTTCGAAATTGTAAGGTAAATTTTGCCCATTAACGAACTTATTTTGAATTTTTTAAGTCGCTATAGCTTTTCTCGGTAGTAAGTTATCGTGGCAACGGGCGGCTGAATAGAATTCAATTTGACATTGAACTCTGCATCATGAGTCCAACCTGGTCGCTTGGAACCATTTTCGGCAAAAAAACGCAAATTTACGGAGGATGATAACGCGCTGTTCCCCAGAAAAACCGCTCACTAAGTTGAAATTTCACTTGAACATGTGCGATCTTCTTCAATCCTGCCTTATTCACGAATTAGTCACAAAAAAATTCAGGTTCTTCTAGTTTGAAACGAAAAATTAAAAATATTTAGAATAAATGCGACAGAGTTCCCTTTACTGCAATGAGAAAGAAAGAGATAGATACCCGTCCACTTCGCGGGTTGCATAAGCAACGAATTGGCTTCACTTGTCGCTCAAAACGGGTCCCTTCCAGGTATATAATAAAGAGTTCATTGGTAGTATGTAGTTCTATCTCTTTCGAAAGAGTGAAATGGAATGAGTTTATGAACATAGATTCGAGAATGAAAATAATTGGGGGTCATATTCTATGGAAGTTTCAAATATTTTTAATGTTCATAATATCGTTATCGGGAAAGAAGTCACTCCTCCTGTCGTTTTGTACCGGTGCAAGCATTTTTTTAGATTGCATTTGAGCTTGTATTAGTTGTTGTTTTTAGATTTTAAAAAGAGAGTGTAAGAAATTTTAATTAATAATTTACTCTTGTGAAACCAATTATGGTTCAGAAGTTGCAGCTATTGATGAAACATTAAATTATATGGTAGATTGGTCCTATGTATTCAAAATTCACATTGAATGTAGGTTTTTTTTAGCACTTCTATAGGTGAATGCTCATTTCAAATAACATCATTTCGTTCTCAGTCCCTGAAGAAGTTCCAAAAGTAGGAACGAAAGCTAGGAGATATCAATAAAGAATACACTTGTAGTCCTTAATTAATTTATTTGACTTCTTTCCCGATAACGATAAATTAATTTCCAAGGAGGTCGAGAATACTACCCAATTTTTAATATTCATTTTTGAAACATCTGGCAGGTTTTTTTATTATTGTTTTTGCACGCTTGTTTGATCAAAATGGAAACAATTTCCATTCTTCTAAATAAAAGAAGTCTTCTGATACGAGATAGTATCGAAGTTCTCTTTGGAGTTGACAGACAGAAGTAAGAAAGAAAAGTGAGGTTCCCTTTGGAGTTGATAGAAGTAACTACGTGACTATGACGTCACGGGTAACTACTAACTATGGTTACAGCGCCAAAATTCGCCTTTGGTTACGAAGGCGTGTCGCGAAGACGAGAGGATAGTCAGTCCAAGGAAATCCAATGTTGCCAAATGTACGCATAGAGATGAATACTGAACTCTAGCGGTCTCCCTGCCATGGGTGAACACTTTGAATAAAGTTCTTTATTCAAAGGGTGAACACATGCGTGTTAACTGACCTAACCAAACTTCCGTTTCTGATTCAAACTGGCACTGTCCTAAATTAAAGAAACCTAACCTAACCAGACAACAAAATTAAACTTAACCATACTCTATTTTATGGACGGTGTTCGATTTTTGATCGGTTTTCAAATATGAGTTAAGTATTCATCTCTATGCGTACATTTGGCAACATTGGATTTCTTTGGGCTGACTATCCTCTCGTGTCGCGAAGTACTAGTAGTAGAGTAGTACCACAGACTTGGTCTGTGGTAGTACTGTACTATGGCTTCCACTTAAACAATTTTTATTTGTAAATTTTCAACACGGCCAATCGAACTTTGTGAGGTCGAAGTGAAAATAAACAAAGATATTGTATGCATCTGCTTGCCTTCTGTACAAGATAAAAATGCACATATTATGTAGTTCAAGGATAGAATCAATATGAGATTTTCATTGAGAAAAAAAGGATTTTTTAGGAAAATTTTATTTACTGAATAAACAATAACAAAATATTCAACTGACACTATACACACAAGCAAGTGACAATACAACATGCAATTGAACGATGGAACTCTGATGGAAGTTGAGTTTTTTAAGGCCTACTATTCACTAGTGCTCATTAGCCTCATTATACTTGGCATATAATTGAAAAATCGAAGGAAAAAATTCAAATTTCTATTAGTGGCTGCACATTGGGGTTACATCAGAATTCCGATATAAAATACTTCAAATAGCTCGATTAAAATTATGCATAGCACAATTTTTTCAATATTTACAATAAATAAAAACAAGGACGGTAAAATAAAATTTCCAATCACAGTCAAAAAGAATTGACTTAGCAAAAAACTAAAATATTTACAAATGGAGATCAATTTTATCTCTTAAAATAAAATTGAATAATTATGCTTTAGGACTTATTTTATCATCCATTTTAATGTCCTGAGGTTCAGTTCGAGTTTCGGTTTTTTTATTCGTAGCTTCGGATTCTTTTTTAGGCTCTATGGTAGTTAACCCTGCGTTTTGCTTTTCAGAATTTTCACCATTTGCTTTATTAGTTTCTTGATTTTCTTTGTTAATTTCTGATGTTTCCATTTTATCCTCTGGAACTACTGTACTTCCTTCAACAACTTTATTCTCATTAGATTGTTCAACAATCTTTTCTTCTTTTTCAGTATCCACTTCCATCTTATCTTCGGTAGAGTTTTTATTTCGCTTACCTGCATTCTCATTTGTTTCTGAAGATTCGACGCCCATAGTTTTACTTTCTTCAGTCACTTCTTGTTTTGGGTCTTTCTGTTCAGTTGTTTCAACTTCCATTTCCTTAGGTTTAGTTTCAACTGACGCTTCTACTCTGTTTTGTTTAGCTTGTTCTGCAGCATTGGAATTTGCTTTACTCTCTAAAATGCTGATACATTTCTGTATACATTTGATAGCTTCTTTTCTAGCCAAACGAATATTTTCTTGACCTTGGGTATCAATATTATCCAATTTAATGAGATTTCTGGTCAACATTTCGTCCAAGTATAGATATTTCTTATCTCTTGGTTGTCCAGCAAATTTATCAACTTCTGCCATTAGCGCAGAGACATCTTTTTGAATCAGTTTGATCTGATCGATTGGATCTGGTTTTCCAGAAGTTGGTTTTGGTTGTGCTTCAGCTGGATGTTTCTGTTGAGGTTCAGGCTGTTCTGGAACATTTGTCGGCTGTTGCGAAGTTTCAGGCTTTGGTTGGGGTTGTGGTGACCTTCCTCTTTGACTGCTTTGTGGTTGTTTGTTCTGGTAGTTTTTAGGGAACCAATCATTCCGGAAATTCTGATCTCTATTCATGAAATTCGGAGTTCTTTGGGTGAAGAATTTGTCGGTGTAAGGCTGAGATTGCTGAGGATGTGGCTGACTAGTGCTAGTAGAGGAATTTTTGGGAATAATGGGCTCGTCTCTTCCTTCTACATGGATTGGTATCACTCTCTCCTGGGGGTGGGGTTGTGCAGAAGGCTGTGGCATATTTGGATGTGCGTTTGAGGTCTCTTTTGGTTGATTTACTGGTATATTGATGCTACTGACGAACCTTGGACGGTTATTAGGAGGTGGAGCAGACATGGACCTCTGATTTCGATCATCCACAGGTTCCTGCCTTTGTCCCAAATCTACCGTGTTGCTTTGTTGGATATTTCTTGGTTTGCGACTTCTTCCTGTATCCTCTTGATCAACAGCTTCGGTATTCACTTCACTTTCCTCACTTTGGGGTTCCTGGCTGTTGGAAGTCGATTGTCCCTGCTCCTCTTGTTGCTCCTGAGGATAATAATGGGGATACCTTTGATAATACGGCGTATGTTCCTCTCGTAGAGGTTCCTCGTCGAAGGGAAAGCCAAATCTTTCGAATCGGTCTGCGAATGGTCTCTCCGTGAAACGCTGCTGTGTGAATTCCTCCGGAATGTGACTTCTTTGTCGGCTGGGCGATCTGAAGGGAAAACTCCCTAAACGGTGTGCGAATTCTGGGTGCCTAGCAGCTATGTCGTCTAGCTGTGATCGGAAAGTGCCGTTGCTTTCTTCACGGTCGTCGTCAAATGGGAATCCAGACTGAAAAAAAAATTGAGATTAACGTTTTCAATAGTTGTCACTTTATTATTTACTGGTGTTATACTGTGAGCGTGCTATAATAAGGGATCGTTTTCTAGAGTTTCCTTTCATTTGAAGCTTTGTGAGGTAGATCCAACCTCTTTGGGGGTAATATGTTTCGTCTTGGCCTAGTCTAGAGGAAATTGGCAGGGAATGCGCCAAACTAAGCCATTTCATGCCAACGTGAGTGGACAACCTTTAAGTGGGTCATGAGTTTCTGAATAAGCACTTCTTGTATTTTTAAAGATCAAAATCCTATTTAACTCATTTATGTTCAACTATGTTCAGGATTCATTTCGTTTCGAACTGAATTTTTGGAATTCTTGGGGAACCCACATTTCGAATGAGTATTATTGAAAGAACCATTGAGCGAATTAAACCTACTCACTAATTCGTCCTTCGAATCTCTTATAGTTATTCTCGGAAGGAATACACAATACTTTCGAATGAAAAGACTTGGAAACATATTTTTAAAGAAGATGTCGCGGCAGTTTCCCACTGAAACGTGAAATCCAGGGTTTCGGGATATAACCTCATGTGGTTATAACTATAGAGATTTAGCGGAAACCAATATGAACGAAAACTGGAATGAATATTTTTCATTCACTTTATAAAATCAGCCAATAGGCCTTGGAATAGGTCGTATTGAGTTTTTGAAAGTAGAAATTATCCAGGTTGGCACTAGTGAAATTTAGTCAGGGTCAAAATGATTCGGAGGAACGTTGTAGATTCATACATAATTCAATGAATGACTCCATGGTTTGGTTGAGCTACTGACATTACTACGTCCGTTGTGTAGAACGGACAACGACGCGTAGTTATTTGACAGGAAAATCAATATAACCTGACATTTTTCAATAGACGACTTCGGCCCAAGTTGCCAACCCACAATTTTCTTCACAAGTTTACTATCACTGGGGAACGGGAATTTCAGGACAAATTCGTCATGATAAGGTTCGCGTTATTCATAAATATCCGTAAAAGATGCCTCGGCTCCTCAAACAAGAGAATTCCTTCCAAATATAGATTTTTGTTAGGCTGAAATTTAAGTTGGGATTCCTGATTTCATGTTAATAGTGTCAAGTTTATGAAGGATATGTTCCGCAAATCAACTTGGTTATTTCGGTTGCCAGTTTTCCGTTCTGTAAATATGAAATATTCGGTTGGTTCCTGAAAAAAAGGTTAATTACGGAATTAGATTGATGAAAAAGCAATCATCCTGTCACCAGAACGTGGACATATTAAGTCAATGCACCAGAACGACAATCAATGTTTTATGGTAACATATCCGTAGCACAGAACAATCTTTATTTACCTTATGATCCACAGACCATACCTAGTAATTTTTCCATTGTTGATTGTTGCCTCTTCTATGTTCTATGGATCATAAAGTTAAATAAAGATTGTTTTATGCTATGGATATGTTGCCATAGAATATTGACTGTCGTTCTGGAGACAGAAAGGACGTTTTTTCATCAATCAAATTCTGTAATCAACTTTTTTTTCAGGAACCAACCGAATATTTCATATTTACGGAATGGAAAACCGGCAACCGAAATAACCAAGTTGATTTGCGGAACATATCCTATATAAATTTGACAATATTAACATGAAATCAGGAATCCCAACTCAAATTTCAGCCAATCGGAGATGATCTTAACAAAAATCTATATTTGGACGGAATTATCTTGTTTGAGGAGCCGAGGCATCTTCTACGGATATTTATAAATAACGCGAACCTTATCATGTCGAATTTGTCCTGAAATTGCCGTTCCCCAGTAATAGTAAATTTGTGAAGAAAATTGTGGGTTGGCAACTTGGGCTGAAGTCGTCCATTATACAGAGAGGAATGTATCAATATTTCATGGCAGACCGACTGAATTTATAGGAGGTTTTTGCAGAACTTCATCATATGAATAGGTGATCGCAAAATCAAAACGAAGTAAAGATGCGTTTGACGGAATCAATACCTGAATGGTTGACCGCTTCGGTTACGAATTTAAACATGCACGCGAATGCTCCCGCCCTCAAGCCGGTGCTATTCCGGGAATTTTTGAACATAGAATTATTAGCTATAGAAAACGACAAATAACATTTTTCGATCAAAAATGTTTTGAGTTTCACCTTGAGAAAAACAATCCGACCGGAGAATACGGAGTATGATGCGTGAACTTTTTTTCAAAGTTGTATAAGTTTTTTTTGAGTTTCCACTACCAAAACACTTTCAATGTTCTCTAACGGAAGATACGCTTGTTTATAAACATTATTCATAGATTAAAAAAGTGAAAATCGATAATTAAAAAGTTAAAGAAAGTCGAATGTACTTTCACTCCCCGAAAATAGTCACATCTCCATTTCTGTCGATACCCCCATGTCGTTAAAGCTGATATAATAGAAATGACGCAATAAATTATAGAAACGTAGTGTTAATAATTGGAATCAATAAAAATAATACACCCGCCCACCAAGGATCATCCATATTTGTTCACACCGTTGAGTATATTTTCAAAGACGAACATTGTATGTCTGAATTGATATTCGTAAAATGAATAGCTCTTTTGCGTTTGTTTATTTTATTATTATTGGAATCGCTTATTTTATCTTTAATACTGAAAAATTTCAATCGCCCTTAAAAAATTTTATTTTCAACGAGAAAACGATCTTTTGAATTGGGTTCCACATATTGGCAGTTTAAACGGTCGAAACTTCGCGGCGTTCTATGACGTAACGTGATATATTCACATTCTCTCTTTTCTGTGTACCTTCTACTCTTGTGAGTCAGTGGATAGCGTCGGCTGTATCGATTGACATAGGACAAAGGAGGCCAATTTGAACTTAGGTCTTGATTTCACCATTTATAAATACGAATTATTAATTTTGAACATCCTCACGAAATTTTGCATGAACTCCCAGGCCGTTATTTTTCAATCAAAACTTATCATAATTATATCTGTGGAATCTTTGAGTGACTGTTACTCATTCAGAATTGGAGATATTACGGAGTGCGAATTCAAGAATGGCTGAAATCAATCCAAAGATTTCCCAGACATATATATTCGGAATTTTAATTTTCAAACATTCCCAGAAATAAATATTCCGTCGAATTGAAATATGGTAGTACTCGATTGTAAATATCGAATTGAAGATCATTGCAAAACTTCATCGAAATCTCACTGGTAATTCCCGCAACCTACTAAACACCTTCTCTAGAAATCTGCTTTTTTTCGGAAGAATTTGTGTTTACGGTTAACCGTTCGGAATGAAACATCTGCAGGATTTCAACAGAAAAAAACTTTACCGAAATAGATTAATTTTAAATTGAAATTCAAAATAGTGTCTTCTATTTTTTCTTAATGATATGATGTCCACGAAATTTTATATCAATTAACGCATCGGCATTTCACTACCGATAACCAAGTTTCAATTTGAGGGGATTTTTTTTTTCTATTGAGGAAATAGCAATAAACTTTCAGATGATAACTCTGAAATCAGTTTCCTCATTATTGCATACTGAGATATTTAGGCTCCCAACTGAACTTCTTGGAATACAACAATTCGATATTCGAATATAACTAAAAATATTTTTTCCGATATTGAACTTGAAAATTGAATATTTTTTTTAAATTCAATATTTCTATTTCAAGATGAATTTCTGTCAAGTAGAGACCGAAAAATAAAATAGATTTTTCAAAAATAAAAAACTTACATCTTTCATAGGATAATCCCTCTCCACAATCAAGGGAATCTCCCGTACACAGTCTACAACCGGCGATGACATAATAAACAGATCCTCGAAATATCCTTTCAAAAATGCACTTATCACAAACACGAATCAATTATTCAAATTTCAAATCGCTTCTACGAGAAATGCACTGTGAAAACACTGCGATACACTCTATGCTATGGGTACGTTTAAATTGGCGCTGCGACTCACAACGTTCGAGTTTTATACTTTCACGGTAACATCGAGAACAAGCGAGAAAATTCTAGAGAATTCGGGAGTCTATCCACCGACGGTATCGACTATTCCTACCACGTGTTGAAAGGAGACGGAGAATCGAGGTATGTCCAAAATGTTCTCACCGATTGCTAGATTATTCTGGAACGCTTGCCTATAAAAGTGCATAAAGAGGTGATTGATGATGAATTCAGAAACGCTAGGCGGTGAGATTATTCCAATTAGAGAATACTCAGCTGTGAAATAATTGGAAACAGATTGACAATCGTAATCGCGAAGTCTATTTTTGCGGAAATGATTGGATTCCCGGTATGCGATGAATAAGCCACACTTGCAAAAATAGATTGAATATGTACTCTGATGAAAACAAAACAAGTGTGAAATATTTCGCGATGAAATCAATACAGATATTCGGGTCGAGACCAGAGAGAATAGAATATTAATTCGATTCTCAGTGGTCGAGACATCAATTGTAGCAAGAAATCAGTGCCTGTGTAAGAGGTCGAACTTAGGCACGATTTAACAATCAACCCATTAATTGGAACTCAAGTTTCTTTACCCTTCAGGACTTTCCTTCCTTCGGCAGTGAAATATCAGAAAACGAGAACAAAAAAACAACCTAAAAAATAGAGACTCCCAAAATTCTCAAATAGCGAGTCATGTATGTTCGATCATTGGAAATTACATGATAGATTGGAATAATACAAAGATACTGATGATGGAACCAGAAATCTTAAGAGAAAAATTAAAGAGTCCTCCAGTATTTTGCTGTTTGAAGAAAATAATTTCGTCCACTAGACCATATTTGGCTAAAAGGCCTATTACACTATCCAATCTCTTGGGCCCGGTTTGCCGGTTAGGGTGTCGCTTATTACACTACCCTACATACCGGTCTGACTTTTGTGATCTGAACGTCAACGTAGGGACATTTACAAATATCCAATCGTTATGTCCCCGAAATTATAGAAAAGACAAAAAGTTGCAATAGTGGTGAGTTTGGCGGTCAGTACCTCGAAATCCACCAAACGGAAGGAGAGGGGAATATGGGTGAAAAAATATTTGCTCCTCAGAGAAAACTCTCAAATAAGCAAATACTTCGTTGGTTAGACCAAACAGATTCACGGAACTACTTAAGACTAGGAACAGACCAATTTTAAGAGCTACTTAACTTAGTAGCTTCGTTAATAAAAAAGATGATACCATTTCAAGTGAAAGCTTAAGTCCACAACAAAGACAGGTTGTCACATTGAGATTTCTAGCCACTGGAGACCCTTATCAAGATTTGAGATTTAGTTCTTTGATATCTCAACCTCTCTTATAAAACATTATATCCTTGGCTGTTGCCGTTTCATCGAAGTTTTTATATATTTTCTAAGATTTCTAAGAGCACCTTATAGTCATCATTCTTCAAGTCTTTATTGGCTTAGTCTTTGTGGTCTTCCTTCCACAGATACTGCATTTCCCTGTATATTTCTATTATATTAAGTATGATTGCTGTTTCTCTTGCGCACATCTCACAGAATAACGCATTCAGGCTTATTACACGTTTATGTGTATTGTACGCTCTCTGCGTTGCTATGTGACCGAGCTCCCTAACTCCCTAGCGCTTATTACACTGCACGGTATGCCGGGTACGGCAGATTGGGTCTACTCAATCGCCGTAGATCAGGAACCTAGCTGCCGGTTCCTTATTACACTACCCGGTCCCTGGAGATTGGATAGTGTAATAGGCCTTTAATTTACAGAAAAAAGTTTTATCAAGTTGATCTGTATTTCTGTTTTTTTCGAAAATGTCAATTTGACAAAAGTTTCAAAATTACAGAAGTATTGTAAAAAAATAATTTTGAAGATTTCCTATTTATAGTCTGATGGAATCAGATATTTGTCTAAATTCACTATAAAAAAACCTAGTAAAGCACTGCCGTGAAGGCAGCAGCTTTTGCGCGCAGGTTCAATGAAGATGACCGCTGTGGCAACGAATTTGCACATGCGCGCAAAAGCTGCTGCCTTCACGGCAGTGCTTTTCTAGTTTTTTTCGATGAAGTATTGGATTTCAATTCGATCTAATCTGTATTTTTGAGATATTGGCAAAATAAAATTTTGAATATTGGTATATCTACGGAATCATTGGACGGATTTTAACCGTTCACGAATTCGACTTTCGTAATTAAGCCCCAAACCGACTCAACAAATATCGAGTTTCTAAGTCGTTGATTAAGGTTCGTATTCGATGGTTAGGCTGAAAATGAACTGAAATCGAGCACAGATATTTTTTAATATTAATTTCAACGTCTGTGCCGAATTTCATTTTTGGATTTAAGGGTTAACAAAGTTCGCGAACTAGGATGTTTACTGATGCTCACTAACTTCACGTTGCCACGAATGCATTTATTTTCTCCGAGATGGAACGAAACGAACAGGAAGAAATAATCATTATTAATGATGAATAAACTTCACAGCGGTCTATTGAAGTTGAATTGAATTTCATAATATGATATAGTTCATGTGTAATAAGGAATTGAATCAATTAATGACGACCTTCGATTGCAATTGCATTAGATAGGTTTATTCAGCTAATAAATACAGATTCGATATTCCTACATTGCGTAGGGATAAATAAATAATACCCCCTTCACCTGGTAAACTTATGAAATGGGCCTTGCACGTCAGCCGCTTATTGTCGTTGTCAATCTTCAAAGAGACCGCCTAGTTTTAAAGTGTTTTCTGAAGAAAGGCGGTGATATATGCCAGACCATTCGAAAAAGAAATGAAATTTCAATATCTTATTCTGAATGGGGGTTTTTCCTGAATTTGGGTTAATACTGGAAATGAAAATTTGAACATAATTATTATGGGTTTGATTAATCATTTTTCCAAATTACATTCAGAAAGTATTCAAAATCAGGTTTCAAAATTGGGGTTTGGGATTTGTCATGCATGCACGAAGTGACAACGTTGTTTAGTAGAATTGCTTTTTCTGCTATAGAATAACGAAATATTTATTCCTATTCCTGTGGTACACACGTGTTCTTCGTCAATATAACCAAACAATTTCCGTTTGCGATTTGTCCGTAATATGACAGTATGACAGTCTGTGCTCTTCTTTTTCTATTCCTTGGTCTTCTACTCTAACCAGATCGAAGTATAGCTATCTCTGTTTTCCTAAGCAAAGTAACACATTCGACGTCCTTTTTTTTCCGAGAAAGCTGAATTCGACGTTGCCATATCGTGCACTCATGACAAATCCCTTTAAATGCAAATCCCCATTTTTATTTTTCAGTTTTAGGTGATCAAACATTTTTTTTAAAATATAATATTGAAATTATATGTTTGAAATGTGATGTTCTAAAGGTTTTCATGAAAATAACTGCATTTTCGTTTAAATGAAAAACCCCCATTGAACAATTTCAGATATGCTATGACAAAGAAACTGCAACACCCAAAAAAGAGGTGTTTAAATTTTAAATTTTTTTTTGGTAAAACATAAGGCGGTTTCCGAAACGGCCTAAAGATGGTATAGCTAGAAGTAAATGATTAGAATTCAGAGGAAAAAAACGAAGGGTTTACAATTTTTGTATTAAATTTGTTAATAATGTGTTTGTCCACCGCGGTCATCTATATACTCCCAAACACGTCTTGGCATTGATGCAAAAAGATGGTCTATTTCTACTTGAGGGGTACTATCCCAAGCTACATGTACTTCATATCTCAGAGCCGCCAAAGTCCGTGGGCGCTGAGGTAAATTTCCAAGCCTTCTACCCATGATGTCCCAAACATGCTCTATGGGCGAAAGATCGGGGGGGCCATGGCAAAAGATTCACATGGGTCGCGTCAAAAAAGTTTAAACTAACTTTGGCAAAATGAGGTTGAGCATTATCTTGCTGAGATATTGGATTCTCGAGCCGTTAAAGGTAAGGGAGAACATATGGGTCCATTATTTCTTGAAGGTAACACAGCGCTGTTATGTTACTTCGAATAAAGACTAAAACAACCCATACCATAACTCCTACTGTCTCGTGTACATGTCGCTCAACATCAAAATGAGTGTCACGTCTTTCTCCCCGACATCGTCTACTCCTTTTTCGGCCATCTTGTGCACCCAACGAGAATAGAGATTCATCAGGAAAGACGACCTGATGCCATTCCATATTCCAATATTGTCGTTCTCTGCACCATTGTAATCATTGAAGGTGATACTCAACCGTTAGAGGAAACACAAGATGGGGTAGATAATGCTGCAGTTCAAAAGACCTTATACGGCGGTAAACAGTTCTGACAGTTACAGGATCGCCTTGTTCTCCTAACCACTCATCAGCCAAAGATCGAGTTATCGCAAATCGGTCCCTTATGGCCACAAGTCTCAGACGTCGGTCTTGAACTTCATTTGTGCCTCTTCGACGTCCGGTGCATACTCTTCTTCGATTTTGGGCATTCTCGAACCACGCTTGACAACATCTCATTTCCTCAATTAATTCTTATGATTTGGTGCTTTTTGTGATATTATGGTAACGAAAACATTTCAGCACAATGGAATATTGAAACACTGTTCTTCCACCTGATATTCATGCAATATCCAATTTCAATCCACCATAAAATTATACACAATTCCATCCTAGCCCATTCTCATACTGAAAAATTTATAATTATCCTTATTTTCATCATATTTATATGAAATCACTCAACTAACGTAAACAGATCAATTGAACTCTTGAATTCTATGAAAAGGCTGGTTCGTAGACAGGGAGACATAGCCTCGGACATAACCTCCATGTCTGTGGTCCAATCATGAAATAAGCACAGACATAATATAGGTATATTAGGTGTATTTAAAATAAGGCGCATCCTAATTTGAAATAGATTAATATTTCGGTGTATTCTATGATCCGGATTAACGAAGGCGCAGATTAATTTAAGGCCTTTACTAGCTGAGGAGCGTATCCATAAAAATAATCTCGAATTTTTATCAGATTTTATAAGATTTAACGTTGAATATCTCAAAAACGGTGCGTTTAAGAGCAACCAGTACCCCGTGGTGCTAAATTACGACTAGGCAACATAGCCGCATTCAAGTTTCATATCTCGTGAATATCTCGAGTTCAGACACCTGAATCGCGGTGTACATGTTTTAACGTTGCCAAGAGCCGCGTGAAATCTTCGGAGAAATTTCAACATTTCGTTTTGTAGGCGTCAGTGAGTATTTTATGAAAATTTTTTTTTGGGATGTACTTGATTCTTTTGTGAGAAAGCGCAATGTTATTCATTTTTCCAGATGAGTGTAAAGCCGGGTTCAGATGAGTGTAATGCAAACGGCGAATGCCATAAACCACAGGGAGTTTCATGGTTCGAGGCAGCGCTCCGTCAGGACTCTGTTTTTAACTCGAACGATGCACATGAATGTATTATTCGATGTTGAGCTCGAGTGCCGTCCACACTATTCGCCGAATCATTCATAAAATTTTATTTGCATTCCCTGTTCGGATTACACTCATCTGGACCCGGCTTAATGCGAACAGCGAATGCAATAAATCACAGGGAGTTTTATGGTTCGAGGCAGCGCTCTTTCTGCTCCGTCAGGACTCGGTTTTCAACTAGAACGCTGCATTCGAGTCTATTATTGGTGGCTGAGCTCGAGTGCCGTTCACACTATTCGCCGAATCGTTTATCTAATTTCATCGCATTCGCTGTTCGGATTTCACTCATCTGGACCCGGCTAATTGAGAGCAGCGAATGCAATAAATCACAGGGAGTTTTATGGTTCGAGACAGCGCTCTTTCTGCTCCGTTGGGCCGAATCGTTTATCAAATTTTATTGCATTCGCTATTCCGATTACACTCAAATGGATCCGGCTTAAGTTGTTCCTTTCAAAGGTTATTGTGTCTACTATCAGCCGTTAGGACGAGAAAATATCATTTTAATTCTGAGACAATCAGGTGGATTCTGTTTGCGCATTGCTATGAACCTTGCTATTCTATTCATATTGCAATCTTTCAGCTTTCGAATTTATAGCAATATGGTCATGTTAGTACGTATTCTGTTCCGAGTGTTATAGCAATTTTTGTTATGAATTTTGTCGTAGCAATATTGCTATCATGGACTTCCATAATCGGTGATTTTAGAGCTGACAACACTGTATTTTGTGACTTCAGAGTTACAAGGAAGAAGAAAATAACCCCACTTCGTGAGTTTCTTCATGATTTTCTTTGAATAAAGAACAACAGGAAAGAGCATAACGCTTTTCTACTTCGTATAAAAGTGGGACATAGGCGCCCATATCGAACCTCCAAGTATGACTCATGTTAGTTATTTTCTTCAGGCAAAAAAGTCTTGGAACAAGTTGTTCTCTCCTCGAAGTGAAAGAAAAGTCGGCCATATGCAACATCCATCCCGGACCCACTTTGTGAGGCATTATGCTCCTTCCTTATGTTCTTTATTCAGAGATGATTTTGCATACATAACCTCTATTCATTATTCATGTAAGCATCGACATAAAAAATGTAACGAAACAAAAAGAGTCAAATTGGCCAATAACCAATATCCTGGATACCAATAGAATATTAGTTACCAGAAATCAAATGCTGTAATTTTATTCAGGAGTTAATGATTCGAAATTCGATGAACTTTTTTGTTTGCACCTCAAAGGGATTGATGTTGTTGAGATGATTAGAATAATCTCAGCTGTTGCCTACTATGCTTGTATTTTAGTCTGAAAAATTTCCTTAAACTTAAATATTCTAGAGAACCTTGAACACATTTCCATATGCATAAACTTTTTTTATCCATATAAACATTGATTCATCCAAAAATGTTACGAAACAGAAAAACCAATTGAAGTCAAATTGGCCAATTTCCTGGATACCAATAGAATATTGGTTTCCAGAAATCAAATGCAGCAATTTTATGCACGCGTTAATTCGAAATTCGATGAACTTTTCTGTTGGCAATGCAAAGGAAATGCTGTTCTTGAGATCATTAGAATAGTCATCTCAGCTGTTGCCTACTATGCCGGTATTTTAGTCTAAGAATTTTCCTTAAAATTAAATATTCTAGAGAAGCTTGAACAAATTTCTATTAGCACATACTTCCCTATCTCATTTATTATCATATTTATTTTCGAATTCTTGGAAGAAATAATACTGAAACAAATGGATCTCTGTAAGATTCCCTTTCTAATCTATCTTGTTATCAAGCATAGCAAGTACTATTTTGAGGTTGCTAAGATAACAATATTGATAGCCAGATTCTTGTTGAAGTGACAGTTCATATTGCTCAAAATATTTGATCGGAATACCAATAATTCCAATCTTGTTATGATAGCAGTATCTTTTTCCTAGCAATATTGCTATTTGTAAACAGAATCGACCTGAATATGTAGTAGGTAGCCGTCAGATAGACCAATTAAGGCATATTTAGGAATATCCATAATAGAGGCTGAGAACAAACATCCTCCGCAATCAACTCGAAACAAATTGTTGACAGTGACGTTGTTACAGGTGTTCATTTATTGTTTATTCAAAGATTTATACGAAACGATTTCCAATGAATCATTACATCAAAATCTATTTTTATACCACAGATTCGAAACCCGAGACACACGTAGAGTAAACCTGTTAGTTTAACAATTTTTAAGCGACGAAATATTGCGGTAAATGCAGGTTATTTATATTGAAAACAAAAAATCGGATAAATCATTCCAACTCCTACAGAATGTCAACGGGTGTATTAGTTTAAATTTTCACTTTTGTTCGAATTTGAGACTCCAAATCGGAAAACAAACGAAATGTCAATTCTCTGAACTGAACGATTTTATTTAGAGAGCCGTTTTTCTAGATAGTGCCTTTTTTCAATGTGTAGAAATTGTCAAATATACAGGGTGAGCAAGTTACCTCTGGCCATATTTCACAGAGTGTACTCTTCTTCAAAATGTAGACCTGCTCGAAGTCCCAACTTTACACCTGCATCAGCATTTTTCAACTTTCAAGTTTCCACCTGATAAGAACAGTAGGTCTTGAGTTGAGAAACAACAAAATACCGAGAAAAGAACACAACATTGGACATACTTTTTCCCAATATGTCTAAAAGTTAAATTCGGATCGGACTGAAATATGGTGTAATGTTATGAAATATAGCGTTTGAGATCCCAACAATGGGGGCTTTTCCTTCGAACGAAAATGCAGTAATTTTCATGAAAAACCTTTAGAACATCACATTTCAAACACATAATTTCAATATTATATTTTTAAAAAAATGTTTGATCACCTGAAACTGAAAAATAAAAATGGGGATTTGCATTTAAAGGGATTTGTCTTGAGTGCACGATATGGCAACGTCGAATTCTGCTTTCTCGGAAAGAGAAGGAAGTCAAATGTGTTACTTTGCTTAGGAAAACAGAGATAGCTATACTTCGATCTGGTTGGAGTAGAAGACAACGACCAAGGAATAGAAAAAGAAGAGCACAGACTGTCATATTGTCAAATCGCAAACGGAAATTGTTTGGTTATATTGACAAAGAATACGTGTGTACCACAGAATAAGAATAAATATTTCATTATTCTATAGCAGAAAAAGCTATTCTACTAAACACCGTTGTCACTTCGTGCATGCCTGGCAAATCCCAAACCCCAATTTTGAAATCTGATTTTGAACACTTTCTGAAGGTAATTCGGGAAAATGATGAATCAAACCCATAATAATTATATTCAAATTTTCATTTGCAGTAATAACCCAAATTCAGGAAAAACCCCCATTCTTCAAGTCGATATGCTACAAATAACTGCCAAGTTTCAATCCGATCACTCATATAATTGGTGAGATATTCAAGAGATAACCTGAATCAAAGTTCTAATGCTTATAACTCCAGCACAATTAGCTGGATTTGGCCCATTACCGAACATAACCATTGCATTATGATGGCGACCTACCACAAAAGTTAGCTCGTTCCGTTCAGCAGTTATCGTTTCTTCGATAGGATAGAATCGATTTTGACAACGGATTCGTCATCAGTAAGTCCAACCTAGTCGTGTGAGACCACTTTCGGCTCAAAATTCGAAAATTACAGACATTTGGACTAAAGGATAGCACGCCGTTCCCCAGGATATGCGCGAAAAAATTAATAGAATATTTTAGATTTTCATTAATAACGGATAATGGGATTACCGCTCACTAAGTTGAAATTTCACTTGAACATGTTCGATCTTCTTCAATCCTGCCTTATTCACGAATTAGTCAGAAAAAATTTAGTTTCTCCTAATTTGAAACGAAAAATTAAAAATATTTAGAATAAATGCGACAGAGTTCCCTTTACTGCAATGAGAAAGAAAGAGATAGATACCCGTCCACTTCGCGGGTTGCATAAGCAACGAATTGGCTTCACTTGTCGCTCAAAACGGGTCCCTTCCAGGTATATAATATAGAGTTCATTGGCGATTTGTCAGTAATATGACAGTATGACAGTCTGTTCTCTTCTTTTTCCATTCCTTGGTCGTTGTCTTCTACTCTAACCAGATCGAAGTATAGCTATCTGTGTTTTCTTAAGTAACACATTTGACATCCTTTTCTTTCCGAGAAAGCTGAATTCGACGTTGCCATATCGTGCACTCAAGACAAATCTCTTTAAATGCAAATCCCCATTTTCATTTTTCAATTTTAGGTGATCAAATATTTTTTCAAAAATATAATAACGAAATTATATGTTTGAAATGTGATGTTCTAAAGGTTTTTCATGAAAATTACTGCATTTTCGTTTAAAGGAAAAACTCCCATTACGAAGTTTCAGTCGTTTCAGTACTTTTTGAGATATTGAGGACAAAATCCAAAACTTCAAATGGAACCGTTGGACTGATTTTGACCATTTAACGAACTTGACCGAATTAGACTCGAAGCTTTACCTGAAAATGTTAAGAATCGACCATGGTGTAAGCAAAACATGGTGTGCTCATCTGCCATTCTGTGATCGTATTTACCAATGATGACGTCACTTTTTTCATTCAAATTCAAAGCACAGAATATATATTTCCTCGAATTTGGATGAAAAAAGTGACGTCATCATTGGTAAATACGATCACAGAATGGCAGATGAACACACCATGTTTTACTTACATCATGGACTCGAGTTGTATCTCAGATCACAGACCAGTCTGTGGTTGGACACAGACTACCGGACAAAATTGAAGTTGACCCAACAAGTCGTTTCGGACCCATGATGTAAAAAACATGGTGTGAAAAATGAGTGACATTAGCACAGAATATATAACTCTTTGTATTTTAATCTGTCTGACGTCACTCATTTTTCAGATGGGCACACCATAATTTTTACATCATGTTTCGGACCAATTTCGGGCCAACTTTCAGGCAATACAGGCATGCAATAATAATAATAATATCTTTATTTTAAGTAAAATGCTACATTTCTAAAAATATAGCACTCGAAATAAAATAGTGTCAATTCAGATACTTAGCAATTTGCCATGCTATGTTCTATAAATTCCCCAGTAGTTTATGGCTCTATCTTGAGCAGTAATTTAAAGAGTAATTTTTTTAAAATGTTTAAGTTTCTCTCCGCTCTGATGTGTGGAGGTACCTTGTTGTAATATTTTACACAGGCGTATTCAGAGCAGCGTTACAACATTTTTTTTAAGGAATCTACTTGCTATATGCCCAAAATCTACTGAAGAAAATACGGAATCTACCTCAAAATCTACCGAGTTATTTATAGCACTCAGATTATCAAAAATTCAAGAAAATGTTTACTGAGAATGAAAATTTGGCGAATCAGACTATTAAGTATATCGGTAACCTATATTTGCAATCATTATTAATCAATTTACCAACCTAATACAGAAATAGGATATGGCTCTGGGCGGTTCAACTAGATGGCAAGAGCAGCATTTTACCTGGCGCAGAATCGGCAAAGTAGAACATAACAAACATATGTAAAGTAAGTAGATTTGTTTTAGTTCCGAGTTCAAATCCAATTCAGAACCGCCCCGAACAGTTCTGAACTCGAAACCAAAAAAAACGCATGGCGGTAAGAGAAGGGGAGAGAGCATATCCTATTTTTTCTTGTACCAAAAGTTTCACACACTTTTGAAAAAGTTCTGTGGATTTTTCCCATACCAATATTGACGACTTAAAACTATCCAAATAATAGTTCGAAGTCGGCCATATTGGTATGAGAAAAATCCATAGAACTTTCTCAAAAGTGTGTGACACTTTTCAAACGTTTTGCCCCCTCCACTCTTTTCCTACCTCCATGAACAAACCCCATATTCTGTCATTTTGTGTTCGAGCCACAGTTTCCCCTTTTTCACCGTTGCCAAATCTAACAATACTACTTAACTCCTCAGAAATCGGTTGGTCATTATGAACTTTGATCGGAAGCTGAAATCTACTGAAAATCTACCGCGAAAAGTTGACTACTGAATCCTGGGCTGGATTGGCGAAAATCTATCGAAAAAGTAGAAATCTACTGAATGTGGTAACGCTGATTCAGAGCCTCGTTCGGTTGGAGATAGCCTGCTTCAAATCTCCAGAACAAGCGCCCAAAGATCGCCAAATCGAAATAATACCAAATTATCTCATTTCCAAGACCCGATTATCGTATCCGAGATTCCGAAATGACATGCGACCGTGAGCCAACACATTACAGAGACCTTGTAGGAGTCACCCGGTGTTTACTTACAGCGTCGTGTAGTAACTTTTCCTATTATGGAGAAAACGAGATACGAGCCTTCCAAGTCCATTCCACTCTAGCATATGCAGGGCGCGAAGACCCATTTAAATTCTTTTTTTAAGAGCCCAAGGTCTTAGTATTCGAATTTTTCCAGATAATTGGGGTATTCGGCACTCATTTGATCGCGTTTCTAGTGCTTGAAATCGAGATATCCGCTATTAATCGACGACCTTTTGAGATCCGGATGTTGTTTCGACCTGCCGATCGATTCAGGAGCTGGCGCCTTGATCAAGGTCTTTCGTAATGACACATAATACTCGATACAGAAGTGGTGATAACAATGAGATGGATGTTTATGGGTGGAGATTTCGATCATACGTTACAGGCAATGGGGCCCTATATCATTTTGTCAGTTTTGGGATGTATGAAATAATAGAGTTTTATATCTGCATGGTGTTACATTTGTCAAGAATTCCTCTTCATGATGTAAATCATAAAAACAGGGGGGAGTCGAAACACGAAATTCGGTTTTAAAAAATCACTTCCACTACATAAAATTCATCGCTCACATCGACACAAAAAGGACACGCCACCAACGTGAATGACATCCCTATACTACATTCGCTTTTATAAACTATCAAGTTTTTTTTTACTTAAAACTGACGCAGGTTGGAACTCGTGACATATCGGCAATGTCAAAATAATTTTCAGCGACGTTGCCAAGAATACAAATATTGGAGAAAATGCCGACGGCGGTTTTGAAGAAGCAGAGACAAAGTATCAGGAAGTATTAGGTAGAATTGAAATCTGCTTTTTCTGATAGTAACCCTGATAATTTGGAATTAATAATTTATCACAAGCTATCCAACATTTTCGACTTATGTGAGTGAAACCCAGTGTATCGTTCACATAGATTCCTAAGTACTTTCTAAATTGAGTCAGTTCTTCTAAGGTGGCACAGGTTTTATAGTACTACTACATTTTCATACTGGAGTATTTCAAGTTGTGCAACAAGGTATTTAAATATCTGCTGTAGACTTATTTCTTAAGAATTCCGAAAAGTAGGGAATTCCATAGGTTTGTCTGTTCATCTAGGAGTTTTACTACAGGGTTATTCGAGTATTTTTTTTCGAATGATCTATCACTACTCTATCCATTATTTTTCAGTAAAATTTCAACACTCCATTTCTGAACAAGAAAATAGCATAACTGAATCTTCCAACCAATAAATGAAATATTTTCAGTATTAACACCTTCAACATTCGCCAGGTCATTGGAATTATTGAATTCATATAATATTTTCTCAAATTCATTATTTTCCTAAAGTAAATTCATATTTTGAAAAGTACGTAATTACTACGACCTCTATGTAGAGAGGACAACGTTGTGTAGTTATCTGACAGGAAAAGGACTATAACCTAACATTTTTTAAATATAAACGGTGAAATGTGTCAGAATGTCATGGCCAACCGGGATAGTTAATAAAAGTGAATGAAGTATACCTGCATAATCGACACCGGCCTGGCGCCAGTGGTGCCAGATGCAAAACAGAAGAATCGGGCTAAAAAATCCGGAGATTTACTTAAAGAACAAGAAATTTTTTTAGTATATTTTTTTCGACATAATACAATATCACGAAACAAATAGGGCATACTTAACGTTTATTGCTCAGTTTATTGAATCTGTTTTTTTATGACCTTTAATACCCTATAGATACACCCTTTCCACATCTTGAATGAAATGAAAACAGTACACGTCGATGTAAATTTTAAACTTATCTAAAATCTATCATAAACCATACCGGTACACCTTTAAATGAGAAGATTACGTTTATTAAGAGTATAATTCAAAACGCAGAAGGTGTTTATATTTTAATGACCTGCAGTACACTATATGTAATGTTTCTCGTTTTCTCAGGAATTCTAGTCCATAGAAAACCCGTAACTATCCGATAAATTTCATGTAATATTGGCGTTTCGAAAAAACGGCTTGGGAGTTCCAAGGAATAGTCCGGTGCTTCTCTGCGTTCTGCAGAAATCTTCGCTTGTCTTCCGCTCAGGGAGGAATTGGTTGAAGTTTGTTACATGATAAAAAAATTGCGATATTGCTAGTATCAATATTAGTACTCACGTATTTTCGAAATTTTTAATGCGATTTCATACTGAAATAGTCAATAATCCATTTAATTTTCAAATTACTTTATTCTCAAAAAAACAGGAGACCTCAAGCACATTAATTGAACTGTATCGAAAATCTGGTTCATAGACATGGAATATATGTCTGTGGTCTAGTCACGAAATCGATAAATATTTCTGTGTATTCTGTACTCCTGGTAAACATGGGCGGAGCTTAGTTCATGACTTTCTCAGGGGCGAATCCACAAAAAAAGAGTGATTGCTCGATTTTTTTTTGCTTTCAAGGAGAAATTACAAAGAAAAATAATGCATTCTAAAAAATTTTTATCCGAGCCGAATCTGAAAAAATTGTAAATGAGAAAAGTATTTTTTTCTGACGAGAGGAATCAATAGTTAAAATTTATGTACAACGTAAAGAATCACCCGGTATATTAAATATCTTATATGAATGAATAAGAAAACAGTCTTTCTTTGTGGTTTAAAAATATCGCCGGTATATTTGCAGAGAAGTTCAATAGAGTCACGATGCTCGATTGAAGGCGTGTCTTATCGAATACACCGAAGAGAATTGGATTTTATTCGGGTCACTGAAACTAAATTTGGGCGACGACACGCTAATCGAATAATTTAAGCATTTACCGAGTATATATGTCATAATTCTTCGAGAAATACAGTGCCCGTCAAAATTATGGAATAAATTCATTTTCTCAGAAGAAAAATATTTGGCAACAAAATCCTGAAACAGGTGAATTTTTGTTTCACTTTCACCAAATTTATATGCATTTTTGAAGGATTTTTGTTGCACTCTGTGCCATCCCCATCAACCCTCTAAACTTTTTGAATAGGGAAAGTGGGTCATGTGGTACTTTTTTGGCAAAGTCTTTGTATCTTCTTTACAGGCGTGCAGAAATTTTCAAGAAAAAAATGTTTTTTTGGAAAATTAGTTAATTCGAAAAGGTTTTCAGTATGTGCACTCTGTCATGGCTCATTTATTTTGAGACGATGGTACCTGATGAAATTTGTCACCGAATGAAAATCGACCATTACAGTTTTGTTCATGCACAACTTTCAACCCCTACGAACCCTTTAATGGGGAAAAAATGGAGGGGGTTGGAAGGGGTTGAAAGTTGTGCATGAACAAAACTGTAATGGTCGACTTTCATTCGGTGACAAATTTCATCAGGTACCATCGTCTCAAAGTAAATGAGCCATGGCAGAGTTCACATACTGAAAACCTCTTTGAAGTAACTAATTTTCCAAAAAAAAAATTTTTGTTGAAAATTTCTGCACTCTTGTAAAGAAGATACAAAGACCTTGCCAAAAAAGTACCACATGACCCACTTTCCCTATTCAAAAAATTTCAAGGTTGATGGGGATGGCACAGGGTGCAACAAAAATCCTTCAAAAATGCATATAAATTTGGTAAAAGTGAAACAAAAATTGACCTGTTTCAGGATTTTGTTGCCGAATATTTTTCTTCTGAGAAAATGAATTTGTTCCATAATTTTGACGCGCACTGTATAGATGAAATTATTCGTTCATTATCGTTTTCACAAGATCGTGTATCTTTTTCGACACAGTCCTATGGTACCTGAAATGGCTCCAGTCAAGAATAAAACACGTTATTACAAAAATATCGTCTGAAGGATATTGTGGGAGGAATTCCTATTTCTCAGGTTTTTCAAGATTTTCACTACCAATATCTGAAAAAGAACTATTAAAAATTACACAGCATTTTATTCATATAAAACGAACTTGCGGATTGCGGCATTCAAACTATTTTTTAAGGGAAGTTTCTAGGAAAAATGTTGCCTACTGAACAGTAACAGAATAATGTGAAAGATCAACGATATGAAGTGTAACTTTCCAGAGTCTTTATCCGACTCATTCATCAGATAATTAGGATAACATTTGTAAGTATCGATTTCTTTCAAATTCTTGCAAATTTTCAATTAATTCAATTATCAACATTTTTTCTAGGAACTTCCCTTCACAAATAGTTTGAATCTCACAATCCACAATCCACAAATAATATTTTTATTCAATTTTAAATGCGTTTTTCACAAATATTGGGAGTGAAAACCAAAAAAAAAAACTTGAAAAAATAATGTTACCATAAACACACATGGATGCACTGTACCGTATGTAACATTCGATTACTGAGAAGCACCGACGTCACGTTAGGAGCTTTCACGTGCTTCGAAGCCATTACCTCACGAAATTTTGCATCCACATTCACACCGACATTATGGATCAAGTAATACATTTCCACTCGATTGCACCGGTATTTTGGAAAATTTTGAAGAAAATAAAATTTCGAATGCATATATACGCGGAATAGACGACTTCGGCCCAAGTTGCCAACCCACAATTTTCTTCACAAATTTACTATCACTGGGGGAACGAGAATTTCAGGACAAATTCGACGTGAAAAGGTTTGCGTTATTTATAAATATCCGTAAAAGATGCCTCGGCTCTTCAAACAAGATAATTCCTTCCAAATATAGGCTTAAATTTAAGTTGGGATTCCTGATTTAATGTTAATATAGTGTCAAGTTTTTTAAAAAGGATATGTTCCTCAAATCAACTTGGTTACTTCGGTTGTCGGTTTTCCGTTCAGTAAATATGAAATATTCGGTTGGTTCCTGAAAAAAGGCTAATTACGGAAGTTGATTGATGAAAAGGTAATCTTTCTGTCTTCAGAACATAGACATGTTAAGTCTATGCACCAGAACGACAATCAATGTTTTATGGTAACACATCTATAGCATAGAACAATCTTTATTAACCTTATGATCAATAGACCATACCTAGTAATTTTTCCATTGTTGATTGTTGTCTCTTCTATGTTCTATAGATCATAAAGTAAATAAAGATTGTTCTATGCTATGGATATAGTACCATAGAATATTGACTATCGTTCTGGTGACAGAAAGAACGTTTTTTCATCAATCAAATTCCGTAATTAACCTTTTTTCAGGAAACAACCGAATATTTCATATTTACGGAATGGAAAACCGGCAACCGAAATAACAAAGTTGATTTGCGGAACATATCCTATATAAATTTGACACTATTAACATGAAATCAGGAATCCCAACTTAAATTTCAGCCAATCAGAGATGATCTCAACAAAACCCTATATTTGGAAGGAATTATCTTGTTTGAGGAGCCCAGGCATCTTTCATGGATATTTATAAATAACGCGAACCTTATCATGTCATTGTCCTGAAATTCTCGTTCCCCAGTGATAGTAAATTTGTGAAGAAAATTGTGGGTTGGCAACTTGGGCCGAAGTCGTCTATTGAGGAAATATACCAGAAATTTTAAATTGGCACAACTTCGAAACTGTTGGTATAATTTCATTTATTGCTTAATTTGATGAGACTCACTTCCAGCTCCACTCTTAAAGAGCTCGAAGGATGGATTACTAATTCCTAACACTACTTATAACATATGTAAAAAAGAAAAAATAAATCATGCACAAAAATACCAAACGTGCATATTTCTAATAGGGCCCTGACAAGATCAATAATACAAGATAAAAATAGAATACACTATCCATAGCCTACTTCAACTCTATTTTTTCTGCTCAATTAAGGTTTATTATCAACGGTTTTTTAATTAAACGTCTTGATAACAGTAGTCGAAAATTTTCTAGCCAATTTTGATCTTGTGGGGTTCCTCTAATTTCTACACGAACAAGGCCTGCTTGTTTACTCACAAATTGGAAGAAACAGCTGAGAGCTTGGTTAGTCAGCAAACCTGTGAAAAAAACAATGCAAAATTCACACTTCCTCTCAAAAAATCTATTAGCTGCTATACAAGATATTATACACGATCAAAACATTTTGATGTAATTAGTAGTTAACAAACAGAAGCATCATGGTTATTTCAACCCTTGTAGCAGAGTGACCTAAGATGCCGTCATGACGTTTTTTTTTAGGTCATTTTTGGTCCTCGACGTGTCTGACTGATATATGACAGATAAAGTAGGTAGCAAAATTTGCCCAAAAAAGATATCACTATTGTGACGACTAATACTGAGCTCCCATGTAAAGCGTTCTCCAATAAGAGGTGTTATTTTGAATAGCCCGCTATTTCGGTAGATGTCACTTTTGAAGCTGTCATTTTTTGACATTTGACAAGTAGAAACTACGCCATTAATAAAAATGAAAATTAAATTGAAATTATTAAAATTCACTATAAAAATGGTGGCGGTTCGTAAAACTCGAACATTTTTGGGTCGTCGTGAAGCACCTTGTCGGACCGCAATAAAATTGGTGAAAAATTCTAGCTGTTGGGACAAGTTATTGTTGAAAAGCCTCTCTATCCTCAACGTGTGACTGTTTGGTGCGGTTTATGGTCCGGCGGAGTCATTGGACCTTACTTTTTCGAAAATGAGGCTGGAGCAACAGTTACGGTGAATGTATTGCGCTATTGAGAGATGATTAATGATTTTTTATGGCCGGAATTGGATGGTATTGATCTGGGCAACGTTCAGTTTCAACAAGACGGCGCTACGTGCCACATAAGCAACGAAACCATTGATCTTTTGCGGGAAACGTTTCCGGACCGTGTTATCTCTCGAAGAGGTGATCACAATTGGCCACCGAGATCTTGTGATTCAACACCTTTCGACTTCTTCCTTTGAGGCCACGTGAAAGAGAAGGTCTACGCCAATAGCACAGCGTCGATTCAAGACCTCAAAGATGGAATTCGTGAGGCTATCGAGGACATAGGGCAGCCACTTTGCGATTTGGATATGGAAAATTTCATTGATAGGATATGGTCCTGTAAGCGTGGTCGTGGTGGTCATTTGCCTGATGTTATTTTCCACTATTAACGCCATAGATTCTTCTTTATAATGAAATAAACATCCGATCATTCATATTGAAAAATAACATTTTTCTTTGAATATCAAAATAACACCTCTTATTGGAAAATCCTTTAGTTAGATTATGTCCCTTGAGCTCTTGAGAGCATGCGTTAGATTATTTGGGTTGACTTCATTACTGTTACCTTGTGTAACCTTTGTCACAGCAGTCTTTGTTTTTACCTACCAATGCGAATAGTGCCTTTCTTATATCTTATAACAGTTACCAAAGCAGTGCCAGTAAAATCAACTGTCAAAATTTACTGGCCAGGAATATCAGAACTCAACTATTATGAGTCTTGTTGATCCTTTAGATATGACACTGACGTCACTGTTGAATCCATCAGATGTCATTCAATGACGGACAACTTCGACAATTTCCATCTATTAGATGTCCCTATGCTGTATGGGACATTGCTTCCTTCTATTGGGAAGCTAGCTTTGGTTTATTTTGTTCCGAAAAGAAATTCAATAGTAATCCCAATTCATTATTATTAACGATACTTTAGGAGAAATTCGTGAGCAACAGGGTAGTATTTATTACATTCTCCATTGAGAAACCTTGACAATCGCATTCTAATTTTTAGGTTCTCCTTCCAGACTGAACATACAGGTTAATGCACCAGTGACTATTGAAGCATTCAATGTTAATAGCAGAGTTGTTGTTTGTTAGAAAATATCCCAATTAGTAAAAAGAACATCTTTTTAATCAATTTTTGAAGACATGAAGGACAAAACAGAAAACCTACAGTTATTACAAATGTCAGCATATCATGAATACTCTAAATTTCAGTTTGCAAGAGCTTGCATACTGTCAAATCACACATATTCTTCCACATAAAAGACAAAAGCAATAGCACATATCGATAGAACTCAGGATATTTGTTCCGACATTACAGCTTAAGAGATCATTTTACCACTAAATCCTATTATTTCAAAAGAAAGGATTGTGGTCTGTTTCTCATAATGGTCGGAAATACTGTGTCAGTAATATAATGTTTGTACAATGATTTATCTTTTTTCATTGTTTTTGGATTCATGTATATTTATTTATTTTTAAGTATGCATTGAATTCACAATCATGTTTATGTAAATCTAACATTATTCAGTATACAAATAATGTCAATACTTCTTCACCTGAAGTAATTATAAGTGCTTGAAAACCATTTATTTGGATTATCATGAATATAAAGTTTATTATCAATCTGTTGCATTAATTATGTCTGGATAAGTTATATACTGATAGTTCTATATAAACTTCATGTAGTATTCCATATGCAAAAACCATTGTTTCACTTACAATGAACTACTGTATTATTGCTCTGTATTTTCACGATGAGGTTCAACCAATATAGGTACACTTATGCATTAGAAATATTGAAAATGAAGAGGCACTAATCTAGGAACTGAAGAAATTGATTTTTTTCAAATTAGATGCAAAAAACAACAATCAATACCTTACTGCTATAATCAGGAAACATTTTAACCTACGATATTGCTGAGGAAGAATTGAAATGCCAAATTTTCAACAAAAGCTGCATTCCGTAGTTTATCGTTATATCTGCGAATAAGTGAGGATGACATGCGAATTTAATATTGGCCTCAAGCCAAAAATTCATTCAATACTTGAATTATTTATAAATGTTCATCTTTGTATACAACAATTAAATTTTCAAACGTATGTTTACAAAAGAGAAATTGTTGAAGTAGTCATGAAATTAACTTCAATTATAATATTAATATACAATAATTAGATAATAATGAGGGTATATGTGTAAGCACACACAGCTGAAGGGATAGGTTAATGAATTAAAACCCAAACAAATATAAGGTTAAAATCAACTTACAAATGGAGATTTTCGAAAGGTCATTATTTCTGGAACTTCTAATTCAAAAATATACACAAAAACACAAAACTACTGGAAACAATGCTCAAGAATATTCTTCAAGAAACGAACTACTTTGGAATCATCTGGAATAAAATCTATTTTAATCGTACGTTCTGGAAAATTTCAGTTAATTCCTTGAGGAGGAACAAGGATGGAAGAACCGTCATGAAACGACACGATGATGTAATATCCGGCTACGTTCACTTTTGTGGAAATTCTATTGATAAAAATGTGGAAATTTGATGCTAATCTTTTTTCTGTAAACGAAAAAAAATCTTCACGAATATTTATGCAATAAAATAATTGCGATACATATTTCATAAATACTTTTTTATATTTTCAACTATAATTAAGGGAACCCGGTCTTTTATTATGACACTAAATTTCTGACATCTAATGACACTAATGACAGTCACAACATCTGATTCTTGAAACAGAAAACGTCAACAAAACAAAATTGATAAGAATAAAATCTGTATTATAGAAACTGATTCAAAGCTTGTCATAGTAATATAATCAGTGTACGAAAACTTAACCATTTCATCTCAATTATAATGTAGTATCCACATTATATTCGGTATATATCACAATGAGTTGGTTTGATGCTGCAGGTCTTGCTAATATTGCCAAATCAGCTCTAAAAGAAGCACAGCGTACTATCGATAAAGCCCTAGATATAAAAGATGATGGTGTAAATCCAACTAATGTTCCAATAGACACAAACAACGAAGATTATTTTGGGACATGGGTAGAGTCGCCTAATAATATAAAGGAAATAAAAGATAACGTAGATAATATAAACAGTATATGGGGCTCTTTCACGGGATCATTCTTCGATCATTCCAAAGAATACAATAAGAGTGTGTCCTTAGAAGGTTTAGATGATTCTTCTGATATAAATTCGCAGCATTTCAGTCAAAGTAAACTCGTGGTTGAAAATATAAGTGATTTCGAAAATACTGTGGTTGATAAGATTGTAGAAACACCAGTGAGAGAAATTAAACCTATTCTTGAAGGAGATGAACTAATGAATGAAAGTTTTGTTGATCACGAAGGGGAGAATCTAGAAAATATTACTGTTAGTGATTGCTCCAAAAAAGTAACCACTGAAGTCAAAGGTAAATTATCATTTCAATGAGTATGCTAATTGAATGCTCATACTAGTAATTATTTCAATATTGATGTATCACATGTAGTTGATTGAACTATATTAATCCTTAACTCATCATTGATCTATTTTCAGAAGCAGCTAAAATTTGAATATTTAAAAATACCCTTTTGATAGTTATGATATTACCTAAATGATTTTTATGAAGTCAACAATTTGTATTACTGTATGAACGTCCTATTGCTAAACTTCGAAAATGCAATCTATTTAATCATTTTGTGTTTATTAAGACGCTCCTTTAAAGCTTGACTAATTTATTCATCATATGGCTACCTTCAAAAATTCCTTTTCAATTTCAGATGATGGACAATTGCCTAACAGCAACAAGGAAGAACTATGTGCACCAGATAATATTTCTTCACAAATCCCAGGCAACAGAAATAATCCACAAGATAATGAAACATGTTCTAACAACACAGGTGAGATAGAATCTTCGGATTTAAATGTTGAAAATCAAGAATATAAACCTGAAACAAATACTAACCAAGAAAAAACTAAAAATGATGAAATCCATACCCTTGTCACTTCTATGGAAAATGTCCCTCTACCTGATGCTATTACTGTACCCCCCAGCAGAAAGAACACCCAATTCTTAATGTCTAATATCAATGATGCAGTAATGATCAGCACCCAACCTCAAAGTTCCCAACAGGAAATTCCTGAAATCCTGAGAAGCACAAATATAATAGACATACCTAATGATGATGACTCCCTCAGAAGCAGCTCAGAGAATGTTTTAGAGTTATCTGCAGATGAAGGATCGCAATCAGATGTAACCATTCAAGGTTCTGAGAATAATGAAGATTCGGGTAGTGAAATCGAAAAAGATGCATCATTTCTCCAATCTATGATATCCGACACCAATTCTGATAAAAATTCTACATCAGGTAACAATGCTTGCGAATCTAATTCTATCATCAACGATAGTGTATCTTCTGAGAACCTTTCAATAATTCAACTGGAGATGCCTCCTAGAGAATACTCACCGCTTAGCTCTGATAAATCGGATTTAGTCAAAATAGGTTCCGACCACACCTCTGGACACACTTCAGGAGATGAACTAGAAACTGCAACATCTTCCGATATAGAAATTATTTCAAGTCCTAATGGAGATTCGAGTAGCACTCAAAGCCGTCATAGTCCCCTCAAATCAGAAGGAAAAACAGAAAAAGATGCTTGCAAAGTAGATGCATTATTATGCAAAATGACTTTGAAAAATGCCAAAGGTCACAGTAGAGAGCTATCAGAAGCTTCAAGTACAAGTGATGATTCACATTCCCCAGATGTAGATAAGCTTATTAGAAAAATTGCAGAAATCACAGAAATACTTGAATCTAGAGAAGCTAAAATTGTTGAGATAAATCGCAAAAATCTAGAGTTGCAAGAGTTAAATATGGAGTTAAAGACCCATTTAAATTCCGCTTTATCCAAGCAATTAGAATCTCAAGATTTGACACAAGTGACTGAGGAATACGCTCAGAGAATGTCTGTGTTGGAGAAAAAGTTCCAACAAGCAATAAGAGAAAAAGATACTCTCAGAAGAGAACTTGATCAAGCAAAACAAGAATCATCTATGAGACTAAGCAAAGGTGACTTCGAGACTATAGTAAATGAAAAGGATGAAATGATAAAACAACTAAGAGAAGAAGGAGAAAAACTGTCTAAACAACAGTTACAACATTCAACTATCATAAAAAAACTAAGAACAAAAGAGAAAGAGAACGAAACTACGATAAAACAACTCAAGGAAAGAGTGGAAGATTTCACATCAGAAACAGACAGATTGAAAAGAACAGTGAATGCAAAGGATGAAGTTGAAAGGACACAAATCGAAGCAGTCAATCAGTTGACCTCTAAAAATAAAAAATTGGAACACGAATTGACAAAATTGCAGAGTGAATTAGAGGATCAAGTTCAAAAATATGACACTCTGAAGAAGTCATTAGAAGCTGCAAGAAAGGAATTAAACGATAAAAATAAGATAACAACTCAGTTATCGGCCAAGGAACAGATGTTGGAGGTTCTTGAAAACGAAAAGAAGGTGGCTGAATCTCAAAGCCAGGATGTAATAAACCAACTGCAGTATTTGAGGATGAAACTTCATGAATGCGAATGTGAATATTTAGAAAAAGAACAACAATTTAGAAAAGAAAATAATGAACTTCTCTTAAGGCTTGAGAACACAGAACGTAGAAATGAAGAACTATCGCAATCGGTATTGGAAGTAAGCAAACCGTTAGTGAGACAATTAGATTCTCTACAAGCAACCCTCAACTCGAAGTTAGCACATTTTGAAAAAACTGAACAGACACTAACCTCGAAAATAAGCGAACTCCAATTCAAACTTAAATCAGCTGCAAACCACGAAAAAGAAGCCAAAGAAGAATGTGAGAAGCTCACTTTGAAACTATCCAACATAGAAGAAGAACTTAACAGTCTTAAGCACGAAAAAGAATTGTTGGAAATCCAACTAGATCAGTTAAAAACGGAAAAAATAATATTAGAACAAGACTTAAGAATTAGAACTGAGGAGTTACAAGCTTGTATTAAATCTAAAACTGAAAGAATTGAGGTACTTAATAAAGACATTGCTATGTTGAAAACTTCTTTGAAAAAATCAGCTGAAGAAGTTGAGCATAAAGATACGTCGCAGTTGCAAAACATAAAGCAGGACATTGACTATAACATAGATGATACCAATTCAAATCCTCGGAGTAACTCACCCACATTAAGTGTAGGAAAGGCTTCAGTGGCTGATTCTATGGTCAGCTCAGTTTGGTCGCAACTAGAATCATTTGATGTTGGGCATGTCCCTCGATATAGTAACATGTTCGAAATTCAAATGCTTCAAACCAATCTTCAACAAAGGGAGGGGGAATTGCAGCAGTTACAGTGGGAACTGAACAGGAGAGAACAAGAGAGGAACTTGATGAATGCTGAACTGACATCTTTAACAAGTAAGGTGGAGGATCTCACGAAAGATTTGACAGATTACGAGTCCCTGAAGGGTAAATTTGATGAGCTACAAGAGCAGTACGATCTTCTTTGTCAGATGTATGGTGAAAAGGTTGATGAAGTGGAAGAATTGAAGTTGGATCTTTTGGAAGCTAAGGAAGCTTACAAGAGTCAACTGGATGAGCTGCTTAGAGCTAATAGTTAGCTTTAATAATTTTTCCTAATTGTGATATGATATAGTGGTTATGTATGATATAAAAGGTTTTATATTTGGACTGAATGTGGTATATATTATGGTAGTTTGTTTAAGTATTTAAATCAAAATTGTTCCATATTCCAATATATTATGTATGTAATTACCGGATATTCTTTTATGGGCTCCGAAGTGAAGGTAATTGAGGGAAAATAATTATTTCTGTTGATAAACTACCATTCGGACCTGGGGTTTCATTCGGGCAGTTTGTTGAACGGTCTTCAATTTAAATCTTGAATATTCAAAATTGTGAAGTGAACCTTAATTTGTGGGAATAGGTCGTTTGAAAACAGGTATTGGAAATTGAAGGGTGCTAAAAAATTATGATGATATAAACTAACAAGGACATATATCTGTCAACAAACACTCCACCTTGATCTGAACTAATCAGCCAAAGCTCTTACACTGAAGAAGAATTTTCCAAGCTATTCGTTACCTGAAGTTTCACCGTTTTACATTCTTCAGAACAACCCACCTTGAAAATGCACAATCACAAAAGTATCATCCAACAGGTATTAAGTATATTCAACAAGGTGGGTCGTTCTGATGATCGGTAAAACCGTGAAACTTCAGGAAAATGCTTCTTCATTGTAGAGGCTTTGGTTGATCAAAAGATTACTCTTAGATCAGGGTGTTGATTTAGTGAGTGATATACATCCTTGTGTTTGTGTTGATTTATTACTAAACTGGAGCTTTTTATCTCCATGAACCATTCCCATTGTTATAATAAACAAAAACAAAGTGTCTCAATACAAGATTCCAAGAAAGACTACATCAGAACATACTCCTCTATACTCTAAAAATTCTGTATATTCTCCAAAACGAGATTAATTGTTGCGGAATAATTGAAATTAGGATTTATTTATATTGCTTCGGTAACACATTATCTTAACAGAGGCAATCAGGATCATTCTTCGAACAAAAAGATTGACCACCGGCAGTTCTGTCTTCTTCAAATAAACTTATCAATGATCAAATAAAACGAAATATGAGACAAGGGCTGGCCGAGGATAGTCAATTTTGACATAGGATAAGTCATTAGGTAGTCCAACCTAGTTCGAGATAGAAATTCGTGAATTAAAGACATTCGGACAAAACCATATTAGAATGATACCATGCATTTCCCTAGAATATGCGCCAAAAGATCAGCCTCATTACAATTTCATTCGAAATATCAAACCTTCTCAGTTGGTCTCTTGCATGTAACACGAAATATAATATTTTATGATCTATTTCGATACAAGATCATAATGAATGATAACACACGCTTTTACCATTCCCAAATTTTGAATTATTTGGTAGTAAAAATGGCGGAATCGAGACTCAACTTCAAATTGAGTGAAACGCGGTAGATCGCCTCCTATATATGTAACAACACGATTCTACAGTCGATACAGCCGACGCTTTCTATTGGCTTGCTCTTTGAATAAAGAACTTTATTCAGTTTATTAAGAGCGCTTGGTGAGTGGAAGGTACACGAAAGAAAGACAAAAAAAAAGAGAGACAGTGGATGTGACGCGTCACGGAACGCCGCCAAGTTAAGACCATTTAAACAGCCAATATGTGGAACTAAATTGAAAGATCGTTAAAATTTGAAATTTCTGACGGCGATTGAATTATTTTTCCAGTATTCTTATGGATAGAATAATCTATGCAAATAATAAAAAAATACATTCATAAGAGACCTGTTTCCGAAATAAAATTTCAGCTTCTATTTTCAAAACAAAACGTTTAAAATGTTACACTAATCCTAAAGTAAAATGAATCTCACTGTTAAGAATCTACCACTGCGCTCAGTCCGAAGCTAGATGTTGGGCATATTCCGTACTGAGTACCTTTGAATTTCCATATTTTCAATAAAATATTTTGTACCTATACGATCTTTTGTTTCAGGAAGAAAGTGTTCAAATTATATTATTTTTTTAGTCAAAACAGGATGTAATAATTTTCTTCAAACTCAAAATCTTGTTTTTGAAGTATATAAAAAGGAAAGAAAATTGTTGCCTAACTGTCATATTTTCTCTATATACTTATGTGCATTGTTGAGTTTTATAATTATTTATTGAATAAAAGCTATAATACAATAATCGTTTTTGAGTCAATCCTTTATCCGAAGAACGTAGATGGGTGACAGCTCTACATATTTTTACTATAAAGAGGCATAATTTAGTAAATGGTGAATCATACGAAAAACCGTTCATATAGAAAGTTCAGTAAAAAGTTAATTAATGCTTATTATTAAAAGTTTTTTTCGGGGTTTTGTAAGCATACTGCGGGGTTCGAAGAGAATATTAACCAAGAAGATGCCTTTGATGCAATAAGAGAAATTGTGTAATTACTCAGACAATATGAAACAAGAAAAAATCTGAAAAATATCCCATACACTGGCATCTGTACAAAATTGTTATAAAAATTCCATGGAGATCAATCTGAATTCATAGAGTGGTAGAGAGAAATAGATCATATCGATGAAAAGTGAATTTAACATAACTTCAAAGATTTTTCACGTTGTTCCTTATAATAAAGTCAACTGACCAATGGATAACAAAACGTTTAAATTAGGTATCCCAATATCGGCATGTGTTTCCCAAACATATAAACATAAATCCTCCTGAAACAATGCTACTACTTTTAGAACGTTCTGTATATTCCCAACAACTATCACGTTCACTGTTGGTATCGAAATCTAATATATTTGGTTGGTATGTCTGACTGACTAGATTTTTTTTAAATCTCACGTGCACGTAAACATTCTAAGCATGCAATGCAATGGGTACCAGGTATTTTTTATTTAATTTCGTTTTCATCATATTTTATCCTATGTGAAAATTATTACGTCCCAAAAGTGGATAAAGTAGCAATGAAGGTATGATAGAGTATGTACATGTAGCTCTATCCACGGATGACAATTAATATAAAGATAAGGTTAGTCGATTATTTTGAAATATTTTTCTGGTTCACAATCTTGTGCATCATATCATTGCGTGGTAATAACAATGAGTACTAAATTAAATTAAAACTAAATAAATTCAAAATTTATTCTCGGATTCCTTAACGTTGAATTGGATTGCAGGAAACATTTTTTTCATACCTACCCACTACAATGCCTGTTCTATGCAAAATATGCCTATTGAAACTACCATCAAAGAAATCTCTAATGCAACATCATTTGAAGAGTCACTTGAGACAAGCACGATGCGCGTTATGCTTCCTGAAATTCCCTTCGTTGAAATTGCTCAATCATCACTACCTCAAAAGACACTCGAAACAGAGGATTACTAAACAGCTAATAAAGTCGTCTCAAAGTACTATACGTCCCTTCAGTTGGGTGAAGAACAAGAAAAAAACTGAACCCAAAGAATCATTAAAATTAAATAATAAAGATCCAAAAAAAGTTGAGAAGTTATTTGTTGAGGACAACATACATATCAGTTATGGAAACAAAGAAATAATTATCGAATTATGTAGTGATAATGAAGAATCATTAGAGTTAAGTATTGATGATGTGCCTAATAATTCCAATAAAAATGAGGGGTTTTCTTTTAAAGAAAAGCTCCCTGTAAAAGCTTTTATCTATGACAACAATGCCAATTGTATGTTAGAAGTGATGAAACCCAACGAAAAACTTTTAATTGTCCCTGAAAAATCTAAGGAGAATAAACCGAAGAAGAAAGTACCAAAGAATAAAAAAATTGTGAAACGTTATAGAAAGTTCCGCTTAGAGTTTGTGAGACCTGATCATCTGAAATCTTTAGATCATAAAACAGGTGAGTTCTACATCTGTGATTGCAGTCAAAAAGTAGAACCAGAACCGGAGAAAGATGATGTAATAATGGTAACTTCTGATACTGAATCTTCATCAGATAATGGAAAATATTCATTTTATCCTATACTGGATAAAAAGTTATATTGTACCATTTGCGGAAATGGTTATAGAACCAAGAGTAAACTAATAGAGCATAGAAAAATTCATAATTTTCATTGTAAAACTTGTGGTACACATTACCAAACACAAAGACACTACTCGGAGCACATGAAACACCATGTGCCAATTTATTGTTGCCATATTTGTAATCTGCAATTCATTCAAAAGGTGCCTCTATTACATCATCTGAATTTTCACCAGGAGCAAGAAATCATGAGAAATGTTTTAGAATTGGAGCAGAGTTATAATCATTATGTCATTAATTTCAACTCTGAAACTTACGCGACTAGTATAAACAATATAACATCATTCTTAGCACAAAGTTGTGATTATAAATATAGCCAAGCTCAGTTTTATAAAATTCGGTGCCATTTATGTTATATGGATTTTTTTAAATGTGATTTTCAGCAGCACTTGAAAATGCATTATTATTTCAAAAATCCAAGATCTTATTTTGCCAATTCTGTGGACTATCCTTGTTTATAAGAGTTAACCTTGTTTTTCATGTATCAGATAATTTTTCTTTAGCATTACGAATCATCTTAGCATTTGATACTCTTTATATACACTAGCTGTGATATCATTAAGTCTGAAATGAGATTAGAGTATATTATATATCTCAGTGAAAATGCTTAAGTATAGTGTGCAACTAGTTTTGAAGCTGATTATGGATTTTGTTTAAGGAAAAATCCTTTTCATTGAGGATAATAAGTGATATTTTCATATTTTACTTTATTTTCAAGCCTAGTAGTCAGTCACGTGCAAAGTTTCTCCATCAAATTATTGCTACATGATTTTTTAATGATTTGATAAAGATAATGTGTTCACAACTCAATATATTTGAGAAACTAAGTTTATTATATTTGAATATTTCTTTTTTGAATAATTACACTGAAGTAGTTTTTTTCCTCTGCGATTCCATAATTTTACAATTGTGGCATACATTTTCAGAATATGAGACTAAATTTTTTGTGTTGATTACATTTTTTATATAACAGCAGATCAATTAACTATTCAGTATGGAAGTAGATGAGAATTTTGATGAATAAGAAACACTTTTTGAGTATGATTACTGTGATAGAAACGTTCCTAATTTTTATTTTTTTATGGGGGTGTGTTAATGAAATTAATTTCAATGGATGTTATTTTTTATAAAATAAAGCAAACTGAAAAATCTAAAATCTTGTTTTGCGACAAAAGGTGACAAATATCTAAGTTTTAGCCGCACAGCTATTTGTGCGTGCACATATGCTTGAATAAATACCCACCTTAATAGATTATAGCCTTGACTGTTCGTCATCACATGAATGGTCTTTGAGCCACATTGGTGTACATCATACACTGAATTCATCATTGTTGTCAGTATGAAACAGTCTTGAATATTTATTATTTCCATTCATTTCATTACGGGTACCAAGATTTGTTTTGAATAATTCGAAACGATTAAATAATTTAAACTCTAGATGACAGTTCGACTTGAGAAATGATATTTCAGTGTGTAATACTGTAGTTCAAAATGTATAATTTCTATCGAATGATATGTCGCGCGATTTTGTCAGGTGCATGATAGATGACAAAACAATATGAAAGAATTGACTACGTGTTTCAACCTTGAGGACAATTCAATAGTGCCAATCTGGCTCAGTGCTAGTTACAAAAACTTGATAAACCTATCTCAATTTATATACTGGACTGACTTATATGTGTGTATGGCGTATATATTTATCAGATTCTTAGGAAGTTTGGCATATACTCAGTTTTTTGTACTGTTCAATTTTCTCAAAATTCTGGTGCTTCTAGCTGATCCGACAATAATTCCCATTGAATTATATTGGTGGATATCAAGAACTCATTTTAATGATATTTTACATTCGTTCATTCCAAGATATGCTATAAAAACATCTCTATCGATTTATTTCATTCTCCTTTGAAGTTCGGTTTCCTTTTAGCTTGGAACGCCTCTAAAGCTTCTCTTCTATCCTTGGTAGGTGTTGTTTGGGCATAGCAGGCTGCTTCAATGGCGAATCCAGTATTGGTGTCAGTTTCTAAACCGCTGTTTATAGCCAGCTTAGCCATCTTCAAAGCAATAGGACCGCTTTGAAGCATCTCTTCACATAGTTCCAAAGATTTCAAATAAGACCTATTCCCATCTTCATTCTGTTCAACCGCATAATTAAGTATACCTGTAAATATTAATTTAAAGATGAAAGTAGGAGCCATTTCCCCACCAAATTTTGCATGTTACTTCAATTCATAATTTTTGAACAAAAGGCGTCATTTCGATTCGATCGGATCCTCTTATTTTGGTAAATATTGGTGAAATGAAATTTTGACTAGAATAGACTATCATTGGGCGGATTTTACCCATTCACTAATTCGACTTGCTCTACAAATATCGAATCTGAGTTGTGTTTTCGGAAGTTGTGTTCGCTATCGGCCTTTAGGACTAATAAGGGCCCTCTTTTAACTATGCGATGGCTGGCAGGCTGGCAGATGATCTGAACGTTACTGTCCGAAGTATACACACTCTCAGGCAGTCTTAATAAACGTATATGCACTCCTGAGAATGAACACACTGTGCAATGAGAACCTGAAGGCGGCCTTTCGTTCGCCGGCAGCTCTAGCCCAGAGCACAGAAGAATATTGTTTAAATTCCTAGGAAAGTTCTAGAACCGCGCAGAATCGATGAGCTGTTGAAGCCCTGGACTGTCCTACAACAGTTCTAAAAGAGATGAAACCAAAACACGAATTATTCGAACTTCGGGGACGTAGAGGTTCAATCAATAGAATATCTTGTCAATGGGTTCAATGCCAGAAATGAGGAATGTTAATCATGTCTTATTTTCTGTGGTAAAATTGAAAAATATGCGGAAAGCCTTGCTGCGGTATATATGCAATATATATTATTTTGGGGATACTTGAGTCCACTTTAATTTTTTTTGTTGTAAAAAATTATTTTTCATTCGAAACATTATCCACTAGGGAGAGGACTCTGGCTCTCATACATTTTTTTAAGAAGTATACATCCCGGGTATGAACAATGGAAACAAAATACATTATATTATGATGGGAGGTCATAGCGAAGGAATAATCCTCGTTTTCTCAACAAATATAATAGAAAGCAAGTCAACACTACGTCGAAAAAGTAAGGTTAATCATTTAAATCTCTGAATAAAGAACGATTTGTTCTTCATTCAAAGATTTAAATCGTTGACAGCCACTCTACGCTTCTGCGAACTACCCTGAAGCAGTTCTGACTATAACGTCCGAACTCCTTTTACAGTTCTAACAGTATGGAATCGATTTTGAAAATAACTAAAACAATTTGAACGAACGTATAAAATCACCTGACTTTATAGGAATATATTAAAATTCTTGAAAACAGGGTTCGTTAGTGAATAGAGAGATTGGATAAACTATTTCGAGAACGGCAGCAGATAAGAAAGAATTGTGAAATATTAAAATCTTTTTGATTGAAACAAAGATACGTTTTTATATTTTTGTTACTGTCAGTGGCGCATCACGACAAAGTTTTGGTCAAATTCAATGGTCAATGCTCCAGAAAAAATATCAGCGTGTTGATTTCCAATTGCTATTGATATGTCATAGTGTGCAAACCTAAAAGGGAAATATATTTCCTTAATTTCAGTTGAATATCTTGAAGAATCTTAATATTATGACCTCAGCTCGACATAATTCAAAATTTAACACCCTGTACCTCGAATACAAATCTTCTGCGAACCCGTGTATATTGGACATATTTATTCTTGATATCATTCAAATCCTTCAATCTTCAGTTTCACCTCCAATAAAGGAACAGTCTTTATAGAATAGAAGACTGCCGACTGACTTGACAAAATGGTACAGATCAGTCAATATAGGTATTGACATTATTTAGTATATGGAATGGTATTGAAACAAGAGGAGAGCATCGTGTATTTCGAATTTTTAAGTATTCTACGTGATCCAAAATATTTCATGAAAATTTTTGGATACGCAAAGTATTTTTATTACCTATTTCTTGTGCTTCCTTGCCATCTATGACTCTTGCTGTGAAAATCAGTTCTTTAGCTATCGCTGGATTTATGAGACGCGGGAGTCTTTGAGTTCCACCTGCCCCAGGAATGATCGCATGTTTAGTTTCAACCAATCCAATCTTGGCACAACTTGAGGCAATTCGTAAATCACATGCTAAAGCGAGTTCTAAGCCCCCTCCTATTTGAAAAAACATTTGTAAATTTTGGAGATTTTAAGAGTTTTTGCTTTTGCAAAAATTGAGAAATTGAAAATGCACGAGGTCTCTAAGCATAATTTTAACATCGCAGATAAATTTGAAATGCATTCATTTTACCACTTAACGCATAAGGTAAGGCCAGAGTGCAAGCAAAATGGCGATATCATGAGTCGGCTCCGACTCGCTTTAGGGAAATTAATTTCAACAATTTGGGTAACGTCAATGCAAGAGGTAGTCAGATTTTTGGTAGGATAAATCTGATTGTATTGAACATGGATATAGAACATAAAGATTTTATTTGCTACTCTGCTGTACAGTTTTATCACTGTGAGAAGCCGATTCGCAATCTCTCGTGCATTATGGCCGTATCTAACTGCATGGGTCATTCAGAGAGGCCTATCAACATAAGTCCAATTTTCAGAATTTCACTTAGAAGAGCGTTATTTATGTTTCGTGCCAGTTTTTCCACACATGCTATTATTTCCGAAGAATCTAATGCTCGCACCCATAGTCCGATCTAGAACTCCTACCTGAGAAATTCTCCGCTGAGACAAGCTCAAGTATTGACTCATGCTTAGCAAGGGTCCTATCCATTAAACAAACTTTCGGCAATTCTCTACGAAGTTCATGGATATCTGTAAAATGTAGAATATTTTCACGTTTTCATGTCATTCGCACTGAACACTTGCTATTATATGACAGTATCTCTTCAAGGTGTCAAAGAAGCGGCCCCATAAAACGAACCGTAATTCTGTTATATGAAATGCCGACAGAGTGTATGATTCATGGCAACTGTGTTGCTTCCGAAAAAGGGCGGGGAGTGCCTACTAGCAGAATGGTCATTAAGAACAGGGCCACTTTGTATCAAGTTCTGCAATTACTACGATGAATTCGTAGAAAATCATTTTCATTTCCTGAGAACAATCGAAAATCATTTGAGCAGTTTCATTAAACGCTTTCGTATAATCGGACACTTAAGATGAATTGAATATTTCAGATGGTAGGTTCTCTGAAATTTTCGCACAAAACAATATAATCGTACATGAGGTATCGTACATAGTACAGACATTGTTTAAACAATGGTACAGAACACCAAGGTTATAATACAAACAGCACCGCTGGGTTGTGAAAAGTCACAGGAAACGAATAATCTCGGCTATTTTGAGATTACGGCTTGCTTGAGCACGCCTCAAGGTAGGTCGTTCGTAGACTTGAGCAATATATCTTGTCTATGGACTTGAGCAAGCATGCCACCAAGCACTGGCGAAGTAGTGCTCGGCTGACAAGTAACCAATATGGGATGGACGCGTCAACTTAGGACGTTCTCAAGTACGGAGTATCGACTATGCGTACGGGCATAAGCTATCTTCCACATGATATGGATAATTTACTGAGTTACATTTACAGTGTTACACTCAGAAAACTAGCAAATTTTAACTATATTATTCTTCATTCGCTCACCTAAAGCTGCCCCATCCATAGCTGCTATGACTGGAATAGGAAGAGTATGTATCTTATTAAGTATGGATTTCAATTTGAAATGAAACTGGCTCATTTCATTCATTGACATCCCTAGTCGTTCCTTCAAATCAGCACCTGATGATGAAACGAAAATTTAAACTATGGTAAAGTATGGAGAAAATCACAAAGATATGCTTTTTGTCTATGCATGGCTGATGCCGTACAAGGCTTAACCGCTACGGTAGAAAACCGGTAAACTGCGCGCATTTCAGCGGTTTGAAAATGGATTTCAGTGTATGACGCTATAATACTGAGAAAAAGATGAAGGGAGACAGTCTCTAACAAGAACTCTGCATTATTCAATAGGACCTTTCGCACAAAACTAAACTGACCCAGCACACCACCATGGACAACACGACTCGTGTATTGGGTTCATTGTGCAAATGATAAAATTGATTTATCAAAAGGGATGTTCTGTTCTGGCAACTTTAAGCGCTCTCTGCTTATGTTACCCTATTTTTTCTTTATCGACTGGACTTTTTGCAGTGTTGTTAATTAATTTCATTCCACCCTGGTTCAGAAAGCAAATATCCAATATCATTTCACGACGACTTATAAACGCAACATCTGCCGAAAACATCCGTGAGAGTGTGCAGGAGACAGTTGGTCACAAGAACTTTCGCACACAACTTGAAATAGCGAATTTTTCAACGTGACTTATTGGGCTTGCACCCAAGTCCTTTCTGTTTTTACGTTGTCATTCACAACGAATCTCGTGCCAGCACGCAAGTTGAAGTCGACAAAATATATGCATGCTTGCAATTCGACTTCGACCTGCACTTCCTGTCCTCTATCGCACATGCGCATTGCTTCTGTTGTGGAGTGTTTGATGTGTTTTCTTGCAATTTTGCAGGTATTTTGCTTATATTTGCAAAAATTATCAACAACCGAATAAAGGAAAAATGGATGAGGACTATGAAACTCTTTAAATCCTCTTATATTAGATCTTATCTAAGAACATAAACCATAGAATTGTCCAAAATCTCGGATTTTGTCAATTTCGTACCGACTTGCGTGCCGAAGTTGCACTTTGCCCGTGAATTGATTCTGAATGCAGCTTTATGCGATTCGCGTCGGTTCATTTAGAAGATGTGAACAATGTAAATAAAGTCAAATTGTTCCATACATTGAACACCATCTAGTTTCAGTATTTCGAATATAGCTAGCTATACATCCTTATGTCATTTTTATATCGAAAGAATCGGTCGTAAAAACACGCCATAACAGAGCCCGGTATTTGATATCACCATTCATCATTATGAACTCAAAAAATTGAGCAATCACGCGCGATCTCCAAAATTCTTTAAAAAATACAACTAAGATTTGGGACAAAGTTACCCCGACCGACTGTACCTACAAAAATCAACTGACCCACAGAAGTAAACACCAAATACAACGATTAGATTAGAATAGACTCATTCCAGGTTGAAACTCCCAATTCGTAAATATACTGTGTTTGGTGATATATTGTTGCAACTAATGACTGTATTGAATCTGCAAACACGCACCTATTTTATTGTCCCAAACGGCGCCTACAAGAGTTAGCAGTATATTTCAGTATTGAACCCATATATTATCTTCGGGGACACCATCACGTATTGAGTTGGGATAAAGGTAAATTGGGTTTCTCCAATTATTAACTTTAACTATATACCTACACAAACTTTTACAGTTGATAGAATATTATTTCATTCACCTATGTACTTTCATACTATATGGATCATTGCTATCGTACTCACCAGAACAAAAAATTCCTTTCACTAGACTCCTGATAATTAAAACTCTTGCTTTGGCCTCAAATCTTATTTTGTCCAATTCTGAATCCATCTGATTCACCAAATTCATGCCCAATGCATTTTTTCTTTCGGGCCTGTTCAGTGCAAGGACTGATACGCCACTGTGTTGTCCATCTAGATTTTCCACTATTATTTCTTCACTTTTCGTCGAACCAACGCAGAAAAAACGTTTCAAATAGTTCTCGTTCCTTTCAATGTTGAGTTTCTCAAACTTCGATAATTTAAAAATCATTCTTCGTAAACCGTTCATTTTTCGAGGTTATGTTCACTTTTATTTTGATTTTCTTAGTTGTACACAAGCATTACACAAGGCAGCAAATGGAAAATTTATTTTATTTGTTGAATTTTATCAACTTGAACGTTTGGTTTGATTGTAAATATATCAGTGGCAGCCCGTCTCCAAGGTACCTATATGGATTCAGTTTGAAGGTCATGCAATATGACTATTTTTTGAATTTATATGAAAAACAATAACCTATACATTTATACAATTATGTAGTCGTAACCACATCTTTTTGTCGGGTTTTTCGGATAAAATGATATTGAATTTTTTAAAAGAAATGCTAAATCTCTATAACGAGTATACAACATTTAATTGAGTACAATTGCTTTTTTTACCCGCTTGTTCCATGAAAACAATAAAAGAGTGTTTCAGGTCGTCCAAATGTTTGTAATTTTATTGTTTAGTCTGGCACCCATTAAGTTCGATTCAATGTTAAAAGAATTAACATTCACCGCGAACTAATAATTAATGATCCACATATTTTATTTAGGTATTATATGTAATTGTTTCGAATTCGATAGCTGACTTTTGTCGACACGTTTTATTCATATTATCTTAATTGATGCATTCCGATACCTGATTTTGCAGTTTGATGACCTCAATTCGAGAATCTGGAGTATTTTATACTTGAAACAACTTTATATATTAAGATGAATCTCACTCATATAGTCAGTTCCTCAATATGAGTATTACGATAAAATTTTGAAGGTAAGAAAATATTCGTTCTTGTCCATATAAAGAAGGGTATAATTCAACATTCGGTATCGTCTAGTGATAAAATTTATTAAAACTACCCGTGAAATAAGTTAAGTATGATTAAAGCACCTATGAATATATACGTGTGAATCTCCAAAATTTGATGAAGAATTATTGTATCGGATCCCATGGAATTCCGCAGCTAATGCTGAACAATTTGGGTTTGCAGTTTAAGGCACGTGAGATCAGAAACTTTTACGCGTTCGAATTCGTTGACAAAGCGATAGATTTTCTCCAATATCTCCGAAAATAGACACGATCGGATCTCGCCGAAACTTGTTAAATATTGATCTCGAGGTCTGTACCTTATTTATAGAAATCTGGTGAATAGTTTTTAGTTCGGGAGAAATTAAAATTTCGAAAATTGTTGACATTTTTTTTTCAATTATGTACCATCAAAATTTCACATAAGGTTGCGCCTCGGTATTCTACAACTAATCACGAAATTTCAATCGGATCGCATAAGTAGTTCTGGAGATATCAAGAAAACAGCCTTAAAAATTCAAATTTAGTGTACACATTTTGATCCGCAACAACATACCCTTATGACTATTCGCTGTAGCTCCTTCCGTTCATCAACGAGTTCACATATTCGATAAAAAAACTCTCCAAAAATTACAGATATTCGAACAATATTATAACGTACTGTTCCCAAGAACAATCGCGTGAAGTGTTTTTCGGCGCTAATGAATTAAAATTTTTCCTGGTCTCTGATGAGTCAAAAATTACATATATATCACAGAGTGGTAATCCATCCGGGTAGTGATCCAGCCTAACGCAGCTTGGCTTCGAAATAAAAATTGCAGTTACCTAACGATATATGATCCTCACGAAATTCCGCCCAGTGTTTGTTTTGTGCTGATATGTATAAGACAACATAAAGTTGGGATTCGGTACGATCGGGATGTTCTTAATGATTAGGAAAAATTTAGGTGGCTGCATTTTGGAAACCATTAGACGGATTTGTCTATCTATAAACTGAATCATGCCCCACACCTACATTGAAAGCTTTCAGTCTAGTCTCCAGTTTTATTTTTCAATAGTGATTTTTTAACCCTGAAGTCTTCTTTTAAATGATCTTTCGAAAACAGCACCGAAAACAATGTATATTTGGATCTTCATTCCCGAGTACAAATTCAAATAAACCCACGAAAAGCAGTATAAATACAGAGTAATTTGAAAAACGATCCTTCAAGATTTACTGTAATGAAAATTGAGGACTGTAATACGACGATTTCTTAGTTATATTTGAATCAAATTACAGAAAGGTTGAATTATTTCTATTATTGTCATAAATATGTCTCAGAAATGTGTTTTCATATTTGATTGTGATAATTTCCAAAAGCCAGCACCAGACTTGTCAAAATAATGAAACAATAATTGAAAATAGTTTAGATATAGTAGATGAGTCAGACAAATTGTTTGTCGAGAAATAATGAAAGAGTTAAGGTTAAGAATATATTTCCAGTCTTAGAATTTTTATGATTGATATCATTCTGTTTGGTTATTTTATATAAAAAATTATCAAAGTTTATACATAAATTCAATTCAGACATAAAGTTTACAAGTAGATAAAACTTAAGTGGATACGATCTATAAGTTGAATAATTTTATGACAGTTTCTTTGGTATGTTCAGGGTTTTTAACAGTATGTCCAATAGTTCTACTATCCAAAAATATTTCATGATCATTCCCACCTTCATGGGTTTTGTCCCCGAAGAAATGAATCTCTTTAAATCCTTCATTTTCTAAATGATTCAAACAATATGTCTTATCCCAACCTGTAGGAAAGACATCGAAGCTGATTTGTCCCCCAATGCTATACGTGAAACCTATATCAGGGAATTCTTGTTTCAAAGCTTCAATCATTTGTTTCCGCACATTATGAGTTTTATCATATTGCTCAAAGGCGTCTCTTTCAGTCTGTGAACATGATCTTCCTATTGGAGATATATTGAGCATTCCATTTCGGAATTCAATAAAAGTGCCTCTCTTAACTGGAAGTATTATGGAAGATAGATATTTGAGAACAAAGTTAATGAATTTTTGAAGCACGTCTTCACCCATATATTTTTGAATACTCTGCCTGGAAGTTTCTAGTCCATTTGCATACGCAACCAAACCGTTTTCTGGAAAAACATAATCATACTTCTGTACCACATCATCCCCATTCATTTGCTCAGAAATTTTTTTAAAATCTGATCCTCCTATCAATCCAATTTTACATAATGGCTTTAGTTTTTTTAACAAAAACTCCTCCATATCCTCAGTTATTCTGTTTCTTGCTTTTGTGAGAGTTCCATCTACATCGAAAAGACATAATATGGAAGTCTTGCGGGTTGAATTTGGCTCCATTTCTTCTGTTACAGTTACAAATAACAGTTATTTTCGACTATGGGTCAAGCTTGGTGGACCTTCCTGCTTTTCTTGGCTGGAATTGAATTTTCGAAAGGAAATTCTGAAAAGCGAAATGTGCTACTGATTGTTGGTAAGTCAGCAAATTTGAATAAGCTAAGACACGTCATCCATACAAATAAATAATTTGTTTACATATTTCATGTTTCTGCAATTTGTAGGTTAAGTCGAAATTCGGTAAACGTCAGCGTAGCTGCTAGGGATGAGTATCGGAAATCATGACATCGATAAAAAGTGCTCCATGTTTTATTGTCTTTAAACAATGGTTTTATCATTTATCGATTTTAAGCGAGTAACCGGCAATAACCGCGGTCATTTTTGGTTAAGCCCTTGGTTTTAGCCCTTTCGTCCTGGAAGGAATAACCGGAGATAACCGCTGATCGTCGCTTGAATGAGCTGGGACAGCTCAGCTTGTTTCCTTAAACAATGATATTATCATTGTTTAAGGAGGATACAAACAACGATATTATTCTGGACCAATGTCCCCTGATTTTATGGCTCCAGAACTTATTTTGAAAATGTGCAGAATTAGAATCTTTTTTTCATTTGAAATCTTTTTGCTTCCTGCAATTTTTTCGTAAAAAAAAGTTGAAGTTAGAAACGGGGAGTTTGTGAAAAAAATTGTTTAAAAATGTTTTTTCAGAAATCATGGCGTTTAAATACATGAATAATAGTTTGGTCCTTCTATTATGGAACAGACGTATAATATAAATTATTAGGTACAAGATTAATTCCTTTGGGAGGGAATCACAGTCAGATTACAACGCGATGTTGAATGTGCTACCGTAAGTTACTAGTAGTTACGTATTTAACGAAATCGAAATATAAAGTTTTCGATGAAAATATTTAGGAATTGACAACGTCCCGCCGAATTATTTCGACATTAGCGATATTTCACTAGTGCCAACTTGAATCAGTTCTAGTAACAAAACTTGATAATCCTATTATTTCAGGGCCTACTCCTCATTCTTTATAGCAGTGAATGCAGTAAAGTGATACCAACTTACAGAAAAGATGGATTCCTTTTTTCCCCTTTTCTTTCTTGAATGTGTAGGACTGCGGTTATTTTTTTTTTGTACCTTTTATTAATCAGAAATTCCATTAAATAACAAATGAATATCCAAATTGTTTCAGCTGACGACGCAGGGTTTCAACTGGGAACCTACTTAGAAAAAATATGTCAAACACCAAATATAGATGCGTTAGCGAAAAAAAGCTTGATATTCAATAAAGCCTATACATCAGTGAGCAGTTGTTCACCAAGTAGATCAGCAATCCTGACAGGCTTACCATCCCACGAAAATGGAATGTATGGATTACACCAATCCGAGAATCACTTCAATTCCTTTGATGACATTTTGAGTTTACCAACAGTTCTGAGAGGTCAAGGAATTGCTACAGGTATGGAGAACACGAGAATTTGTTGGGATTCTTGAATGTATAAGTTTTATGACGGAAATACACAAGAAGGAACAATTAATTCGAATTCGATATATACGCGGGGTCGATTCTATGTTTTGAGACAAAAAAACAAATATTGTATTGTGTTGCTGATCTAACCATCAGTTGGATGATATGGCAGCCCAAAAACGTTTTTCTTGAAACTATAATGCATAAGGTATTGCGTTTACGTGGTAGAGTGTGAGTCTGCTTTAATTTCCCTGATGTTTCGGAACACTTTTAGCGAATAAATTCCGGTGTACTATTCAGTATTGGCTTTTCTACATTGCTCGAACGGAACTGTTATGGAATGTCCAGTTACACCGAAGAAACCGACGTCGATTTACTTCGAAGTACTTTGTGCACGAACAACATTTGTTGCGTTTGGGGTCGAACGCGTGCTAACCGGAACACTGCTGTTAGTATAATCCACATCGAAATAATGTGATGATCCCGTACCTGAATTTCCTAATACCCACTAGCAGTATTGAATAAATACAATGGTAGTAGCATAGTTGTTATTGTCTAGTCCATAGACTATAATAATAAACATTTTATTATTAGTCTATGGTCTAGTCATATATTGAGTAGGCAATCCAAGTTACATTCGGATATACAAGGAAAAGTGGCGGGAAGTTTATTTGAATTTCCAACAACAGTAGTTTTAACTAGTTATCCATCACAATCTTATGAACGAAAGAACTATGAAGACAATCTGTTTGAGTCTCGCAATACCACAAAAGCGGTAGTTATATATGGATTTTAACATACTTCAGATCACACGAGAACTCTACGACCTTAGGACCTAAAATCCGACAGCAGTAGTTTCCTGTAACAAGCCTAGGCCTACAATATTATATACAGCGGTTAATGGATAGAAACATTCGGTAGAGCTCATCCTACAGAGTTTCGGATTCGTTTACTTTACTAGCAGGTAGTCCATAGTGGGCCAAACTACCTGAATGGTTTAATTATCAACAAATAATTGTGAACTCCCTTGATAGACTGAGCATGAGCCTTTCAGTAGGTGTGGTGAGCCAATGAAAATAGAATATCAAAGTCAACCACTTCTCAAAATACCTTGAAACCCTAGTAGAGAATTATACAAAAATATCTGCGTTCATCCAAAACTATACAAATCAACAGAAATAAAACATAAACAATAACAACCATTAAAAAATACAGATTTATCTGTAATGTCTCTACATAATATCTTTCTATATTGATGTCTTTACGATATACTATTATTGTCTTCAACGTACTACGTCTTCAATGACAAATTTGATTATTGTATCAACTGGGATACAATTATTGAGGTAAAAAACTTGAGAAAATGGTAACATAATGAAATTAAAAAATAATACTAGACACAATATTTCAGGTTCTATTTTTCGATTTAGAAGCACCAGTAGCATTTATTCTACACTATACGTCAAAATCTTACGACGCGTTTTCACAACGGAACCAAGCTGATATACCCAGATAGCACAAATACGTCTTAGGGACGTTCTTAAAACGTCCAGCTCGGACATTCGGGACATCCTCAAAACGTCCATTTTACGGACGTGGACGTCTTATGGACGTTTTCAGGACGTCCAATGTTACTAATCAGGATGTCCTCAAGACGTCCATAATAGAGCCTTTCAGGATTTATAATGGACATTCATAGGACGTCTTACAGACGTCCTTTTAAGGACGTTTCATGGACATAGTTGGGGGCGCATGAATCGAGGGGTTATTCTACAGTGTGTCAGTTTCAAGAGGCACCACCTTTATATCTCGCCCCATGCGGAATCAGAAAAAATGCAAAAACTGTTAAACTTTTGTCTGTACAGGGACATTTTATTCAGTTGGTTGCCATCAATTTTATCAACCCTGTGAGGGTGATGACAGCAACCCCTATAATCTTACATGGGAAGGGGTGTTGAGTGACACTTTCTTTCAAAGGTAATTCGATCATCTCTCTAAAAAAGCCATACACCTGGTCTTTTTTTCAGTACTTCCGAAAAATTGATAGCAAGAGTTGCAATGAAACTCGAAAGTGCTTTTCAACATTTTCATGTTTCATTGAAACTTTTTCTATCAATTTTTCGGAAGTACTAACAAAAAGGTCAGAAGTATGTTTTTTGGAAGACAATCGAATTACTTTCGAAACAAGGTGTCACCCAACACCCCTTCCCATGTAAGATTATAGGAGATGCTGTCATCAGCCTCACAGGGTTCATGAAAATTGATTAGAACCAATTCAAATGTCCGCCCAACCAACTGAAGATTACAGTTTACTGCATATTTACTGATTTTTTATAGGGGCAGAAATAATAAGAGTTGTACCTTTTCACATTGACACACTGTATATATTCCTGTCCTGTCTCCTTCAAATGAAATGAATTGATTCATTATTCATCAGAATTTCTCCAGGAAATAAGTGAAAATAATTTATAATTTTTTATTTAGAAGGAGTTTTTCCAAGCAATATTTATATGTTGTTTGATATCACAACTTGTTGAGTTCACACCTTTCCTCTCCTCTGCTCTTTTCAACCATGCCAGAATTGACGATTCAGTCTCTTTTCTTGGTCCTGTCTGGCTTCTCAGCTAAACCTGAAAATAATTTAAATTGCTTATCCAAACTGAATGGCAGATCAAGATGCAATTCTAAATTCTTCAGTACTGATCATTATAGAGCAGTTTTTATTTTTTTGGAGAAAATCATAATTCATGTGTGAGAATTATATGGAAAAATGTGAGCACTTGTGTTCACATTAACCTATAAAAAAAATTTATAAAATATTCTTTCAAATACCCCTATTTTTCAAGGTGAATATGAAATCAATTTTGGTGCCCAATATATTGTGATATCTACTTCAATGTACAGGCAGTGACTACAAAATACTCACTTATGATTAGCTCAGTGACTTTCATGATACATGGCTTCTTTACTTTTGGCCCCAACCAACTACTTGTTTGATCATTAGTGATCAATAAAATCAATATTTGCTTCACCATATTATAATTGTTTGTACCTCCTATTTTTGCATTTATTCACCTGCAAAGTAATTTTCTTATTCATCACAAAAACCCTCGTCATTCTCATGATTAGAAGCAACATTATAATATGTATTACGAACAATAAAAAGCAAAAATATTAAATCAACTCACATTTTCATTTGTTTCAATATTTAAAATAGCATCAAATTCTATTATTTCTTGTTCTGAAATCAAAGGAAAATTTAAATTATATTTATCGTTGTGAATTCCATCTGACTCCTTTGAATGGAAGGAAGTATGAGAATCGACGGAAGAGTCCAACATATCCTGGACAACTTCAGATGATTTACCATCTTGTCAATCACCTATAAAGAAAAAATTAGATATATTCAAATATATTTCTGAAAACAGTTATTCAATCATATATAATCAAAACTTAGCTCACCATTAATACTTTCAGGCTCTGAAACTGTCTCATTAACTGAAAAATGAAGAATATGTTATTGAACATGGTGTATGTGTATATTGTTTTGAAATTCTATAAGTAACTTTTTTTTTCATTCAAAGAGAAGGAAGAAGACTTATATCACCTATTGATTCTTCGTTAAAGAAAAAATTGGTTTTTGACTTGAACTCTGATTCCAAGTCCCTTGTTTCTTCAGCAGTTCTTGCTTAAGATCTTGCTTTCAACGGTATATGAAATATCGAACATACAGCAACATTGTGGAGCAAGTTCTTGGAATGAGTTGCATCATTTACTCAATATCCTGTAATTGAATTTATTATGAAGAATGAAATGATTGGAACTCGTACCACTTGAATACTTTATTTGTGCCTTTTTGTCAGCCTGACTTCAGGGGAAATCTAAAACAGTTAACAAAACCGGCTAGAACTCATACAAATTTGTTGTGAACCGTCAGTCAGCAGACAAATAGGCACGAAAAAGGAATGATGTAATATAGGTTCATGAAACTCAAGTGGAAATGGGTGTTTGAGTTTCCTTAGTTAAGAAATTATAATGTTTACTAACCTTTCGGTATCTCAATATTCCTTGAAATCACTGATATCCTTTGAGAATCTAATCTGATCTGAATAATAATCTGAGACAATGTCTCTGTAATAATATATTTTCCTTAGCTATTTTCATTTCTATCTTTCGTGTGGCGTCCCGCTAAAAATTTAACAACCGCTGACATCTGACATGACGGCCACACTTCACAAAAGAACACAGAACCACAATAACCGTCTCCTTATTCTTAATTCCGGGGATATGGTATTAAGATTGTATAAAATGGAATTGTTTGAACAATCGCATTATACTTCTTCAATTGTTTGAACAATGATACTTCATACTAGGATAGTTTTGCAAATGTGATATAATTATTTCTCTTATTATTCACCAAGCATATTATTTATAAATTCTCAAGTCGATCAAAATCTTGATCTGACAGTAAAATCTATACAAAGAGGCAGAATCGGCATATTTATATCATGATCCAATAGCAAAATATACACTCGATCTGAATAATGCCAGTAATCACACAAATGAACAATTCGAAGATATGATCTTCGTACGTAGAATGGACGTTCTAAGGAGGTCGCTTTCTGGACGTTCTGAGGATTTAACGAACTGGACGTTCTTAAAACGTCCAGAATTGGTCCTGGACGTTCCGACCAAATATGGACATGTAATGGACGTCTTTAGGACGTCCTGTGCTATCTGGGTATAGACCTACTGGCAATCTTGTCAAATTGTGCATAGAACAATATTGCCCCAAGTTCCACACCTTCTTTCTTCCTTGACAATGAAACACTTCCAAAAACCTTCATATTATATTCATCAAATGACAGTTGATTTCGACTCAATAAAACTATTTGTTTCATTTCATCCCCCATATCGATGGTTAAAATCTGGAAGGATTACTATTGAATTTAGACTATGGAACTCTGCAACAAATTATAATCTCAAAAAATAAGCACAATTTGACTCTAATCTTCCACCAAAATGAATGTTACAAGTACACCTACATAAACCACACAAAAAGCCTCGTTCTGAGTACATTGATCTCATTTGAAAATGCCAAACTTTACGATAATCAGACAATGTCAGATTCACATCAGTGTTGCCATATCTCAAATACTTAATTAGAAATCCACTTAACTATTTCTCTGGAAATCTCATTTTATATTTTTTAGGTATAATCGGTAAGAAACACGTTGGACCAAAATCGGTTTACAAATTCGATTACGAGCAGACTGAAGAAAATAATTCGATTCTACAAGTTGGAAGAAACATAACTCACATTAAATTGTTGGTGCGGGAGTTCCTCAATAATGTTTCACAGTAAGTTCACATTAAATACTTGTTGCGCGCATGCATTCTTTTTCCAAAACGAATGTGCTGAGAAATGTCAAGATTTTTTGGGCGCTTTCATATTCATATTTCAGTGGCACATATCTTTGTCTATGGTAAAGTTCATACTGGATGTCCCAGAATAATTATTGGTCAATAACATATTAACTATTCTAGGAGAAAAAAATATTGAGGGGAGTCCAAATAATTTCATGAAATTTTGATTGATGACGAGAAGGTTTTAATTCCGTCCTATCGAAGAAACAAAAAATTGTAGAAAAGCACTCGCGGGAAGTCAGAAGTTTTTATCGCGTGTTCAAATTTTTAGGCGAATTTTTTAAACTTTTTATAATGCAACGATCATAACGAAATTTCGCATCATCATTTTCCAACTAGTTACCTGTATTTTTAGAGATATTCCAGACATAACAGAGATACCGAGGAAAAAACAAAAATTCTAAATATCTTCGAAAATTGAAATCGGATCAAGCTAAAATTTGGAACACTGTTTCAATACTGACTTCAAACTCTGATCACAATTTCATTGAAATCTTATAATTTCTCGATAAAAAAAAATTTTCAATGAAAATTCTGGAAATCTTCGAATTTATTTTTGTAATTTACTAACGATTTGGTCCCAACTCCCAACCAGCAGTTGCGTTTCGGTATTCTACAACTAATTACCAGATCGCATAAATAGTACCTGAGATATTGATCGAAGGAATAATCTTAAAAAATCGAATGAGTATAAATCCAGAACCGTCCTGTCGATTTAGTCCATTAACGAACATAACCGCAAAGAGTTTCAATTCGCTAGCCCTTTCAATTCTCTAGTCATCGTAGCAACCGTCGGCCGTCTGGTCGAACAGAATCATCAGTGAACCCAACCTAGTCGTTTAAAGCTGGCCGTCTATTAGGTAGGTCTGGTCTCTTTGGCTGCACGGTCTACAGCGGAAGCGCTGTGCTGGAAGATTGAATTTTGATGTTCTGTGGTTTCAACCAAAATAAACAGGATACATTAATTGTCTCAATTCCAAACCAATCAAAATCGATGTGGGCGTGGTCTCTTTGGCGCCAGTTTGAATTGAATTTCTGCTTGGAAGTATTTGAACTTAACCAAAACTGTCATCTCACGTTGTCCACAAGACGTTAATGTATATGTGGTGAACTGTAAATTGTACTGAACTGTTTGTATTTCAGTAGAATGTATAGTAATAAACATAATATTACATTAATTCAGTATATTGCACTGAATCACCATTTGATTAGGTATGTTATAAACAAACAGTAAAGTACATTTTTCTTTAGATTAGTATTTCAACAAGTCATTCATTCAGTACATTGCCCAAAATTGAAATGTTTTGGCCTCGCAGTGTATACCATTTTATTAATAAATAGATTTAGATGTGGATGTAGAGAACGAGTTAGGAATATCACTATGAATTATCACAATGCATGATGAATTCTGAATCATCAGGATATCCCAAAAAAAATATTCAGGTTCTTAATATATCCTTAGATAAATAACTTTCTTTTAATCATTGACTGTTATTGTCTCAGCAACACTGTCCCAATGAAGGAAGCTTCGTTATAACTTTTTGAATTTTAGAGTTTATTTCATTGAATATTAAATTTAACTTCTAAATAATTAGTATGTCTTAAAATAGTCTACTTGGCAGTTTTTTTATCTGCAAATCAGTGAAGGATCTATATTTCATCAATGATTCAGTTTATAAATTTACGAAATTTTCGTTATAAAATAGTCAATGAAGAGTGGGTTATTACTTCGAAGGAATTAGGAACAGGGAAAATATACAATAATCATATTTGAAGCTGTTTATTTTATGAACTTCGAGCAAATAATTACAATAACAAATGGAAAAATTAATCTCTAATAACTTCCAGGGTAAGTAATTCAAAGCTAACAAAGAGAAAACAGTTTTTTCACATAATTGATTCAAATCCCAACTACAATTTGAATGTCATTTGAGATTGACTGAAACTAGTTTATTTATTTTTAATTTTATTTCAGGCTCCCAACTCCCCTACACCTGAACCAAAATGCAATATTTGTATAAATACAGTGCACATTTCATTCCAAATTTCAATACTTTTAATTTGAGAAAGTAAGCAGTGTTAAGAGAGTTAAGTTATTATTATTATTTGCACCTTAATATGTTAAGAACTGTAACTATACACACATCACATTAATCCTCACCTTCAAATCATCATATACATTTCACAATTCCTAAGCAACTTGAACATAAGCAATATTTACCACACCTAAGCTAACATAACAATGTTATTAAGGATTGTCTGAAACTAGTTTATTTTCAATTTTATTTCAGGCTCCCAACTCCCCTACACCTGAACCAAAATGCAATATTTGTATAAATACAATGTACATTTCATTCCAAAATAATAAAATTCCAAAATTGAATATTTTACTTTAAGAAAGTAAGCAGTGTTAACAAAGTGTTAACTATAATTATTATTTGCACCTTAATATGTTAAGAACTGTAACTATACAGACATCGCATTAATCCTCACCTTCAAAACATCATACACATTTCACAATTCATAAGCATCATGAACATTAGCAATATTAACTATACCTAAGCTATATAAAAACACAAACTACCATCAACTTTGTAAAATGAAGATATACATTCTTTACATAACGAAAAACTATACGGAAAGATCCCGAAAATTATGAATTTAAAACATGCGAGAAAGTTTCATTTATCATTCGGAAAATATGTCTGCTTCTCCACTTTCCTCTTCTTAGATACATGCTCACCAAAACCTTGTCCCATATTAGCTCTCAATTTCCATGTTTCTGCCATGAATTTATTGAAAGCATTTTCATCCAAACTTCTGAGAAAGCTATTATATTCCTCTAAAGCCATCTACAAACAACACCATCAACATCAAATACAAACCAAACACATTTTTAAGGTGTTAATACCTCTCTTCTTTCCTCGAAATTAATGGATTTATTACGAGGCCTGCTCTTCCGAATAAAATGGGTGAGATTATCCTGGCAGAACAGCTTGGTTCCTGTGGGCTCATTGGGATATAGTGTATCGCTTTCATCCGAATGTGGGGAACCTAAAAAAGACTCGCTTCTCTCCTCGAGCTGTTGTAAGTTTGAGAGTCGTTGGGCTGTTATCGAAACATCCACATGTCCCACGTGTGTTTCAACAAATGTTACTGTGAATAAGCCTAATAGGAGGTGTTTCAACAAATGTTACTGTGAATAAGCCTAATAGGAGGTAATCATATCAGATTAATACATATATATGCTTAGTTAATAGTTATTACCATCTGTCGAAATTTTAAGTGAAAATCTTGAAGGGCATATTCCGTGAATATGAATACTTCCTCCGAACTTCACGTTACGTATTACACAGTTACTTCGGTATCCTGAAATTCAACACAGTTGATTCTCCAGAATCAGAAGTGTCCTACATACCTCTATAATTGCTTCTGTTACAATGGTAGTATACAATTCTATCCCCCTTCTTATTTTCAACAGCCCTAGTACAAGCATAATTAACATCTCTGTTTTCCTCTCCTCGCCATGCTTCAAACTCTTTATGGCTTTTGAAATTAGTAATACTTTCTTGATTACTTGATTTTTATGTTGTGGATATTTGTATAATGCTTATCCAAATCATTATAGGATGAAAACTTCTCTCTGCATTCATTGGGACAAAGAGAACACATAATATTCTGCCTCCTTTCCACTTTTGGAGAATCATGCTTATGTATTTTCCGGAGGTGCCTGTTTTTATTAGATACGCTGGTAAACTCCTTCCGACATTCTTCACAAATTAGTGGATTCACTCTGCAAGAAACCCCAAATTTTATCAAAAAACTATTCTATAATGTATAAACTAAACTTACCTCACAGGGTCCATAATTAAGATGAAAATCTGAATTTGTGTAGTAATGTAATAATTTATGAATAATAATTAGCCCTGTAGAGCAATGATAATTGCTTTATCGAAACGTCTGGACAATTTGAACTGATAATCTGAACAGAACAGTAGCCAAGCAAGCATCAATTCGTTAGTGCGTTAGATAGATTAGAGGTTAGTAAACCGCAATCGCAGCGAGAAATCCCGCCACGATCGAGCCGATCGATAATCGACTTCACACGAGACCTTTCGGGTTCCTTCGGAAGTGCGTCGATTTTGATTGGTTTGGAATTGAGACAATTAATGTATCCTAAAATAAACTAGATCCGTCCATTAGGTCGATTGCTGCGCTACGCGGTCGGCGCTCGGACGGAGATCAGTTGAGGAAACATGCGACATCGATCGGTCACGATAGCATTCGGCTTGGTTTGTTACTCTTTCTGCAGGTTTGACTAGTAAGTACTAGAGATGTGCTGTGACAGGATTTTTATTCTCTGATTTGTCCGGAGCTGTGACTAAGGTGCATATTCTATTATCATTGCTTTGACTCACTGTGACAGTTCCAGAGGAATACCAGATAGTAGGTTCATTCGGGTTCCAACAATTTCTGTTCTAGAACTGTCAGGAGTTTGCGCAGTAGAGTTGGTCACGTTCGGGTTTTGTCGAACTGTTTCAGGGCCGACTTGATCTGTGTTCGGGTTCTGTCAGAATTATCCTCGGACGGTCCTAGAACTGTCCGAAAATAGTACCTGCTTCCGAGTGGGTACTGTTCTAGGATTTCTACCGCCGCATGGTCAGATTTTTTTTATTTTGGACAATGCCATTGAAATCCGATTATTTGAATATAATAATTGAGAGTTATGTTTGTGTTTGGATGCGTTTTTTTAATTTTAATCCATTGGTCTATCATTGACTACCTAATCGTTAACGGATAAAAGTATATTTTTTCTTTCAATCAGAAAAATGCCGATGACAATTTCAAAGTTGTGTTTTATTTTTCAACATAATTAAATTTCCGTTTTGAATCGAATTATAGATTTTTATTTTTAATATTCGACAAGGCAGTGTATTGTGAAAAAATCAAATATCAGAATTTTGTTTGAGATATGACAAATGGGAAAGAGTTTTTTTTTTCATACTCATCTGGTTGGTCGAAAAATTTGATGACGTTTCGTCGATTGTATTCCTATATCGCCAGATTGAATTCATTCTATCATTGAGCTGATCTAAATTTAAAAGAATGATTCTCGTCTGCCTCTTTCTGTCCTTAGTTCTGTTCGGGTTTTCATGTATTTTGAACTGTCCTAGGATAGTTCTAGGACTCGAAAGGTCTGCTCATCGGTTCTGCGCAGTTCGGGAACAATCCTAGGATAGTCCGGAAATTGGAACCCGAATGAAGCTAGTGAAATGACGAACCCATCTCTAGTAAATACATCAACAGTCAACCTAGAACTGGACGGACCTCCTCCTCTTCATAAAATGCCGCGGCGTGTCGCGCCGTCTATCGCCACCGATCTAATGGTCAATGGAGCGGCAGTTCAAGCCATTTGAGCGGAACGATAGCACGCTGCATTGCGTTCTCGAAATTCTGCCACAAAATTGGAAAAATTTGTTGTGACATTTAATCTTGTAGCAGGCCTACTTTTGGTACAAACTTGATTGAAATTTTCATAGTATGTTCATTGTAGTACTTTAAGCTCCTCAGTATCAAGAGTCATGTTAAATATCCCAAAACTTCTGCTTAGTTCAGTTCCTAAGAAAATAAAGAACCCCATCTGAAGGGTTTTAGATTTTTTTATCGTAGAGAAGGGTGGTGAATTATTAACCCCTAGTTCATTAACACCTTGTATACATCTGAACTATTAAAATATGGAATGCAGCAAAGGTGGCTGTGCACACCAAATCGAAATTTTATTCACTCAAATATGGAATGGGTGGAAAATATGCTTGTATTGAAACGAACCCTAAAAGAAGTATTTCAATTTATGTTTCTAGGCCTTTCTTCCTGAATGTAGCATTCCACGATCCTCACAGATGCGGACATACAAATCCAGAATATGGGGAGTTCTGCGAGAAATTCGGGAACGGTGAAGAAGGAATGGGTCGTATACCTGACTGGACAGGCATCTATTACCAACCTGACGAAATTATCCTGCCTTATTTCGTGCCAGACACCTTAGAGGCAAGGGAAGATTTTGCAGCACAGTATACTACAATGTCAAGATTAGATCAAGGTTACTCAGACCAGTTATAATTTTTGTATTAGGATCTTTGCTCATTTATTGTTCCTTATTTATAATATGTTGGCGATGGAAGTTTGACACATTCCACTCTATAGTTGTAAAATGATCAGTTAGGTTTATTTTCCTATCAGATAACTACGCAACAATTTGAAAAACAATTCAAATTGTTTTTTTTTCCAAATACTCAATATTATGTGATCCTGCTCATATTATGCTCATGAAATAGACGACTTCGGCCCAAGTTGCCAACCTACAATTTACTTAGCAAGTTTACTTTCACTTGGAAACGGGAGTTTCAGGACAAATTCGACATGATAAGGTTCGCATTATTTATAAATACCCGTAAAACATGCCTCGGCTCTTCAAACCAGATAATTCCTTCCAAATATAGGTTTTTGTTAAGATCGTCCCCGATTAGCTGAAATTTAAGTTGGGATTCCTGATTTCATGCAAACAGTGTCAATTTTCATAGGATACGTTCCGAAAATCAACTCTGTTGTTTCGGTTGCCGATTTTCCGCTCCGTAAATATGAAATATTCGGATGGTTCCTGGAACAAGCGCGTGAAAAAAGTTATTTACGGAATCTGGTTGATGAAAATGCGGTCGATTTACTGTCACCAGAACGATTTTCTATGGTAAATATCCATAGCATAGAACAATCTATGTTTACTTTAGGTTTGTTTTGGTTCCGAGTTCAGATCTGTTCGGGACAGTTCTAGCATAGACCAATAGTCTGTGGTTCTGAAGTCGGAACCAAAACAAACCTAAAGTAAACATAGATTGTTCTATGCTATGGATATTTACCATAGAAAATCGTTCTGGTGACAGTAAATCGATCGCATTTTCATCAACCAGATTCCGTAAATGACCTTTTTCACGCGCTTGTTCCAGGAACCATCCGAATATTTCATATTTACGGAGCGGAAAATCGGCAACCGAAACAACAGAGTTGATTTTCGGAACGTATCCCATGAAAATTGACACTGTTTGCATGAAATCAGGAATCCCAACTTAAATTTCAGCCAATCGGGGACGATCTTAACAAAAACCTATATTTGGAACGAATTATCTGGTTTGAAGAGCCGAGGCATGTTTTACGGTTATTTATAAATAATGCGAACCTTATCATGTCGAATTGGTCCTGAAATTCCCGTTCCCCAGTGAAAGTAATCTTGCTAAGTAAATTGTGGGTTGGCAACTTGGGCCGAAGTCGTCTATTCAGTACGAACCTTCAAACTGTCATTTTTCGATGAAGTACTGGTGATATGTACCGTATATGCCCGATAGTAACCGCCACAGAACATCAAAATATAAGAAGTGCAACCTGCCTTGTAAACTATGCGCAACAATTGTGACATTTCTCCTGTCATAAAATAAGTGGGAATATTCCATTATGGTTCTAGGGGGTGTCCGCCAGTTGAAGTATATGTCATTTTTCTCTAAAATTACATTGGTGCTCTGTGGTTCAGTTAATATTTTTGATTATTCTGTGTTCTAAATTTAAATTGAATGGAAAGGAATTTTTGTCTTCAATTAGAAGAAAGCTTTATAAATAATAGTTTATTGAATACAATCATTTTTGCAATTACATGTGTGTGAAAAACTGAATTGTAGGATAAACAAGTATCCGATATTTGTCTTTTACCTAACGAAAGATGAATACTTATAACACAGGTTGCGGTTTTCTGGACCAAACAAATACAATTAGCTCTTAGAGAAACCAAATAAATCCATAATAAGGGTTGAAGAAATATTTCTGAGAAGGTTAGCACTGATTCACAACAATCCTAATGTTGTCACAAAGATTAATATTTTCACTTCACTAATTTTCAATAACACTGATTCATCAAGGGAGGGGAGCGGCATCCACAAATCCAAGGAAACTGCCAAAATCATGTAGAAATCTTCAGTCCAAGTCCTTCCTGGCAATACCACTTTTCTAGAAAATCAATCAACAATTAGACGATGAATATTGAAATAAAGATTAACTATAAATACTCCGAATTAATCTTTCGAAGATAAGACTCCCAATAAGATAGTTCCCTGAATGAAGTTCATTAAGTAGTACTCCACTATGCTAGTAGAAAATTCACACGAATTAAATTCATGAACTGTGAGAATAATAAGTGATATAATCCCAGGTAAATAAATCCCCGGCCAGTAATTATCATTCTTAGAATATGGGAAATATATGTTATGTTTCTGATGGTTCAACTGAAAAGATTTTTAGGCTGGAATTGCCGAATATACATACACCTAATAACATATCAAATTAGGTCTATGCGTATATACAATGTCCCAATAAATTAACTGACATTATGCCATAGCCTTTGTATTAAGATGGACTTTCATACTGTTTTCACTAGAATCTAAGATTGAAAAATTGTGAATACACATGCCTAAATGATGGATTATTTGTACTGCATAGGTAATGATAGTCAAAGTAATTACCATTTTTTTTATCTTATCATGGTTAAAAATTAGTGCTTGAGCTCATACATAAATGATTCCTCCGAATTCAACATTATCTGAATCCTGAAAATAAATATGGTAACACATATTACACCTGAAAAGATATTAACTTCATATTACACGGGTATTATTTTAATTTCAATTTTGAATATCAATAACAAACTGCCACAAAATGCCATTGGCATATTATTTGACATAATGTCATTTCATTCTTCCATTTCGATATATCCACGACATACGTTTCTGACAGATAAAAATAAGTGGAAACGTATGTCCTTGTTTCTACTTTTCCTACCGTCGCTTCACCCCCCTGGTAACCGCTCGGGTTGGCTAGATTTTCAGGTCTGGTTATTGGTTACCAGCTTATTTTCGGGACACGTTTTCTACCATTCATTCACAGTCACTTGTCATTCGTCCACTTCGTCAGTTTTGTTTGTAAGGTTATGACTTGTGTTGTGAGCTTTGAATAAAGAACAACATGCTTCACAATTTTTTTCAAAGTTTCAAACAGCAAACCTTAATATTTACTTCAACCCACAGAATACATAATTCAACCATAACATAACTATTAGAATCTTGTCTATGATCTTAAGATTACCGCTATAACCGATACAATTCGTCGGTTGTTCTGGTGACAGATTTCAGTTAACCAGCTTTCAGGATCGTTGTCCCGTAAACATGTATTTCTGTAAATCTGACATTTACGGGACAGGATTTCAGTAACCGGGTTAACCATGGTGATTTACGGTACATATGGTGGATTTCAATTCGATCTAATCTGGATTTTTAGAAACATTGGGAAAATAACATTTTGAATGGGTATATCTGCGGACTAATCATTGGTTGGATTTTACCTTTTCACGAATTCGGCCTTCATAATTAAGGTCCAAACCTACTTTACAGATATCGAATTTCTGAGTTGTTGCTTTCGGACGTTATTGTGAATTGTAAAACATGCCTAAAGTGACTGGAAAAACAGACTGAAAAATAACAGCCAATTCAGCAGGTGTAGCTTCAACAATATGGCCGACTTATTATTAGCTAGAATTAATTTCAAAATATGTACTTACATTTTCAAGGTGTTGGACTGGTACTGAAGGAACTGGAGAACGCAGGTCATCTCAATAACACTCTAGTCATCTTTAGTTCGGATAACGCCATTCCTTTCCCAAATGGTAGAACGAACATGTACGATTCTGGTGTTGCAATTCCAATGTTCATTTCTTCACCATTTCATACTGAGAGGAGGTATCAAGTGACCAATTCTCTTACCAGTCTTTTAGACATTGCTCCAACTATTTATGACTGGTTCAACATTTCTCAGAACGTTTATTCGGATAAAAAACATAAGCTGACAGGAAAGACATTGTTGCCACTCTTGGAAAAAGGTGAGATCATTAAAAAAAAAATTGTTTTGTAGTGTTTCCCAGTCTAAAAGGGGATAATTTTCAGAGATTTTGGATATCATTTTCGATTTTCTCTTGGTAAAATTTTGTGGAAAATTAATGTTTTCTCTTATTCATTATTCCATTTCTTCAGCAATATTCAGAAACTGTTATAATTCGTTGGGAATCTGTCCTTATACCCACATTTTTTATTTTAGAACCAACTGACTTTAGTAAAGAAGCAATTTTCGGAAGCCATAATTTACACGAAGTTACCATGTATTACCCCATGAGAATGGTTCGGACGCAGAAGTATAAACTCATTCATAATTTAAATTATAACAGTGCTTTCCCGATTGATCAGGATTTCTATCTTTCTCCAACATTTCAGGTAATATATAAAATGTTTTTATGGCTGCATATCAGTTACATTCTGCAAGTCTTCATTCTTTGTGGAGCGGGTTTTTTTAATTTCATTTTCACAGAAACACGTCAACTGATTGCGCCTATCAACGAACTTTACCATCACATTTGCCGAATATTCCAAAATTAGAGACATAGGGGTCGAGTGATTGCTTGCACACTCTTCCATAGAACTAGTGTGCAAAAAGCTCGCATGCAGCAAAATTTTGCACGGTTAATTCCCTTTCTGAGAGGCCTCGTACACGATCGAACAATTGACGCAATCTTTATTTTCTAAAGATTTTTCTCCAGACAATCGGATATTCTTTGGTAGAAACCAACCAGTTTCGAAAACCAGATTTGATGTCAATGATTTTTCTTCCAGGGGTTATTGAACAGGAGTAGGGCTCATAAAGACCTTCGCTGGTACAAAACCTTACACGAATACTACTACAGAAAAGAATGGGAACTCTATGATTTGAAGCACGATTCCGAAGAACTGACAAATTTGGCATATGACGACACCTACAAATCAATCCTGAAGGAACTCAAATACAGACTGCTACAGTGGCAAAATGTGACAAAGGATCCTTGGATTTGTGCACCTCATGCAGTTTTGGAAGACAAAGGAGCGTTCAAGGACAGCCCCCAATGTATGCTTCTGGAAAACTGAATACCAGACAGATGAGAATTCGTCTTTTTCCTTTTGCCTGTTGAATTTTTCATTAAATTTCTTTGAAGGTTCATTGATTTCTTTCTATCTCATCTCTGTGCTTCAAACTAGCATATACTGATTCATCCAACAATATCGAAGGTACTCAAGCTCTCCAAGAGTGATGTCTTTGTGACAATCAGCTTAACTACTCAAGCAAAGCTTTCAGCAGCATCAATGAAATATGGCCAAGCAAACTGCAACTGGGTGTTGTAAGAGAGCCGTTATATCAGCGGTAGAAAATATAAAATATGTTTCATGGAACGGGGTAATATCTACTGCACAAGTATTGAAGTTTGGTTTGCCTCAGGGTTCAGTGTCTGGTCCTCTGGTGTGATATTGGATTATCATACAATATCTTGAAGCCTGTGATGTCTTGAGGATACTATGTAAAATAATTAGAATTTTTGTAATTTTGACCCATTATGTTGGTGGCAATTAATTAGAATTATAATATTTCGATAATAATCTGCACATTTTTAGGGTCGCTAGGTCCAGGTTTTTACCCCAGTGCAAAGTTTTCATTCATTTATGAATCTTTCTTCAAATTTATTTCGAAAACGATGTCGTCCAATGAATGGATTATGAACGGCTCTTCTGGATAACGAACATTCTTATTTTGTGAATTATAATTTCGTCCAGACCAATTCCCACATATTTTTTTTCGCTAAACAATTTCCAGGATAAAATGCAAACATGTCTGGATTTAGTTTTGAATCAATCAAATTGTGCCTTTCTGATCATGGCCAACCGTTATTATATATGTAAAACTATAATATGTCCAGAGATAACAAAGAGAGATATTATCCCCTTTCCAGCTAGTATATCTTGTCTATGCCAGCTACCGTCTGGGGCGCACCCGATGCGCCTCGAATGCGCGCCAGCATAGACAAGTCGTGTTCCATTAACATTACGCGGCAGCAGCGTTGCCGAAGCTACCGATTTATCGGTATTTCTACCGATTTGAAGACCAATCTCCCGATATACCGAAAACTGATAAATATCTACCGATTTTCAATTTTTATAATATATAAAATATATATAATATATATATAAATTGAATTTATGTCCGGAAATTAAAATATATGCAAAATTTTATTTCCCAATGTTGCTCAGAATGACGAAGTTGAGTGTCGATTTCGCCCGATACACATATACCTACGTAATATCTGGGGTTAATTTTATTCAATTCAGATATGAAGCCAAGGGGATTCCCCGTGTTCATCCTAGTGTGAGTCCACAACAGAGCACCAAGCACTGATCGTGCGGCACCGACCATAGCAAATAAACAAATTTAACCTATACAGTATGATGCTGTGCTTATGGAAAGACAATATGAATTACTGGGGTTGATGCTAGAATTAATTCTGCGGTCGGAACGGAAGCCGATGACTGAAAACGAGGAAGTTTGCGTTTAAACAAGATATAAAGTTTTCGCGGTGCGCAGCTCGGTTTGATACTGCGATTTGGTGCGCCGTTGTGGAGATATTTGAAGCAGAGGGGATTCTCTAGCCGATCTCGTTCTATTTAGAGCATATCATCATAATTATCATCATAATTAATATATCTTGTCTATGATTTAGAGATATGCCTGCAAGGAAGAGCTAGGGTAATTTTATTCCAACCTAACTGCTATGAGAAATATCGGTTCGACCTGATAAAAACTGATTGTTATATTATATTGTATATTCGTTTTGGAGAAAATATTTCATTTTCCTAGTCCTATCCATTTCCTATATTCATACAGAAATCAAAAAAGAATATTGCAATTAAGTATTAGATTAATATTTGAAGAAAATGACTGATTTAATCAATAAATGTTCTCACTTCTGTATATTTGAGTCAAAAAAAATATATTCATTAAAAAATCATCGATCTACTGATTTTCTCTCAAATCTACCGATTTTGCGCAGAAAAATCTACCGATATTGAGTTTAGACTTTCGGTAATGCTGCGCGGCAGCGTCAGACCTGATGAACCACTCGAATTTGCGGGGCTTCATCAATGATCTAATAATAAATTAAAAGGATATTGCATATTTCAAATAGCGCAAACGTTATTGTTATTACGGTTACGCTAAATAGTACGTTTTGGTTTTAACGGTCGTTCCAAAAGTAGATGTATTGCTACACGTTTTTGTTACCGTTCCGTAAGTCATCAGTTTGTTTGGTTAGGTTATGTGAGACGTCAGATTTTTGTGTAACAAACTCACGTTTGAACTCCTAAAGTTTAATGATTTGCAATTCTGCACTATTTTTTTTATTCTGGACAAATGAAAGAGGAAAAGTGGAACTATAGTTATCTTGCATAATATATTTGGCATGGTTCAAACTATTTCTAATTTCAAACCCCTCATGTTGCTTCCAAAAGTATTCTTAGTTCGTGAAAAAGTAACAAACAACTATATATGAAGAAAAATTTTCTTGGTAGCACTGATAAATCTCAATTACTGATATCAGATGTGTAAAAGGTATATAAAATAGATTTAAAAAATATGAGAGTCTTGGGTAATTAACACCAAAAAACATATTAACAAACAGTTTTTCTATGACAGAGATCGGAGCCAGAAGGATCCGAAGCTTAACGAATCCTTCCGATATTGAATAGCGCAATGTAAATTGCGGTTCGCAATTTTCCGTAAATAACGTTAGACCGTTGTATAAAGACAATGTCTTTATACAATGGTTAGACGCTAAAGCTATTAACCACGCGTTATTTTGAAACGGCAATATAATTCACATAATTTTGCCTATCGCCAGGCGCTAACGCTATTAATTTCGCGTTATTCCTAAACTGAATGTGCGCATGCTCACATAATGCAAATAACGTCACGAATTCGTTACTGGAATATTTCTCTAATGCGAAAAATAGTGGAGTGATTTAACAGAAACGGTTCCAAATATTTATGCAATACAACATTTTGTTTGTCAGAAAAGGTTTTCATAGAGCACAAACCATAAATACGAAGAAGAAGATGATGAAATAATATTCTATGCAATAGTTTTGAAACTGCAGTATGTGAAGATCTGTAAGAAGTTCCTGTATTGTTCCATAGACCCTCTGTGCTGCATTATTATTTTTGTTGTTTCACAAAAGGAAGTGATTAGTTAGTGTAATATCGTTTACTTAGCGAGTTATAACACCCACGTGTTTGATGAATCTTCAATTGAATACAGGTAAGTGATAGAATTTTATTCGTTTTTCGAGAACGTGGTGCATGATACTTGAAATTTCAAGTTATTTCGCTTAGTTAAATCGTTGAAAATTGCACCTCAATTTCGAGATGCCCTATTGTAGGTATTTTTATTGCTGATTTTGTAATTTGTCAGAATTATAATTATGTTTCTATATTGAACACAATATTCTTTTCTTTAGTGAAAAGGAGACAGATATATAACCCTTATTAATGCATCTATGGGGTAGATCCTCTGTTTCAATAGAGTACACCTATACCATTATTTTTCATACATTGATACAAAATCGATTATTTCTTGACAATATACATAAGGTTTTACTGAAAATATTTCTCGAGGAAAATTATATATTCGGTTCCCTAAATATTATATTTGAGACCAGATAGTGGCAAGTTTTATTATTTTAATGAAAAATATGCAGGCTGAGTCATCTTAAAAAACAATATTTTGGGATTATTGTTTCAGCTTCGTGACTGACGCTTCAACAGTTCAAGCAAATTTTACTTTTAACCACGTCCATATGGATACGAGCCTTTAGCGTCATCGGTTCAACTCCTCTATCAGGTACGTAATTGTTGGAAATAAGAAAATATTTAATTTTTTGGAAATAAAAGGTAATGCAACTGCGGATAAATGACATCAAACGTGAAATCGCCTTTCAACATTGGTAATAAATTATGAAATACCTTTTATATTCATTCTCCTTTTTAGTGGCTGAAAAAAGTATGTGACCACTAAGGGAATATTTGAGAATTTTGGTGTTGAAATATACAGCGTGTTCCTCAATGATATATGCTAATATTTAATGGGAGATAATGGATGGAAAAGTTTCCAGGAAAAGGATATTATTGATAATGACAATGATTCTATTGCTGATATTTCTATGATATTTAGTACATATTTCCACTGCATAAAGATACATTTTCCAACGTACAAACAAGTTTGTTGTTTTTATCACTGGCGTCTTTTTATTCTTGAAATTCTCATTTCTGAACAGATTTGATCTCTTAATTTCACTTTGTACGGCGATTGGTTATTAAATAAAGATCGTTTCAATTTAGCATCAGTTTGCAAAATTGGAGCCGATACGCAAGTGATTTCTTGATTTCTATGAAATGGTCACCTCATGACATTTGTATTCTGAAGAAAACGATTTTTCTTAGCGAAAACCATGCGTCGGATAATGAAAATTCAAGAGATCAAATTTGTTCAGAAATGAATGAGAATTTCAGAAATAATTTTTAATTTGAGAAAAAGCACTGTCTCACCGTTTTTGTTCTCCAAAAATATTCCATACGAAATCCATAAAGGCGATGCTGGCAAAAATAATAAAATTGTTTGTCCATGACCACTGAATAATATGTATATTTCGATGGCTCTTGTTGTAGGAAAATGACAGTCGCGAAAAATGAATAATATACACTCCAGGCATAGATCAAATGAAAGTTTTGACGTTTCTAGTAAGCTTGACAATTTTCATCAATCACAGACAATGAAGTTTAGTATTCTGACAACTCTATTGTAGGTTCTTCAAAATGCGGAGTTATTCCAATTTTATCAATGAAGTCGTGGACAAAGTATAGAACTTAACTCACATATAATTGCTATTGTTCACTTGGGTGATTGCGACAATCGCCTGCGGATCGTGTCGCAAACTCCACCCTCGTGAATAATAGCACTCATTATATGCTCGTTGAATGATATACTATTTACATCGATACCGTGAAAACGTGTACCAAATTTTATAGAAATATCCGCGATAGCCTCAATGGCGTTATAAAAAGAGATTTTTGTCTGAAAACTTTAGGTACCACCTCGTACCTCAAAATTCAACACTTTTGCGATATACGTTCATATGAAGTATTTTTCTTGAAACGGCACAAGAATCGTCATTAACGAACATCCTGTATATGTAAATTCATTTTAATCCTATTTATAGCCAGACTGAAAAATTTGTTATATGTTCACATATTCTTCTTGATATATATAGCTTATTTCATGTGCAGCATTTCGGTATGATACTTATTTTTCCGATTTCTTGTCATATATTTCTGCATTCAGAATTCAGTTCGCAAACTCCAAGAATAATACAAGACTCCTGAAATAGATAGGGGATATTAAGAGATTACGTTTGTTTCAGAAATGAATATCGCCACATTTAACAGTTACACAGGAAGGCACACACCATTAAAAGATTCACAGAACATAAGATTCAGCAGAGGACCGTATGAATCAAACTATATAGAAAAAATGCCGGACCAGTCACTTTCATCAGAACGAAAACTACTAAATAATGAGGAAAATGAAAAGAGCACCAATGAATCTGAAAATCATAGGTGGTTGATTGACAAAGAAAATACAAAAATCCCAAATAAAAATTATGATGGAAAACGTCCAATAAAAAAAGCTAGCAAACGAAGGAGAAATTTCTTACATGTAAATGCTTTTGATCTAAATTTATCAACAGGAAGAACAAATGAAACAAAAATTCACAATGAATTCGATATGGCTGAAATAAAAATATCTTTAGACAATATCAATACTTTAAAAAGGCAACATATATCTTACATAAACTGTGATAGACGAAAATCTTCAACTGAACCAAAAAATCTTGAAGAATCTCATGATGAATTCGATGAAGCGGTTCCAGGTATAAAATCTAACAAAATGTCTAAAAAACAACAGCAACATTCAAGGTACGATCTTTTAGAATTCAGTCAATTGAGCAATAAAGAAAATGAAGCCAAAGAAGATGATACTCAGAGAATAAAAGAAAGCAAAGGCAAAAATCCACAACCATTTAGTATTCCCCAACAAAGAGTGATATTGCTTTGTCTAGCAAAGCTTAAAAAGATGAGGTATGTACCACCGGAGTGTTTGAATCTGAGGGTAAAAACGTTGATAACAAATTCATTAGAGAAATGGCAGCATTTAGAATTTCATAAAAGGAATAGTATAACGATAGGTGAGGATCTTACCAACACCCTTGGTGAAATTAACTTGTGAAGAAAACCAAATATAGCTAGAACATGCGCTCAAAAACGAATAGAAAGCACAGTTTCTTATCTGAAAATGCCTCCATAACTATTAAGCTGTTAAGAGAAAAACTTTTCAACAGAACAAATGCAAATCAACATTCTCCAGAAGAAAGTTCATGTTAACTCAAGGAAATAGATTCCAAAGATACTTAGATTTACATGTGAAAACATCAGCGAAAAATTACCTTCACCACACTATATCGTGGATGTTCATATTTGCTCAAGAAGATTTGTGATGATATATTATATGCCATACCGATTCTTATCATATTTGTTGATATTTTTCATATATTTGATGTACATAAAATTTTTTGTATTACAATAAAGAAATACGAATGCTGCCTATCCCGTGTGTCATTAACACACCTTTCACAAAGCAGTCCTAATTTCGGACCCAAACGCAAATTGTTCCAATCCTGCCTGTGTCACGAGTTCAATAAAACGTGAAAAATACGATGATCTAGCTATTTGAAGATTTAAAGCTATCCCCATGTTCAATAGATTTGTCAGTCCAATATGCTATTTTAGCTTTAAAGTCATTTTGAAGTCCTCATTATGACCTAAATATGACGTTATTTTAGGGTCTTCTGGGTAAAAGCCAATCAGCTGCGAGCACCTGATTTCGATTATAATAATGGAACCTGAATATTTTCAGTCTCACTAGGCCAGATTCTTTATTCCTGTGAGAATATTTCAGCTTCTTCATTCATTCATCAATCTTTCACCAAAATTATTTTGAAGACGAATAAGGGCCGTATTTATAGTTGCTCCTTGAGGCTTCCTTACTGAAGACCGCCTTAAATTCGCTTTTCTATGCGAACAAACTTGTATTTGTTTGCATAGAAAAGCAAATTCAAGGCGGCCTTCAGTAAGGAAGCCTCAAGGAGCAACTATAAATACGGCCCCTAGTAATTTTTCCATTGCTGTGATTGTTGTCTCTTCTATGTTCTATGGATCATAAAGTAAATGAATGGATTTTATCTAGATTCTAAATGAATTTCCACATATTCTTTTTCATTCAACAATTCCCAGCATAAAATATTCTTAAAAATATATGGTTTATTGTCAGGCATTATTTACATATATAAAACATTAAAATATCACATGTGTACAACGAATAACCTAAACAAATCTTTTGTGCAAACAATTCTTGGTAATTGAATAAAATAAAGTTTGATTTCTGAAAATTGATTCAAATTACAATAAAACTATGATTAATACTGTTTTTTTAAGATAAAATCTTTATCTTCTTTGTTGTTTGAAATGATGAAGTGAAAATTCAGCACACGATAGACACTTCGATAAAAATTAAATTACTGTGTCTAGATTTCCACTTTCACATTTCACAACCACCATTGTTTCACTTCAACGTATATTTAATACATTTAAACAGATCTGTGAAACATTCTTGATTAAGAACAAAAAGGTAGAGTAATTTACTGTAGAGTCCTACATTCATATTTTTTAGATTTAACTGGTACTTTCTCTCAGAGAAGGTACCAACAAGTTTCAACTATAAAATTGTGTGTTTGCCATCACAATGAACTTGAAACATCATATAACAAATGGTTTATATTATTCTTCGGCAACTCTAGACTAGATGGCCTCTTCCAAAGAGAGACTAAGTGTAAATATAAAAATGTTATGTATTAAAATCCACTTCGATTAGTGGCAGTAATATATTTGTCTATATTAGTTTGATGCCTTGAAAGCATACCTACAAAAGGGCTTTTAAAGCTTGGATTAATTGTGCAAGTTATTCCCATGCGAAATTTACCAATAACATCTAACGCTTTCTGGTCATATATGTGTCGGATAGAATCTTCTAATCCTTCTAGGCTTCATTTTAACAGTTTTTTTCAAAGCTTTCATCAAATATTCGGTTTTATTAACCACGTTCTCCATCACATGCAAACTCTGTGTCATTTCATTAATCTGAAAGAATTTGAAAGGCATTGTGATAATTGATAGGGATGCATTATACAGCAACTATAATTTGATTTCCTTGCATGTAAGCAGGGAGAACGCAATGAAGAATTTCAGAAAGATATCTTGTCTAGATAATGTACTCCTCTCATGATTAATGGTTTTAAAAATTCCAATATTGATTAAATACAATTTTCTTGAGACATAAAGACGAGTTTCGTTTCCTTGGCTAATAGAAAACAGATTTTCAGGAAACAACCATATATTAGGGACAATGGAAACTTATTAATACGCACTTACCATTTCGTTATATTCGTTAAAACGCAAACGTTTTTGATATGCCTGGTAAAGAACTTTACACTGGAATAAAAATGCAAGAGCAAGTAACAAACTGCATAATATGAAAATATTAGTGGATTGGAAGAATCGCCGGATATATATCATTACAAAAATGAAACATTTTCTTGAATATTCTTAAATTCAATAATCAAAAGTTGTGAATCTATTATACAATTATATAACCAATAAATTCAAATTTGGCAGCTGTCAAAGACGACATGAACTTTTGGTTATAGTCACGATACAAATATTTTTATTTGTATCGTGGTTATAGTCAAACCACCGACCACAGATTACAGAATAAAACTGACCTTTGCTTTGAATAAAATTTTGTATTCTGTGAATAAAGCCACCGACGGTAAGCCACTGAAACTGAACTAATATCATTGTTTGAGGAGAAACTCCTTAAACAATGCTAATATTATCATGGAGGAAAAGATATATATGGGTTTTACCTCCATGAATATTATAAAGGGGCTTTTTGTGCGAGGGAGATTCGGGTATTTGGTGAATCGGAGATTCACTCTATTGGCCAAGAGATTCACCCTATTTGCTGACGACGATCACGTAATCGTCGCCGGCCAACAGGGAAGAATCTCCGATTTCCCAAATACCAAAATCTCCTTCACACAATTTTTTTTATTAGTTCAGTGCGGCAAGCAAATAGACGGATTTTAGCGATGACCCAAACCTAATGACTTCTAGATGATATGAGCATGGTGGAATGGATTTGATGATGAGCTCTCCATTGAGCTATGGTTCCAGTTCTGGTTCACATTTGAATGCGATTTCTTTTTCCTGTTTGGCTGAGTTGAATCGACCATCAGCCAATAAGAAAACAGAAATCTCATTTGAAAGTAAACCAAACCTCAATCGGGAGTGCCTATGGAATTATAGATAAACTAATTTCATGTTACACATTCATTGGTATAGTTAGAGGGAGTCTTTTCAGTATCGTTGTGTTATGAACACCCACACCCGCAAGAGAATTATAACTATCAACTAAGAATCCGTGATTAAATACAATCTTGCCCGCCGTGCCACTTTTCCATATATGGAAAATACCCAGTCTTTTTAATTGTCAGTATTGTTTCAGAAATGAAATATCGATAGATATATGTATTCGTATATCTACCGAGAGCCAGGTAGAATCTTCTTTGTTGCTTCAAGGCATTCACAACAGCACACCAATTCACAGTATCGAACCAAGCACCGCACCGCAGAAACTATAAAATGTTAAGTTTCCGCCACTATCATCAGTAGGAATTTTTCAATAGCCATCCCAAAGGCAATTATCAACATAGTACCAGATTTCTATCCGATTGGATATTTATTTTCGGAATCATTCGGAAAATTTTAATATTATTATTATCAAACGGGGCAGCAAGCAATGCGGATTCAATTAATTCGATTATTGTTAAGAATCATACTCATTACTCAGCTGAAAGCTTTTAAATCCTTGAAAATGTGAAAGAGTGGTTGCCAAGAGTTTATATTATTAGAAATATCTTGAAATATATTTGTTTTTGCTTTTAGTTTTAAAATACACATGAAATTTGTGTTCATCCGTACCTATAGTCCCATATTGTTGTGTATAGATCAGATGTGCACTATAAAAAGTGTCCATCCATTTATCATCGTATTTGGGACATCTTTCTACGTTGTGAACTTGCCCTATATAATATCTAGATCTCGAAACGCACAGCTCCTGCAAAAATAGGGCAAGGTTTCCGAAAATAGGGCAACCAGCAACCTGTACCTTGAAACGGCCTCAGCACCAGCAGCAAGGAATGTTCGATACATAGGCGCTCAACGCCTTGCGCATTGATTTTTCCACAGCGGAAGTAAAGGAAGGGTATCCGGCATTGACATTGACCCATTTCCGTTTCCCGTTTCAGTATGAAGCCCTGCTTTGCATTTTACCCCCACTAGGTACCTTTATCTCTTTTAAATAGACAGAATTTGGAAACTATCCGCAGATTGCAACCAACAATATTAGATGAAATAGTGGACAATGAATTCGTGGTTGCAGCACGTATATTTTCCAACAATAACAAAGCAGCTGTCAGCAACCGCAATACTGCGATAAGTAAACAATGAAAACGAATTGAAGAAACTTCCAGAGGAGAGTGAAAGGAAAACTCAATAAGTATTTTCGCAGAATTGTATTGTGATAATAGAGGATTATTTCCGTGAAAATCTGAGAATTCGTACATGAAAAATGGTGAGTAGATATTTGATTCAAATTACAAACTTCTTATGTTCTTATAGTTTTCCTTATGAGGATTTATGAATTAAACATTAAATATTATTTGCTTAAGTTTATAATTTTGCTGAAAGAATTTTAGGTGATTCCATCTGTTTTCTCATGTACCAATCTATCAGAGAAAATTTTGATGAGACGACTGAAAAAACTGGCACAAATTTGCTCTTTCTTGACTTTTTGAGGTGTGAGTGAACCTGAAAGTTTGAAACTGACCATCTACAAGAATTTTTTGAGCATTTACATATTCATCCTTTGACTTCCATACATGTGATCCTCAGTGAGAAACTGCTTTATATAGTCAGTAATTTATATATAAGCTGTCATTTTTCAACCGAATATTAGATTTCAATTTTATCCGATCTAGATTTTTCGAGATGTTGGGAATATAAAATTTTGATATTATCATCTGCAGAATCTAAATCAAATTGAATAAATAAAATCATTGGGTGGATTTCACACATTAATTCCGCCTTCCTAGTCCAAATCTACCCATTAAAAATCGAGTCTATGTGTTGTTTCTTGCTGTAGTTATTGTGTTTACGATCGGCCTTCAAACTGACAGTGTAAAGGGTGGCCAAAATGCGATGTCCCTGAACTACATCTGTACAACCATAGGAGCCATGGATAATTTTGGAAAACAAGTGTTTTTTTTAGGTAGAATTCATTGGTATACACAGAAATTTCCCCCATTCGTTTGAAAGATTTGAACCAAACTTGAAACATTTTGAATAATAACATGATATTTCATATTTCTTGAATGAAAGACTTTAGAAAATTTATCGCTACACTAATGAATTCTACATGACAAAGTCGCTGTAGAACGTAACAATCGTTTTCTAGAATTTTCGGCACAAATCGAATTACAGACCAATGTGTTGAAATTCCAAAATTCGAGTTGTCCCCAATAAGTCGAAAAAAAATCAATCAGCAATTTCTGTTTTCACCAATGCGTTTGTGAGAAAAAAATCTTAAATGTAAGTCATTCATTCTTCTCTCAATGCTATGGTTACAGATATGTAATTTACGAATATTGAATTTTGGCCACCCTGTACGCAATAACTCTCGAAAGAAACGACTTAGACGCTCGATGAAATTCGTAAAATCTAACCATTGATTCCGTAGATTTATATATCCAATTTTTAATATTTCTAAAATCACAGAATTGAAACTCGGTAGGTATGTTTGATTGAAAAATGATTTCTTGATGGTTTATGCAAATTTTGTGAGGATTATACGATTAGAAGATGGCTAAATCGTTTTGATCAGAAAAATCAAGTTGCTTTTGATAGAAGGTCACTCTAGCTAGGAATGCTCATCTCAGATTTTTTTGTTCTTATTCCAATTCACCTGTCAAAAAGTATTTTTTTAATTTATTTATTCCTGACCCTTAAAAAGGAAAACTGCTGGTATCAGAGTCTACATTTACAATATAGTTTTTCAAACAACAATAATCTTTTGATACAATTCATCAACCCTGCGAAAAAAAATTTTTTTTTTCAAATTTTGAATACAAAGAAATTTCTGTGTAAGTTTAAGTTACTCCTTGAGGTCATGGCACATTGTTCTTATATATTCATTACAGACTATCTCTACTGGAACAGAATTGTATGCATCAATACTCCGATATATAGGAGAATTTTAGAAATACATGTTCTTGCAAATTTTTGCTTCTAACATTGTAGTCATGTTTTTCGTCAACTGGGCATAAAGAAAAAATTATTCTATATTTTGTGAATTAATTTTGTTTGTTCAAATTTTTCTCAACTCATTTAAACTTAGAACTGATGTACCAGAATATAGTTGAGTTGTTGGCATAAAGAAGTCCAAATTGTAAATAAACTTAATATCTTTGTTCTGTACCCTTTGAATTTTTTTCTATTAAATATTTTGGAGCATTTCCCCAGCAAGGAATTAAATATTTTAGTTGAGATTCTACAGTGTGTCCACGGATTGGGTGCCGGTTAGGTGTAAATGACGAAAAATTTTCGAGTTAGACTCTGATATTCTGGGAATCGCTCCTGCTTGGTCTCAAACTAAGATGTTGAGAAAATGAGCCAAATCAATTAATATACAGGGTGGTTTAGAACTGATTTAAGGAAAATTGTTTAGAATAAAGCAGCTTTGTTTTAAAAGATATTGAGAAAAGTTGTTTAGAATCAAAAGACACGGCTAAATCTCGATTCTCAGATAAATCGATCAACTTTGATTTTGTCAGTAGGTTATGAAAATATTTGATAATATCCAGGGTTACAAGCCAGACGTGACTTGAAACGTAAATTTTATTCGTCAAAAACGAAAATTTTCCAGTTGAAAACATGCTGACCATAGAACAAAGAGTGTTTATTGTGCATTGCTACGGCTTAGGTGCAGACATTTCGTATCAGGGAGTAATAAAACAATTCCATGAACGCTGGCCAAACGTTGCGGTATCAAGTAACCCTATTAAAAAAATAGTTTCAAAATTTAAATTTTGATCATGAAAAAAACGTCACGTATACGAAATGTTCATGACCAACTTATAAAGTCGAGGTAGTCTGAATTATCTGAAACTTGAGTTCCTGCAGCAGCTCGTCATTCCAAACAACTTTTCCCAATATACTTTCTCGATATCTTTTAAAACAAAGGTACTTTATTCTCAACAATTTTCATTAATTCAGTTCTGAACCATCCTGTATATAAATTGATTTGGCTCTTTTTCTCAACATCTTAGTTCGAGACTAAGCAGGAGAGATTCCAAGAATACCAGAGTCTAACTCGAAAATTTTTCGTCATTTACACCTTACCGGCACCCAATTCGTGGACACACTGTATAAAGCTATCATAAAGTAATTCTCTCAAAGAATGAATAAATAACTAAGAAAATCTTTTCACAGCTCCTATCATTGGAGATATCTTTTTCGACAGATTATCTATATGACATCTCCAACTCAACTTATTACCTATAGTTGGACCTAAGTATCCAGATTATATCACAGAGTTGATTTTGGTATTGGTGATGGTAATATTTATATCAAAGGTTATTTTGTTTTTTTGATTGAAAAACATATACACAGTTTTATACAGGTTAATACTCAGTTTGTTGTAACACAGTCATCTGAAGTACAGTTGTAGATCACAGTAAAGATAACATTCAAGTAGTTTCAAATCATACGAGGGAACCACCAGCACAGTATTGTCCGCAAACATAAAGTATTCAGATTTGAGTTTCATAAATTTCAAACTGTGAACATATATTAAATATTCTAGTGGACCCAACATCGTCCCCTGCGCCACACCCCTTTTAGAATTTTTTCACCACTATCAGGTCCATTCACTGATGTGTAGTCTTTTTTATTCGTTGAATAGGAAGATGTTCGGACACACCTCGAAAACACATTCTTTTCAGCTTATTAAGTAGGTGTCCAATATCAACTGTATCAAATGCCTTCTGTAAATCAATAAAGACCGCAACAACATTTATTCATTCAGATCCAATTACTGCATAATGTATTTTAACATATCCTCTGCTATACCCAAGGTGCTGTTAAATCTGGAAACTCATATTGTTTTTTGTCAAATATAGTTTTCTAATTAGTAGATTTCATTCTTTAATGGATTCAAATTGTTACAGACTATGACCACTTCCAAAGGATTCAAGATAACAGATGCCGATAGAAAGACAAGAGTCGGTGTAGCCGCCAAAAACCTGGAAGAGCTCAAACTCAAGACCATACAGAAGTTCAAACTGAAACAGACCCCTTCGGAGATTCAATTTCAGCTTCCAGATGGAACTTTTGTAGAGACCGATGACTACCTGCAAACTCTCAAATCTCAAACATTGCTCATTTGGGTCAAGCAGGGTGAGGTCGCCCAGACAGACGCGGAGATTTTATACAAAACCATCAGGGAAGTGAACCATGAATATCTTACAGCAGGAGAGAAGGTGCAGGAGTTTTTTACCGAAAACATGAAGAGCAAGGTTTATAAGTTGGCCGAGCTTTTGAGGGGCATCGATGACGATAAGTCGAAGATATCGTTGAAGAGTGAGCATCCAGACTGGTTTGAGGGTAAATATACTTTGCTTTTTTTAGTTGCCAAAGGGCCTAATGAATTGCGTATTATGAGAGTTGTTTTATTTAAATTGGAATCACAGATAGGTTAAGTGATAAACAAACTGATTATACTCCATCGACTCATTTAATGTTGATGTTTTTCAAGTTTTCAACACCGGAATGAGTTCTCGCTAATTCATAGATTTTGTGGATTGAAATGACACTAAATTTTTCCATATTTCCGAATTGATCAACATGTCCAATTGTGTTTATGTAGATTCATTGAAGTGAAGATCTAGGATCCTTGTAATCACTCTCTTTCACTTCAATGTTAGACGTTTGCAGTCTTGTAGGGAAACCACATAAACCGAGCATTGTCCGAAGGTGAACGAGAGTTCGAAACTAGTCACAAAAATATAAACCTTAAATTTTATTTATTTATGCCTTTATTCAAACCAGTTAATTGCAATAATCCCGCACAAGCAATTCAGTGCCTGGGCGCAGGTCTGGTACACATTGAAAACCCAAACTATCCCACCCAAAAAAAAACAAAATAAAACTCTAATAATCCCTACATACTAGATAAAAATATAAAAGTTAGTTAGTGAGTTCAAGAACACTTCAACAAACAAATGATGTACTCCTCTCAAATAAAAACACTTCATAAACATCTACAGCATACTGGATTTAATCCAATTCTTCAAGGTTTTTTTCAATTTTCCACCTGTTACGTTCAGCTATCTTTAATTCATTTTGCATTAAATTGAACAGTCTTTTAGTTACAATGTAACTATGTTTCCACTAACCCTTTTGGTGATTTTTGGCATTTGCAAGCTTTTCTTTCTTCTGTTGGTACTCTGATGTTTATAAGCATTTTGTAATTCCCGGTAGTGATACTTCAACGATTCCAAACTGAAGAGGTGTTCCATGATAAGTGGATGATTATTGTCTAAGAGTGGGTTTTTATAAATTATTTTCAGTATCCTGTTTTGCAAGTTTTTTTAATACGTAAAGGCGGATTTTAGCATTCTGAACTTGGACCTTTGTACATGTGCTTTAAACCTTCCCTGCAGTTATCCCTTTGCAAAGTTATCGTGTTGAGACTCGGTAAGGAAGTAACTTTTCTCATTCACGAGTCTCTGTAATTGAGCTCCAATCCTCGAGTTTCCTAGTTGCTTCTTTCGGAAGGTATATATGATTTGAAGATCGCAAAATAGTTTCATCATGAAGTCAAGCTACCTTCAGCGAGGTCAATACCGGGATGGGTGACCTACGAATTTAAATAAGGGCGCGAAAGCTCCTGACTTCACGTCAATGATTTGAAGTTTTCTTGATGTCACACATAGCAATTCACTAACACTCAGTTTTGGTAACATCATCTGTGATGACACAGCGAGAACTCATTCAAGGTCATTATATCACCCACAATCTCCTCAAACTACCTACAATTAGAATATTTACCTCATCAGGATTAGACACAAGCGCAAAAACAAAAGAGGACTATATGTTCCGAAAGGCACAGGACCGGATCAGATCTTACTTCTACCACACAAGGGAAGAGCTAAGAAAAAGAACAGAATTGCCCCAAGATAAACTACAGTTTTTATTATTAGAATTGAATGATAGGCTAAGGAACTCTAAATACAATGGACATTATTTCGACAGGAGGAAATGGAATGAAAACGGCATCTTAAAAAGCATTTGCGATAAAGATGGCAATTTTGCCTGTCAAGGAAGATGGGACAAGGAGAAATGTTTATACGAGACTTCGCACAAAATAAATCCTTACAAGAGTAGAGAAGAAAGGATCGTTTTTCAATGTTGGAACCTGGATCACGTCAAAGAACGAACCAGGAGCATCATACCGGCTATTTGTGAAGCGTTGAAGCAGGAAAGTATTCTGGAAAACGGTAAAAATACAGTATTGTTAAATAAAGAAGTATTTATAGATGTTAAGAGTATTTATAATGATTTATTTACTTCGCATAATCTGAAATTTGTACATATCGTTTGTCACGATAAGGGAACGCACAGTAAAAAGGCTGGACCTTATGTTCTGTTTTGAATGAGGTTTTTCGGGAATCCACAAAAACATGGGTCAAAAGGATATTTTCAAGTATTGGATCAGATGAAATATTTTTGAAGGAGTTTAAATAAGGCAAAAATTTCTCAAAAAGTGTTTACGCTAAAATAAGCATTCATAAAGTCAACAAAAAAGTCTTTTTTTTAGAAGTAGGTAGGATTCTCCAAAGAAACAAACTCTCTAAATGCTGGCCATTTCGAAGGTTACTATTTTTTTAAGATTGTCGAACTTACTAGGCAATGATGATATCCCTTAATATCTAGGTTCATACGCAAAATCAGAAAAGATGCAGAAAAAGGTAAATTCTTGTTCATAGTGAGACATTTTATACAGTTGACATTCAATTTGTATCAACCCTGTGAGCCTGTTGACGGTAACACCTAAAATCTTAGATGAGAGAGGGCTGAGTGACACATTGGGCGCGTTTTTATTTTCATCGAACTGATTAATCGGCTTATCTCCCTCTCTCTCTTCTTTTGTCTTCCACCAAAGAAGAGTGAGATAGAGGTTAATCGATTAATCGTTTCGATGAAAATAAAAACGCACCCATTGTTTCAAAGATAAATCAATAGTTCTTTTAAAAATGCTTGGCCATATTTCTTAGTACTTGTGAGGAAATATGAAAATGATGAAAAATAGGTAAATTTCCTAGAATAACAGTGAATAAAACGTGTAGAAAAATAACAGAACTTCCAAATGCGATGATAAACATTTTTTCCCACAATATTACTAAATTTGTTGTTGCATTCTTCAGTCATTCTCTTTACTTTTTCAGAATAACGAATTGAAGAAATGCTTACAAAAAAGGTCAATACCAATTTATTTGAACCAACCATATAAATTGTCCACATACGAACTAAAGTTCGCGTTTTTTTTTGCATTTTTCCGGGTAGCTTTTAAAATGGACACACTGTCTGATGTAACATGAAATATTCTTTTATGTTTTTCTCAATCTATTTCGATACAAGATTTTCACGTATGAATTCACACTACATATATTGAATAATTTCATTTTGGTATAACTCCGAAGAAAATCGACCGATTAGGCCTGATAATGGACCTAACCAGATATCCAAATCATACCGAAAATTTCAAGACAATAGGTCCGTTCCTCTGAAAGTTAGAGCACATATTTGATAGTTTGTAAGGGGTTACATTCCACTGCGACCTTAAGGTCTATTGTGTCCCCCCGCCAGAGCTGTTTTTCACACCGCGCTACCTACAGCTCACCTTCCAGCTGTAGAGCTCCAATAAACTCCAATATCTGTGAGGGCTTGGTTCTCCTGTCCAAGACATTACTTTCGCAGGCTTGCAATGGCGAGGCATTCTGTAATCAGGTGAACAGGGGTTTCCTCCTCTTCCCCACAGAATCTGCACTCGTCAGTTTCTAATAAGCCCATTCTCATCATGTGCTTCCTTAGGCGACAGTGTCCTGTGAGAAAGCCAGTGAGAAGGCGTAACTTGTTCTTACTGGAATCCAAATAATTTTTGGAATGATCTATTCCTAGAAGATTCCTCCAGAGTGCTTCTCTTTCATTTACTTCCTTCTCCAAAAACTCCTTCTTATAGGTGCATTTGCCTATACCACAGAAAGGTTCTGGGCCAGTAGGTGGCGTTTGTGCTCCCTTTTTGGCTTGTGTCTTACCCTCTTTATTTCCTTTGATTCCTGAGTGCCCAGGAACCCAGACCATTGTAGTTCTTGCCTACTTCATTGAGTTTCCTTTGGCTCTCCCATATCAGCTTTGAGTCGAAAATATAGGAGTTCAGTAGCAGCCTGACTATCAGAATGGATCACTATGTGACACACTTGATAGTTTTTTTCCAGGTTTATATCTATGCGTCTTTTGATTGCAAGAATTTCTGCCTGAAAAACACTCGAGTAGGAGTCTAAAGATAGTGTACACTTGGTTCTTGGCTTATATAATCCAGCGCCAATTCTCATCGCGGTTTTAGAACCATCTGTATACCATTTAGCGGTGTTTACTTTGAAGTTTTGTGTATTCCGTTTCCCATTCTTCCCTTTTGCATAGCATTGAGTTGAAGTTCTTCTCGATGCTTACTTTTTTAATTAGAATATCAGTGGTAGGTTCGCTGATGAGATGTACTTGTTCAAAGATGGCAAGGCTCTCTGACTTTTAATTCTCTCATTACCAGTACCTTCCCTAGATATTGGATTAGATAGAGCACATACGGCCGGACGGAAATAAGGGATGGAAAGAATTGAATTTGACCACGGATTCTTCATCAGTAAGTCCAGCCTTGTCGTTTAGGACCATTATCGGCTAAAAATTTGGAAATTACAGACAACAAGAGAACAATCAGAATGAGTTGGAGACATGACAGTTTAAAGATAAGTTGCTCATCCGAATGTGATTGTTACGTTTGAAAATGGTAAAATCCACTCTTGGAGCTCTTCAAAACCTCAAAATATACTGATCTGGTCGAACTAAACCTAGGCAATTAGCTGTGAAATGCGGAAGCGTATACTTGTGCAAAATTTCGTGACGATTTTCACGCCTGAAAAACAAACAAAAAATTGGATATGATTGCCGTGATAGTTGTCGAATGGAACAGGTACAAACTAAAAAAATCTCTGGGGAGGTCGAGAGTTCTAATGCAACTGTGTGTTCGTTAATGGGAAAAATTGGCCGAACGGTATCGGAGTTTTACCAGTCCTAAATTTTGTTTCCTCAATAAAAATGTTTATCCAACCGAACAGAAACCATGTAATTAATTGTGAAATTTAGTGGTATAAAGTTTTACAAAATTGCGTGAGAAATGGATCATGTGATGAATTCTACTTCCAGTTGAAAGAAAGCCATCGATTAGTTGTGGACAGCCTAACTATCCTAATAGCAATAAGATATTTTGTGCATTACCTTGATAGCAGTTTACACAGGAAAATTATATTTTTAGTTTATTTCGTATAAGGATAGCAAAAGTTTTCTATAGAAGGGACACTATGATTCCTTGTGTGAACTTACTAAAGAAATTTCAATCAGGTACAAGTGGGTTCTTGAAGGGAAAAATTTTACAACTTTTTCATATCTCAATATTTTTTGATTTGGACCAACATTCTGAAGATTAAAAATCATTTTCCCCCAAAATGATTCATCTGACCATTAAAATAAGACAGTATGTTACTTTAGTGAAACCATTGGGTTCATGAAATGTTGTCTCAGGTGCCGTTGCTCTGTTAAGAAACAGTTTTCGAAAAAATTATATTTGAACTTCCCCTAATTATTGAACTATTGACTGATAAAATCTCTGACACCATACATACCTCCCTTGCCGGTAGATTCGCTTTTTTGTGTAGCCAGTTGTCAAATGAACTAATAGTTTAGAGAACAAGCTGGTCCATCTGAGCTATCATTACACACAAGATATCTTGCTGATAGTATTGGAGAAGAAAGATGAAAAGACGTTGTTGAATTTTGGCATTCGATTCCTGATAGATCTCATTAATTCTAAGAAATGATAGTATTAAGATATGAAAGGTTTTAATCACTCGAAATATACTTTTATAAAAAAAATATTTGAAAAGAAAAATTTATTATAAATAATTTTCTTCGAAGAAGATAAAAGCAGTTCAGTACTTCGAAGAATTATGAGATTTGGGAACTCGATTTTGAATTAGGTGTTACTTGCAATTTCTCAACTCTTATCAAAGTTTGTGTTTCATATTTATTATTCATTGTTTGGTGTTGACGTTTAGACTTGGAGTATGGGCGAAAATGAAGCATTATCGCTGACATTACCTGTCTCATTACATTTCTATAATTATTTCGGATTTTGAATCAGTTGGCATATATATGTTCTTTCATACCTTCGTATGGAAAATTATTTTAATATTTTCGAATCATAAAAAATTTGTTGAGGTATGAGATTATATCAATTAAATGGAATTTTCGGAGTACTCTACCGTTTTGTGCTTTGTTGAAGACAAAATTAAGTGAATACTTAGCCAATAGGTTAGTATAGACTAAATATACTAGAAATATAATAACTCATCCCAACCCTGATATATTCTTATTTCGAAACTTGATGAAAACGCGGCTTGTGATTAACAAATTTAAGTATTAGAGAGTGATTTGAAATATCAACTATTTATATATACAGGGTGAGTAATGGAAACTTCGACTTTTAAAAATAACTGCCATGTGTAAGCATAATCAAATATTATCTGATAAGATATATTTTTTTATTTAATGCATGATTTCCATTGAATTATTCAAGAACCTGACGGCAAAAATTGGTTAAGATATAGAAGATTAAAAATAAGATAAATTTAAAATCAAAACGCATAGTTCATAAGAGGAGAAATATAATATGAGTATTTAAGAAGCTTGTAGAATTATATATGTAGGAAGAGCTTTAATGTTATAATGAATACTAAATATTGTTCGGTTGTATTATGCATTGAAACAATTTTGAGCAAGGAGAAAGAAACAAACAGCGTTTCGTCAATTTATATTTCAAAGAAACGATTTTTGAGATGGCAGCCCTTCTGATACATTGGACACCCATTTTGTCAGCCCCGTTTAACAGGCTCGAGAAAGAGTTGTCACAAGCAAGGTACTTCAAGCATTTAGTAATGGTAATGACTTTTCTTTATTTCAATCTTTTTATTTGTTTGGAAATCTGCTTTATTTTAACGACTGCAATTCCATTAGTTGCAGGTTTTTCTATTCTTTGAAGAAATTGTTCATTCACAATGAGTTCAGTATATTCTTCAATTTCCTCTTGTTTTTTTAGAAACTATTCCTTAAGTTTTATCGTTCTAGAGTGTTTGGTTGCCATTATTCGCCCGAAAATAGGTTATTTAGCATAATCTTCAAAGTACTAGATTTATCAGAACAATATTTTGTATTCAGAGTGAAAACTATGGTATCAAATTAAGGCTTAGTTACATAAATATAATGCAAAATCATCATCATGAATATCTGATGTTTGTTCAAGAAATGATTTACTGTATATTCGTCAATTTATTTATTTCCAAAAACACATATTCTAGAGAAAGTTTCAATATTGACCGTGGAAAAGACTGTTTCAGAATCAATATTACCAACAATATAACTGAAACAGTGCGCATTCTGGCTTTCTTGGTTTGTGAAACCTCAAACTGTTTTCCCAACTTCGTATATTTGCGAACTTTAGTTTCTCAGGAGTTGGTTGACTGTTTCAAATTCTCTTGTATATGTGTTGAACATGTTTGTATTATTAAGCTTCTTTCCATACATTGATAATTCAGTACATCGAATTGAAGTGTGAACTCAGTATGCCATAGAAATGACTTGATGGAAAATGAATAGGAACTCAATTGAACTGTATTGAGAATTTATCGTTCAAAACTTATATTTCATGTTGTTGAAAAGAGCAATATATATTTTCATCATATACACGATTATTTTTATATAAAACTTTTATACATACTCATTGTAGAATTTAGCGGACTCAAGCTTTATCTAATGCTTGTCAAGTGTTTATGCTAATGTTATAGTATGGAACTATTAATGATAAAAAAAATAGTATATATAAGAAACTCAAATAAGATATTATTATAAATGAGTTGGAATTCAATATTGGTTTAAAGTTTGTCCTTTCTAAAATAAAATTTCTGATGTATGCCAAACAGTTTTTGTGACATGATAGATATACAACAAATATTCGAGACAGTTATATGTAGGGTATCTATGACATACTTGTAAATGTTCAAGTAGTGAAATTAAAGGAACGAATAATTTGAAGACTCTTTCATTCTTTGATCATGTTTGTATTCTCCTTCTCACTCCTTTTCCTGTAGATAAGAATAATGAAACAAAAAAATATCCTAGTGATTATCGATTTGCTCTGATGAGATTAGGGGCGGGTACTATAAAACTATTTTGACAGATAACAAGAAGTTAATTTGTGAAATCTGGTTCAAAAAAATGAGAGCTAACTGCTCTCTGTGGTCAAAACAAGTTTTATAATACCGGCCCTAAGAAAGTGTACTAAGGAATGATAAAATTGGAACAATGGGTTCCTGAATCCTATCCTGACATCTTTCTTTGATGTTAAAGAATTTTTCTATTATGTTGTTGAAGGGCCCATTCATTCAAACAGAAAATGTTCGTCGTTTTGTCATCCCTTTGCATCACAAACTGAAGATTATCATTCTGCATGAACATTGGAAGTTCCGTATTGTGAGATGAATCACATGAACCCATTATTTACTTGTTGTGATGGTTCAGTACAAACTGGAAAAGCGCAAATACAGCTACCTGAAACGATAATTGGATGAACTTCATGCACATCGCTCAAAGTTTTCTGCACTCGAAGGTTAGTGTTCGTAAAGTGGTCCTTAGATGGTGCTGTATAATTTTTATACTCAACGCAGTCATCCAACAGGTATTGATCAGCTGGAATCCTATCTTCATTAACGAAGGTATGAGTCGTCCTGAAGATCGGTAATAACCGTGAATATGTAACGAATTCCTTGGATAGCCCTTTTCCAGTGTAGAGGCATTGGTTGATTAGATTTGCTCAGATCAAGTTAGAGTACTTGTTGATTTAGCGATAGATATTCGTCCTTGGACAAACTGGGGCTCTTCATTCTATGAACCTTTTCTCTCGGATATCTTTTCATTCGTTCTCGGGATATACAGGTATTATTAAAGAAGAACCCCCAATAGTAGTCTCTTGTATGTAATACGAATCATCATATTTTTGTTTTACTCATTCCATTTCGATAAAAAATCATAACGTATGCTCACACTTCAACAATTCGCGAATTTCGAATAATTCGGTATTAAAAATCGTCAATCGGGACGCAAAACCACAGTGCCTGAAATGCGGTAGATCGCCTCCTACGTCATTCGTTATTCCACGATGCCCAGATCGATACAGCTGACGCTCCCTATTGGCTTGCTAGAGAGGAAGGGTCACCAGAAGAGGAAGAGAGTGGATATATCGCGGTACGTCATGGAAGGCGCGAACTTCCAAGTGTTTAAACAACAAATATGTGGAGCCTAAGTCAAAAGATAGTTTTCTCGTTGGAAATTGAAATTTTTGACGGCGATTGAAGTTTTATTCTGATGAATAGATTATTTGATTAAAGTGATAAAAAAAATACATGCAAGATATCTATTATTCAACAGAATTGAAGAATACTTTTTCAAAGAAAAAGTTAGGAGCGTTACCAAATTACTGCAATTCAAGAACTGTTAAAATTGAGGTATACTCATATGCTAAGAACAAACTTAGAATTTTGATGAGCTCACTCATTATGAAGTGTTATATGTTTTGTGTTGTGTATTTTTTCCCGTTGGTCATTAGTTTTTATTCGGTTTATATTCATAGTGCTACTGGTTTTGAGGAGAATTTATTTTTGAAATTATGATGTGTGAAAGTTTTAGATGATCTTCTATTGAACTTGTTCATATTGCTTTTTATTTATTTGTGTACTTGGAACTTCCTGGAACGATTGAAATCAGTATTAAAAATTCTAATATTTTGACAACTAGATTCACTCTCATTCATACTAAGGATAAGTCTTCAAGTTTCCCATTAACTTCAATCATAGGTTCCTCCCCTTAAATACATTTTTTTTATCATTTGTCATTTTAACAGGTTCTGCTAGGGTAAAAAGTTATAAGCATTCAAATATTTTTCAATGAGCTAATACACTCCTGCAACTTGTCACAGTATTATTGTACCGAAAATACTTCACTACACTTGTCAATAGGTCTCTTGCATGTAAGCACTGCTAAAATTAAGTCAGCAGAGCACCTTAACCTACTGACTGAAAGATCTGAAGATTTTCAGTTAATATCGTCTTCATGAAATTCTGCATGAACCTTCTAAGTTTCATTTTTCAATGAAGTAATAGGGTTCAATTCTATCCAATGTTTTTTTGGAAAAATAATATTTTGAATTGATAAATGTGCGGAATCATTGGGTGGATTTTATCCATAAACGTTCAAGGCCTTCGTCATCTAAGTCCAAACCCACTCTACAAATATAGAGCCTCTGAAAAGGGTCTCTTGCATGTAACACGAATTATCATATTTTTATGTTTTTCTCATTCTATATCGATACAAAATCATAATGTATGCTATCACACACTTCAACAATTCGCGAATTTTGAATAATTCGGTATTAAAAATCGCCAAATCGGGACTCAATGTCGAAGCGGGAGAAACGCGACAGATCACCTTTTACGTCACTCGTTATTCTACGATTCACGGATCGATACAGCCGACGCTGTCTATTGGCTTCCTAGATAGAAAAAAAAAGTACACGAGAAGAGGGAGAGAAGGGGTACGTCACGAAAGCCGCGAAGTTTCTTCCGTTCAAACAGCCGATGTCCGGAGCCAAATTTAAAAGGGCAATTTCTCGTTGAAAATTGAAATTTTTGACGGCGGTTAGATTTTTTCAGTAGTTACGAATAGAATATTTGATTCCAGTGATAAAAAAAATCATGCACGTGACCTATTGAAACGCTGATCTTCCACTTGTATATTGGAATATTCAACTGTTTCCGCCATAAGATTATGCACAGTTGCATCCGCACTCATTCTCATATTGGAAATTCCAAAATTGTCATTAAATTTACAAATGAATTATGTGTAATCACACAGTGTGAACATTGTCAGTTGTTTTGTGGGGAATATATACTCCATTCACTTTTATAATGTAGCCCGGTTGGCCATGACATCGTGACAGATTTCACCGTGTATATTTTGAAAATGTTAGGTTATAGTCATTTTCCTGTCAGATAACTATGCAACGTTGTCCTCTCTACATAGAGGTCGTAGTAATTACTTATTTTTCAAATGTCAATCTACATTGATAAAGTAATGAATTTGAGAAAATTTTATTTGAATTCGATAATTCCAAAGACCTGGCGAATGTTGAAGAAACTTTTGTCTCTGTTAATACTGGAAATATTTCACGTATATAAACATGGTTGAAAGATTTAGTTATGCTATTTTCTTGTAAGGAAATCAAGAATCGGGTTTTTCAAAATAAAGTCTGTAGTCAATGTCATTTTGGGTGCTCCAATAGAAGGATATTCTTTGTCGTCTCTTTCACTTAAAATCTTCCTTATTGTGTTGATGTGCAGCTAAAAAATAAAGATCTATTCATATAAAATATAATTCCTTGGTTTTCACTCACATACGTCGAAAATGTTGGATAGCTTGTGTTGAATTATTGATTCCGAATTATCAGGGTTACTATCAGAAAAAGCCGATTTCAATTCTACATAGCACTTCCTGATACTTTGCCTCTGCTTCTCCAAAACTACCTTCGGCATTTTTATTAGTTTGCAAGCGTTATTATGCTGAGATTTAGAAATCTAGAATCGATTGATATTGATAATAGTAGAAATTGAAATTTGGCAACGTCTTTTGACATTGCCGATATTTCATGAGTGCCAACCTGCGTCAGTTTTAAGGGAAAAAACTTGATAAACCTAAATCATGGCCAACCGGGCTACATTATAAAAGTGAATGGAGTATAGTTTTAATTTTAAAATTGAGAGTTGGCGATTCAGATCATTCTCAATAGACGACTTCGGCCCAAGTTGCCAACCCACAATTTTCTTCACAAATTTACTATCACTGGGAAACGGGAATTTCAGGACAAATTCGACATGATAAGGTTCGCGTTATTTATAAATATCCGTAGAAGATGCCTCGGCTCCTCTAACAAGATAATTCCTTCCAAATATAGGGTTTTGTTAAGATCATCTCTGATTGGTTGAAATTCAAGTTGGGATTCCTGATTTCATGTTAATAGTGTCAAATTTATATAGGATATGTTCCTCAAATCAACTTGGTTATTTCGGTTGCCGGTTTTCCATTCCGTAAATATGAAATATTCGGTTGGTTTCTGGAAAAAGGTTAATTACAGGATTTGATTGATGAAAAAGCAATCTTTCTGTCACCAGAACGACAGTCAATGTTCTATGGTAACCTATCCATAGAATAGAACAATCTTTATTTACTTTGTGATCCATAGAACATAGAAGAGACAACAATCAACAATGAAAAAATTACTAGGTATGGTCTATGGATCATAAGGTAAATAAAGATTGTTCTGTGCTATGGATATGTTACCATAAAACATTGATTGTCGTTCTGGTGCATAGACTTAATATGTCTACGTTCTGGTGACAGAAGGATTGCTTTTTCATCAATCAAATTCCGTAATTAACCTTTTTTTCAGGAACCAACCGAATATTTCATATTTACAGAACGGAAAACCGGCAACCGAAATAACCAAGTTGATTTGCGGAACATATCCTTTTTAAACTTGACACTATTAACATGCAATCAGGAATCCCAACTTGAATTTCAGCCCAACAAAAACCTCTATTTGAAAGGAATTATCTGGTTTGAGGAGCCGAGGCATCTTTTACGGATATTCATAAATAACGCGAATCTTATCATGTCGAATTTGTCCTGAAATTTCCGTTCCCCAGTGATAGTAAATTTGTGAAGAAAATTGTGGGTTGGCAACTTGGGCCGAAGTCGTCTATTATAGTTAGTTTATATTACTTTTTGTTTATTTGTGTACTAAGATCCTCCCAGAAAGTTTGACATCAGTATAGAGTATTTACCTCGATGGGTAAATTTTCATTATCATCTACCATGAAACAATGTTTTTAAAGGATTGAAGGTGTTGATTATGAAAATAGTGCCAGTAAAATTTATTGCTATTTTTATTTTCAAATTCAAAACTTTGAATCACATTGCTTTCAATTCAAAAAGAACAGTTCTCTGATAAAATCAACAATTCATTGAATAAATTAAATGATACATTCTTATGATGTGATTAACAAATTTGATGATACATACAATGACGAAAATCATTACAGGATAATGAAATCGAAATTAATAATAATTATGTGTTGGATGAAATTAAATAAATTTGTGAAATTCTAGATTCAATATACGAAAATTGAAGTCAGGTGAACGCAAAACCAAACGATTTACGTGAACATCTCTCAGGTTGACCCTGAGCTGAATAAACCCTTAAAACTGGGTCACAAGGGCATTAGGTCGAACTGGGAACTCGAAGAGTAGGCCAATGTTTGATCTAGTTTCGGCAACTAGAAGGCCTCACTGACCTATTTTGATAGGACCTGGAAGAGAAATCGATATTTTAAAATTGTTATGGGTATATTGTCAACCTTGAGCCAGCGGTTTTTAAACCACTTACTGCAAATATTTTCACACTTGTGGGAAGAAATCTTTTAAAATTTGGCAATAGACACGTTTTTACGCGATGTTTTCTGAGAGCTATAATCTCGTAGAAATGTCTGTATTTTGAGAATTTCGATGCTTAAATGGTCTCGAACAATTACTCTGTATAAAATGATGAATAATTTGTCATCAGCGGTATTTTCGTACTAGAACTTACGAATTCCGAATTTTATGTATTCAATTCTTAGTACCAAAGATACGATCCAACTGAAACTTAGTGACTATTTGTGAGATTATGAGTTAAACGTGAAAACGGCATATCGTGAAGGATAATACGAACAGAAAAATAGGAAAATTGTTTAGATCTCGAAGACAAGCAGATTTGTCCGGGTCAGTACCTGGATGGATGCCCGCTTGATAATGAATTATTAACTATAGTATTATTTAATTGTTTTTGTATTCATATGATATATATTAAAAGCTCAGCTTATCTACCCCCTTATACACAAATTAGAAAAAATTGATAATTAGATTTCTAAAATTATATTCTGAGGCGAGAATTAAATATTCAATACTGGTTTTGAGTTTGTTTGTGCAGACTATTTTTTCGCTAAAATATTTGTATTCTTCAAGAAAATGAAATAGTTCAGTGAATGAAAATTTGATGAATTTAGTACACAGTTTGGGGCCCTAACATCCGTTGCATGTTTGAATATTGAATTGTGTAAAAAACAAGTAATTTTTCCACATTTCAACAGAGTATTTCATTTAATTCCAACATGAAAGAGAAAAAATCGAAAATTATAGACATTAGGATGAAATGATGGCACTCCACTGGAGTTCTGATATTGGAGTTTGAATTCACGACAATAGCTGAAATATAAACCGAAGATACACAAATCAAATGGAGGTTAACAGACACGTAATTTTATTCTGATTGCTGTTGAATTTACAAATATCATTGCCGATTTCAGTAATTCATTGTTTTATTTGATAGATAATATTATTGGTATTGTTTCAAATATCAGATTGAATAAATTTTTCCCAATTGCCAAATGCTATTTCCTTTTGTAAATATAGGAATAATGAGTCTTTATCACAGTTGGCTTCGAGTTACTCTTTGTCTATACCAAATTCATAGAATTTTGTGAATCATATTACACTTTTAGTGCATATTGAAAAAAGACTCAGTTCCTGCAACACAGATAACAAAAAATGTGTTCTGAAATCGGAAGTATGAACAGTATGTATATAAAGCGGTAAAATGAAATTATTCAAAGGCTCACTGCGAAGCAGCAGCATTTACGAAGATCCTGTACTTTTTATCGTCATCATGTTAATTGAATAAATTATATCTGTTAGATTTTGTGCGCGTATGTTAAAATTTTTCTGCAATACCTTTATATAATATAATTCGATATTGATATCTTGCGATATGCTTTTATGGTTTTATTATTTAATCAACTTATCAAGTGATTGAAGTAAAAGCTTGAGAAAACGGTAACATAATAATATACAACACAAAAATAACATCGTCTTGATTTAATGTCTAATTTTTTTTTCAATTCAGCGTATTTTGTGAGTTATTTCGGAAATAACAACGATAACGAAAAAGAAAACGAACTTTTGACATATTTTCTCCCAATATCTCTGAAAATGTAATCAGGTCAAACTGAAATTCGGTTCACACATGAACATGAAAATTTCATTGAATCTGATGAACAGTTGTCGAAAATTTTTTTTTCACAATCAAAACAAAATTTCCCAAGCAGTTGACAGTGGGTATTTCACAACTAACTAGCAAGCATCAATCCGATCGAGTAGTTCCTGATATATACCTTCAAAATTCAAATGTGTACGACCTTAAAACAGTTAGGCTGATTTGGCCTATTAACTTAATTAACCGTAGCATTTTTATTCGTGGCTAGCTTTTACCATTCTTAAGTTTTGTAGTAAGAGATGGCCGGTTGGACATAATCGATTTTATATCGGATTCTTCATCAGTAAGTCTCCTGAGCTATTTAAAACTATTTTCCACTCGAAATTCTAAAATTATAGACAAAACGATAGTTTTGTTCCCCAGAACACGATGGCAAAAATTACACCTACCTTTATGGATCTCATTTCAATTTGGCCATGAACTGAGACATGTCATATTCATCGTCATACTGCTTGTGATCCCACAAGTCCGGCAGATTTTCCAAAATGGCTTTCATGCCTCCAGAGCCTGAAGCAGAATTGCTGGATCCTTCGCCACCACCAGAAGGTTTATGAGAGAAAAGGTCCAGAAGTTGCTCTGTACCCATCGTTTCGAGTTTGCTGTTCTCACCGCTGATGATGGTATTGGCAGTTTGTACTTTGAATTTCTGCAATCTGAAAAAAAAAATCTATTTTTGGAAGATGTCTTCGAAAGAAATTGAGAAGGTTTAATTTGCTCCATTGTATCTTTCCATAATTCAATAATGCTGCGATCTAAGGTCATTGTCACGATCATGACACCATCCCAAAGTCAGATGATATTGAGAAGGTTCGGAGAAGCCAGTGTGATCATAGCGCGAAATTCCTCTAAGCATATTTTTCTCTTATTTAATTTTTGAATATGTCTAAAGGCGTCTTTCATCGGATTGGTCATTTTTACCATTGAATTAAGATGAAAGAGCTCCAGTAATAATAAACTAACATGACCACATGGGCAAATATCTGTCGATGGATTTACAAATATCCCACCTTGATCAGAGCTAATCATCCAATCAACCAAATTACCTACACTGAAGAAGCGGTGTCCAAGGAGTATGATTACTGCAGTTTCACATCCGATCTTCAGACCACCTCACCTTGTAAACCACAAACCCACAGAATAAGACTCTAGATACTTATCACCTGTAATATGGAACACTGCCGTATAACAACATACAGCGGCGCGCATCTTACAAATCCTAACCTTCGAGTGCAGAATACTTTGATTGACGTTCATCCTATTGTCGTTTCAGGTCGCTGCATCTGCGACTTGGAAACCACATGAACTGAGTGTTAGTGATGGGACGAGTCGTCTATTTCTCAACTCGATCTACTCGAGTTGAATCGATGGCCAACTCGAGTTGCAACACGAGCTGACTCGACTCGGTGCTTATGCTTCCGCGCCAGCGATTCGCCTTCGTATCGAGTCGAGTTGGGTCCCCTCGAGTCGGGCCTCGACACTGATTCGTTCGCCGGCTCGAGCCTCGATGCCCCGATGTCGATCTACTCGGAGTGAGTAGGAATAGAAATTGGAAAGAATTGTGGAATCGGGACTCGGAAGTTGGAGTTTTTATGAGTCTCGCTAACAGCTGACTCACATATCATGTATTGAATTAAATTTTACTCTTATATGAGGAATAATTCAATTGAAGATTAAGGGTTCAAATGTTAGTGTCCAACTTCAATAAACAACGAATATATCGTGAAAAAAGTTTTAAAAAATCCCACTTCTTCTCAAAAGTGACTGTAATATGATATTTATAACGAAAAGGGGGCCATTGTCAATAAATAAATGAATAGAGTTCAATCAATCCAACTATAGTCTTTCATCACTCCCTTCACGACGCGAATATATTTTCGTTTATAGTCAGTCAATTTTAATTCATCCGTAATAGACCAACACCCTGTTGAGATCGATCCCGACTGAACTGAAAAACAAAATGACAAAATACATCTGAATCGAGCAGATCGAACTATTGCCGACTGCGACCATAAAGTAAATATAGATAGAGAGGAAACTTGCCTACTAAGCTTTGGAACAATAGTTTAGTTCCATAATCACCCGCGGGGAGCCGCTCACATCGCCGATTTCTGATTTTAAGTTTGCTTATGTTTCCATAACAATAACATAACCTCGTTCTCGTTCTATTTTGTCAACAGTCGGCTCGTTGATTTAGAATTTTATAAATTTATAAATATGTCGGTGTCTGGACCTGTTGAAATTGACAAATGTTGCGTCCCTAATTGTGAAGATCGGTATAGTAAACGCCATCGTTTTCCTGGACCAGATAAGGAACCTCAACTTTTCAAACTTTGGGTTGAAAAGTGAATAATCCGTTATTCGAAGTAAAGGAGGAGCAAATACGAAAAATGTAGTATGTCTGTGATAGACATTCCACAGATGAAGTGAAATTAGCTAGAAAAGTTATTTAGAATACAGCTGAACCTGTCTTATTTCTTACTGGTAAGATTCATTATTTATAATTCCACCTACATATTTTTCATTAGTATGAAGATGAAGATAAATTCTCGTCAAACTTGTGTTTCACGCATTTTTAACCATTATTTCATTATGATTTACAGGTCAAACTGAAGGTACATATCCAATGATAGATATAGCCATGTCCAAGGTCCTCCATTGGATGCTGTCCCAAGCGAATTGGCAGGGCCTTCTAAAACTTGAACTTGAAGAGGACCAAGGAAATCTGCAATTAACTGGGGAGGACAAGCAAGGTTGAGTGACCGTAAAAAATATCTTCTAAGAAAGTTATTGATTAAAGTTGCAAATTGTATAGGACTAATAATTGGTTGGCCTCATTCAAAGAAAGATTAGAAAAGGCAGATAAACTTAATTATTTTCCAAATTTTGTTAAATTGATGATGTTCCTCAGCCTACCTATGATTGCAACATTTCTCAAGTAAGAATTTCAAGAATTTTAAACCAATTCACTGCAGGTTACATCCTGAATCAGGAACTGCTACCTGTAAGTTATTTGTTAATTTTTTGTTGTGAACGTGTGAATGCAATCACGAAAGGCACTGATTCAAAATTTAATAGTTTTTCACATCAATTGTCCAAAAAAGTTTATCAATTCATCTAAAAACCCAACAATGCGAAAATGAAATGATATTTTGTAAACATTTGTGTTTTTTTTCCGAAATTTAATCCTCACCAAGACATAAGATTATGAAACAAATGGTGATCATTATATATCGATAGCATTTAGTATCTTCAATCTAATCAAATTGATTTATAATTAATGCTCTATTATCGATATATTCGATTGCCGTTTGTTTCCCTCTTGAAATCAAAGATATCAAATCTGTGTATACAATGGTCAGCATTTTAAATTTTCGCGGGCATTCGTTCCGAAAAACCCCGCTAGAGGGCCAAATACTTCCCTAATAACCCGCATGAGGTCGCTTAAAACTGTGCCGAATCATAGCATGGCAGTTTCCATTATATCTATACTTGTTCTATGACTGCGACTGCCGATCCGCTAACCAACTCGAGCTGTATCGATCGACATCGACGACGGGAGGCACCGACGATTCACGAAATCGTGATTTCTACGCATCGAGTCGGGTGCTGAACTCTAAATCTGAATTGCTTTCGAGTTGACTCAAGTTCATTCAAAAGCAACTCGAGCTGAATCGTCCATAGCGTAACTCGAGTTACTCGAGCTGGATAGCTCGAGTTGCCCATCTCTACTGAGTGTTTCCAAGTCGTGACGGATATTGTAAACTACAAACCTGAAACGACAATAGTATGAAAGTCATGCACACCGATCAAAGTATTCTACACTGGTATGCGTTTTACAAGGTAAGGTGGTCTGAAGATCGGTAACAACCGTGAAACTGAAGTAATACTCCTAGGACACTTACTCTGAAAGTTGTATTTTCTTTCTTCAAATTGATGACATAAAAGACATAAAAGAAAAATTATAAGGATACTTACCCCATTATCTTCTCCTCCAACGTCATTCTTGTAATCAGCCGGTAGACGTTCACCACCTTCCTTTGTCCAATCCTGTGGGCACGATCCATTGCTTGCAGATCTTTCATGGGATTCCAGTCGTGCTCGACAAATATCACGGTATCTGCGCCGGTTAGATTCAAACCCAAGCCTCCTACTTGTGTTGTTAACAGTAGGACATCGATGGATGGATCGTTGTTGAACCTAGAAAAATAAACACTCGGTATTTTTAAAGGAAGACTTGGCTCTCAAACATTGCCTTTACTACGAAAACTGGTCTTATGGCTGTGTATTTTCAACTGATACCTAGTTCTAGTGCAAGTAATCGAATCTTCTAAACAATGGATCGATTAAGGTGGCAGTTTAAAAATGTGGTAAACCCGCAAAATTTCCAGTCGCTGAGATATTAAAAAGATATTTACATCATTGTACGCAGTGTGTTTTTCTGAATAAAAAATGTGAAATCGAACATAGGCGGTCTCCCTTAATTTGAGAGATATGGGCCCCCAAAGTTCCAAAATGAGTCGTTTTCAGGTCCCTTTTTCCACCATAAAAATGATCTCTCACTTCATCTGTATAGTTCACAAACCACCTTTGAACCTTTAACCAACAATAAGCAACACTTTTTTTCAAGAATAATCAATATTTTATGAAAAAACAATGAAATTACTGGACAACCACTTAACCTCTATTCCTTCTGATTTCGACTCAGACTAAAAGTGAAGTTTGGCAATGGCGCAAATTTCATCGGTCCGAATCGTGCCATCGTGCGTACGTGAATGACAGATTATTGCTGGCGAGAAAAATGGAATTTGTTCTTAGTTCTTACTGTTTACTGCGAAACTCTAAATCTTCCAATAGGAGAATTCGTTTCTAATGAAATCTACAAGGTTGACACACATAGTAATGGAATGAGAATACACCTTGACATATATTTCAACGTACATTTTTGTCATATGTGATAGGTCGCGCCCTTCCCAGATTTCCAATGAAATCGAAGTTATTATATAACCCATTTCATTGGAATACCCTGAATCTCATTGTAAACTGGGACCATCCCGAAGACAAAACAAAAAACGAAGTAGATAACAACCTCCCTATTTTGAAGGGGACAGAAAGAAAGTTCAAACGAAAATATTGGGAGTGAAACCTTAAAGAAATATTCTCAATGATTTAGTTTTGATGTTAGAATAACCAACTCTTCTTCAGTGACAGAAGCATTTTCCATACAATCATATCCTTCAACTGTCCATCATTTCATATTTCCCGCCAGCAACTACTCTTCGGTCATAATACGTTGGCCAGCGATGAGAAGACGCTGTTGCCAAGCTTCGCTTTAACATTGAGAAGTATTTCGTAGGAATATAGGTTAAGTTGTTGTCTAATATTTTCACTGTTCTTCCTTTAAATAATGAATATTCTTGAAAGAAAGTGTCTCTATTCGTTGGTTGAACGTTCAAAGATGATTTATGAACTAGATTTGAGAAGTGAGAGATCATTTTTATGGCGGGAAAAAGGATCTGAAAATGCAACAATTTGGAACTTTGGTGGCCAATATCTTCCAAACAAAGAGAGACCGCCTATGTTGGTCTTCATATTTTTTGTTCAGGAACTCACACTGCTTACAATGATGTGAATATCTTACTTATAGCTTCGCGACGGGAAATCTTGCGGGTTTAGCAAAAATGTTAAAATTTACTAGTGTTGTAAAATGGCGAGTTCACTTGCCTTCAATTAGTATATAGTATAGACAATTAGTATGAAATGACCACTGCATTTCATGTTAGTCAGTAGGCCCTAGAATAGTTATTAAGTATTTGTAACTGGAACCGAGTCAGGTTGGCACTCGTGAAATGTCGTCAAGGTAAAGGAGAAGTCAATTCCTACATACACACAAGACTTTTGATGATGCGTGTATTTTTAACAGTGACTCTATGGTATGGTTTAATATCTAATTACTACAACCTTTTTATGGAACGGAAAGCGTCAGCGTCGCGTATTTATTTATTTATTTATTCATCAATCTTAGATACAAACAGACCTAAGTCCAACAAAGTATCCACATGGTAGCATATATAACAAATAAGAGTAAAGTACAATTTCAAATCATTCCCACAATAAGACCAAAATTAAGGAAAAAAAAAACAGCAAATCAACATATTATTCGAAAAGGAAACAAGACCTGAGTTGATCCCTCAAACCACTACGAGTTAAATGAAATATATCTAGTGTGAAAGTTATTTGCCGCTATGATCATTCTTACTAATGGCGAGTTCTGTGAACAGCGTGTGTTTCTGAAGGGTTGGAAAAATAATCGAGCACTTCTTACATTCATATTCGGAACATTGATAGAAAACATTTCCAGCAATTGAGGATGCCTGATTTCATCATGGAAAATTTTCTGTACAAAAAGAAGATCAGACATAATTCTTCTATTCTCAAGAGAAACCACTTTGAAGTGGGATCTGATACTCGCTAAAGTGTCTCTATGATACTGGAGGTTTGTTTTGAGGCATAAATATTTGAGAAATCTATTCTGGATGTTCTCCAGTCGGTTTATATAAACTTTATATTGCGGGCACCAAACCACACTAGCAAAACAGAGTCGACTCAGTATGTAGGCATTATACAGAGTGTAACAGCCAAATGGAATAAATTCGATAACAAATAAATGAGGGAGTGTTAGGAAAAACGCTCGGACACGTCGATTTGTAATTTTAAATGCGCATAGTTTTCAAGAAAATAAAATTATATAGGGTGTTCCATGCGACCGTGGCCAATACCAACTTTCTTATTTCAAATTTAACTCCCTGTATATTATTTATTTTTTGGATTCTTCAGAAAATTCTAGACATAATTCATGTACAATGTCCTATACCTATCTTCAACTTTTTCGGAAATATTAAGTGTTTTCAGAAATGTTGAGTAACGTAAGAAGACTATTCTACACCAGATTAGCATGTTGCCAAGACGTTCGCGGCGAGCATTTTGAACATTTCCTACATTGACATTAATGTTTTTTTTGTTTTTTTTTTTTAATTATTAAGAAATAATCAGTATTACTCATTAAGTTTTAAGGGTAATGTACCGAATTTGTGAAATAAAATAATTTTCATTTAAAACGTTGATTTTTGCACTAAATCTGAAAACACTTAATATTTCCGAAATAGTTAAAGATAGGTATAGGACATTGTGCATGAATTGTGTCTAGAATGCTCTGAAGAATCAAAAAAATAAATAATATACAGGGGGTTGCATTTGAAATAAGAAAGTTGGTATTGGCCACGGTCACATGGAACACCTTATATAATATTATTTTCTTGAAAAATATGCGCATTCAAAATTACAAATCGACGTGTCCGAGCGTTTTTCCCAACACGCCCTCATTTATTCGTTATTGAATTTATTCCATTTGGCTGTTACACTCTGTATGAGCATCTCACAGGTTCAACACTTTTGAATAGTCTAGAACAACGGATAATGTAGCCTAATAATCTAGAGCAGGAATTAACCGTTGACTCAATGTGATGTTCAAAAATGAGTTTGGAGTCAAAAGTGACACCAAGATCCTTAATCTTGTCACACCTCTGCAAGAAAGCACCACTGACCTTATAACGAAAATTGATTCTATTATGATTTCTCGTGAATGTTATGTAATTGCATTTTGATAAATTTAGGAATAAGCTATTTTCGTTACAGTAATTTACCATTCTATCAAGATCCGACTGCAATTGTAGCAATCAAGCAATGACATAATCTTGATGAAGAGTTTTATATCATCAGCGTACAAAAGAAATTTACAAAATTCAAAACAAAATGAAATCGTATTGATGTAAATCAAAAACAAAAGAGGTCCCAGATGAGATCCCTGAGGAACAGGCAATAAAATGCCTCCAAGGTCAAATTTTCAAATTATACAGTGGAATGTGTCAAACTTGCATAGCCTAGTGCGTTAGATTCGCCTTTTTCAATCAATCAATAAATTCGGTTGTTCACACGAACATGTCATATCCTTTGGCTATTATCGATAGATTGAGTCTTCACTAATTATTTTCTTACTTACCTTTGAACGACAGAATGTCTCTGATTAGGAGGGATCGATCCATCCAAACGTAAATAGGTCACACTTGGCATATGCTTCTTAAATAAGTCATTCTCTATAATATCTAACATTGCTTTTAGCTGACAGAAAACTAAAGCTCTGTGTTGGTTTATGACTAGCTCCGTTGAAGTTTGCGATTCTGAGGAACCGATACCACAGTCTTGTAAAAGTTGCCTGTAAAAAATATATCAAATGTAAGTATACATCTGAAATGCGAAATAATAATAATAATAATATATATATATATTATCAAAAAACCCAATTACCATATAATGGTGTAGGGTTTACAAGTTTATATTTCAGAAAACTAAAATCTTCGACCACTCTCGCCTAGTGCACAAATAACAGATATGGTATTCACTATTGAAAATAATTTCTCGCTCGTAATTTTCGAGTATATCGAGTTTAATTACGGAGCTCCGAATTAGCGTGCGCACAATATGACAACTCAAATCGATCTTTAATAATAATAATAAGTTGCCTGTAAAAAATATATCAAATGTAAGTATACATCTGAAATGCGAAATAATAATAATAATAATAATAATAATAGTGCTTTATTTCAGATCATATTCATCACAAATTGCTCAGTACATGAAAATGAAATGGAATAGTGTCTAAAAGGAAAAATATGAACTATATCCTATCATACTAAATAATCTTCATTTCCATAAGGCTCTAACTCAACTAAATATTTATACAGTTTCTTTTTAAATTTTTTTATATCAGACATCATAGATATATCTTTTGGCAAAGAGTTGTACATTTTTAAGCATCTGTACTCAGCTTGCTTCTGGCTTTTTGTTAAATGATGCCTAGGGTATATATAATTGTTATTCCTTGTGCCATAATAACTTTTTTGGTTTTCATATTTATGAAATAAATTTGGATTCTTCTTGATGAAAATAACACATTCTTGAATGTATACAGCATATATAGTTAGTAATCCCAATTTCTTGAATGTACCTCTACATGATTGATCATACCTCATGTTATTCAGTATTCTAATTGCTTTTTTCTGTAGTACAAATAGAGGCTCTATGTTTCCGGATCCATAGAAGATTATGCTAAATCTCAGTTTGGCCTCTATTGTTGCGTGATACACCATCTTCAAGTTGCGTTGACAAATGTATTTCGATGTTATTCTAAACCCATAAATTGCTGTCTGCATTTTTGTACAAAGATTTGTAATATGTTCCTTCCAGTCCAGATGCCTATCTATGTGAACTCCTAAAAACTTTGTATGCTCCACAAGTTGGTATTTATTTTGATTAAGTGTTATGGAATTAAGTTCTTCGATACCTGTACTACTTGGAGTGAATAGTACGATTTTGGTTTTTTCTTTATTCAAAAGGAGGTTGTTACTTTTGAACCATTCATTTGTTTCTTCCATTTTACTTTCACATATGTTCCTCAAATCTGGATATAAATCCTCTATAATAAGTAGGTTGGTGTCGTCTGCATAGTTAATTGTTGTTATTTTATTATTTTCACTGTCATCGCTTACTGTGTAGTCATTGATATATATTATGAAAAATATTGGTCCAGCAATGCTTCCTTGTGGAATACCCAAAAGCAGTTCCTCCATATTTGATCTTATAACTTCTTCCTCCATTTCCATTTCCACCATCTGTTTTCTCATTGTGAAATATGACCTCACCCACTGTAAGGCAGGTCCCCTAACTCCATATCTTTCCAGTTTCTCCAATAGTTTTCCACTGTCCAAGCAGTCATATGCCTTGGTTAGGTCAAGAAATATTCCCATAGCTAGGTCTCTACTTTCAAATGCTTCAACTATTTTATTAATGAACTTGTACACTGCTGTCTTTGTAGATTTTCCTTTTGTATAACCATGCTGATTATCACTGAGTATTTCATTTCTCAATAAGAACTCCATTGATTGACTACAGTATATCATCTCAAATATCTTGGAGAAACCTGACAGGATACTTATAGGCCTATAGTTATTAAAGTCATTTATATCGCCCTTTTTATGTATTGGTTTCACAATTGCAATCTTTAATTTATCAGGGAAAATACCATATTTGAGAGAGTTATTAATGATATGGCTCAAAGGTTCAATTATTTCTTCTGCTGTTTGGTTGATTATGAGATTTGATATTTCGTCATATCCACTGGAGTGTTTATTTTTTAAAGATTTTATAACCTCTTTGATTTCTGATGGGGAAATTTTCTTCAAACGGATGGATTTATCTAATTTTTCAATTTTTTCATCATTATTAGTGTTCATGATGCTTTCTGTTGAAATTATACCTGCCTTTATGAAGTGATTATTCATTTCATTTGCAATATTTTGTGGATCTCCATCTACCTCAATTTTCCTCTGCTTCACATTTTTGAAGGAGTTCACCAATGTCCACACAGTTTTGCATTTATTGTCAGAATTTTCAATTAGCTTTTCATATTTTTTCATCTTTTGTTGCTTCAGTAATTTGTCATACTGGATTTTGGTTTCACGGTATTTGTCTTTGAACGATTTTTCATATGTGCTCATGACTAACAGTATGTCTAATTTGTTCTTCATTTCCTTTATTTCCATGTCTGGTATAATTGATTTTGGTTTCCTGCGCACCATTATCTTTTTTAGTGGAAAAGCTTCATTGAAACTTTTTAGATAATAATCAATATACTTCGGAGAACATTCTGGAAGATGAAGTATCGCTCAAAACTCGGACCTTTCTATTCAAAGAATATTTTATACAGTATTTTTGTACTCAAATTGATATCTGTATTTTTCATTAATGAACATTTTTTGGAGCTTATCTATTAACAAGCTCCTTGTAATACTCGTTAAAAGAACATTTTCAATTGATCTTAAAGGTTCACTTCATCTTCTGGTGTTATATTTTTCACAGAATGTAATATTACTCACCTTAAAGCAGGTAGCTTTGCAGAGTGATTAATGTCATCCAATTCCGACTGGCTCTGTTGTAGTTTCGACAAAATATTTTGGTACTGGGGATGAGTTTGATTCAGAACCAGTTTAGGATGGTTACAGACATTTTGAAGATATCTCAATGCTTGGAATATATGAGTGTTGCCTTGCAGGGATGCAGCAGTTGAACCGGTACTAATAGAGTCCTGTAAAATATTTCAATCAAAAAATATGTCGATAATGTTAAAGAACTTGTGGTTTCAGTAATTCCAACATCAATACTTTCAAGTATAATCATGAAGAAGATCAGGAAATGTTAATATTCAGGAAATCATAAATAAAACATGAAGAAACCAATAATAATATTTGAAACTATAGTAATTAAATGATCCAGATTTTTCTGTGAAATATGATGATGATTTTCATTATTGATTGATTCATTTTTGCGCGCATGTTCTAGGGGAACAGCGTGCTATAGTTTTGTCCAAATGTCTGTAATTTTGGATGATTGAGCCGAAAATGGTCTCAATCGACTAGGTTGGACTCACTGATGACGAATCCGGTGTCAAAATTGATTCTGTCCGGCCGGCCGGCCGGTTGGCCGGCCGTAGACACGATAACTGTCGACAGAAGCAAGCTAGCAACTTGAAACTTTCAGCATAGGTTGCGCATCGGAATGCCGCGGTTAAGTTCGTTAATGGGCCAAATCGATCGAATAGTTTCGGAGTTATAGGCATTTGAAGTTTTGAAGTTATTTTTTTTTTATTTCAGAAACTACCTAAGCGATTGGATTCAAACTCGGCAGTTAGGTGGAGTACAATGACGCGCAACTTTGAGCGAAATTTCGTCAGGATCATATTGTCAGTAATTTTTAAAAAAAATTTTTTTCGAAATTTTTTTCCAAAAAATTTTTTTTTCCGGTAACCATTCATCATATCCAAAAAAAATTATACTCACACTTTGACCTTCTAATTTCACAGCAGTGTACCAAATTTCAGTTCGATACGATCATAAGTTTTGGAGATATCGGGAAAAAATATGTCAAATTTCGGGGTTTTCTTCTCGATATCGTTGATTTTTTCGGTATAACTCGAGAAATACTGATTCAGTCCTGATTAAACTTCACAGCTAGTTGATTATTGATATTGATTATTTTAGGATGTACCTTATTATTCCCAAACGTACCACATCTTCAATGGCAAAGTTCGAAAGGTTAAATCGAACTATTTTCTATATTATTTTTTTTGCAAATTTTTCTTAAGTTTTGACTTCGTTGTTTGCCAGTTGATGTAATTTGTAATTTTGTGATTCAAGACATAGTACGTTTGAGGACAATGAAATATATTGTAAGTTATCAATATCGAAAGATATCAAGTAAATATATAACAAAAGAATCTGTAATATTTAATGGTTACATTAATAACCTTTTTCAAGTATACACTTTTGAATTCAATACATCAAAACTACTGAATTAGGGAAGAAATAAGAATTTATTTTTCATTCTAGAAAGCACTTTCGATATTTACTAAAATAAAAGTTAAATGCAAAACTATAACAAATGGCGCCCAACGTGTGGCTCGAAGAATGAAAGATATTAACATTCATTGATGAGAATATTCAGTCATTCTCAATATACCTAAGGGGACATAATAATTTTTTGGAAAGTTTTGTCTTGAGAAATGAAATTGGAGAAGTAAAACATTTTTGAAAGATGGAGATTATTTTATAGCAAAAAATTGGAATTGGATTGGAGGTGAAATTTGGAGGGTGAAAATGAAGGCTTAAGTCTGGTGTTAGAGAATTACTCTGCAAAATATCCGAAGATTTGGCATCACTAACAAGTTCTTGAAATTTAATGTTATGGCTGCCCTCTTATTGTGAAAGCAGAGGTCTTTTTGCGCGCATGTTCTAGGGGAACAGCGTGCTATCGTTTTGTCCAAATGTCTGTAATTTTGGATGATTGAGCCGAAAATGGTCTCAATCGACTAGGTTGGACTCACTGATGACGAATCCGGTGTCAAAATTGATTCTGTCCGGCCGGCCGTAGACACGATAACTGTCGACAGAAGCAAGCTAACTAGTTGAAACTTTCAGGATAGGTTGCGCATCAAAATGCCGCGGTTAAGTTCGTTAATGGGCCAAATCGGTCGAATAGTTTCGGAGTTATAGGCACTTGAAGTTTTGAAGTTATTTATTTTTTATTTCAGAAACTACTCAAGCGATTGGATTCAAACTTGGCAGTTTGGTGGAGTATAAAGACGCGCAACTTTGAGCCAAATTTCGTCAAGATCATATTGTCAGTAAATTTTGAAAAACATTTTTTTCGAAATTTTTTTACAAAAAAATTTTTTTTTCGGAAACCATTCATCATATCCTCAAAAAATTATACTCACACTTTGACCTTCTAATTTCACAGCAGTGTTTTAAATTTCAGTTCGATACGATCATAAGTTTTGGAGATATTGGGAAAAAATATGTCAAATTTCGAGGTTTTCTTCTCGATATCGTTGATTTTTTCGGTATTACTCGAGAAATACTGATTCAGTCCTGATTAAACTTCACAGCTAGTTTTAAGATGCTGAAAGACAACTTTATGCAAAATTTCGTGATAATCGTGTTATTAGAACAATTTGAAAAAAAAAAATTTCTATGATTTTCTCATCATATCATCCTCATTAAATTCTGTATGAAACTTCGAACTGTTATTTTCGATGAAGTACTGGATTTCAATTCGATCTGATCTGTATTTTTGGAAATATTGGAAAAATAAAATTTTGATTGGGTATATCTACGGAATTATTGGGTGGATTTTACCCATTCACGAATTCGGCCTTCGTAATTAAGGTCCAAACCTTCTCTACAAATATCGAGTTTCTAAGTTGTTTCTTTCGGAAGTTATTGTGTTTACGCAGTCGGCCGTTAGGCTGACCGTAAACACAATAACTTCCGGAAGAAACGACTTAGAAACTCGATATTTGTAGAGTAGGTTTGGGGCTTAATTACGAAGGTCGAATTCGTGAATGGGTAAAATCCGCCCAATGATTCCGTAGATATACCCATTCAAAATTTCATTTTTACAATATGTCCAAAAATACAGATATGATCGAATTGAAATCCAGTAATTTATCAGAAAAAAATTTCAAAAAGCACTGCCGTGAAGGCAGCAGCTTTTGCGCGCACGTTCAAATTCGTTGCTGAAGCGGTCATCTACATTGAACATTGCTGCCTTCACGGCAGTGCTTTTTGAAATTTTTTTCTGATTTTTTATTAAGACTACACTTTCCATAACTTTACTTTATTGAGAAGTTGATCAAACTTCATCATTAGGGTTGCAATCAGTCTTAATATAAGATATAAAAAATCTCAACTATTACCTGTAGAGTCTGATGAGCCTGCGATTTCGCGAAATCCTCGTATAACTGCTCTTGCAAAGGACTCAATTCGCAATAATAATCCTGAGTGATCTTCGGCGGCAAATCGTCCAGTACATCTTCCTTCATTCTTCTTAGCAAAAACGGCAAAACCTGTCTATGAAGCGCCTCCATTGCAAGCACTCCAGCTTCCTGATCTTTTGGAGAACACTTGGGATCGTTGCTTGCTAAGATCGGCCTAGAGTATCTTGCCGTAAACTGCTTCTCTGTTCCCAGAAATCCAGGCATAAGAAAGTCGAAAAGACTCCACAATTCTAGCACGTTGTTCTGGATAGGTGTACCGCTTAATATCAGTCTGTGATTAGCCGTTAAAGCTTTGATGGCAAGGCTGGTTCTTGTTTTACCGTTCTTGATTATGTGACCTTCGTCCAGAATGACATAGTTCCACTTGATGTTACTGAAGAAGTTTAAGTCCTTCCTCACTATATCGTAGGAGGCGACTATTAGGTTGTACCTTTTGAATTTGATCCGCAACTTTTCCCTTTCTGTTGGGGTACCGTTATACTGTAGAGGTTTCAGGTATTTCTTGGAAAGGAATTTTTCTACTTCGTAAACCCAATGGCCTGAAAGAAAATCACAGTTAAATAATGGAAGTAACAGTTCATTAATTTATGCAGATTTTTCGCATGATATCTCATTTCTTCAAGCCTGATTCAGGACTAGTTAATTATTGAGAGCGCAATTTTAACAGGCTTTAGTTCCAACAGTTCCAATAAGACTTCACTGGGGGAATTATACAGAGGCACTCAGAAAAAATAAGGTTTGGACAAATTGGTTTCGTGCGTCGTTTGACATTTGCCATACGTAAAACAACCTCACTTACCCGCTTTGTTTATGTTATGAAGTACAGCATTTTCAACAATTTCAGGATAAATTTACAAGTTAAAATGATTTCTATTGATAGAATTGGTGAATAACTAGGCCTAGTTATTGTTTCGTTGTTAAATACAACATAAATACACCGAGAGACGAAGGAATCCGATTTTTCAGATATATTGTAGTGAAGACTTTATATTTGAATATTTGCATTTTTGACCCATTCCCCTAAGTTTTATCTGGTATTCGAAGAAATAGAATACTATGTGAACTATCCCAGAGATGGCAAACATCCTATATTCACGCCATAAATTGAAAAAACTGTTCTGACAAAGTAACAAACTATGGTAGAGTTTGTTGGAGGCATTTCCACACTAGTTAAGGAATTATATTAGACTATCTATTTAATTTATTCTGTTTAATAAGTTGACTCATGATGAGATAAGTATGATAAGAATATTTCGTGTTTGTTATACACATTTAAAGAATTATATCTTCTCGACAATACAATAGCTGGCGTAATGAATGACAAACCCATCCTGATTGGTTACCACTCACATCTCTATATTTTATATAAAGCCAATCAAGGCAATTCGTTATGTGACAGATTTGTCAAAATATTGCATGCATTTTATAATAATGAACCAGATAACTTTCTCTGTTCTCAACCGAACACGTTCCGATGTGGCTCGACTACTCAAGGATAGAACTTCTACATTTTGTTGTTTGTAATATGTTTCTAATTGACCTTATTGTCAATTACTAAAGATTATTAGAGCCCTAATGTTGCATCTGCATGATAAAAAAGCATTTTATATGGTTAGTAAAGAATTTTTTGAGGATGAATCGAAATCGGTGTTCAAGGAAAAAATTTCATATGAATTATTTTATTTGTAACATATATTTAGTATAATAAATATATAATTGAAGATTATGATAACACTGACATAGCAACTGTAGACCAATATTATTGTAGTAATTTGATAATTTGCAACATAGAACGTTATTTGAAATAGTACTGAGAAGTTCTCTGGAACCCATGTTTTTTCCATTCCATACATTTGTTGGATTTCATTCTGCTGTTTATTTTCAGGAATTAATGAGCCAAGCATTTTACTGTTTCATTTTCAATAGTTATACCTATAATAAATGCTATCTCTGATGTGGAAACTCTAGGCTTTAGAAGACAAGGATAAATACTGCAATTTTCATTTATATAGTTTTGAACGATTATCATATGAGATTGAATATCAGTTAATCAGATCCATTATCACAATTTCACTTGTAAAATGAATAAAATCACTAAAATCTCCAAATAATCGCTCTTGGCCAATGTTAACAAAGCGAATGTATTCCTTGGTCTCTCGGTGTATTTATGTTGCATTTCACAACGACACAATAACTTGGCCTCACAGGTCTAGTAATTCACCAATTCTATGAATATAAACCATTTTAACTTGTAAATTTATCCTGAAATTGTTGAAAATGCTGTTCTTCATAACATAAACAAAGCGGGAAAGTGGGTTTGTTTTACCTCCAACGTATGACAAATGTCAAACGACGCACGAAACCAATATGTGAAAAATTAAGATGAATACCCCACTTTCCGATATTCCTGAACAGTACTGCACAGTATATTTAGTCGTTCCGATTTTCCAGAAATTTACGGGCAATGACTTCAAGCCACCTTTCTTACTCGCTGTGAGCAGATTTGAGACATCCTCGATTTGTACTAACTGTCATGTTGGAGAATGATACTTTTTGACGGGTTCGAATCTTCAATTGACGTCAATTGGGAAGGAAAATGATGAACACAAACACACCATACATTCTTCCTTTTAGAGTAATACTTGACTGATGGCTCTTTGTATGTGAAGAACTATGTTAATAGTTTATTCACTCTGAATACCTCAAAACTTACCAGTCAGGGTAGGCGGACAGATAACCAGTGAGGGCAGAGGCGCACAATCGGAGGACTTGGTTTTCTGGTATTTTTCCTCCCTGAAGTAGTGGTCGCTGGCCAGAATGCAGATACTTTGCAGAGTTTTTCCGAGACCCATGTCATCGCAGAGAATACCGTGCAGTTTATATTTGTTCAAGAATGCCAACCAGTTAACTCCAGCCCGTTGGTAACTCCTCAACTCCGCGGCTATGGGTATGGGTATCTTGTAATCAGGAATGCAAGATGGCGTCAGGAGTTGCTCAAGGAATTCTCTTTCCTTAATCCGTCTCTCTCTTAGAGAACTATTGGCGAAGGATGGTGGTTCAGGAACTCCTGAAAAAAAAGAAACACATTTCTTTTTTTATGAGTATTTTCCATCTCATTTTTGAAGAACATTTTCCCTTGAAATCGGTGCGTGTTAACAATAGGACTACAAATTATTACAATACGCCTGAAGTCATGGACAGTAAGAAAAAATTGGATGTCTTATTGTTATTAAAATCACGTAACAAATGTTTCAAATCGTTATATGATGAAGAAAAACGCAGATATGATAGGTTATTATTGCAAGCTAGAGTTAATTACTATAATAAGGTGATACAAGAGTCAGAAAATAAAAATAGAGCTATGTGGTCATATGTGGGGAAATGAAAGGAAAAAATAATTTTAAAAAAAGTTGTGAACTTGAAGGAGAGCCATTCGAAGTTGCTGAAAAATATAATAAATTCCTTTTAGAGAAGATACCTAAATTGTTGAAAGATCTTGATGAAGTTCCTTTCTTATACAGGAAGCCATACAACAATCAATCTTTATTTCTGAAACCAACTGATTCAGAGGAAATAGTAAAAATAATTACGAAAATTAAAACTAAATTTTCCAGTGGCGTAGATGGTGTACCAATAAATGTAATAAAATTATGCATTGATGAAATTAAACATATTTTATCGTACATTATAAATAATTCCTTCAAATATGGAGTATTTCCTAGTAGACTAAAGTTTGCTTTAATTAAACCGTTATATAAGAAGGGAGAAGTGACTTCGATGGACAGTTATAGGCCAATAAGTTTGTTATCAAATTTTTCAAAAATATTTGAACATGCTTTTTGTGATAGACTACTCATGTTTTTAAATGAATGTAATTTCTTTGATAGTTCACAACATGGATACTTGGGAGGTAGGTCGACCCAGTCAGCACTATATCAATTTACTGAAGTTATAGTGAAAATACTTGAAGAAGATAAACTAGGACTAGTAATATTCTTAGACTTAACTAGTGCATATGATTGCCTTTTTAGACAGTTTCTTTCAGTGAACTTAGAAAAAATAGGTCTGAGGGGTTGTGTAAAAGACTGGATTGATTCTATCTTTCAGGTCGCCATCAAAGTGTTTGTATCACTAACAACGGGAAAGATTATAAATCTGAGTTTGCAGAATCGAATTTTGGTATACCACAGGGAAGTGTACTAGGCCCTGTTTTGTTCATTATTTTCATTTATGATCTGTGTAAATTGGAGAGGGATTATTTCGATGCAATAACATGTTTTGCAGATGATACTAATGTCATTCTAGGGGATAGAGAGTTTAAATACCTGGAAGGTAGAGCGGAATTAGCTTTCAAGCAGTTAAAAGCTTGGTTCATAGCTAACAAGTTGAAGATTAATGATGAAAAAACTAAAGTAATTTTATTCAGCACCCAGCGATCTGTTAAAAGTAAAAAAGAAAATGTTCAAATCGATGGATTAAATATTAAACTTGAAGAGTCAACAAAATTTTTGGGAGTTTACATAGATCAATACTTAAAGTGGTCTTGTCATATTGATTATTTATCAGGAAAGCTCTGTAAAATAGGATATGGCTTTAGTTTATTGTCAAATTATTTAGATTATAAGACCTTGAAAATAGTATATTACGCAAACTTTGAGTCAGTGTTAAGATATGGTATTATATGCTGGGGTTCTAGTTCAGAGGTGCAAAAATCATTTGTCATACAAAAAAGAATTTTAAGATTATTGTCAAAGTTAGGAGTTCTGGATTCATGTAGAGGCGTGTTTAAAAAAAATGGTATCTTGACAGTTTATGGTATTTATTTGTATGAATGCCTAATTTATTTCGTCAGAAACAAGGCCAGTTTTTCGATACATATATCAGACCATAAATATGAGACGAGAACTCTAGATTTCAATTACCCTAAGCATAGGTTGACACTAACCGAAAAACATCCATCATATATGTGTATTAAAGTATATAATAGGTTACCTAATGAATTCAAGAGAATTAATAATTTTAATTTATTTAAAAAGAAGGTGAAAGAAATGCTCATTAAATTAGAACCCTACTCTCTACTAGAGTATTTTGATGTTCAGTAGGGGTGGGAAGTATTTTTAGTTATAGTTTTTGTTGACACTATTTAGTTGTGTGTGTAGCATAAGTGTAGTTGTGCTGTACATGCTTTGAAATAAAGATTGTTATCTATCTATCTATCTATCTATCAAGTGAAAATTGTCCCATGAAACAGGACGCTATCATTCTGTACAAATGTCTGTAATTTTTGTAGAGTATGTTAATGAACGAAATACAACCAACCACTTCGCGTGGTACGCCTTGGTTAACCAGTTGGTCTTCTTCATGTTTCTCTACCTTCATTTCATGTACCGCTTTCTTCTCAGACAAAATGACAAAAAAATCTTTGTTTAGGCAAATTAAAATGTTAATAAAATCATTATCATATCATTATCATGCTTTGACTATGGTCATTCTGTTGACGAAAAATGGGGTTCTCAAAATTATTTCTCCTCCATGTGAAGCTTTTAATGTCACTGAGTATATATTATTGCCGATTTATGACAAAACCATTTGTATTAAAAAAAAAGAATTAACTTTCATTCTATGAATACAAAAGTTTCAAGAGGACAAGCGGAAATTGTCCATAAATCTCATGCTTTTCTCAAATTCGCAATTTCAGTTGCCAACCCATATTAATATCATTAGCAATCCATCGAAACTACTTTTCTTACCTCCATCAAGCGGCATCAACTGAACAAGTGTTGCAAAACTGCTCGTTCCCATCAACCTGACCGATTTGTTCTGATCAGACATTCTTCCGAGAAGCGGAACTATTAGCAACACCACATACGGTATAATGTTGTACTGCAAGGCCTCTACGATGCAAGCCACAGCTTCCACGGCTCCTTGTCTCTCGATATCTGAATCCATGGACTCCATTTTTGGTAGTACCTTCTCGATGATGATCTCCATGACCCGCACAGAGTCCAACTTGGCGAAAATCGCCAGGCACCTGGACGCCAAATGTCTCACTGCCCTGTATGGGTGGGACAGAAGTAGACAGAGTCTTTCAAGACTGTTCTGCATTAAACCAGGTAGTAGGGCAGAGTGGATACTCGGAGTTGTCACTTCTAGAATCTGGAGGGAGCCAACTAACTTTTCAGCTTCATCATCTTTGTCGTAAGCTGATTTTGGATCAAATGTGGATGGATCTATTCTTTCCACGAGGTCTCCTGAAAAACATTTTTTTTTTCATGTCAAAAGATGGGTTAACTGCATTTTTTTACAGAAAGGTGAAGATGAAGGGAACTGATTTGGTATTTTATCCTATGTACGAGTTTGTGCGGAAAATACGTATAAAAAATTCGGGGCGTCCTGTCAAGGCATTGTGGAGGGGCGGTCTGGTGGTCCCCCCTCTCTATGCAATCCCCTCAATGGTCAGTTCGAGCTGTAGTGCTCTGCGAGTAAGAAGGATTTACGTGTGCTTGTTGAAAGTAACCCCTTTTTTACCTGCCATCGGCATGGAGCTCTCTCTGATTGAGGAACAGCGCATCAACATCAAGTTTCTTGCAAGGCTAGGTAAGAATGTCGTGAGATTTTTGAGTGTTTCCAACAAGTTAACGGAGACAATTCTTTGAAGGAACCGACCATCAACAAGTACTTGAAGAGGTTTCGGGTAGGCCGAGAAGATGTGAAAGATGACCAACGCTCAGGACGCCCCTCCACATCGAGTTCTGAGGAAAATGTCGAAGGAATTCATTCTGAGAGAAAAACCGGTGATGAAAAAAATGTGCGCGAAAATCGTTCTGAAGCTCTCGATTCCAGAATAGAAAGCAAGGAGGGTTGCTCAATCACTGTAACAGAACACCCGCCTTATTCACCCGATTTAGCTCCTTGCGACTTCTTCCTGTTCCCGAAATGCGAAATGGTGCTCCGGGGGCGGCACTTGGGGGATGTGGAATCCATCAATCCTGAAACTACACGGCAAATGAGGAGCCTCAGAACTGAATACTTTCAGCGATCGTATCAGCAGTGGAAACGGCGTTGGCAGAAATGCATCTTGTTTCAGGGGGAGTACTTTGAAGGAGACCATATTGAAATACCTAAATAATTGTAAGCAAGAGTGATTATTCCACTTTTATACATATCTTCTATGGTTATGGCAACAGGTGGAAGTGTGATCCCCGAAATTTCTCAAAAAGTGTGCAAACACTGTAAAAAAAAAGTTATAAATGCAATAAATTGCCTTTTGTGTGCAACAAGCTACCACCCAAGTTGTGCTACTCAAGCAAAATTGGTTAATGACAAAAATAAATTGATTTGCTGCGAAGCACGTGAAAAAAGTGAGGTTAAACTCGAACAAAACAAGAAACTTCTTCAAGAAATGGATGAGAAAAAACTGAGGAGTGTAGTAAGGGAAGTCCTTCGAGAGTTTTTGGACCCCCTCAAGAAAGAACTGGAGAAAAAAATGAATAAGTTGGAACAATCTGTCCAATACATGTCGGACCTCTTCGAGGAATACAAGAAGAGTTCTGAAGAAATGAAACTGAAAGTTCAGGAAATCAAAGAGGAAAACGCAAGACTGGGCGAAAAGGTGAAAAGTCTCGAGATCAAAGTGGATAGACAGGACCAGCAAGAGAGACAAGGAAATTTAATTATTACAGGTATTCCAAAACAACCACAAGCAGATACAATAGAAAACACTGTTGTCAAGGTGTTTAACACCTTGAAGGTGAATATCGGGGCAAAGGATATTAAGGAAACTTATAGAATTGGCAAAGGGGAGAAAGCACCGATAATAGTGAAATTACACAATTACGAACACAAGAGGTTAGCACAGAAGGCTGTTAGGGAAACGAGGGGCTTGAAAGTGAGGGAATGTGGATTGGAAGGAGATAACAATAATATATACTTGAATGATGATTTGACTAGGAGGAATCAAGATTTGTTTACGAAAACCAGAGAATTTAGAAGAACAAACAAGCTCAAAGGTGCCTACTATTCCAATGGCTGGGTTTATCTTAGAAAAAATGAGACAGACCCACCTGTTAAGATTCACTCAGAGGAACAACTTAAATTGTAAGAATAAAAAGTATAACTTGTTAAAGACACTCAATAATTCATGGTGGAACACATTAATGTATTATATCTAAACATCAGGAGCCTACGCAATAAAATGGATTGTTTGAATGAGATATTACAACAAGCTCCTTATAATGAAACACATTTAATAGTACTAACAGAAACTTGGCTTTTCGCGGATGAAGTCCACTTTTTTAATATAACATCGTTCAGTGCAGTACATCATTGTAGAGAGTCGATAGGAGGAGGTACTAGTATTTATATAAGAGATGATATCGATTACACCTTAAATGATACATCAAGAGTAGAGATGAATGACTGTAATTTCTTGTCAATAAAATTAACAAAACCGAACATCACTCTCTGGAACATATATAGACCCCCAAAAAGTAGTTTACCTGTGTTTTTGGAACAAATTGACAAAATAATGACTGAGGAGAGAAACCGATGTGTTATACTAGGAGATATGAACTTGGATTTATTAAGGGAGAATGCATACACCCAAGAGTATACAAACAATATAACAGCTAGTGCATTCAAAATCCAGAATATTTTGAATAAGGAAAATGCAACACGAATCAGTAAAACAAAAAATGCCAACACTGTTCTTGATCATGTGCTTACGAATAAAGAATTAAGCTGCATAATTGATTTATGCGACCACAGTATCAGCGATCACAGACTAATGTTCGTTAAAATTAATGAGCCCCTGACGACTCGTGAACAAAAGAAAATAACCATTTCCAAAGTCAATATTGAAAGATGGTCACAATTGGTGGAAACTGAACTTCAGCATAAACATGTAAACAGTTTTAAAAAACTTTCAGATATTATAAATGAAACAAAAACTTTGTGCTCAACACAGCACACTATAAAAATAGGTGTCAATAATGGGTGGATAACACATGAATACCTTGAATTGCTGAAATTGAGAGAAAAACAATACATCAGGTGGAAGAAGGTCCCAAATAAACAAACTGAACTGGACTTTAAAAGAACCAAAAATAAAGTCAACAATCTAAGGAACAAACTGAAGGCGCAGTATGCAGAAAAAAAGTTTCAAGAAGCAAAAGGAAACAACAAAAAAACATGGGATGTATTAAATGAGGTTTGCAATAACCAGAAAAGAAAAACCCAAATAATAAAGACAATAAAGGGTATAGATGGATCGATAGTTAATGGTGAAAAACAAATAGCGGATGAATTCAACCAACACTTTTCAACTATCGGCGGAAAAATTTCAGAAAAAATTAAGCATACAGACTATGCTAAATACAAAGAAGAGGAAATATCAAACACTATGTACCTGAAACCTACTGATCTGACAGAGATAAAAGAGATCATAGCTTCTATCAAAAACAACTGCTCGCCTGGAATAGATCTCATCAACAAGAAAGATATTCTCCAATTGTTTAACGTAATAGGGAAAAAACTAGAAGAACTAATAAATACAATCCTACAAACAGGAATATTCCCAGATGAATTGAAAATAGCAAAAATAGTACCCATCCATAAAAAAGGAAATAAAGAAGATCTGAACAACTATAGACCAATATCTCTTTTGAACACATTCTCAAAAATAGTTGAAAAAATTATAAAAGTAAGAATAGTGGATTTTGTTGAAAAACATTTTGGATTTGACCCACAACAATATGGTTTTCAAAAACATAGCAGCACACAAGGAGCTACAGTAGATCTACTTGAATATGTGTTGAAGGAAATGGATAAGAACAATTATGTCACAGTAGTCTTTGTAGACCTTGAAAAGGCATTTGACACTGTAAACTTGGAAAAAATGTTGGGAAAGTTGGAAAAAATGGGATTTAGAGGAGTATGCTATAGATTGCTGAAGACCTACCTTACAAATAGGAAACACTGTACTGTGATTAATGAATCCACAAGTAATACAGGAAATGTCAATATGGGAGTACCTCAGGGATCGGTTTTGGGACCTCTCTTGTATCTGCTGTACGTCCATAGCATAAGATTTCTGGGGCTACAATGTAAATATTTTATGTTTGCAGATGATACTGCACTGGTGTTTTCCGGTCCGAGTATAAGAGAATGTGAAAGGATTATAATTGGTGATTTGCATGAATACTTTAATCGGCTGTGTTACAATAGGTTAAGTGTTAATGTGGAAAAAACGGTTTATATGCTAATGAAACAAAAGACGAAAAAAACCTGTGATATTAATTTAATTCTGAACAAAGTGAAACTGAAAGAGGTGAAAGAGTACAAATATTTAGGTCTAGTCATTGCAAACAATCTAACCTGGAACAGTCATGTTGAAAATGTAATGAAAAAAATTTCACCCATGATTGGTGCAATAAGAAGATGTGGCAATCAGTTGAATAGTTGTTCAAGGGGATTACTTTACCATAGTTTTATTGAACCACATCTTACATATTTAATCCCTTGCTGGGGCACAGCTTCAAACTATGTAATCCAAAAGTTGCAAAGACTGCAAAATAAGTCTGTCAAAACAATATATCAACTGGAATACCTCACACCGACAGTCCAGGTTTACAAGGAAACTAATATATTGAACATTGAGAAGATAACGTTTTACGAACAGACTAAATTAATTTACAAAATAAAGAAAAAAATGCTAAAAACAAATACTGTACTTGCCCAAAATGACAACTTTCATAACTATGAAACAAGAAAAAGACAGTACCTAAGAAGCGACTTTACCAGAACAAGTAAAGCTCTAAAATCTCCTATAAATAGTAGCATATCCGCATACAATCAGATACCTGTGCAATTAGTGAATACCTCCAGATCAATAAACCAAATGTGCCATAATCTGAAACTGTACCTTTTATGATTTAGTTTTTTCGCTTTTCTGTGATAATTTTGTGTTGGTTTTTATAGAAGATTAATATTGTTTATTTACAAGCGAACTAAATCAAGACATATATGTAGGCCCTGGTGCCAGTTTTTTGTAACTGTTTTGGGGTCATGAATAAAGATTATTATTATTATTATTATTATACTTATTTTCCGGACAAACCTAGTATGTATAAAATCTATCTATATGAATATATATCATATTTTAAGAATAATTGAGTAAGCGGTCAATTGATTGAAAATGGAAATCTTTTTTATAGTTAGTAGAATAGAATGGGGTATATATTACTAAACCAAACCATACAGTCATTTGTAAAAATATGTAGAAATTGGCAACATCTTTCCTAATTATTTTAACCTTGCCGACATTTTTCAATTGGCAACCTGACACAGTTCTAGTAACAAAAACATAGTAAAACTATCCCAAGGCATACCTACTGGCTTCAATAACGTGAATTAAATATACAGGCGACTTGTCCTGTACATGTAGATAGTGTTTTGAAATATCAAATAAAACCATTACCATTAACCCAAATTCTAGTGTCTTCTACTCACCAACTATAAATTCCCAAAGCTTAGGCAACTTCTCCGGCACATCCTCTCCAAAATGGCTAGTTATACAAGTCAAGGCGAAAGTGGCGCCCCTTCTCTGAGTACGGTTGACCTTCTGAGCCTCATCCTCTTCTCTCAACATTTCGTCAAGGGATACCTCAGCCACTGGGGGTCTTCCGGGGCCTCTACCTTGGCTATTCTGTCTCCGAAAGGCAGCCCTCTCCGCGTTCTTTTGCTGATTCAGAAGAGTCAAGATCCCGCCGTAATTCTGCTGCTTCGACGTGAGAGAGCCGTTCTTCACGACGACCGGGGTGAAGTCAGTGTCGCACTTAAGAAATGTACAAAGGTTAAGAAGGATCTTGTCGCTGGGACAGGGAGTCCTGCTCCGGCACTGGTCAACTAATATTGCTAAATTTGCCGAGGCTAATTTTTGAAGACACGCATTGTCTTCTCGACGGATGGCCTCCATTAGGGGTTTGACGACAGGGGTTAGTTTTTCTGGGAGGGCGTTGAACATGACTACAGCGCCAGAAACAGCAGCTGGAATTGAATGTAAGATTATGTCACACAAAATTAGCTGAATTTTCGAAAAAAGAACATCAGACTATGCATCCTTCCCATATTCAAACAGAAATAAAGCAGTTTAACCCTTAGACGATTCACGTCCTTCATCAACTAACATGAAGAATGGATAATGGGATTAAGACAACCTTTTCAGAATTCTAACTTCTTAATTATGCAACGTAACGTCTATATATTTAGACTTCTTCAAATCTAGAATTATACAATGAATTATCACAAAAACTTCAGCATTCAAATGTAAAGGTTTTAGATTATGAAGCTACTGATAATAAAAGATGTATCAGTAAATGAATTATCACCATATTAATTCCTCAGTAAATGGCAGAACAGATACAAAAAATTTGAGTGCAGTTTATAGTAATCTCTTGAATAAAATTTATAAGATCAACTGAGAGAATAACATGGACTTATGTATCATTGTTTCATACTTAGATACATTGATTGATATTGAAGGTTACTTGTGAAATTGTAATATTCTCTCGTTAACCTTTTAATATGGCAGAGTTGTATTTCGTGACTTCAAGTTTGATGTTCTTTGTTATTTATCATTTGAATTGTGAATATTCAACCACATTATTTTATCTATATACTATGTTTTGGATGACCTATAGTCCATCGCTAGCCCACAACAATGATAATTTATTGTATAATTCTAGCTGTGAAGTCTAAATACATAGATAAAACGTCTCATAATTCAGAATTTGTGATTCTTGAGAGGCTGTCCCTATCTCCTTTTCCAGGCTTTCTTTTAAATTAGTTTATTTCTTATACAGAACGTTCTCAAATCTGAGACAAATATTTAAGATAAGTGCAGCACAACAAAGATTTTGAAAAAAGAACTCAGTATGTAATTTTTGCTATCATTATTAGTATGGTTTCTTTGACTTGATTCCACTTTTAAGAACTGCGTTTTTTTATGTTACTCTACATATTCAGTCCAAAGGACATCGTCAATAGTGTTAACAAGTCTAACGAAGTCCCTAGGAACTTTAGTTATCACCTGGTGGACCTGGACATTAGAATAATATATGATCAACTGTTTCCAGTTCAATAATAAATCAGTTGATTTATATACAAGGCGTCCTCAAACCTAAGAGAATATTTATGATTAGTGTCAAGACAATGAATCACACAGCAAATTTTATTATTCGTCCATGTTGGTCATAACTGAATTTGGGACCATTTTTGGATAGAAATTCGGATATTAGTGATAATTGAACAAAATAATAATACTGAAGAAATCAAATTCAAGCAACTTACCCAGAGTACTGATATTCAAGGTCATCTGTTCGTTGCTGATCTGAAGAACACTACTCTGAATGTTCAAACGTCTTTCCTCCAAATTATCGTGAACCTTACTTCTTAACTTATATTTGACTAGAAGTTCCTGTATGCTAGGGCCGGTCAGTTCGTGTATATTGTTCAAGGTCAGAACAGTCTCGTTGTCGCTGTTCACGGGAACCTTGTAATGCTTCAGAGTGGCTATGAAGTCTTTAGTCTCTTGCACCAATTTGGTGAAACTCATGGCTATTTCATCGAAATAAATACCTTGAAATAAAATAAATGATTTCAATTTCCACGAAATGCGGCGTTTGAGAGGAAGATCAGATTATTTGTCCATTATTCAATATGGCATACTAGTTTGGGGAGGACTTAGTGGTGGCATACTGCGTATTGTGGAAATTGCTCAGAAATATATTCTAAAAATTATATACAATAAAGACAGACTAGATCCCACTAGGTTCTTATATACAGAAGAAACTCCGAGTATAAGAATTATCCACCTTACAAGGGTATGTGCTTATACATGCTCAAGTAAGCATAACCTCCCATATATAAATCACCAACAGAATACAAGGAACAAGACGAACAGGAAATTTGCCATCCCAGTTAACCATAAAAATATTGCGATCAGAAGCCTCACATACCTAGCACCAAAGGTTTTTAACAGGATACCAGACTCAACCAAAACCATTCCGAATGACAGAAGATTTTATGAAAGGTATAATCAGTATATTTTCGAGAACTTTAAGTTATTTTCTTCTTTATATTAATATTCAAGTAGTATATATTTTTTTTTTGGACTAAATTTTGTATTACTTTTGATCACTAGGATATATTTTGGGTAACAATTTTGCACATACAGATGTTACACATCTAGGTGTGAAAAAACAACCAAACACATTGAAGCCTCTTACATTATTTGGATGATAATGAGTGGATATTTTGTAGATGTCAAAACTTATTGGGGAAATATATTATTATTATTATTATTGTTGATTTATCGACGGATATTCGTCCTTGTGATTATGTTATATATTATTATTATTATTTGTGGACAGTACTCAGACTGCCCCTCTTTCCCCAACTCGAATTAATATTTCGAGGCACCAAATTTCAGTCGATAAAATATATAAATGAGAATAAACGGCAAGTATACTCCGCTCGATTTCATAAAGTAACTATCGATGAGACATATTGGCGCTCTTGAAATGCTGTCAAAATTTTCGACGGGGCGTACATCGATTTCAAGCGATGGACCAAAAGCTCCAGTCATAGTTACGGTTATCCAAACTGACATGTAGGCAAAGGATAATCTGTCAATCCGTAACTATAACCGGAGATTTTGGTCCATTGCTTGAAATCGCTTGTGGAATAATTTTGACAAGAACTCTATGGTTTGGTTATACAGGATGTCCAAATGAAAATGCCACCCCTGATATGATATTTCACATAATAAATAGCGCAATTTATACGAAAACGTTCACTTGTTTTCTTAGGGGGAAATATGTTACTGGGGCGCTATAAACCCAAGACTTTAACCCCTTTCCAGCTAACGTCTGGGGCGCACCCAATGCGCTAGTCTTCTTCCAGTACTCATTCATATTTTTCAATTTTACACAGTGGAATGTGTCAAACTTCCATAGCCTACGACTGGTTTTGTTGAGGTAAGTGGTGTATAGTGAAGCCAATTTCTGAAAATGCGTTAAAAAGTGTTTTGTTCGCATATTCCTGAATGTAGGTTGTGTTCAAAAGGGTAATAGAAGATATTCTTGAAATCTTGTGTCGAAATACTGTTTTGAACGAAATTTTTACCAAATCTTCGTTGTTTTCGGATTGATCGATATAGTTAGTCTCTACTTCAGTTACTGAGAATACTTTTGTTTCTCAACCATTGTGAAAGATTTCGCGAATCAACGCAAAAGTAGTTATTCTGAGCAACCCATATCGCTCGACAGATTTCCTGTTGCTATCTTTGGGTCGAAGTACGAAAATATTCAGGATGCTTGGTTTTCTCAAATTATTTTGAGAAATTTTGGCTATAACCCCGCCTTTTTAGGACGGTGTTCTTTTGGAATATATTATTTTTCAGAGGATTTCTAGCTATCGGATTACTGAATTAAAAAAGTATTACTCAAGTATCTGCATTTGGTCTAGGGCTATGTTGAGCTCCTATTTAAAGAGTCTAGGATGTGAAAAAAAAGAATTGGACTTTCCTTCATCTTTTATGATACTCCAATGTTGGTTGGATGAGAAATTGATACTTCTGGCCCAGAAGTAGAGAGGAAGACACTTACCCTCCCCTGTGCCCAAGTGTTTTCCAGATTAGTTTCCATTATATCATACCTTACACAGTGCGCGTCAAAATTATGGAACAAATTCATTTTCTCAGAAGAAAAATATTTGGCAACAAAATCCTGTAACAGGTCAATTTTTCGTTCACTTTCATCTAATTTTTATGCGTTTTTGAAGGATTTTTGTTGCACCCTGTGGCATCCCTATCAACCCTCTAAATTTTTTGATTAGGAAAAGTGGGTCATGTGGTACTTTTTTGACAAGGTCTTTGTATCTTCTTCACAGGCGTGCAGAAATTTTCAACAAAAAATTTTTTTTTTGAAAAATTAGTTACTTCAAAGAGGTTTTCAGTATGTGCACTTTGTCATGGCTCATTTACTTTGAGACGATGGTACCTGATGAAATTTGTCACCGAATGAAAGTCGACGCATTACAGTTTTGTTCATACACAACTTTCAACCCCTACGAACCCTTCAATGGAGAAAAAAAATTAGTAAATGACGACCATAGTTCTGGATGCAATATATCACGTCAGGGGGTTGAAAGTTGTGCATGAACAAAACTGTAATGGTCGACTTTCATTCGGTGACAAATTTCATCAGGTACCATCGTCTCAAAGAAAATGAGCCATGATAAAGTGCACATACTGAAAACCTCTTTAAACTAACTAATATCGCAAAAAAAAATTTTTTTCTTGGAAATTTCTGCACGCCTGTAAAGAAGATACAAAGACCTTGCCAAAAAAGTACCACATTACCTACTTTCCCTATTCAAAAAATTTAGAGGGTTGATGGGGATGGCACAGGGTGCAACAAAAATCCTACAAAAATGCATAAAAGTTTGTTAAAAGTGAAACAAAAATTGACCTGTTTCAGGATTTTGTTGTCAAATATTTTTCTTCTGAGAAAATGAATTTGTTCCATAATTTTGACGCGCACTGTATAACGTTGGGCTACCTCAGATACCTTTAGCCATAACCTCAAATAGTAGAGCGCTACTCTTGCGTTTTTCAGTTAGACAGAATAATGCTCTGACCTTTATATCTTAGTGCGAATGAAAATCTATAAGAATATAATGGTTTTGCACAATAAATTAAAATGAGAAGGCATTTATCCGTCGATACAAATCGAACCATACACAGTAGGCTAAATTTTTGATGTGGAGATGAGGGACTGAAACAGAACCTCTAACCAATAGACGTACTGTAACTTGAGGCTCTCTTGATTGAGCTTTGATACCAGTTCACTTTCAAGTTAGATTTTTGTTTACTGATTGGCTGGTCGATGCAACTCAGCCAATCAAGAAACGGATATCTCATTTGAAAGTGAACCAGAACTAGAACCAAACCTCAGTTGAGAGCGTTTTTTGACACCATTTCATTTCAAGAGGTACTGTATTGATATTTCTACTTTACTTCAAATAAAGCTTGCCTTGGAATGCATTTAATCCAATAAAAACTGAATAAATAGAATGGTGATAAATACCTTCCATTAAGCAGGCCTGAAGCCTTTCTTTCAGTCTTGGCGGACAGACGGGGTTCCCGGGGGACTGTCTGGCCCATTCTGAGATTACCATGCTTGCTACCATCCTCTGCATGGCTGATTTCGAGTTTAAATGCGATAGAAGAATTTTCTCGTACGAGTCTATCGGTTGCTCGATACCTTGTGAATAGTCGATTCCAGGAGCCTTCTGAACGATGTAGCAGGATAATATTCCTAACATCCTCGTCAACATACATCTGACTTCTACGGCGTTCTGTTCCCTAACGTGCAGAGGTGTTGTTTCACAACCTACAATTGTAAGGTTGAAATCCATTACAGGTTAACTCAAGTATATTTTGCAGGCGACATCACTAGACACATTTCTTCTGATTAAGGTTAATTATACAGGGTGGGTCCGTGAGTACATTAATTAAGACCATAAATTCCTCTCATCAAATGAAACACTTCCTTCATTTGTCGTTCTTACATATTCGGCTCATTTGAATATTTCCAAATGTGTTAATAAATTCTAGCACTTTTTTTGCAAGTAAAACGGTTGGTTCCACTAAACCCTGGTTTCTTGATCAATCAAAAGTAAATTCTGTGCGCGATTTCAGTTCATTTTCAATCCAATCATCGAATTGGAACTGTCATCAACGAGTTGATCGGCCATCAAAAATTTTGTGAAACTGATGATAAGACTAGGATCACGGGGGTGAAGCGACGGTAGGAAAAGTAGAAACAAGGACATACGTTTCCACTTATTTTTATCTGTCAGAAACGTATGTCGTGGATATATCGAAATGGAAGAATGACATGACATTATGTCAAATGATATGCCAATTTCATTTTTGGCGTGTTTTGTGGCAGTTTGTTATTGATGTTCAAAATTGAAAATAGAATAATACCCGTGTAATATGAAGTTAATATCTATTTAGGTGTAATATGTGTAACCATATTTATTTTCAGGATAATGTTGAATTCGGAGGAATCATTTATGTATGAGCTCAAGCACTAATTTTTAACCATGATAAGATAAAAAAAATGGTAATTACTTTGACTATCATCTATGCAGTACAAATAATCCATCATTTAGGCATATGTATTCACAATTTTTCAATCTTTGATTCTAGTGAAAACAGTATGAAAGTCCATCTTAATACAAAGGCTGTGGCATAATGTCAGGTAATTAATTTGGACATTGTATATATGCATAGACTTAATTTGATATGTTATTAAGTGTATGTATATTCGGCATTTCCAGCCTAAAAATCTATTCAGTTGAACCATTAGAAACATAACATATTTCCCATATTTTAAGAATAATAATTACTGGCGGGGTGCGAAAGTTTTACCCTAAAAATGTTCAACACCTAATCATACTCCTATATAACTGTGATCGTATCAACTGATCTCTGAATATATTTTTGGGATTATATTACTTATTCATTCTCACAGTTCATAAATTTAATTCGTGTGAATATTCTACTAGCATAGTGGAGTACTACTTAATGAACTTCATTCAGGGAACTATCTTATTGGGAGTCTTATCTTTGAAAGATTAATTCGGAGTATTTATAGTTAATATTTATTTCAATATTCATCGTCTAATTTTTGATTGATTTTCTAGGAAAGTGGTATTGCCAGGAAGGACTTGGACTGAGGATTTCTACATGATTTTGGCAGTTTTTTTTTGACTTTTGGGTGCCGCTCCCCTCCCTTGATGAATCAGTGTTATTGTAAATTAGTGAAGTGAACATATTATTCTTTGTGACAACATTAGGATTGTTGTGAATCAGTGCTAACCTTCTCAGAAATATTTCTTCAACCCTTATTATGGATTTATTTGGTTTCTCTAGGAGTATTTGTAACCTAACCTAACCTAACCTTCTCAGAAATATTTCTTCAACCCTTATTATGGATTTATTTGGTTTCTCTAGGAGCTAATTGAATTTGTTTGATCCAGAAAACGGCAACCTATGTTATAAGTATTCATATTTCATTAGGTAAAAGACAAATATCGGATACTTGTTTAACCTACAATTCAGTTTGTCACACACATGTAATTGCAAAAATTATTGTATTAAATAAAATATTATTTATAAAGCTTTCTTCTAATTGAAGACAAAAATTCCTTTCCATTCAATTTAAATTTAGAACACAGAATAATCAGAAATATTAACTGAACCACAGAGCACGAATGTAATTTTAGAGAAAAATGACATATACTTCAACCGGCGGTCACCCCCTAGAACCATAATGGAATATTCCCACTTATTTTATGACAGGAGAAATGTCACAATTGTTGCGCATAGTTTACAAGGCAGGTTGCACTTCTTATATTTTGATGTTCTGTGACTAGAATGCACAGAACTTCTATGCACCGTAGATAAGACCATGATGTAAGCTGTTTTACTTACATCATGGATAAGACTACGAAATCGTTTGAAAAAGCATGAAAGTGATAACTGAAGAATATGTGGCATACTTAAAGAAAACTTCACACCAAAATTCGTTTCGTTCCAAGCAATAATGTTAAAGCTACAAAAAAAGACTTAATCTGGAAAAATTATAATTGAAAAAATTGTTTTATTCGATGAGAGGAATCTATGGTTGATATTAATGTACAAATCACTCTGTATATATCAATAAGAGAAATAATATTACAACTCACCTCCTATAAACCATTTAGGCACCACTATATTACTGTCATACGTATGCAATCCTTCGATGGAACTCTTTTTTCTATGAGTGCTCGCAAATATCAACAGTGCACAGTCTATCGGGAACTTAGTAAGCTGCATACTCAAAACTAGCCAAACGGTGATGAAGGGACAAGCCGCATGCAGCAGTTCCACCAATCCTGAATTTTTTACGAGGTTTACCCACACCTTTTCAGCCACTTCCCTAACATCAGGCAGAGGTTCTACAAGAACCCTCTGAAACACGTGTCGCAGTGCTTCCTGCAGGAGGAGCGCGTCCCAAGGTATGCTCTTACCTTCTGTTGTCTCGGTCAGAGTACGTAAAGTTTGAAGGGTGGCTTTACGAACAGATGATGTGCTATGGCTTAAGAATGGCCATAATCGTGGAACCACCTGCAAATAGATGAACACAAGCCTAATGACATTGAAAATCTCTTTCGGAAGGTTCATGGGAAGCAGTGATAGTTTCTACTGTGCTGTAGAGCAGCAGAACCACCAATGATTTATAGAATACTAAGTGATTTTTTTGTAGAGCACCAAAAATTTTAACTGCTTCGATATTGTGAGTTAAGATAACTCACTTCTATAACTCAATATAACAAAGCGGAAAGGAAAGGGAGGAAAATTTCCGAGGGTTAAGGTTCTCGGATTGAACTGAGGGTGGGAAAAAAACCTACAAGTACCGAAGAGTTTGCTAGGCGTATTTATTCCTATCAAATAAACCGGAAAATACGAGGGAAATTTAGTGATTTTCCCAAATCTCAGGAAATTCTGACAATCATCGAGAATTTTGTGTGATTTTTCTATTAATATTTCTTTCTGTACTTGTATCTTGGTATTCATTGTTATAGTCGTTGATAAAGAATAGTAGTCAACTTGAGGTAATGGTCATAAATCACTAGAATACTAGATGAACTACAGAACTCGCCTGCGACTCGCGCTGCCAACTCCACCTGCGTGAGTTATGACCAACATGATCGCTAGTTAAATAACATACTATTAAAATAGCCTGTGAAATGCTCCTATTTCTTGAACAACTATAGCCCCATAATTACTTCTTAGATTGTAGCGCAGTCGTGGAAGACCATATGCACTGGTAGGGTAACCAATACATTATTCGATATGACGAAATGTTTAGTCATCGTCAAATTATTTGAGTAACATTACTTCGGCCACAACGCCTGATCAACGCTAGCGGACCTAAATGACTGATTAAGTATTTCCTTACAGCTGTCTTAGACAAGAATAAACAGAAATCTGACCGATTAAGTTATGCCAATGCTAAACTTCACTTTTAGAGTAAGATGAAATCAGAAGAAATAGAGGTTAGATATTAATGTATTAAAGAGAAAATTTGAACACACCAAATTTTCATTTACAAATTTATTCTTGGCTAACGATTTCGGCCTTCAGGCCATCATCAGGCCAGCTGAAAATACAGGGAAAATAATATCATATACATATTGTGACGGGTACGGCCCTGTCTATTCTAGAATGTGGCCGAACACTCGTCACGCGTATGAGTCACCCACTTTCGAGAGTATTCCAGACATCGCTGGAAATTCCACATGTGATAAAAGGGTAGGCGCGGGGCAGCACAGGGACCAATTCAGCAGAGTGATTCGTAGCGGAAAGAGTTCAGTGGAAATAAATTAGTGTGCATATAAATTGTGAACAGACTTTGATAGAAATAATTGTTTAGTTATTGGAACAGAAGTGTGTAAATAAGTGTAAATAAATAGTTTAAATATTCTAAACGTTTTGAAAACCGAGAAAACGTTACAATATAAAAAAAACGTTTTTCACAAGAAACATTTTCACGATCTAATTGATAATACTTTAGTTAAAATCTATACACTCAAATTAGTTCTTTCTAGAATTTTTTGTGTAGAAGTAAGTGACTTCGAACTTTGTCTTACCGTCAGATTTGTGAAATACAAATTTATTTTACTCATCCTTTGTTGTTATCATATGAAATTCTTGATATTTGGGTCGTATTATCTAAAATATATAGAATCATAAAATTCTCTGGAACTTACAATGCAAACAATAAAATGGAAGGAAAGGAAATAGGTTCAATAAACTGTCACTGAACCTGTCAAAATAAAATGTCATATCAGGAGAACGAATATTATATAATAATAATAATTATAATAATAATTATTTAATATTCGTTCAATAAACTGTCACTGAACCTGTCAAAATGAAATGTCAAATCAGGAGAACGAATATTATATAATAATAATAATTATATAATTTTATTTTGACAGGTTCAGTGACAGTTTATTGAACCTTTTTCCTTTCCTTCCGTTTTATTGGTTGCATTGTAAGTTCCAGAGAATTTTAAGATTCTATATATTTTAGAAAACACGACCCAAATATAAAGAATTTCATATGATAACAACAACAAAGGATGAGTAATATAAATTTGTATTTCACAAATCTGACGGTAAGACAAAGTTCGAACTCACTTACTTCTACACAAAAAATTCTAGAAAAAACTAATTTGAGTATATAGATTTCAACTGAAGTATTATCAATTAGATCGTGTAAATGTTTCATGTGAAAAATGTTTTTTATATATGTATATGATATCATTTTCCCTATATTTTCAGCTGGCCTGATGATGGCCTGAAGGTCGAAATCGATAGCCGAGAGTAAATTTGTAAATGAACGCCCCTTTGGGCCTCACATAATATCATTGGATATTAGGTGGTTAGTTTGGTGTTTTCAATGATATTGTCCTTGAAAAATATATTTTTCCCTGAAATATCTGAAAATGCCCCTCTTTAATATCCCAATTATCTCTTTGAATACTCACATTGCTCAAATTCTGAGGTGGTAGCAAAGTTTGAGCCTTGGGTAGATTCAGGATCGATGCCAGCAAACCCATGAAACTGTTACAAGCAGCCGCCAGTTCATCCTGTTCAGCAAGAAGCTCCCAAAGTTTGTCTACCACTTGGGGCACAGATGCGGGCACCAATTCTATCAGTTTCTCGGTAACCGGTATAAGAGATGAGGCAGCGACAGCTCCAACATCATCCACAGGATCGGACAATCCGTTTAAAATATAAGGAAACGATTGTGGCAGTAATAAATTAATGATATCTGAAATTGAGAAGAGAATAGTTGGAATTTTTTGAAATAATGTTGCTGCGCCCAACTAGGGGCGTGAACGTCTCAGTTGAATTTGATAATTTTCTACCATTTGCAACTAAAATTGTCCCAAATATATAAACATAAACATTACTTTATTCCCATAATCAGTGTAAATACAAAGGAAGAGAGAAAAACGTCAAAAATACAACAGACTTAATTATGCTCTGAAAGGATATTCCATGAATTCCTTGATCGAATATGGTTCAATTTTCACAATGAGATTCGTATTGTATTGTATTCTTTCCGAATATCCTAGGCTTCAACGAAACCCCTCAGAAGCTTAAAGCTTGTGCGAGTTAGGATACCGGGTGTGTTCTGTGTAGGCTTTGTTACTAATTCCTTGCGCCACGTGAGGAACAGCACTGTTAATTGTTTACCCAACAGCGAATGGTTGGACGGTCCCCAAAAAACCGGAAAAGTTATTTCCCGGCCAAGGGCTTGAACCCCAGACCTTACGATCATGGGGCTTGCGCTCTAACCACTGAGCTACCGCCGCGTATTGGTTATATACTCCATTAACTTTTATAAACCATCCCGGTTGGCCTTGATTTAGGTCTATCAAGTTTTTTTACTTAAAACTGACGCAGGTTTGCACTCGTGCAATATCGGCAATGGCAAAATAATTCTCAGAGACGTTGCCAAATGCCAATGCCAATTTCTAGTCTCAATCTCAACATGATCATCACGCTTGGAATCTAAAAATACCGAAGGTAGTTTTGAAGAAGCAGAGACAAAGTATCAGGAAGTGCTATGTAGAATTGAAATATGCGTTTTCTGATAGTAACCCTTATAATTTGGAATCAATAATTCATCACAAGCTACCCAAACTTTTCGACGTATGTGAAAGAAAACCCAGTGTATCGTTCACATAGATTCCCAAGAACTTTGTAAATAGGGTTAGTTCTTCTAAGGTGCCACAGATTTTGTAGTGCTACTACATTTTCATACTGAAGTATTTCAAGTTGTGCAACAAGGTACAAAATGTTATCTGTAGACTTATTTCTTGAGAATTTCGAAAAGTAGGGAATTTTATAGGTTTGTCTGTTTGTTTAGAAGTTTTACTGCAGGGTTATTCGAGTACTTTTATTATGAGAAAGTAACGGACTACTCTATCCATTATTTTCCAGTCAAATTTCAACACTCGATTCTTGATTTCCGTACAAGAAAATAGCATAACCATGTTTATATATGTGAAATCTTTCCAGTGTTAACAGAGGAAAAAATTTCAACATTCGCCAGGTCTTTGGAATTAATGAATCACATAATATTTTCTCAAATTCATTATTTTCCCAAAGTGAATACACATTTTGAAAAATATGTAATTACAACGACCTCTATGTAGAAAGGACATCGTTGTGTAGTTATCTGACAGGAAAATGACTATAACCTAACATTTCCAAAATATACACCATGAAATGTGTCAGAATGTCATGGCCAAGTGAATGGAGTATACATTGAGGCGGTTGAAAACATATAAATAATTGATAAAATTTCTGTATACCTTCTCTAACAGCTAACAAATATTTCAGTCCCAGTAATCCACCATGTCTAGCTTCCCACTCTTTATAATCCAGGAGCTGTAGTAGAATCTTCAGAGCTTCCAAACAACTCTCTGTAGCCATAAGTTTTAGTATCGCCGAAAGAGTTTGAGCACACGTTTCTCTAACAGGAGCAACTACAGCATCAGAAACAAAGTCGCCGAATCTATCTAATGCCAATACACATAGAAGTCTTATTGCCATATCTTCTAACCATATCTGGTGAGATTCAAACATCTAAAAAAAAAACATGATGAGACCAAACCTAACCCACCGAGAACTTCTGCCATTGGAAATATTATCTTTGCAATATACATATCCGATCTAACTAAAATTGTATTCAAAATTTCATATAATGATCAGAGGTCCAAGGACATAAAATATCTGAAAGAAAAAATTTGAATTTTTTTTCGAATTGTTCGACCACAATCATCACGAAATTGTTAATCATCTTGATTGCATCTGTATTTTTTTGAGTTAATCCGGAAAAAATGACGATACCGAGGAAAAGACCACGAAAGTTGACATACTTTTTCCCAAAATCTCCGACAATTGAAATTGCATTACAATTAATGCGTTATTGCAAAATTTATAAATATTCAACTAACCTGTTTGGAAGTAAGGTCCATCGACTTCCCGGCCCCCCTACCATGCACAGTAATGATTTCCCTTAGCGCAGTAGCAGCTCCATGTCTACATTCCCAACTAGAACTGAACAAATCCTGACTCATCTGATCGCAGAACCATTCCAGGGGCCAATCCATGGAATCCCCACTTTCCGGCAGAGAAACTGTATCGCTGGCTTCTTCCGTTGCTTCTAGTTTAATCCTCTTCTTATCCGAATCTTCACCGTTAGCAGCGGATTCTTCGCCGACTTCTCGACTTCTCTTACAGACCGCTTGTCGAGCCTTTCTTTTAGCTCGGTTCCTCTCTCGACAACTGAGGGTGTCGTTAACTGTCGTTATGAATTCATGTAGTGGTTTTCTGTTATCTGTCACTTTCAGGGGTTCAATTTTTATCACTAAGTCTTCGTTGGAGAACAGTCCCGAAACGTCTATTCCGATTTTTGCAGCTTCTGTGAGGCCTAACTTTGCATTTAGAATTTGTCTCTGTCTTGCCAGTTTTTCTTTCATATCTCCCCCTGAAAAAATTTCAGAAAATGTTTTCATTATTTCAAAGATTTAGAAAGAAAACAGGCAGTGTATTACAGTTGGATTTCAAGGAGAAAACCTTGAAATGGGAGTGCCACAGGGGTCGAAGTTAGGACCTATATTATCGATAATATATCTGAATTCTGATGACACAACTCTACTTCCCTGGTCCAAAGAGCATATTGACCTGAAGATCAAGGAGTCAAAGGTCTTTATTGCTAACTTAACATTTATTGCAAAGAACCTATCTGCGAATTGTTAACAATAATAATAATAATAATTTGTTGATCTTCCATATGTACAACAACGTAAAGAGGAAAACATTTCAATAACTATAATGGAAAAAATATAATACATCAGCATGAATGGTAATAAAATGATAGATAATAATATAATTGATAAAACTTGTAATGTTACTATTCTAAGATCATTAGGGTTATTAAACTTAAAGTGTCTTAGTTGTTATCTATTATTTTAATTGTTTACCTATTGTATCTTCCTTCACGTCGAATTCTGTACCCTCTGAAGCCATGAGTGATTTACTGTTTTCTAAAACCTTCAAAATGCTGAATTGTGAGAATCTCAGTCTTCCTACTGAAGATGGCATCTGGCTCTGCTCTGATTCTAAAATAAAATACAAAAAAATGCAGGATTATGCGTATGATTCAATTTTTCAATTTATGCACATTTTCAGAAAAAAGATCATGCAATGGAATGAAATCACTTATTAACAAGTCAAGCACACGGATCTCTGGTTTGCAGAACGTGACGTCATTGGAGAAGTCAAACTCATGAAAATATAGAATAAAATGTTGGATTTCCTTTGAACTATTATCAATATAAACCAGTTTCATTGTTTCCCAGAAACTGTCAACTATCCTATAACTGAAATCGCATTTACGACTGGGTGAAACCCATCTAACTATTTTGCTGATATATCAGTTCGAATTTTTTTTATATTCACCTTCGTTATCTACAAACATTGCCTTCTTGTTGTGCAATCGTTGAAAAAAATAATTTACTGTTTAGATTTTCAAGCAGATTCATTATACTCAATAATAAAGAGAAATTCTGTTTCGAAAAACATGAAAGTACTAGTTTGAAGACATAATGTTATTTTCAACTAAGAAATTAGTAAAAATTGAGAGCAGCAATCAAAAATTTTATTTCTCTTGGCAACAACGCTCATTTCGACGTCCCTGTTATGTTTACTCCTTTATTTTAAAGTGAGTTGAAGCGGCATTTGGAATTCATTTCACAGTAGTAGTGCTTTAGTGATAGACAATGTCGAAATGTTCCAAAACAAACGATAGGCAACAAACATTTTACAGGTTACATCTAACATCCGCAAAATTTTCGAGACTATTATTCTTACCTGGTATATCGTCATTGGGGTGCGGGTCCCATTGTGGAACATTGCTCACTATGGCTCTAACAGCCTCTGCAGCAGCTATTCTTGTTTCCCAAGAACTGGACTTCAAATATGTTCCAGTCCTCACCAAGAGAGTGTTCAATTCATGTGGATGTAACTTCTGAACTTCTCCTAGCTGTTTGGCAGCCGCCGATCTTGTAACAGCAGAACTGCCAGACTCCAGCAAGATGAAAAGTCTGTCTAACCTAGATAGACGGAGAAAATTGGTATATTCTTTTATTCCTTTATTATATAAGACTGCAAATCATTGGTCTTGTCAATTTTCATGTAGAAAAATCATGATAGTATAACCATATAGAAAAGAGAAAAATGATAAAAGTAACGTTTAATATGTACAGACAGGGTCCGGCGGAGGACTAGGACGTTTTTGAAACGCCATGTACTGCACCCCTATTGGATCGACAGATGCGGAGAAGGGGTCGTTGGATTCAGTAGGTCATTTTTACCAGTTGAAATCATGGACCTGTGGACGGTAGAGCACCGCGTTTTTGCTTACGACATTCTTCGTTGGGTTTGAAGCACTTCGCACACGAGGTGAATTGATGAGGAAAAGACCACCAGGAGCTCAACGAACAATTTGAACAACTGAGAACGTCTAAAGGGTGCGACAAGCGATTCGTCGAAGTCCGAGTCGATCTGATCGCCAGCATGCTGTTGAACTTCGCATCAGTGATCGTTCGGTAAGGCGTATTTTGCGTTTAGAACTGCGGTTTCACCCCTACAAATTGGCCGTTGTGCAACAGTTACAGCCAGGGGATTATGCACAACGAATGCACTTCGCCCGTGAGATGGAAGCACTTGTTGTAAGAATTTACCAACACAAGACCCGAATATTGGAAGAATTGAAGTAAGCAATTCGCGTGGAAGTCGCCGCAGTTGAGAGAGCAACATTGGAAACAGTTTTCGGGAACTTACAAGAAAGACTGCAGAAGTGTATCGCGAAACAATGACGCTACCTGACTGATGTGATTTTCCACACATGCAATAGTGGAGTGCCTTCATGCTGGCCAACTGTTTAAAAATACCTCAAAATCACTTCCCTTTTTTAAGCAATGAATCAACGTTCACCTGAAATCTTCAACCTTTTTCAGTATATCCTGAAAATCCCAGATGTCACGAAGGTCTAGGTAGGAAGCTACGCATTTTTGTATTCTCTTGTTTTCATCAATGGAATGGAAATTCATCCCTTCCACTTTTCTGTACAACGAATATACTAACCTAACTTATTTCTCATTTGTAAACACCAAAGATTAATGAATATAATTAACACTTCATGCTTCATGGTGAACAGCATAAAGGTGCCACAAATTAAATATATAATCATTGTCCTTATAGAACGATTTAATTGTTCTATGGTAATGGTAAACACGTCGAACTTGGTCTGTTAAGAGCTCAGTCAAAGTTACGAGTAATCTTCCTTTTCCCCAAATTTTATTACTTGAGAATCCGAAATATCCTTAATACTGGCTTTGTGGGCCATGGTTGTCCCAGTGACAATTATTTGGTGACACACACAGCCTTCCGGATTCTTGTTCTTTACTTTTATTGTTACGTTTGTAAATTTTCCTCGTTTATTCTAGAGTTGATCACATATTAGGTTCTGTGGATTTAATTAAAAACTCTTGCAAATTTGTGATTTTATTAATAAGTAAGAAATGGATTGAGTTCAAAAGAGTTTGTAAGGCAATTCTATACTATCAATTAAAAGTGTTACGTTGTTTACTTCAAAGTTTTCGAGACAAAGAGACACTTCTTTCAAATCTCTACCTCCTAATACATTCTAGATAATTCATCCTCGTCTAAATCTCACTACCATTACGCACAAACAATATATATTAGATAATGTTTTTTTTCACTAAGAACTTATTTAATGTACCGCCATTTTCTCCATTATATTTCAAATTATCCATTACTTGAGGGGCTAAAAAATTATAAATGGTCCCACACTGTTGCATCGTGAGACCTATGAAATATTTGAATTGGGTTTCATACTTCCAGAGAATTTTGAAAGAAAAGTTGTTAATGATTTGAAACCCTAGCAGTAGCTGGAAGAGAAATCCGAGTTCTTCGTAAATTTTCCGACAAAATGCTTTCTACAAATGAAGGTATTTGATGTAATAATATTCACATCTAAATTGTCATTCTCACATCATCCCATCCACTGCAAAAATTTTATCATATTCTGTCTTTTCCTAGGAAACGGATGAAATGAAATTCACATGTTTACAAATGAAACATGAAGTTTGACATCATGATGAACTAGGGGAGGATGATTTTCCATTGATGAAAACATAAAAATATAAACATTTATAGCTTCTTATGGATACCTTCGCGACACCCAGTATTTTCAGGATTTACTCATAAAGGTTGGAGCTTTAAGGTAAATGTTGATTTATTGCGTAAAAAAGGGAAGTGATTTTGAGGTAATTTTAAACAGTTGGCCAGCATGAAGGCACTCCCCTATTCCAAAATGCTCTGCAATTCCGAATCTGAATTGTTTAATGAAATTTTTTTGACTAACAATTACCGGGGTTATGTTTTTTCAAAAACGTACGAATCCACTACCCCTGTACATTCATTTATAACTTTTTCCGAGCGTCTGTTATTCACGAACTTCGAGCCAAAAATAGTCTAAAACGATTTGGTTGGACTCAATGATGAAAAATCCGTGGTCGAATTTGTCTGTCCCTCCAAATGTTCTACAACTTTTTTCGACCAAGGTTAAGTTCATTAATTGTCAAAATCCACTCAAATCTATCGGAGTTATAACCATTCCAAATTGTGAGGGAATTCTTTCAATATCTCAAGAAATACGATACGATCAGATTCAAACTAGTAATAAGTTGTAGAATGTCGACGCGCAAACCAAAAAATTTCGTGAGGATCATATCATTACAAAAATATAAAAATTGTCATTATTGTTCTCAAAATCGGCTGCTAGGTTAACCGTTATCAAAATAACTACTGAAAGGAACTACATAGAATCCCGATATTTGTACAGTAACTTAGGGTTGGAATTAATAAACAGGTCAAATTGTCCGATGATTCCTTAGATATGAACCTCCGCATCGTCATTTTTCAAACAAATACCTGATTTTGATTCAAACGGATCTGAATGTATAGAATTGGTGGGAAATAAGGTTTCGAATGAAGGTATCTGAGATCATGGGCGAAGTTAACCAATGTACGAATTCGACTTTCCTTTATTTTTGGAATCTAAACGTAAGGATTTGAATCTTATGATTATATTGATATTTCATTTGTTGAAACATAGAATTCATGTTTCGATCTAGTCACCAGATCATTCCGAAAATCAAAATAATGCCAAAAAACAGAGGTGTGAAATAGTGGTATATTATTCAACAAGCATATAATGGCTGCTATTATTCACGAGGGTGAAGTTCACCCAATCACCCAAGTGAATAATAGCAATTATATGCGAGTTGAATACTAAACTTTGTCCACGACTTCATTGGTAAAATTAGAATAATTCTGCATTTTCTACAACCTACAGTAGAGTTGTCAAAATAGTCAACTTCATTCTTTGCGATTGCTGGAAAGTGTCAAGCTTACGAGAAACGTCAAAAGTTTCACTTGATCTATGCATGGAGTGTATAATATTCATTATACACACCTATTATCCACGACTTGATTAATGACTGGCATTTTCCTTCAACAAGAGCCATCGAAATAAATATATAATTCAATAGTCCTCGACAAAAGGTTTTTCCCTACTCAAAACGTCAATTTTTTAAATGATACCATAATTATACTCTGACGTCAATTCCTCCGATAGGGAATCCATCGATACCAGCTCCTTTTTGTGTAATAACCGTAAGACAGATAGATACTGTTAAACTAATATCAATACAAAAATGTTGTTGAGAAAGTTTAAGTATTTTTTCAGTCCACTATTAACTGATCGAAGTGGCTATGGAACACAAATCACATGTTTACGTTTCGATAATCAGTAATTTTCACTGAATCATATTATTTTGAATATTTGGAATTGCCATATTTGACTTCTTTATCGTCCTATTATGTTAATGAATAGAATTGATCATTTCATTTGCCCAGTCCTGAAGCCAACAACCAGCGCTATTCATTGATATTTGGAATGATAACAGGTAGTTTCGTGCCTCTCTAAAGGTATAAAAAAGGAAAATATAAAATCATAACATTGAATATAATGGATCCAGATGATAACGAAGATTTCAATAAAGCGAAAAATGATATATATTCCTTAGGAAACGGAAGTCGATATCATTTCCGTGGAAAACGGAAGTTGAATTCATTTCCCAAATATATCTGGTGACCATATTCATCGGTATCATTTCCGTGGAAAACGGAAGTTGAATTCATTTCCCAAACATATCCAGTGACCATATTCAATGTCACAAAGTCGCCAGCTTTTGTGCGCACGTTCAAATTCGTTGCAAAAGCTGTCAGCTTTTCACGTACGACCCAGCCAAACGCAGCTTTACTTCCTAATGGAAAGATTCGGCGATCTTCTAACCATATACTCCTCACGAAATTCTACATGAACCTTGGAGCTGTCATTTTTCAATAGACGACTTCGGCCCAAGTTGCCAACCCACAATTTACTTAGCAAGTTTACTTTCACTGGGGAACGGGAATTTCAGGACAAATTCGACATGATAAGGTTCGCATTATTTATAAATAACCGTAAAACATGCCTCGGCTCTTCAAACCAGATAATTCCTTCCAAATATAGGTTTTTGTTAAGATCGTCCCCGATTGGATGAAATTTAAGTTGGGATTCCTGATTTCATGCAAACAGTGTCAATTTTCATCGGATACGTTCCGAAAATCAACTCTGTTGTTTCGGTTGCCGATTTTCCGCTCCGTAAATATGAAATATTCGGATGATTCCTGGAACAAGCGCGTGAAAAAGGTTATTTACGGAATCTGGTTTATGAAAATACGGTCGATTTACTGTCACCAGAACGATTTTCTATGGTAAATATCCATCGCATAGACAATCTATGTTTACTTTAGGTTTGTTTTGGTTCCGAGTTCAGATCTGTTCGGGACGGTTCTAGCATAGACCAACAAGACAAATCACTTCATCCTTTGCTGGAATCGAGTCTTTCTGACCTTGAGAAAAATAACGGACATAACCACACTTATTTCTTCCGCTTAACAAAACAGCTCTTCTTTCGAATATCTTATCTTATACAAAAACAATAAACTATGGTATCGATCATAAAAGCTCTCGATTTTGTGTCTGAAAAATCGCTTACTAGAACAGTCCCGTACAGTTAACTCGGAACCAAAACAAACCTAAAGTAAACATAGATTGTTCTATGCTATGGATATTTACCATAGAAAATCGTTCTGGTGACAGTAAATCGACCGCATTTTCATCAACCAGATTCCGTAAATAACCTTTTTCACGCGCTTGTTCCAGGAATCATCCGAATATTTCATATTTACGGAGCGGAAAATCGGCAACCGAAACAACAGAGTTGATTTTCGGAACGTATCCTATGAAAATTGACACTGTTTGCATGAAATCAGGAATCCCAACTGAAATTTCAGCCAATCGGGGACGATCTTAACAAAAACCTATGTTTGGAAGGAATTATCTGGTTTGAAGAGCCGAGGCATGTTTTACGGTTATTTATAAATAATGCGACCCTTATTATGTCGAATTTGTCCTGAAATTCCCGTTCCCCAGTGAAAGTAAACTTGCTAAGTAAATTGTGGGTTGGCAACTTGGGCCGAAGTCGTCTATTCGATCCAATCTGTGTATTTACGGAATTATTAGGCGTATTTTACCCATTCAAGACTTCGACCTTCTTAATTAAGGTTCAAACCTTCTGTACAAATATAGAGTTTTTAGGTCGGTTCTTTCGGGAGTTATTGTGCTTACGGTGGTCTGCACAGCCGAGCGTTTTCTGGAAGTCAGATTCATCGGACGTACGGATGATTGAAAATTTCTGGGTTGGTTGCATTTCAAAATTCTTAGGTTGAGTTCGATACGATCATACGTTTCGAAGATATTGTGAAAAAATATGTAAAATTTTGTAGTTTTTCCCGATATCGTTGTATTTTTCGGAATAACTCAAAAAATACTAATTCAATCATGATGAAACTTGGCAGCTAGTTTTATAATGCTGATAGACAACTTTGTGCAAAATTTCGTGGTAATCCTGCCATTAAAACAATTTGAAAAAAAAATATTTCTTTAATTCAATATTCTGTGATCTTCTGATTATAATATCCTCATGAATTTCTGTATAAACATTCGAACTGTCATTTTTTGATGAAGTATTGGATTTCAATTCGATCAAATCTGTATTTCTGGGCATAACTCAAAAAATACTAATTCAATAATGATAAACTTGGCAGCTAGTTTTATAATGCTGATGGACAACTTTGTGCAACATTTCGTGATGATCGTGCCATTAGAACAAATTGAAAAAAATAATTTTCTTTAATATTCAATATTCTGTGGTCTTCTGATTATAATATCCTCTTCAATTTCTGAATGAACATTCGAACTGTCATTTGCCGATCAAGTACTGGATTTCAATTCGATCAAATCTGTATTTCTGGGAATATTAGGAAAATAAAATTTTGAATGGGTATATCTCGGAATCATTGGGTGGATTTTACCCATTCACGAATTCGGCCTTCGTAATTAACTAAATAACCTACTCTACAAATTTCGATTTTCTAAGTTATTTCTTTCGGAAGTTAAGTAGGTTTAGGCCTTAATTACGAAGGTCGAATTCGTGAATGGGTAAAATCCACCCAATGATTCCGTAGATATACCCATTCAAAATGTTATATTCTCAATATTTCAAAAATACAGATAAGTCTACCGACCATATTCTTCTTCTACTGAAGACTGAATGTAAACATTTTCAACGAGAATATTCAGAATTTGAACAACTATTTTCCCAAGAAAAGCCAGGCTGGTGAAAGTGCAATGTATGAATGAAGAATTTTCTGGATTCCGATGAGTACTGTTTGATGTTCAAACAAATCCTAACATACATTACACTATCATGAAGACCCCCCTCACAAGGAATTATCCTAAGCCTACTCACACTAATTCATTTACACTATATATTACATGTATCATTACTTCAATTACATTATATGAATAAATTAAATACTGTATTCAAACCTGACTTACAATAAATTAACTCAATATCAACATTTTGTTCTCTATCATTAATTGAATGAATTCTGAGAACATTATGATATTGCGTTATCTATACTATTTCCAGTTTACTATCATCTCTACATTTCATTCATTGAATCAGAACAGTTGATAAAATGAGAGAACCTAACCAACAAACTGTAAAACAGAAAAAAACATTCGAGTATAGTTTTGTTTACTTACCTACTAGATGTCATAATTTAAGTTTTGATGTAATTTTCGAATTCGAATCTGAAAAAGAATGAAAATCAATAAATGAGAACTGTCATTTGATGAAGATAAAATATGTTCCCCCATATGCTCTCGAAAATTCAGTAATAAATCAGATGAAATATAAAATTCTGAAAATAATTTTTAATATGATTGATCCGAATATAATGAATTCGATAAATGAAGATCATATAATCCACAATGAAACCTATATGGGGAATCCACTATTGAAAAGTAGAAACGAATTTTAAATACCTTCCAATACGATTTTTCTGAAATAATTACACACTTCACAGTCAGATAACATTAAAATTCATTTTATAACACTTCATATCTATTCTTGAAAATTCTAATATGGAATTCGATAAAAATATGTTAAGATATTTCGTTATTACAGAGGAGCACTCCATTGCTCGACGTTCAAATTTATACTGACAGCCATGATTGGAATGAGTCCGACTTTAACAACCTGACATCTAACTCTGATTGGTCGAAAAGACTGAAAGCTTTGTCAATTGTCAATAACCGCTATTTTTAACTGTCAAAATAAAAGTCTCCATCAGAATCAAAACAAACGTGGAGATAACATTTTTTTTTTTCGACTACAAATACGGATTATATGTTTCGTTCGTTTGTATTTCTATTACTAGATGGTCTATGAATTATTCATGGAAAAGTTCCATTAAGGGTACTCGAAGAAAACATTGATATATCACTTTTCACTTTAAGTTATGCTCATTGCAGTGTAAGCCAAAAAATTCTACTGTTTAAATAAAAAATCCGTAGGAAGAGGAAAGATTCTTCTACGATCTATCTACGTATAAATTGTAAAGTCGTGCTATTCCTACAGTTTTCCAAGTAGAGATTGTTTGTGATCCTTCTGCTTAATTTGTGTAGGTTCGACAGATAAATTCCATTGGAAATGTATGAATTCATATTTTTTGATAATATGTGATTCCATTCAGCTTGTATAATCTTTCTGTTTTACAGTTACCACATAGTATTGTCTCTACTGTAAGGTTACGGTTAACTGTCAGTCTTATTATTTTAACGTCCTATGAAGTACGACTTTGAGTATTGTAAGAAATGCTTCAGGTTGAAAATACTATCTAATTATGTTTGAAACTACCTTTTGAAATCACCTTTGGGATCTTACACCTTCATTGATATCATTGATTTTGCAGGATGAACACAATCTTATTTGTATTAGCGGTAATGCAAGTGAACACATTTTATGCTTCTATTTCAACTAGTTTTATTGCTTGGTTCGATTTGAAGCTGAGCTCACTGAATTATTGCTCATTATCAATTAAATGTACCTTCTCTTTCGAATTTACAACAGCAACAAATTTAACAGATTATAGGATTATACACAAATCATTATAAGAAAGCAGTGACGCGAGTCCAACAGCGTTTCGCATTTGTTCAAATTCGTAGCCAAAACAGTAGTTATTGAGGAAATAACTACGATACTGCGAAAATAACAAAATTTGCCATTTATTTGTTCCGCAATATTTCCCTGAAGATGAATATCTAAAACTTGGAACACTATTGTTGACTATTGACTTGAAAGATATGTGCCAAATTTCTTGGGAATAGATGTTTAGTATCCGAAAAATGATTTTTTTTAACGATGTGATACCCATGAAATTTGGCGTAAAGTTGCGCGTTTTAATTCTACAACTAATTACAAAGTTTCAAACCGATCACATTGATACATCGTGAAATATCGAGAAATTAACGTCAAAATTTCAAATGATTAACTCCTAAACCGTTCAGCAGGTATTGCCAATTAACGAACTTAACAGTCGTATTTTTATGCGCAATCGAAAACCTATCCTAAAAAATTGAATTCGCTAACTCGTTTCCTTCGAATGTGATCGTGCCAACCTTTTGAAAAAGAAGAATTAGGAACTTATCCAAAGATGAAATCGGACTACCACACAGAGTACGCATTAGATTCTTCATCTCATCATTGAGTCCAGCCTAGTTGTTTGAGACACTTTTCGAATATGGGCCCTATAATCATGTCATTGTTTGAACAATGATCATACCATCATTGTTTAAGGATCCTTAAACAATGATACCATTTATACAATGATCAAAGCATTGTTTAAGGAGAACTCTCCTTAAAATGATCAAAGTAAGCCCACGCTGTTGTTGATAGTTGATTGCAGGCAACCCAAAATACGACGGTTTTTCCTGGTGTGTGAGTATTATCAGTTGCCTAATAGCCTGGCATCAAGAAAAATTTCAACTTGAAAAGAAATTTATTATTTTAGCTTTTACTAAAATCACAAAGTTTTGCTATCGGAGGATGTTGAATCGACTTGTGCTACCAGTCTTCTCTAATCCCATCTGGTTCAGGAATTACGGTCCGAGAAATTTAGAGAAAATCACAAACTTCGGACACCGTAATATAGTTAAATAAAAATTTTGATCAAATTCTAGTAACAGATTGTCAATCTACGATCTAAAATGAATGAAAATTTTGAATCTAATCTGGATTGAATTTTTTTTAATTTTGACAATTCGGGAATCGACCTTTCTCTCGTATCCCATTCGATCTCTTCTGGCCACTAATTTCCATGAAAATGACAAATTTTGGACACCGTAACATGAAGGGTAGAAATTTTGAACAAATTCTTATTACAGATTTTTGATCTAAGACCTCGGATGAATGAAACTTTTGAAGATTTTGACGAAAATCACCCCAGTAGTGATATTTATGGGAACTGTAACAAAATACCCTGGAATAAAGGACCTCCCAAAGATTAAAGAGAGATTTAATCTTTGGGACCTCCTCTCTATTCGAAACGAAATGCAAATAAAAGAACATCTAACCGCTAGATGGTAGAGAGAACGTATGGATACTACAGTGTCTCTATACATGAGTCACTGTAATGGATACTACCATTATTTAAGGAGGATCTCCTTAAACAATGATACTACAGTTGTTCTAGGCCCAACAGTCACTTTAATGGATACCTGACGATTCTATTTAAAACTGTGGTAATTACACAAGAGGCAGTATTATTGAATACTGTATATATTTAGAACAAATGGAAGTTCGAATATAATGGACATATACCACATGCCATATTCGATATATATTGACTCTATTCTCTTGTCTGAAATACCGTAAGAAATCTAATTGAAATTTTAACGTTGATTACAGGCAACTCAAGATACCACAATTCAATGCAAATGGAGTATTATTAGTTGCCTAACTATGAATAAAAAATTTTATTATTGTTTTTACTCATCGATTTTTTTTTTTAGTATTTTACGAAAATTACATATCATGTTTTGCTATTCGAGCATGTAGAACCGACTCCTTTAACAGCTGATTCCGATTATGCGTCCAACTCATGATGTGAATAAAACATCATGGTCCCACTTGGTAGTTGTGGAGTCTCTTTCTTTGGAACCCATCTAGTTATTGTTACAATGAGTTTATACAAGTGTAAAGTCACTGTAGCTACTATTAGATCCAAAGATTAATGTTTAATTAGATAATTGGGCCATTGTTTAAGGAAACATTGGGCCGCCCGCACAAGACTTTCCACCACAGACTTTTGGTGACCAAGTGACAAGTGACAGTTACGTTAAGATGAGGTTAATTTAATTATGATGTTATGGTGCGCTGATACAGTTTCTTATCATTAACACAGATTACAGAATATAATTATTAATGAGTAATGACCTATAGGAACTAACCACGACTTCTTTGATTCTATAAACGTATCATCCTAAGAATAATGAATTGAACAAACCGGAATTGCGAGATTATGTGAACATATCAATAGGCCGAAATGATATACAGAAACTTCCCAGTAGCATTTATTCTCTTCAACTTGATGGGGTATTTAGCAGCAGTATCTGAAGAGGATGAAGGTGTCATTTATGCAAATAGATGTGAAGGTATAAATATACTAATTTGGAAATTTGCTCATACATAGTTATATCATTGTCCTCCTTAAACTCGATCATATGATGAGATGAACCTGTTTATTTTGATCGGAGCATTTGTACATCAGTCATGATAGATTAGTATACATAGAGCAACTACACAATGTTTCTTAGTTAATGCTTTAAGACTATTACTGGATAATAATCAGGAATAAAGATTTTCCAATGAGGAAATGATACCTTATTGCAAAACTGTTGAGTGCAGCAATGACTCACAATTCAGGAACTTTTTTCACGAATCCCATAATTTCACATGTATGAAAACAGTTCATTCATTAAAAGCGTTGTTCCTGTAAAGCAGTACCAAAGCAAATACACAATATTCCCAATCTCCAAAAGCTATAAGCATATAGGGGATTTCATCAATACATAGGGAGATTTGTAAAATACAATTAATTTATTACTCTACGAACATGTAAGAGTGTTTTGCAACACATATGAATTGAGAAGCTTTTAGTTTAATCAATTGGTGCTATACTCTACTTGGTACTCTCAAGCCAACTTATTTTGAACAAATTTTTTACCTTTCAGTTTGTAAGGTATTATCAATCGAATTGGAATCTAAGCTAGATGAAACAGGAAAAATTAGTGATGTTATCGAAACTGGGTATGCTGTAGATGATGTGAAGCCAAAGAACAAAAAAGAATACAAAAAGTCAGAACTGAGACTTATTGAGACTCTAGATGGAATATGCGATCGTATATTGAATTACAATATCCACAAAGAACGTAAGGATAGTACAAGATTTGCCAAAGGAATGAGTGAGACCTTCAGAACGTTGCATGGATTGGTAGATAAAGGAGTTAAAGTAGATCTAGGAATTCCATATGAGCTCTGGGACAAACCTTCCGCTGAAGTTACTAATATGAAAACTCAGGTATAACTAGTTTTGTTCAAATTGATAACGACTTCAACAATGATCTTGAATTATAGATTAAATTAGAATTTTTAAATGCACTGTTAATTCTCATTGAGAGTTCCTTTCGAATGTTATTAGTCAATATTATAATTACATAGCGTAATCTTGAGTATTGGTGTAAATGATTCTGATATTATTTTATTAGAAACAAGGAATTTTCTATTTTCTAAAATGAATTGTTTTAGTGCGAGTCTCTCCTTGAACAACATGAAGGTAGCATTGAAGACTGGTATTTCCACCATCAAGGAAAAGTGCCATTACGGAAATATTTGTGTGAAGATATGGTACTGAATCATGAGAATGCCAAATGTTTATATGAGGAACTGAAAGGTGATAAAGGAGACCAGAAAAGAAAAAAACAGCAGAAAGAAAAGAATGAATTGTAATCAGTGTTTCTAGAAGTGAATGTTATACATGTGAAATTATCGAATTTTGATATTTGTGAAATATATTAATTTATAGCAGAAAAATCTAATTCCCATTATCCTGACAAGCAAGACGAAAGATAGAATAAAATTGTCATTATAGATATATAAGACAGATGATAACTATCTCTGTTAAGCTCATGGGTGCGTTCAGATGCTACGCCGTGTGACGCTGGGCGCGTCCCAAAGCGTTCAGATGATTACGTCTGGCAAATGGTTGGGTCGTTCAGATGCTTGAGAGAAACTTTACCGGGCGTCCAACCCAGCCCGTACATGGGTAGAAATTAACCCGCATGCCCTTTGCAGTTTATAATGACAGGAGTGAGCAGTTTTGGTTATGTTTATAATTTCAAAATCAGATTTAATAGTTGTTAACTCTCGAACTGGTTGTACCTCGGAGGAAGAAATATATATTTCTTCCTCTGAGACTTGTATATGCATTTTTGTCTTGCCAAAAAGGGGGATTTCAAAAATATTATTTTTTTGGGGTTAAGTACGATAAGATGAAATTTGACATTTACACCACATCGTTCAGATGAATCTTCTAGTCAACCAAGAAAAATCCTACCGTGCGATTTTTGTCTACCGGGTAAAGCATCTGAACGCACTCCATAATCCAAATTGATGACCATTTTGCTGAATATTTCATCAGGAATTATTGTTCATAAATGTTGTAAAACAACACTTGAACACATCAAATGGGAATCTCCCAATAATTTTCATATCGTCAATAGGTAACTCAAGGAATATTTGCATAACTCAAGATTACTAAGGTGAATTAAGAAACAAATTCAGCACCTCCACTACTTTATTTACACAATGTCAAAAACTTCCAAGATCATGGTTGAGAATGTCCAAATTATACATAATTCCATTTATCAACCATAATTGTTTACATAAACACTAAAGAAAGATTGTTCAATTATTATTTATGAACTATGAATCTTTTTTCTTTGGTTCATTTACATGTTTACTCTTTCCTTCGAAGATATTGGTGAATGTTTTTCTGGATTTTCTCTCAGGCTCTACTTTTCCCCTCAATGCCCTCATTCTTTTCATTTCCTCACGGAAATCCTCATGTTCATCTCTATATAATCCATAATATCTGAGCATAAGCATTAATTTACCAGTTTCAGGATGCCTTGGATAATATGAATGTACTTCTTTCCTTAAATTAACAGGTTTTTCACTGAATAATCTTACTACTTTCATGGATTTCGAATTCGTTGGTCGAGCAACTTCGGTGAAGATTCTATCGCTAAGTCTTTTCATTCTTCTTGCATATTCAGTAGTTAATTTGGTGAGGTTTACATATTTTGCATATCTACTCATTATTGGACTGGCTCAATATTTTATTTGAATTTAATTTAAAATTTTATATCAAGTATATGAATATAGGTTATTTCTAAGGACCACAGAATATCCATATTCACCACAGAATAGAGAAGTATTAATACTTCTCTATTCTAATATCATGAATGGAACCAAATTTTTCTTTTTTGTGCATGAAGTAACGAACGAATTTTCGAGAATTTTCAATTATTTTAAATATCGAATAATCAAACTATTATATTATTTTGGAATTACTCCAATGAGAGAGTGAGTTGTCTCTGGTACTTCTCATACGAATATCTGTGAAATAAATGTGGTTATGTAAGTTATGTTATGAATTTAGCCGCCAGTTTTGATTCTAGTGAAATTGTAATTTGGCAGATTGTTTTAAAACGAGGGTAAAAATTGACGAGAATGAGTTTGAAAAGGGGTGCACTGATTGTGATTGAAGGCGTAGATCGTTCAGGAAAGTCAACCCAATGCAAAAAACTGGTGAACTCTCTGCTCAACCGAGGAATCGATGCAAAACTTATAAATTTCCCTGATAGAACCACCCATACAGGTGGATTAATTAACAAATATCTCACTGACAAGAATTGTTCATTGAATGATAAAGCAATACATCTTCTATTTTCGGCAAACAGGTGGGAAAGTTACGATAAAATGAAGGATCTATTAAATCAAGGCTGCACTCTGATTGTGGATAGGTATTCGTACTCTGGTATTGCATTCTCTTCTGTGAAAAAACGTAAGAATATATACTATTATCGGTTACCGTACTATCTTCTGTAGATTTCTCTTGAATTCAGGAGAATAATCAACAAATATATTAGAACATATGTACACCATATTATTTTTATTTTAAATGGATCGTTTTACTTTGTTATTTAGATATGGACATGCCTTGGTGTAAACATCCAGAAGTTGGTCTTTTGAAACCGGATCTAGTCTTATTACTCACTTTATCAGATGAAGAAATGTTAACAAGACCTGGATTTGGAGATGAAAGATATGAAGATTTAACCATCCAGAAAGCTGTCAAAGAAGTCTTTCAAAACTTTGCAGATACAGAAGATAATTGGAAGGTTATGAATGCTGTTGGTACAATAGAGGAAGTTCATGAAAAATTACTCAATGAAATCTTAGATAAAGTGGAAGAAGTAGAAAATTTGCCTCTAAAAAACTTGAACTTTTCTAAGAAATGTTGATTTAAGTGAACATTTTATTTATTCTATACTAGGCATTCCCAAGTAATGGCATTCATTTCAGCTAGAACTGAGGACACTGTACTTCTATGACCTATTATTTTGAAATGGGGTGAATCGAAGTATCTTCTTAAATATCTTAATCGATAAGAGGATATCAAATGCAGAATTTGAAATTTTCTTACTATTTTCTATATCTGTTATTATAACTGGTTTTCTAACTTTTTACATTTGAGAAGGAAATTTTGGAAGTTTTTGTCTATATATTGAACCAGAATTTTTCACAGTTGGTCTATGGAAGTACATGGATAAATCAAGTGAAAATAAAACATAAGTAAAAAACCTGAAGAGAATTACATCATCAGTTTTAGTAGGAAGACTTGTGAACGAAGTATAGAAATTTCAGAAATTCTGACTGGATCTTTTGAAATAGGTTATATATATGGATTAAAACTTTTACCTCATTTTTTTGTAGTTTGATTGAAAACTGTATTTTTGTATCTAAAACTGAATGTACCTAGTATCTGTCTACTCACATTGTATATAATTCAAAATAAATTATACCAATATGATAAGTGTCTTTTGGATCAATTTCTTTATTATTGGCATCGTGAAAATTAAGATGAAAAATTCCATCAGCGCACTCCGTAGCTTTGGTGTATATGCTCGAATTTGTAGCCGGAGCGACTACCCATCCTGGTATTGATCCTTTGTAACGCAATCGCACTTCGTAAGAAATCTACTTTGCGATCTAATATGATCCTTACGAAGTTTAGTATGAACCTTCATGCAATTAGTTTTTAGCCATATGCTATATTTCAATTAGATTGGATCCGCACCTTCGGAAATATTGGAAAAATAAGTTTTCTAATGGGTAATCTGTGTGGAATCATTGATTCAATTTTTTTCATAATCTGACCCACCAAACTAATGGTCCGTCAATACGCTACTTCACGTTAAGATAAAATCAAATTTGTGATCTTTTAATTGTATGATCCTCTGGATTTTTACTTGAACGAACCTTCAAGTCTACATTTAAGCTTTAAAGACTAAAAAAACTAGTTTTAAATACGATGGTATCTGCATTTTCGAGAATATATGTTTATTGTGCAAATTTCATTGAAATCTTGGATAAATCTCGAAACAACTTTTATCACAACGAAAACTTGGCTTTTTTCCTCATGAAATTTTTGTTGTTAAGTTACGCGTCATTTTTCAACTAATTACGCGCGCAGGTTCAATCTAGCATCAGCACTTCTTGAGATATTGAGAAAACAATCCCAAAATTTCAAATTAATATTACTCTGAAACGGTTTGGCCAGACCGAACGAGGTTTGGCTCAGTAATGGCTTTCGTATTTCGGTACGCAACTTGCCCTGGAAGTCGCTAGCTTGTTTTTCGAAAGATATCGTAGCAACGAGCTGCTGGATAGGTTTGAAATTGACCGCCCTGACTTCTTCATCAGAGAGTCCAACCTAGTCCGCCAACGCATTGTTTAACAATTGTTATACCATTGTCTTAAACAATGGTTATGCATTGAACTTGAACATTGTTAAACAATGGCCAGACTATTATTCGTTAAAAAATTCGGCCATCAGGACGATTTTCCCAATATTTCTGAAAAAACAGATTTAGTTCACTTGGTTGAAAAATGACGGTTTGGAGATTCATGCAGAATATCTTGAGCATAATTGTTGAGTTCCGATATTCCTAGCCAGTACTTGTCCGTAAATTTTACTGGCACTGCTTTGGTAATTGTTCGTATCAGTACGAAGCGTTTCGAAATTACTGATACTGGCCAGTACTGATTGGGAATATCGGAACGCAACAAATATCTGTTTAGAATATCGCATTATCGTTTCGTAACTATAATTGAAGCTGCGTATGATGGTTTTGAAACGTGGATGGGCTACTTCTGTAGAATTTGAGCTAACGCGCAAATCGTCAGCGTTATTCTATAATTTATTTATGATACTTAGGGCCGTATTTATAGTTTCTCCTTGAGGCTTCCTTACTGAAGGCCGCCTTGAATTTGCTTTTCTATGCAAACAAACTTCAATTTGTATGCATAGAAAAGCAAATTCAGGGCGGCCTTCTCTAAGGAAGCCTCAAGGAGCAACTATAAATGCGGCCCCTAGCTATTTTAAGGTGGGGAACAGAATAAGCATCTATATCTAGTTGATAATGAGAGGTTTATCCCCAGAATTAAGGGTGATGTCGAACAATGGCAACAAAATGTGAACCTTCATCTTCAATTGTCTCTTACACTTCGACATATATTTTATATATCTATCTATCTGCAGTATTTTTATATAGATACTAGCATTGTATAATATAATATATCTTTATACAATGATACTAGCTAGTTCATCAGCGAGTTCAACTTTATGTCTGTCCTGTTCCATCCTTTGTCTAAGGTTCCATCTCATAGTTCAGACATTTTGGAAAAATGAAAACATTCTCGCATTCAAAAAACAAACATAATTTCAACCATTTAATAATTAATATTCATACAATTCAACGAAATATCGCTAATTATATAAATTTTTAATGAGAAAATATGGTTTCTTATACACCGTGTGACGTAAACTTCCTCAACAACTTCAAGTAAGGGAACCACTCAACCCAGGGTAAGCTTCAATTTGTCTGAGGAACAACATGCGTGTAGTTATTATTGAGTTGCTTCTGTTAAGAGGCTCAATACAGGTTCGAACCACGTCACAGATCTCGAACTTTGGTGACAAGATTTTTTTGGCATTTCGCCCTGAAATAATATAATTATCTCTTGACAGTTAGCAATAGCTGTCCAGCCAGGACCCCACTATTTCGACTGTGTTGTTAGTGCAATAATTTTGAATACAGTATTCAAGACTTCCTGTCATGGTGAATCATGTCTTGTCTATGTGGCCAAGGAAGTCTATTACTGTCAACTGTATATGGGGTACTTATATCATTGTATAATGTATAATATACAATGCTTATATGTACTTGAATTTGGTTTTCGTTACATTATAAAATTATTCCTGTAGCCATTTGTGGACAAATGGTTCGTTGTAATATTCCCAATATATAGATACAACTCATTTATTCATGTCAGTATAATCATTTGATTTTTGGCTTCATTAAATATCTATAATAATATACAAATAACATCAAAGTTATGAACTCTGAAACAACTTTACTTCTGCAAACACCATACAGAAACATGAATTGAGCTGCCCTTGAAATGTCTGTGAATCCAGAGTGGCTGAAATAATTTTTGACTCCCAATTCACAATCTTTTCTTAGAAATATTCGTTTGATTTGTTATTTCTTGAAAAAGTTTGAGGAATATAGGACGACAAAAACCAACGCTGCCGCGATCAGGAGACAGTAGTGATCTGGATCAACTCGAACACATGAATATGCATGTGCTCGAGTTGAAATAGGACTCTCAAAACCACCGCAGTCGCGTTGGTTTAAAGACTCCACAAACCAACGCGGCCAGATTGGCCATCAGGAGACGCTAGAGATCTCGATCTACTGGAACACATGCATTTTCTTGCAAATGCCGCGAACGCGTTGGTTTTTTGAGCATTATATTTCTAATTATTCAATTTAAACGCGAAATAAAGATGCGGAATTATCAAAATTTCAATAGCCACTGAAAATATTCAACGGTTTTGATCAGTACATAGCTGTTCAGTTGGTCCATTTTGGTTGTTGGTAATGTGATTTATCGGTAAATATTTTTTTTATAGTTATTTTCAAATCACTGATAAATAATAAAATCTTATGTGATAATCATCATCACTTAATATGAATCTGTACAAATGTTTACCCTGGATAATCTTCATCAGAATATGTATGGGCTGTACGATAATATGTATATTTAATTTAAAACTGTGTAATATGACACTAAGCTTATTCGCTAATCAAATACATTAATAATAAAATAAAACATTATATTTGTTTGAAACATTGTCAATATACAGATCATATTTTTTGGAAGAACCATTCCATTATATGAAATGGATCCTGAGAGGATTTATTATAATTATATCACAAAAAATTATCTGCTGGAATAAGGATAAAATGTCAAGAGGAAATTATGGTGAAGCTACTGTAAAGTGCATAAATTTAAAATATATTCAGTTTTGTCGATTTGAGGTATATGGAGCAAAAAAATCGTAAATATATAGGAAGAATAGATTTCAATTATTTATCTCATTTGCTTATATCGATCAAATTTATAAATTAGAATTCTTTGTATGAGTTCCATTTTTCTACTCCGGGAGAACCCTGTTAATCATTTTATCGATTGATGAATATTTCACGAGTATTTTTAACGTTTTCTCTAGAGATGGAAATTATCAATGTAGTGACATGAAATTTGGATTTATCTGGTATGAGTTTGGCAGCAGAGGCAGTGTGGCTGAGGGACGGTATTATAAAACTTATTCTGATCATAGAATGCAAGTTAAATCTAATTTTCTAACTAGATTCCAAAATTTAACTGCTAGTTATCGGTCGTAATAGATTTATAATATGACACACATTCATTAATTCCTTTAATGTTCTCATCATGCTACCATGACCTGAACTTACACTTTTGGAATATCAGTATATCAGAGCAAGACACAGATGTTTATTCTAGATAAATTTCATTGTCACTTTTAGTCCTTCCAAAATGATGAGAGTTTTTTTCTTATAATATTCATGATTGACAGGGTGACTACTTAGGATTTACTATTTATAAACGTTTTTTTCTAGCAATGCTAAGAATTGGAATGGACAAATGATATTTAAACAGAAAAAAACAAAATATCTAAAAGATCATTTTTTTTGCTCCTATTCTGTAATTGAGAGAAATAACATCAATACTAATTTTTTATAAATAAGTTCAATTCTTCCAGATTCCCTGGATGCGATCTTATTGATAACTTCTTCACTAACGAATACTCATGAAGGTTTTCAATATTAATAATGTTATAAGTTATTACATTCATTTATTAAAAATTCAAAAAGTTCTGCAAAACGACTCCTGACTATAGACTAGATATGATGCTGTTCTTGACAAAACTGAAGTTAGCTTAAAACTTTTGAAGTCTGCAAATATTGCGAACAGGACCTATATATATATATATATATAGCATTTAAGCGAAGGGTGTAGAAGGAATTGGAAAAGGTATTTCCCAGGGTCTCTTGTATTGTAGGAGCAGGTAGCCGGTAGATTCTCAAACAAGTTGGCGACATCTGAACATACTGTTACATTGAATAATGCCTTGTTTACCAGACCTGCTTTTCTAGTCTTTCAGTCGCGCTACGCGTGTTTATTACGAGAAATGAGTATAATGAATATCCGTCTTAAGTTATAGTCGCACAGGATTTACAGGGGATTTTGAAGATATTTCAACATTATGGACGGAATCAAAATTTTTACTCATTTCTAGGAAAATAATTGGTGGTTTTATAGCACAAGACAGAAACTGCCTCTGGCATGATGAGTCATTAGATTTTGAAGTCGTGTGTAGACCCTAAGATAATTCGGTAATCGCAGCAACAGAAAATACTCTGAAATGACATGAGGGTCAATTACTTCCAAATAAATGCACAATTTTCATGAAAATCGGCAGAAACTTATTTGTACAACCAATACAAACATAAGCTTTCATAAAATAGATACTTTACCCCTCGGTTTCGCAAAACTTTTGACATCTGATCAACTCGTTGATTAAGGTTTGCATTCGATGGTTGGGTTGAAAATGAACTGAATTCGAGCACAGAATTTACTGTTGACTGACAATCAAAGGTTTTTGAAACTGGCCATGGTTCTCTCAATTTATCTCAATAGCATAGATCCTGTAATGTAAATACGAATGGTATAAATCCATTGAATACCTTCTGGTTTAGTGATATTGGCACATTTTCAGATATCTTCCTGGTAATCTCAACTTATTTCAATTCAATTATTGAATAATTCTTGATATATTGAAACTTTTTCAGCCTTATTCCAGCAGAAACATTGAAGACTGCATTGTAGATTTGGCTCAGAACATTTTTCTGATTACAGAAGACAGTTTTTATTTGATAATACTTTCGGCAGTGTTTTCCAACGCATCTTTGCTAGGAAAGAGGTAATTCAAAATGGCATAATAATGTGTCATTGCAGCGAACGCCACAAAAAGATGCCAGATTGCATGAGCAAAGGGTATAATTCCGTCACATTTAAAAAATATCACTCCTGTTACATATAGTAAGCCGCCCAGAAACAGTTCCTCAACAGCTGGAAGGGTTTCCTGGAAAACAAACAATTCTGTAAACGGCGGTCTTATAAGATTTTGAACCGAAAATGGTATGAAACAATGCCATGAAGCTTCCTAAAAAAGTTAAGAATTCGATGTTCGTCCATAAACACAAATAACGTCCAAAATAAATATTAGGGGGAAAGTAGGTTTGCAGCTTAAAAACAAAGGTCTTATTCATAAATGCATGAAATCCACCCAATAAATTCCGTAATCACATGAAGATTCCACTTGGAAGTACTCCATATTGATTTTAGGCAATTTTTGCTTTGATTGGAAGACAGTTTGTTCTGAGATTTTTGAATAATTTACTGCCTTTTTTCTACTCTTAATTTGCTTGACAATGAAGTGAAATGTAATGTGTGGAATGTACTCAAATAATAAGTATAATAAACTCAAAGTTAGTTCGCTAGAACAAGTGTGCAGAAAGATTCGAATCTTATTGAATCATTTGAAGTTATTCAAAAAATTTAAAGAAACTCACCGACATACAGATAGCTGTAGCAGGTACAACTCCCATCACTAAATAAAATATAATCTCGAGTGTTTTGTACTTTTCATGAAAGACTTGTTGGTAGATAATCCCCAAAAGGGCCAATACCCATACGTATATTTTCATACCAGATGCAATGTTAGTTTTCAAAGCATGGACTGTCAGCCACGGAAAATAAGATCCTGCTATGAAAATGTAGATCACCGCTCTGTCACATCGGTGGAGGAAATTCACTACATTCCTTCGAATAAAATAATCTTCATGAGATCAATTTTTGACAAAGTAAAAACAAGAAAAAAAAATGACTCTTATACCCTCACCTATTTTTTCTATAGAAGAACACAGAATGAAATGAGGTAGAAACAACGAAGAGGAAGATTAGGGTTGATCCATAAATGAGAGCTGACAAGCTCTGTGCTTCACTGTAGGATCTTCGGAAGAGTTCTATTGTTGCTATAATACTGGGGACAACCCAGATCCCATGCGTTATCACATTTGCAATCTGTTCTATGTAGGTTGGCAGGTAGGCTTGATTTGGTGGTGCACGAGGATTTTTCCATTTAATCCTAAAGATAACAAAATTTTAAATGAAACATAAGCATAAACAGTTTTTGTACTGTAACAATAATTATTATGCATTATGCTACCCAGTCTTTCAAAAGCGTCATTCTGTCATACAACCCTAAAAACTGTGATCTATTTTTGTGGCCGCTAAATGAATCTATTTTCTTGGAGGAAATACACGAATTACGCATATGCATTGTTTACACAAGCTATTTCTGAGGACCTTTAAGAAATGAGAGTAGTTTGGAGGAAATGGACCTCACTCAATTATATGTTGAAACAAAATTTTATATCTAAGAAGATTTAATGAATAAAAAGAATATATTTGGGATGGATCAAAATATTCAGTTGTTAAATAAAATGAAGAGTAAATAAAAATATATTCAGTTTACAAACCTTGATTTCGGTTTTCCACAATCTTTATCTGTAAGTGTTTCATTATAGAATCTGTAGAAGAAAATTTGTTTGATATCCAGGCCTTGGAACATATCTGAAAGAGAAAATTAGAACTGGTTAAATTGTGAATGAAACTGAAGGTTACTTGTTTAGATTTGGATCTTCTATATACAATTGAAAAGCATCACGTTCATTCATTTGGCCGAATCATTCTAATCCTAAAGAGAAAATTGAAATTTATGGTTCTTTAATCAATTGAATACCATATCAAAACAAAAATAATGGTTCCCCAATGTCAAACAAAATACTTCAAACTGTCAAATAACATATGCTATTGCTTTGTTCTGTCAATCAGCGAAACTACGAATGCATCCATAGAATAACATTATCCTGCATCGTTAGCATAGATTTTCGGAAGATGATTAAGGGCCGTTTTACCTGCAGCTGAAGGCTTCGGCTGTACCACTTATTAACAATAGCTGTACCCTTAGCTTACCCATAAAAGTTTGTGGTTGTACCACGAGCTGTTATTTTGAATAGCTTGAATTGAATTGATATACAAGGAGACGAAGACCGTTTTGAGTATTGTTTAACAAATATTCATGTGATCATAGATACTTTATTTAGGGCCGTATTTATAGTTGTTCCTTGAGGCTTCCTTATACTGAAGGCCGCTTAGAATTTGCTTTTCTATGTTTCTATGCAAACAAACTTTTATTTGTTTCCATAGAAAAGCAAATTCAAGGAACAACTATAAATACGGTCCTTACTAGATTGCCACCTTTTATCCCTTAACAATTTCACCAATTTTCAGCGGAAAATGAAAAGTAACATTGAAAAATAATATTTTCAGAATAGAACAACGAAATACAGCAATTCGCTATAAAAAGGTAAATCCCAATCAAAACGAAGTACATCACGGTTTCACAAATATTTATTGGAATTTCAAGTTCCTTTTGAATTTCATCAATATTTTATCGTCCATCGATTCTAAGTAAGTGAAGTTGTGATTGCTGCATAAATCAATCAATTCACAACTACATACTGAGGTACATTCGATCAGTTCATTGAATTATTATTGGAAAAAATATATGCAGACAGTCATAAATCTGAAACCATCAGCGGATTTTGATCGATATTAACTATTATTAGAACTTATCTTCACGTATCTTCGCGGAAATGAAGTAATTTGAAGATCTTTATTTGGGACTTCCTCGTTCTCATGATACATATGTTTTTACGAGTCAGTTCTGTGGAACAGTGTGTTATCATTTCAATCAAATATTCGTAAATTTTGAACTTTTTTATATACCAGTAGTTTGGACTGACTCACTTATGAATAATCCGAGGTCAAAAATTCTGTCTGTTCGGTTAGCCGTGCGTTGCCACGATAAAATTCGAAATGAACAAGCTAGCGACTTGAAATTTTCAGGAAAAGATTTCGCATCAGAATGCGATGGTTATTGAGTTCATTAATGGTTAAAAAATCTCCGTACTCATTTTGAATTTTGAACAGTTATTTGGGAAAAATTAAATAATTATTCTCCTAACAAGTGTACAAAGTGATACTTTTTCGCACGTATTTACGATGTGAAGCGGACTTCGTATAAGTGATTGCGTGCGAAAAAGTAATTTTTCCCACGTGTTAGGAACAATGCTTTTCCATCGAGCGTCTTATAATATCAGGAAGAAACCAAATTCTATTGGGTTGAAATTTTTCCTTCGAGAAAGGGTATCTAAAAAGTGTGCTAAAAAAATTCTGCTTCATACTTGAGTAGGATTTTGCAGGTAATAAACTCGTTTCATTGGCCGCGAATGCTGCAAAATGTAATGTAGAAGATCACCCCAAGAAGTGCTCATTTAAACAGTGTTCACAACGTTTGTGTAGGAGTAGGAGAGAAAAATTTGCTGTATTACACAATCCGAGAAGAATTCTGACAAAGTAATGTGTCAAAATCTGCAAGTCTTGTTGCATGATGAAATTTTCCCTGGTAATGTATCACGAATATCCATTTTGTTCAAGCTGTTATGCAAATATCGAGAATAATAATTGAAAACTGTATTTTTATATACTGAGAAGAGTCTCACATATTGCATACATTATTCGCCGTTTCTTAAATGTTTATGAAAATTTCCCCTAACAATGGTAAACCCGCAAGATTTCCCGTCGCCGAGATATTAAAAAGATATTTACATCATTGTTCGCAGTGTGGTTTTCTGAATAAGAAATGTGAAATCGAACATAGGCGGTCTCCCTTAATTTGGAAGATATGGGCCCCCAAAGTTCCAAAATGAGACTTTTTCAGGTCCCTTTTTCCACCATAAAAACGATCTCTCACTTCATCTGTATAGTTCACAAACCACTTTTGAACCTTCAACCAACAATATGCAACACTTTTTTCAAGAATAATTGATATTTAATGAAAAAACAATGAAATTACTGGACAACCTCTATTCCTTCTGATTTCGACTCAGTCTAAAAGTGAAGTTTGGCAATGGCGCGAATTTCATCGGTCGGAATCGTGCCATCGTGCGTATTCGTGAATAACAGATTATTGCTAGCGAGAAAAATGAAATATGTTCTTAGTTCTTACTGTTTACTGCCATAATAGGAGAATTCGTTTCTAATGAAATCTACAAGGTTGAAACACATAGTAATGGAATGAGAATACACCCTGATATATATTTCAACGTACATTTTTTTCATATGTCATAGGTCGCCCCTTTCCCAGATTTCCAATGAAATCGAGGTTATTATATAACCCATTTTATTGGAATACCCTGAATCTCATTCTAAACTGGGACTATCTCGAAGACACAAAAAAAACGAAGTAGATAACAACCTCCCTACTTTGAAGGGGATAGAAAGAAAGTTCAAACGAAAATATTGAGAGTGAAACCTTAAACAAATATTCTCAATGATTTTGTTTTGATGTTAGAATAACCGTATCCTCTTCAGTGACGGAATTAATTTCCTTCAATCATATCCTTCAACTGTCCATCATTTCATATTTCCCGCCAGCAACTACTCTTCGGTCATAATACGTTGGCCAGCGATGAAAAGACGCTGTTGCCAAGCTCCGCTTCAACAGGCTTCAACATTGAGAAGTATTTCGTAGAAATATAGGTTAAGTGGTTGTCTAATATTTTCACTTTTCTTCCTTTAAATAATGAATGTTCTTGAAGAAAAGTGTCGCTATTCGTTGGTTGAAGGTTCAAAGATGATTTATGAACTAGATTTGAGAAGTGAGAGATCATTTTTATGGCGGAAAAAAGGATATGAAATTGCAACAATTTGGATTTTTGGGGGCCCATATCTTACAAACAAAGAGAGACCGCCTATGTTGGCCTTCATAATTTTTGTTCAGGAACTCACACTGCTTACAATGATGTGAACATCTTACTTATAGCTTCGCGACGGGGAATCTTGCGGGTTTACCATTTCCTTAATGTATACATTTTGTTAGTGTTCTACATAAATGATTGAAAGTTGTTTATAAGGAATTAAATTATATTTTGCAAGGGGTTGACTTCAACATTGAATCCCACAATGTTGAAGATTTCATCTTTAAACTGAGGTCTAGGAAGTATGCCTTTACAAACTTTTCTGAAAAAGAACTTGTGTTTTCACTCCTGCGATAGTCTATATAAAACTTCGTACTTTTCTCTTGATTTCTTTGGAAGTTATTCTAATTAAGCAGTATTCACTGCATCAACCAGCTCTGGAGGAGTACCAGAAATGGAATCTTCATCAACAATAATTTTCGGAAATATCAGATACCTACAACTTTTCCAAATCGGTCATCAGGTTCACCAGATTACGTTGAAAAATCATGAACAATGAAGGATATTTCCGCTTCGAAAATATTTTCGCTCTGTTGCTGGAGAAAATGAAGGGTCATTTGTCATTAAAAATTAAGTTGGAACTCAATAAATGTATTCATTAATGAGGAATATCATTTCAATGAATCTACAGTGTGTCCACGGATTGGGTGCCGGTAAGGTGTAAATGACGAAAAATTTTGGAGTTAGACTCTGATATTCTGGTAATCGCTCCTGCTTGGTCTCAAACTGAGATGTTGAGAAAATGAGCCAAATCAATTAATATACAGGGTGGTTTAGAACTCATTCGATGAAAATTGTTTCAAAAGATATCGAGAAAGTTTATTGGGAAAAGTTGTTCAGAATGACGAGCTCCTGCAGGAACTAAATTTTCAGATAAATCAGCCTAACTTGACTTTATAAGTTAGTCATGAACATTTTTTTAATCAGATGCATGGGATGTTTTGTCATGATCAAAAATTTTGCTGACTTTAAAATAAATCAGTGTCAATAATAATTTCTTATAACAATAAAATACGTTTAATGCTGAAAAATCATCATTACAAACAAAAATTAAAAAAAACTACTCAAATGTGGTGCCAACAACTGCTACACATAATTCAGCCCGTTGGGTGACTGCTTTATACGCAATCGCCCAATTCATCGTCCAGGAAATTCACGATTCAACCATTCTCGAATTGTTCGTGTTGAATGTGCTGGGTGCCCTGGTGGTCTTGCTGAAAATGTACTGTTTGTCGATCTCCTGGTAGCATGTTATTCATGAAGATTTGAAGACAATTTTCCAGCATTTGATTTATCTGAAAATTGAGTTCCTGCAGCAGCTCGTCATTCTAAACAACATTTTCTCAATGAACTTCCTCGATATCTTTTAAAACAAAGGTACTTTATTCTTGACAATTTTCGTTAAATCACTTCTAAACCACACTGTATATTAACTGATTTGGCTCATTTTCTGAACATCTTAGTTTGAGACCAAGCAGGAGCGATTCCCAGAATATCCGAGTCTAACTCGAAAATTTTTCGTCATTTACACCTTACCGGCACCCAATCCGTGGACACACTGATGTAAATAATTATGAGAGAAAAATCGAAATATGCATACATGTCATTTTAAAATGTAGTTTGTTCCGTTTTTATAGTTTTAAATTTTGACCCGCCATCCTGATAATTGCATGAAGGTTCCAATAAAACTTGATGAAGTTTTACAAATCATTGACATCGGGCAAAAAATCGCGCGATTTTCAATTTTAACGCATAACCTGATAAATCGAAGTATTTTTGACATTTGCATTTTTACAAAATTTTTTACTACTTTTCATCTAACCATAAGACAGTTTTTCTGCATTGCGATCAATGTGAACATTTCATTGCTTATTTTAGAACTTTTTGAGGAAATGGACTTTCAACTGGATATACAGGATGTTCCTAAATTGCAGGTACAAACGAAGAGATAAGAATCTTCGCATAATTTCAGGGAAAAAAGTTTCTTTTCGTTTTTGAGATAAATGGTGTTGAAGTTTGACTTTTCCTCGAGTTTTTTTCTCATAGTATTTGCACATCACCAAATGATTTTATGAGTTTATAGAACCTTTATGTATCATTATTCAAATCAGAAAATAACCGCGAAAAACTTATTATGAGTTTATTCACCTCAGCTTACTAACTGGATTCAATGACAATTAAGAGTTTTCTGAGGATCTGAAGGGAAACGAATTTTTTTCTCGAACACGGAATCATATACGACAGATTTTCAGGGAGCCATGAAATTTAGTACCTATCACAAGAAGGCTTCTTTTGAAAATTTTTCAAACTAACAGAGGCTCACCAAAAAAAGTCTGGGGGATAAAGGCCAACGTTCACTTATCGGCAAAAGCCCAGCCAACGGCACACCGGAATTAAATTCTTTTATTTATAATTGAATGCGACAGCGCGCACTTGACCGCTCCGGAACACAGCAAATTAGTTAAATAGGGAAATAAGTTTCAGTTTTGTCGTTGTCCGGGCTGTTGCCGATAAGTGAGCGTTGGCCTCATCAGGGCACAGTGTTCCAGAAGAAGATCACCCTGTAGATTTGCCATCGAAATTGGCAGGTGACATTGTGTGAACTCTAAAATGGAATATCTCTATACGGAAAATAAGAAGACGGTTTCAGTTCATTATTTAAATCTTCACCATTCATAAACACACTTAACATACAGGGTATTTCATTGTAGTGATGAGCTGGATGTTTTATTGAAACAAATTAGCGCTGAACAGATGTCATGAACAAATAGTTTTTTTTAGGATAGATAAACTGGATAACACTTATTCGCATCAATCAGTTAATCAAGATTTTGGAAAATGACTCGTGCACGTCAATTTTTGTTCAAGTTCATATTATCATATCATATCTGTGCGACAACCTCAATCCTTCGAATTTGAATAAAGAAGATCGGTCGTGTGATATATTGTTGAGAAGGTCTTTTCTCCGAATATGACTGTTAAATTTTGTTGAGAATGTTATCATTCGTATACGCAATATTCGAGTTTAAAAATGAAATATTACCCAATTTACCTGGAGCATGAGATGATTACCAATTTTAAATAGACAATTCAGGTGTGGGAATTTTGTTCAGAGAAACGAAATTAATAGATTAATATGCTGAAATTGAGACCCGCCAACTTGCATACAATGATATACATTTAAATCAAAATTCCGCCTCACATTTTTGAGCATTTCGGAGGTGATTAAACTACATTTGCCGACAATTCGCTGCCGTCATTCTTCCAGAGAGAGGCGGATTCTGTGGCATATATTTTCGAAATCAAGTGGTCCCACAAAAAGAAGTCTAAGAGGGGAGATTTGGCTGGAGATTCTATAAGAGCCCTCCGAACAATTAACTGGTTGGAGTTCAAGAAGTATTATAAATATCTGAAAACTAACTGACAACAACGGCATAACGATCCTGAGCCCCTATTCTCGAATCGGGGAAGGTAGAAAATAGGCGTGTCGACGCTGTTGTCAAGGAAACGCGGTGCATTTTTGATGAAACGATAGAGAACGTTCATGCCATCACATTCAAGAATAGGGTCCCAGTACACTAGATAGAGCCATAAAGAGAGAGGAATCGATCCAACTATAAGAAAGAGACGCAATGATGGTAATTAGCTGGTCTGAGGACGAACATTCGGTTTAGTGTAGTATTATTCCTTATGAGGTTTCGACGGATATTATGAAATATTCTTAGAATTTTTGGTGTATTTGATTGGATTGATTTGTTGGAGTATAACATCATAAGTGTTTTGTGTTGGGACTAAAATGTATTATTCTGTTTTTCTAGGGAACAGCGCGTTATTTATTTCGTCACGATGTCTGTAATTTTCGAATTTTGAGCCGAAAATGACCTTAAACGATTGGGTTGAAATACCTGAAAAAGAATCCGTGGTCAAATGCAATTCTGTCCGTCCATATGTGCTTTAACGTTCGAAAGAAAATACTTATAGCGACTTGAAATTGTCAGATTGTTCGGAGTCCAAATATCTCGGTCCAGTTCGTTAATGGGTGGAATCAGTTGCATAGTTTCGAAGTTCGAAGACCCATTTTAAATTTTGTTAAGTTGATTTCTCGATATCTCATGAAGTATTGACTCGATCAAATTGATACTTCCTGGACAGTTTTGGAATACCAACGTACAACTTAGACCGAAATTTCGTGTGGATCCAGTTGTTACAAAATTAAAAAAAAATATTCGGAAATTTTTGATAAACAATTTTTTTCTCTGAAACTATTGATTAGATTTCCATGGAATTAAGGACAAACCTTAGAGAATTTCACTTCGATCCGATATTTACTTTCGGAGATATAAGAAAAAAAAATGTGCCAAATTTCGTTGTTATTCCGAATTTTAACGTTATTTCCGCAATATCTCAAGAAGTACAAATGCAATCAGATTTAAACTCCGTAATAAGGTGGAGATCACCAACACGCAACTAGGTGCAAAATTTCGTGTTGATCTAGTGGTAAGAATTCGAACAAGCGCTTAAAAGCTCCTGACCTCACGTCAGTGCTTCACTATAGATTGTTCTGAATTTGGTGTGTTTCCCTATAATGAGAATCATTTTGATTATTAGCAGAACTGAACTGGTTTAAATTATTCTCACGATATTTCGAATAACTATCAGCCAGGTCCAGGTGCAACGGATAAACTCAAAATAACCCAACTTATTTCAGTTGTAAATGAAAAATTCCAGGAATAATAATTCCTAATCTGAATCACACAATTATTCCTATTCAACTTCAATATAAGAGATAAGGAATTGAATGAATGAAAATGTATCACTTACCGTCTAGCGACGCCGCCAAATCAAACTTCAGATACTTATCAAGAACTAGGCAATATGAAAGAAACCCTACGATCGTTCCATGGTCCTACTCCATTTATCGAATTAAAAGTTCGCGCACTTTGATCAAATCGCTAATTATTATCAAAGAAACCGTATATATGTACGTTCACTGTCGTTCCGTCTTTAAGTTCTGAACTGTAGGATTGTAAGAATGAAATATGTTCTCAAATAGCTTGTAATCAAAGCACTAAGCGACTAACGCTATGTCCAGACCTTGAGTGTATTTGGTGGCATCATTTTGTCATTACAATATACGACGAGGACCACTTATTGGCAGTTGCATGATAAAATAGATAATGCTAATGGACACGTGACACAATGAATTTTTTCGAATTTTCAGTGTTTGAAAATAATATAGGTCTTGAAGGAATTGGCTGCAGTTGACTCTGCCTATTAATTGCTTACAATTAATGAAGTAATCCGATGATCGAATATCTCGTTTCATGAAGGCAATTGAGGAAATGAATGAGTTGATTGATTGATATACATTGTGTTCTATATACGATAACTAGATGAATTATTAGTTGTCGAATAGTTACAAAGAATATACATATGGTGCGTACACTCTTTGCCATCTTTTGGGTCCGAATTGAGGTCCAAATGTTGTCAAAATACGGCTTTGTTGTCCTACTTCAGTTTTTGACGATAGATGACGGCATAGGAAAATCTGCCATATAAAATATGAAATATTCACGGAAGTTGCCGACCTGTCACATAAAAAGTAGTCGAATCAGAACTTATTTCTGATTATTTTTGAGTTGGACCATATATTATTTTCAATAATTTCCGAAAATAAATTCATTTCATTTCATTATTCATTTCATTCAGTCAGAATGGCGATAATATATAAAGGGTTCCTTCGTCTCTGAATACACAAGTCTGAAACAAGATATTTTTGAACACCTGTTTATTACAAGAGGTATTTATTATCTCAATATTTAGTTCATGGAAAGGAAGTTGCGTTTTCAATAATACCTCAAGAAATCATTTGGAACGATAGATACCACAATTAATTTCTCTGGTTTGAAATTCGTCTGATTAATTCGTTTGAACATGAACAGCCAAGTGAATATTCATATTTCCATTCCAATTATAGTAAACATAAACATTTAATCTAAATATTTTCATAAGTATGTAAGAAAATTCATAACTTTTGAATTGAATAGGAATTTATTAATTGGTGCAAACAAGATATTTATAAACCATATTTGGAAAAATGTTTCATCAGATCAATCAGATTACAGCCCAATTCAATTTTATTCAGTGGAATTAATTGTATGAACTTGACAAAGCGACTTTAGCGCCATCATCGTTTACAGAGCCAAGTAGGACAATATTTGACATTTCTAAGACCTTGTTCTGGACCCAATTTTAGTGGGTAATAGTAGGAAAGTATCGATACCTGATGTATTCTATGCATCTTGGGTGTTGTGTTGAAAAATTCTCTGGAAAGCTTTGAAGTGTAGAAAGTACCTTTAACGCGTTTGTTCTGGGAAACATCGCGCTATCATTTGGCCCAAACGTCTGTTACTTTGGAATTTTCAGCGGAATATGGTATTTAACGACTCACTGATGGAGAATCCGATGTCAGATTGAAAGGAACGACTTAGCGACATGAAAAATAAACATTTTATCCACTTGTCTTGTGCGTGCGATATTTGTGCCTAAATGGTTCCACTGATGCAGAATTCAATGTCCAATTCCAATACGGCTATTCTTTCCTATAATATTCGATAACTTTCAAATGGAAAGAGGCAGCAACTTAAACTTTGTGGGTAGATTGCGTATTGAAATGCGATGGTTGAGTTGGCTAATGGGCAAAATTGCTAGAACGGTTTCGGATATTCAGTTATTTTAAATTTTAGTTCATTTCCTCAATATCACGAAAATACTAGTTCGATCGGATTGAAACTTTGTAATTAGTTGCAGAATAATAACCAGTAATTTTATGCGGAATTACGGGAGGAGCGTAACTTGATTTTGGTTCATTATTTGATAAAATCAAATAATATACACCTTAGTAATCGACAAAACAAATTACCCCCCCTGAAAATTTCACAGCCTACATTTGGACGTATGCAGATTTGAATGAACTAATAAAAAAATCCGTCCGGCCGCCGCCGTTGTCCGGGGCTTTCCTCTGAAAGTGTTGAACCGAAATCCGTGAAATGCGGTAGAAAAATCGTGTGTCGCTCAAGATTGATCCTTCAAGCTTTTCGGCAGGATAGGTGTACCCTAAGCGCTCGAAACTGAGGGTAGGAGGGAAAAAAAATATTTCTCGAGAAATAACCAGCGAATTTTCATGAAATTCTCAACGTTGATTACTGTTGTATAACTCAACCAAAAAAATTCAACCCGGATGAATTACGTCCAGTGGCCCCTGAGTTATAAAGAAAAACGCTGCAAGTTGTGTTGTGAAAATCCAATGAGTTATGAATGATATAGAGATGACATTTATTTAAGATATCAATGGTATTGGGTTATTCTACTGAGAAAATAATGAACGCTAATGTGGAATTTGCATCGTTTTTTGATAGGAATCTGATGGATTGTTTCCAAGAAAAATGTTAAACAAATATTATTTTAACATAATTAATATAATCATAAGGACAAATATCCGTCGATAAATCAACAAATATTCCCCTTGATCAGAGCTAATCATCCAATCTACCAAAACATCTACACTGAAGAAGCAGTTGTTACTGATCTTCAGATCAACTTACCTTTGATAAAACCGCAGAGGGAATCTCGATACTTATTACCTTCCAGATGGACCACTGCAGTTTAACAACGTACAGGGCGCCATCTTCTGAGAGCATCTTGCGAATCTCACTTTCGACTGCAGAATACTTTGATCGATGTGCATGACGTTCATCCAATAGTCGCATTATGGTCGCTGTATCTGGGATATTGCAGTTTTTTACAAACACCATCACGACATGGAAACGCTCAGTTCATGTGGATTCCCACAAGACGAAAACGTCCAACATCTAACAAAGATAGGAATTGGTTTAACGGAGAAGGAGCTCCAGCAATAATAAATTAACATAATCACAAGGACAAATATCCGTCGATAAATCAACAAATATTCCCCTTGATCAGAGCTAATCATCCGATCAACCACAACATCTACACCGAAGAAGCGGATCCAATGAGAATGACTACAGCTGCTTCATAGTTGTTACTGATCTTCAGGTCAAGTTACCTTGGATAAAAAAATATAATTTTGTTTCCCTGATATTTCCAAAATACAGATCAAATCCAGTTCCTACTTGATTGAGAAATGACAGCTTGAAGTTCCATGAGTAATTCCAGAAATAACAACGATAGCGAGGTAAAATTACTCAATTTGACATATCTGACATATTCGATATATGTGCAATTTTTTTTAGCCTGATGAATTGCTTACAAAAATTTTTTCTAGCAAAAAGATTCGAATATTTTTTTGAATTTACCAGCCATAAGACCTCGACAAAATTCTGTAAGGAAGTTGTTGGAATTCAACCGTAGCATTTTAAAATGCAACCTACTTTGAAAGTTGATAGTCCCTATGGGGTTTCCCGTTTTCACGGAATTGTGCCTGTACGGTCGGTCGGACAGAATCGATTTTGACATGGATTTGCCATCAGTAAGTCCAACCTTGTCGTTTGAGACAATTTTAGGCTCAAAATTCGAAAATCATAGATATTTGGACAAAACGATAGCACGCCGTTCCCCAGAATATACGCGCAAAAATAGCATTTATAATTCAATTCATTTCATACCCATACTGTCATGTTAATTCTCTAAAGAATAGCTTTCGCAGAAAACAATAGACAAAGAACATAAAAATTTAATTAGTTTCGAATTTTCTCCATAAAATTTCGAATTGAAAAACAATTATTGTAGTTGTATCGATGAATGAAAAATTAATATATTAAAGTGGAGTAGATAAGTATCAATATTGAGTGTCAGATTATGATAACCAAGAATCTCATCATGTTTTATAAGTATCTGAAGTAGAAGTCGAACATCTGGTCTTATCTATTGGATATATAAGTGTCTCAAAACCGACAGAAATAAATTCGTATAAATGATTTAAACCAATAAACTGGAATTATTTGAACTTAAAGTCAAATCCCGTTGTTTGCTCGTTCTAGGCATGCTTTAGCTTCACTCTTTTGATAACATTCTAGAAACGCACAAATGTGAGGTCATGAGCTTTTACGCGCTAGTTTATTGACCTAGCAGAATTGGACATATTATACAATATATTTCCGAATATTTCCGAAATTCCGAATATTTCCGAAATTTGGGCCGCTAGGTCGGCCGTGAGCACAATAAGTTCTGAAAAGAACCGAGAGAATCCGATATTTGTATGTATTTTTGGAAAGAATTAAAAATAAAATTTTGAATGGATAGGCATATTTAAGCATCTACAGAATTATTGGTTGAATATCACCCATTCACGACATTGACCTCAGTAATTAAGCGTCAAAACTGATCTACAAATAATTTCCAAATTCAGTGGTGCAGAGTATTATGGCAGCACCCGATATGGAAATGAAGTTTCAGGAAACATATTTAACAAAATAATAGCTCGATTTATGTCTCGTTCGTTGCTATTGGAAGATGGCAATTGTCTTGTCGATATTTCTGAGAAATCGGATTCTGGCGACATTTCCAATTTCTCTTTTAAGTTGAAAATATCGAATATTCCATTGTTTTGCATCTACGAAATATCGTTTTAACCAGTTGCCATTCATTCGAATTTACGTAAGCACGAAATAGCATTTTATCAGTTTGCCGATTACTTTCTGATCAGAACTTGAAGTGAGTTACATTGTTTGAATTTATGGATATTTCTACTCATCAATTATGTTTGAAAATAGTAGGGGTGTTTGAGCCTATCGCCTTGATATTATTGAGTGGTAAATTTTTTTCCACTAAAAGCTGTTTATTTCATCGTAAGATCACAGTGTGAAGTAGCAACATGATTGAAATTCACCGTTTATAGTGAATGATCAAAGAAAAGAACCCGCCGAATTAAAATTCAAGCATAATACCTGATTTACTGCCCAATTTTCCTTGAAATCAAATGATTCCGAATAAGTTTGATATAGCAAACTAATTCGGCAAATATCTTCCACACAGTGTATTGCATTTCAAACGTTCCAAGTTCATTACTTGTTGGAAAAATTGAAACTCATTCCTGTTGCACATATTTCTCTTAGGAGTCAAAGAGATAATCATGAGCCCAAAAACAAAATCCCGAAGATAAAACTAGAAAATTATTGACGTGAAGTCAGCAGCTTTGGGTCGCATTTTCAAATTCGTTGCAGAAGCGTTCATCTTGTCAAGTATTAAACCCACTTTTGGTGATCTTTGAACACGCACGCAAAAACTGCCGACTTTTCTAGGTTTTTTTTCAACCAAGTACTGGATTTCAATAGTCTCCTACAGCATTTTTGAAAATATTAGGAAAAATGAATTTTGAACTGGTACTATATTTACGGAATCAATGGGCGGATTTCACCTATTCACGAATTCGACCTTTGTAATTTAGGTCCAGACCTACTCCATGGATACCGATTTTCTATTGTGTTTACGATCGGCGTAATTCATGAAAGGGTAAAATCAACCTAATGATTCCGTAGATATACCCATTCAGAATTTTATTTTCCCAATATTTTCAAAAGTACAGATAAGATCGAATTGAAAACCAGTACTTGATTGAAAAATAACAGCTCGAAGGTTCTAAGTCGTGTCTTCCAAAAGTTATTGTGTTCACGATCAGCCATTAGGTATACCGTAAATACCATAACTAGGTTGAATTCGCTTCAGCTCAATGATACATTCAGTATTTTATTTCCGCGAAATTTCCAAAAATAAATATGGGATCGAATCGAAATTGAATACTTAATCGAAAAATGACAGCTTGACGGTTCATGCAGAATTCCGTGAGTATAATATATGATAAAAATTTAGAAAAGCACTGCCGTGAAGGCGGCAGCTTTTGCGCGCATGTTCAATGTAGATGACCTCTTCGGCAACGAATTTGAACTTGCACGCGAAAGCTGCTGCCTTCACGGCATTTTTGTAAAAAATTTTGAAAAAAAATTATTTTAAATTTACTGAGAGTAAGATCCTGACAATGTTTGGCTCAAAGTTGCGCGTCGTTATACTTCACCCAATTGTCAAGTTTGAATTCAATCGCTCAAATAGTTTCTGAAATAAAAAATAAATACCTTCAAAATTTCAAGTGGCTATAACTCCGAAACTATTCGACCCATTTGGCGCATTAACGAACTCAACCGCGGCATTCCAATGCGCGACCTACCCTGAAAGTTTCAAGTTGCTAGCTCACTCCGTTCGACAGTTATTCTGTCCACGGCCGGCCGGACAGAATCGATTTTGACACCGGATTCGTCATCAGTGAGTCCAATCTAGACGTTTGAGACCATTTTCGGCTCAATCATCGAAAATTACAGACATTTGGACAAAACGATAGCACGCTGTTCCCCTAGAACATGCGCGCAAAAAAGATCACCAAGTTGCGTTTGGCGGGGTTAATAGGTGAAACGGTGTCAGCTTGGTAACGAATTCGAACTTGTGCGCAAAACCTTGTGTAGAATTTTTATTTCCACCCTCTAATCCTCAAAACCCGATAACGTATTCCTACAACGCTCAAGTACAGCACACCTCTGCATAATGGCTCACCCTTCTATTCCTATTCAAAATTAACCCAAAACATCAACAGACAACCTAGCAACCTCGGTTGCCAAGACAAAAACAGAGTGTACTGTGAATGTCAATTTTATTGGGAATGTTTTAACATAGAAAAATCTAGATTTATTTGTACAATTTGAGGTAGAAAAATGTATTCAGAAGATAAAACTTGTACCTCAGATGACGCCAACAACAAGTACGGGCAGAAGGCGATTCCCCGTATGCCGTGGATGCCGAAGGCAGGTCCAGAATGGGAGACTGAGCCCTCCATGTTCGTCGGCAGGGTCCGGGAGGGGCTCAAATACCCCCCATTATTCGCCGAGAAGTCCTGGACCAGGAGCGTGCCCCAAAAAGACACGCAGCAATATTATAAGCCGACGGAAACTATTGGTAAGTTGTTCTTCGAGCCTTGTTCATCTGGATGGTTTCGGGATGCATTTTGTTTTTGACAGTCGACTGACAGTTGAGTTTTGTTCTGTTTGAAGATCCCAGAGTCCTAGTTCTTGAATCGGGAATGGAAGAAAATAGACGAGTCGACGCATTTCCTTGACAACAGTCAAGGATTACCGATACAAGCAGCCGGGCAGCGCTGCTCGTATCGGTTTGGTAGTCGCTGCCGGGTCGCGACTGCCAGGCAGCTAATGCCGAGATCCGAATCGTAACTTAATAGACGACTTCGGCCCAAATTGCCAACCCACAATTTTCTTCACAAATTTACTATCACTGGGGAACGGGAATTTCAGGACAAATTCAACATGATAAGGTTCGCGTTCGCATTTAAAAAATGTATATATCTGATGATTGAGAAATGTGAACCATATTCATTTGTTGAATTCAAGACTTTCTGTGTTAATTATTCGTTGTAGTTTTATCTCACTATTGCTGATTTTGTTTCGAATATATTTTGACTTGTTTTCACCTTATTGACGTTTGTTAATAATTCTGGAAATAAAAATATGTATCTATCTATCTATCTATCTATCTATTCATAAATATCCGTAAAAGATGTCTCGGCTCCTCAAACAAGATAATTCCTTCCAAATATAGGTTTTTGTCAGGGTGAAATTTAAGTTGGGATTCCTGATTTCATTTTAATAGTGTCAAGTTTATAAAGGATATGTTTTCCAAATCATCTTGGTTATTTCGGTTGCCGGTTTTCCGTTCTGTAAATATATGAAATATTCGGTTGGTTCCTGAAAAAAAGCTTAATTACGGAATTTGATTGATGAAAAAACAATTTTTCTGTCACCAGAACATAGAAATATTAAGTCTACGCACCAGAACGACAATAAATGTTTTATGGTAACATATCCATAGCACAGAACAATCTTTATTTACCTTATGATCCATAGACCATACCTAGTAATTTTTTCATTGTTGATTGTTGTCTCTTCTATGTACTATGGATCATAAAGTAAATGAAGATTTTTTTATGCTATGGATATGTTACCACCTCTGAATAAAGAACATAAAGGAAGGAGCATAATGCCCCACCAAGTGGGTCCGGGATGGATGTTGCATATGGCCGACTTTCCTTTCACTTTGAAGAGAGAACAACTTGTTCCGATACTTCTTTGTCTGAAGAAACTAACTAACATGAGTTATACTTGGAGGTTCAATATGGGCGCCTATGTCCCACTTTTATACGAAGTAGAAAAGCGTTATGCTCCTTCCTGTTGTTCTTTATTCAAAGGCTACCGCACATGATGTAAGTAAAACATGATGTGCTCATCTGCTCATCTGTGATCGTATTTACCAATGATGACGTCACTCTTTTCATTCAAATTCACAGCACAGAATATATATTTCCTTATATTTTAATCTTGCTGACGTCACTTTTTTTTTCAGATGAGCACACCATAAAGCGATTTCAAGTGATGAACCAAAAGCTTCGGTTATAGTTACGGTCATTCACATTGACAGATTTTCCTTTGCCTTTATGTCAGTTTGGAGAACCGTAACTATAACCGGAGCTTTTGGTCCATCGCTTGAAATCGATTCATGTTTTTTACATCATGTTACCATAGAACATTGACTGTCGTTCTGGTGACAGAAAGAACGTTTCTCATCAATCAAATTCCGCAATTAACCTATTTTCAGGAACCAAGCGAATATTTCATACTTACCGAATGGAAAACTGGCAACCGAAATAACAGAATTGATTTGCGGAACATATCCTATATAAATTTGACACTATTAACATGAAATCAGGAATACCAACTTAAATTTCAGCCAATCAGAGATGATCTCAACAAAACCCTATATTTGGAAGGAATTATCTTGTTAGAGGAGCCGAGGCATCTCTTACGGATATTTTTAAATAACGCGAACCTTATCATGTCGAATTTGTCCTGAAATTCCGGTTCCCCAGTGATAGTAAATTTGTGAAGAAAATTGTGGGTTGGCAACTTGGGCCGAAGTCGTCTATTCCACTTAAATATCAAGAAACATACTTGATTCAATCTCTACCTTACGTCATAGATATATCTTGTCTATGATTTTGTCATCTCTGCTCTGGGTGTATTTAAACAGATGAAGAAAGGTTTTGATTAATTTAGGGTGTTAGCGATCAATAAGTATCTATTCTTCTCAGACTAAACTGACACTGTATCGTTAGATATTCGCAAGACATTAGCTAAATAGCGAAATTTGAAAGAAGTGTCCAAACAGGAGTACAGTGTCAGGGGAATTCAACAATGTATGAGTAGTCAAATGGTTAAAAATAAATGAACTATGTATCAAGTGATCAAAGTACCAAAATGAATAGGAAGCGATCGAAGAAACTATGAATACAGAATGTAAATCAATGTTTATGACGGAAATAAAATGTATAGAAGGTTGAATTCGGAAGTGGATAACATATATTTTTTTCCAAGCATGGTGGGTAGATTCCGATATAAAAATTAAATGTACTAACAGTACGATCTCAATAAAATTTTACAACAAGTTGCGTGTCATTATGCTTAAACTAACTGTAAAGTTTCAATCCAATTGCTGCGTTATTCCCTGAAATATCAGGGAAATAACCTCAAATGGCTATAATTCCGAAACCGTCGGGCTGATTTTGCCCATTAACGAACTTAACCGCGGCATTTTGATGCGCGACCTACCTTGAAACTTTTGAGTCACTAGCTTGCTCCGTTTGACAGTTGTGTTCTCATTCGGACAGAGTTGATTTTGACATCGGATTCATCATCAACCTAATAATTTGAGGAACCCTCGAAATTACAGACATTTGGACAAAACGATAGAACGCTGTTCCCCAGAACATGCAGACAAAAAAAAATTTTCCAAATTTTTGTTGAAAATCCGTCAAATTTCCATGAAATTTGGCAAAAGCTTAGAAGTCAATATTGAACAACGAAGTACGAATTTTAGCTCGATCCGGTATTTGATTTCGAGAAAAATATGTCAAATTTCGCTTTGGTAACGAATTTTGACAAGCCCATAAAATCTCTTGGCCTCACGTCAGTTGCTTTTCTGGAATTTTTCAACTGAATACTGTGATTGAGTACATATCGTATATGTAATTTCGGAATTATGATGAGCATAATATATTGAGAAAATTCTATTTTCCAGGAGCTGCCATAAATCCACAACTGCAGGACTTGCGGATTCAAGATCTGAAGAGGAAACAAAGAAAGGTTCAGGAGAACCCGCTAGGCGCTGATGGTAAAAACTAACATTATTCTGCAATCATGAAGCTGAATTTCGTGCAGGCTCATATGAATTTCATTAAATAGCAATAAATTTGGGGATTTCAAAATTTTCTGAAAATTGTTGGTAAATTAGAACTGATGAACACACTTTCAACATATAATATATTCCCAATTTCTGCTTATTTTATTCTTCTAATTAAAAACATTGTAAATCGCAGTGGGCTTAAACTCGAAACAGAAAGACTCTGAAGAAATTTCGAGATATGTGTGAGACAGTTGCTAGAAGAGCTAACAAGGAAACTGAAAAACGTAATTTTTTGACGATTCTGAATATTTTGAAAAAGTTCTCAAATCGTTATGGTAGTGGGAAGAACCTGGATACTTCGCCATTTTGCAACCCAGAAAGTGGTTATGGACCGATGCTTTTCATTAGATTGTTTGCAGTAGAATCCTAATTAATCGGTCCAAAAAAGGATTTTTATCACTAGTTTTATACTATGATATGATATGAATTTGCTCATATACTTATACTTTACTAATTGAATGGGATTTGAATCAGGATGAGCTTGTTCTCGAAATTGAAAAATTTGGACAACATTTTGACCCTTTGGAGAAAGTTGCGAGATAGAGCTAACAAGTACACTTAGGGCCGTATTTATAGTTGCTCCTTGAGGCTTCCTTACTGGAGGCCACCTTGAATTTGCTTCCCGATCAGTTCAAATTCAAGGCGGCCTTCAGCAAGGAAGCCTCAAGGCGCAACTACAAATACGGCCCTAAGGAACCTGATCTTCGTATTTTTGAAAAATTCTCAAAACCTAAACCTAGAGGGCAAGCGATCAATCCCGGTGTATGCACCATTTTGCAACTAACGAAAATAGCTCTGGTGTCAATGCGTTCGCTAGGTTTTTTTTGTAATACCGTTACAATTTATCGGTCCAGAAAGGGTTATTATAGCTGATATTGATTTATGGCCTTTACTAGAAGGTGTTCAAATATCAGGAATTAGGGACGTCATGTTGAGATAATTGGAAAAGCTGATTTTATTTCGTCAATGAATGGAATTTTTATCTGGTATAGTTTGAAGGATAGTAGTGGAGAGAGTCGAATTTGTCACCACCTTGTTCACTTCGACAAAGAGTGAGTTCTCTACCAATTTTCAGCTGAAAATCTAGAAAAACGTGGATGCTATAAGAAGAAAAACACTGTAAATCTTTTACAGGGTTACCCCTAAACATTTTAATCTCCAATCAAGAAACACCCTGCATAGAAATGCCGACACAAGAAACTCATTATTTTTGGGGGATGCATTTTTTTTACTCTATAGGGGGTTTGATTACTTCAATAAAGAATATGAATTGAGTCATGTCTCATATTGGAGTTTTCGGTGATTGGGTTTTCAAAATGAATCTTAATTAACCGGTGTTGACTGAGGTAATCAACTGAATGGAAGATCGCCCTAACTACGAATTTGAAGAAACACGCAATAGCTGCTGACAATCTTTGCTACCCTCGATTATATGAATTTTTCTAGGTAAATTACAATATCCCCCAAAAAAGTCGAAGTATGAACAAGAGGAAGAACAAAGAAAGATCAAGGAGAAGAAGGACAAGGGATCGAAGCTGGTGGATGTCGAGGAGCTGTTGTCAGGAAGATACTGGAAGAAGAGGAAAGAAAAACAGGAAAAAAGAGAGAAAGAGAAGGCTATGAGACTGAAATTACGCGCTCTAGAGAAAGCAGAGTTCTTTCCTGACGAATCTGTGTGAGTAATAATTTTTTCATGGTTCCTATATGGAGTTCATGATCATATACGCCATTCGGTAAGTTGACAGACCTTGGAATAGATTTATCGAGTTTTTGCATTTAGAATTGAGCCAGGTTGACACAGGTGAAATGTCGTAAAGATCATAATAATCCTCCGGAACGTTGTCATTAATTAAGCCCCAAACCTACTCTACAAATATCGAGTGCCTAAGACCGTAAACACCATAACTCCCGTAGGAAATAACTTGGAAACTCTATATTTGTAGGGTAGGTTTGGACCTTAATTGCAAAGAATTAATTCGTGAATGTGTAAAATCCACCCAATGATTCGGCAGATATACCAAATCAAAATTTTATTTGCACAATATTTCCAGAATAGATTAGAACGAATCGAAATAATAATAATAATAATAATAATGATGTTTATTAAGATAATCAAAGGACAACAAAAATATTATAACGACAGATAATCACAAATAATCCGTGAATTAAACAAACACAAAAATGACCACAAAAGTGCCAGGCACTTGTGCGTGGTAAATATGTTTTTTCTGAAATATTTACGTGTAAGTGATAATTATGTTTTCAAAATCCTAAAGAATCTACAAAAAAAAATGAAACATATGTGGAGGTGAGTGCTACTTCAATTTAAAGGCAAAATATTTTAATATCAAAAAATGACAGTTCGAAGGATCATACAGAAAAATCATATGAGGATATTATAATAAGATCACAGAATATTGAATTTTTGAAAGAAAAAAATAAATTTTTTTTCAAATTGTTCTAATGACACGATCATCGCGAAAAATTGTAAGTTGTCCCTCAACATCTTCTAACTAGCTGCAAAGTTTTATCATTATTGAATAAGTATTTCTTGAGTTATACCAAAATCAACAACGATATCGAGAAAAAAACACGAAACTCTACATATTTTTCCGAATATCTCCGAAAAAATTATTCGTATCAAATTGAAATTTGGTACGCGGCTGTGAAATATAAAGCTCAAGGTATGAGCAAAATTATTTTTGAATATGAGCAATAGTTTATTAAAAAATTTCTAAGAGAAAAAATTTTGAATTTTTTTTTAAATTAAGAGATCATACTATTCCAACGAAATTTCGCTAAAAGTTGCGCGTCGTTATGCTTCAACTAAGTTTCAAGTTCAATTCAATCGCTCCAGCAGTTCCCGAAATATCAGGGAAATAACTTCAAAACTTCAAATGCGAAAGCATTTGGCCGATTTGGCCCTTTTACGAACTCAACCTTCGCATTTTGAAATGCACCCAACCCTGAAATTTTAAAGTCAGTAGAATTTTCCATACGCCCTTAATCGTGCGTACGGCCGGCCGGACATAATCGATTTTGACAGCGGATTCGTCATCAAGTGAGTCAAACCTAGTCCTTTGAGACCAGATATTAGGAAAAAACGATAGAACTCTGTTCCCCTAAAACATGCACGCAATAAAAAAAATCTATCATAAAATTAGCAAATTTAGTTGGAAAAAATATTTGTTTTCGAAAACTTTTCATCAGATCTCAATATTTCACAACACTGAACCCAATTTGAATACGCTTAAGTTATAATTTTTGCGCGCATGTTCTAGGGGAACAGCGTGCTATCGTTTTGTCCAAATGTCTGTAATTTTGGATGATTGAGCCGAAAATGGTCTCAATCGACTAGGTTGGACTCACTGATGACGAATCCGGTGTCAAAATTGATTCTGTCCGGCCGGCCGGTTGGCCGGCCGTAGACACGATAACTGTCGACAGAAGCAAGCTAGCTACTTGAAACTTTCAGGATAGGTTGCGCATCAGAATGCCGCGGTTAAGTTCGTTAATGGGCCAAATCGGTCGAATAGTTTCGGAGTTATAGGCACTTGAAGTTTTAAAGTTATTTATTTTTTATTTCAGAAACTACTCAAGCGATTGGATTCAAACTTGGCAGTTTGGTGAAGTATAACGACGCGCAACTTTGAGCCAAATTTCGTCAAGATCATATTGTCAGTAAATTTAAAAAAAAATTTTTTTCGAAATTTTTTTACAAAAAAATTTTTTTTTCGGAAACCATTCATCATATCCAAAAAAAATTATACTCACACTTCGACCTTCTAATTTCACAGCAGTGTACCTCATTTCAGTTCGATACGATCATAAGTTTTGGAGATATCGGGAAAAAATATGTCAAATTTCGAGGTTTTCTTCTCGATATCGTTGATTTTTTCGTTATTACTCGAGAAATACTGATTCAGTCCTGATTAAACTTCACAGCTAGTTTTAAGATGCTGAAAGACAACTTTATGCAAAATTTCGTGATAATCGTGTTATTAGAACAATTTGAAAAAAAAAAAATTCTATGATTTTCTCATCATATCATCCTCATTAAATTCTGTATGAAACTTCGAACTGTTATTTTCGATGAAGTACTGGATTTCAATTCGTTCTGATCTGTATTTACGGAAATATTGGAAAAATAAAATTTTGATTGGGTATATCTACGGAATCATTGGGTGGATTTTACCCATTCACGAATTCGGCCTTCGTAATTAAGGTCCAAACCTTCTCTACAAATATCGAGTTTCCAAGTTGTTTCTTTCGGAAGTTATTGTGTTTACGCAGTCGGCCGTTAGGCTGACCGTAAACACAATAACTTCCGGAAGAAACGACTTAGAAACTCGATATTTGTAGAGTAGGTTTGGGGCTTAATTACGAAGGTCGAATTCGTGAATGGGTAAAATCCGCCCAATGATTCCGTAGATATACCCATTCAAAATTTTATTTTTACAATATGTCCACAAATACAGATATGATCGAATTGAAATCCAGTAATTTATCAGGAAAAAATTTCAAAAAGCACTGCCGTGAAGGCAGCAGCTTTCGCGCGCACGTTCAAATTTGTTGCTGAAGCGGTCATCTACATTGAACATGCGCGCAAAAGTTGCTACCTTCACGGCAGTGCTTTTTGAAATTTTTGAAGATATTGATTCGATCGTGATGAAACCGAATGAGAAATGCTGATGTACTTTTTTATGTGTTCGCCAACGAATTTGAACATGCGTGTGAAAGCTGTTGACTTAACGCAGTGCTTTTTCAGAAACTTTATATTTTTACAATTCTTATTTAGGAGCAATGGCCAAGTCAATCAATAAAATACTCTATCTCAACTTTTTCTTCAGAAAACTGGCCAAAATGCAGGCCGCTCTGCCGATGCATCCTGATGATCAGAAGGCTTATCTCTTAAATATGGCAGAGAATGATTCCCGCAAAATGGTGCTTCCATCTTGTATCAAGAGGATCAGATATTATCTGACAGATGTAAGTTTTGAATCCAGACCTTTGCAATAAAATCGATTGGTTGAAATTTTTTCAACCAAATATATTTATTTCAACCAATCAAATAACGAGCTTGGGATAGAAAGATAATTGACTAAAGCCACATCACGGTATAAGTTGTGTGTTTTTCCTGGGAATTCTTTTACGATAAGAAACTTGAGGGATGTTTTTCTGGCACTAGTTGAGTGGCAAATGTTTCTGCACAACGTGGGTATGAAATTGTACTCTGGTGATTAGAAGCAAGGTGAGTATAGTTTATAGTTTGGTAAGGGATTACATTTGCCTGCGACCTTAAGGTCTATTGTGCCCCCTCGTCAGAGCTGTTTTCGCATTGCGGTACCTACAGCTCGCCTTCCAGCTCTAGAACTCTGATGAATTCTAATATCGGTGAGGGCTTCAAGGAGGCTACGTTCTCATTCCTCCTATAATGCTCCTGTCCAAGATATTTTTGCGCAGGCTCACAATGGCGAGGCATTCTGTGATCAAAAAACTGAAGTGTCCTCCTCTTTCCCGCAGAATCTGCACATGTGCTTCCTCAGGCGACAGTGTCCTGTGAGGAAATCAGTGAGGGCATAGCTGGTTCATACTGAGATCCAAATGATTTTTGGACCTAGCAATTTCAAAGTTCCGACGGAACTTTTTAGAGTGTTCCATTCCTGGAGAATTCCTCCAGAGTGCCCCTCTTTCATTTTCTTCCTTCTCCAGAAACTCTTTCTTATAGGTGCATTTGCCTATACCACAGAAAGGTTCTGGGCCAGTAGGTAGCGTATGTGCTCCCTTTCTGGCTAGAGTTTTAGCCTCTACATTTCCTTTGATTCCTGAGTGCCCAGGAACCCAGACTAAGGGGACCTTGTTATTCTTCTCTACTTCATTGAGTTTCCTTCGGCACTCCCAAATCAGCTTTGAGTCGATGATTTTGGAGTTCAGTGCTTTGATAGCAGCCTGACTATCAGAATGGATCACTATGTCACACCCTTGATAGTTTCTTTCCAGCTTTATGTCTTTGCATCTTTCAATTGCAAGTATTTCTGCCTGAAAAACACTCGAGTAGGAGCCTAACTATAGTGTACACTTGGTTCTAGGCTCGTATACTTCAGCGCCGGCCCCCATCGTGGTTTTAGAACCATTTATATACCATTTAACGGTATTTGCTTTGAAGTTTTGGGTAGTGTATTCCTTTTCCCATTCTTCTCTAACATAACATTGAGTTAAAGTTCTTCTCGTTACTTAATTTTTTAATCATAACATCACTAGGTAAGTTCGCTCATGAGATGTACTTGTTCAGAGAGAACCAGGCTCTCTGAGGTAAGTAAAAAGATGCGCTTTTGTTTCGCGAATTTTGAGGACATCTCCAGATTTCGTGTTCTTCACTGTACTTAGTTAGCTATTTGTAAAACGGACGTCAAGTCAATTGTCATTGTATTGAAAAGTATTCTGATAGATGAACGTTATTTATTGAGATAAGCTAACCGTCCATTAGGTCGGTGGCGATGCGCGGAATACTGCGGAAGCGCTGTACTGAAAGTTTGAACCAAGATGAATTAGGTCCGTCCGAATTAGGTAGGTCGCACGGCGCTGCGCTAGGCGGTCGGCGCTCGGACAGAGATCAGTTCCGGAATCATGCGACATAGACAATTCTTGATATAATTCGGCTGGATTCGCTAAGCTTGTGGGTCCCTATTCTTGAATCGGGGACATGGGAGAAAAAAGGCGTGACTACGCTGTTGTCAAGGAAACAATTTTACTAAATTTGTTATTGCATTCCCCAGTTATTTTTTCCACTTCTTCAGTATAGTATATCAAAGGAGTACTCACAAAAAAGTTCAGAAAATCCATTCTTATTGCTCACTTATTGACACAATACATTGACATATGTTTCAGGGAATGGACTCCAAAGTTATCTCAGAATACAAAACGGACTATATCGATGTTGCAATTGAAAGGATACCTCAACGTTACAGATTGCTGAAAGAATACAAAGCGATAATCGAAGGACACAAAACTGAAATAATGAAGGACTACGACGATCATATGAGGTTGAATTTATTGAGGTTCATCCTAAAAGATTCTGCCGAACATAAAAGACTAAATATTTACACATTTCCCTCGTTCTGGCCAACCTTGCACATAAGAGCTCCGATACCGTGGCACACCAACAAGGTACTGGCCCAGCATATGATGGAGACGCACTTTTATCTGGGAAATATCATTTCCATCCGAGTCAGAAATCTGTGGTTTGAAAGGTAATATCGTTCGCCACAATTCGTTGATATTCATCTTGAGAGCAACCAATCGTGGTGGTAAATTACGGCTAGGCAACACAGCCACATTCAAGTTTCGTTAATATCTCGAGGTGAGGCACCCGAATGCCGTCTACATGATTTAACGTTGCCAATAACCACGTGAAATATTAGAATTCGGAGAAATTTCGACGTTTATAGGGGAAAACGGGGTGTCTTAATTCTTTTGTGAGAATGCGCAATGCAAGTTATTTTTCCTTTTTTCACTCCAATTCGGTTATTATTTGCCCGAAAATTTTCCAACCTAAAAAAGTGGCAGCATTGCGCTTTTCTTACGTTTTTTTTCAACACAAACATTTTCTGAGACAAACGAATTCTGGCCTCCAAAAGTCACTTCGAGGTATTGTTTACTCTTAAATCTTCATCATGCCAGATAGAAGAGTGACTTATTATGATGTCATAAGACTTCGAAGTTTTGGTCCATGCTGTAAGTAGATTTTTTCTGAGTTTTCACTCCTAATAGGTTTGTTCGTTGTACCTACATAAACTACACTAATTACACTCACACCAATGATTCTGTTCGGTGTGTTCTGTTGTGAACTTGCACTCTGTTTGATGCGGAAATATTGGCAGTTAGTGTAGTCAGAGATTACGTGTGCCGTGCATAGATCGACATTGATTTTCTGTGATGGTTCTGCGTAAATATAATCATAAACATCTCTGGTTCCTGGTTGGACGTGTTTTGTTCTCTATGTGTGGTTGTTTTTGAACGAAATTGATTTTCATCATATCGTTATTTGAAATAGAATTTTTGTCCTTGACGACTTTAGAAAAACTTCACGACAAATCTACATCACCTCGAAGTGGTAGCGAAAACAAAAGAAGCATAGAATTCTGTCATCTTGGGTTTGCGTACAATCATCTATCATATATTTGTAATCTGTGAGAATCATAGAACAGATTGAACCGCACTAAGTCCACTCATTCAGTTATCTGTGACTACACTCAGCTGCACTGAGAATTGAAAGTCAGTGGAGTTGGTGTAGTTAGTGTAGTTCATGCAGGTACAACGAACAAACCTAATATTTGAAACAGAACTATTAAAATTAAATAAAATTGTTTTTTATGGAAAGCGCCCTAGTGGGTTGCAAGATTGAACTGTTTGTAAAGTGTCGGACTCGTGAGGAGGTCTTTGGGCCAAAAGTGTGTTTTCAAATTTATTTATTTTCGAGTCATATTCATTAGTTTATTCATCTATATAATACATAACAAATGCCAAAGAAAAACTACGAAATTTGACGGATTTCTTCCCATGTTTTCCGAAAACTGATCGGACAGAACTGAAATTGGGTGCACAGTTCTGAAGTGTTCCATTTAAGGTATGTGCGAAATTTATTTGAAATCTTATGAATAGACCCCGAAAAATGACGTTGAAAGGGAACACCGAAATCATCAAATATCTAACGTAAATCCTAAAGAGACAACTGAAAGATAGAATATTGATCTAAAATAGTTAGAGCAAATTCCAATTCACCTACCAACCCACCAAGAGGTTAGTGTCGGAACTCAACAAGATTACAGGCAACCTTGGCCCTAAAACAAACCATTGGTGTGCGCTATCTTCAAATTTTTTTTGCTTTGAGATTTTTCTATATAAATTATTGTTACAAAACCTTATTAATATGAACTAACATAAAACATAACCACAAGGACGATTATCTGTCGATTAATCAACTAAAATTCCATCTTGATCAGAGCTAATCATCCAATCAACCAAAACATCTACACCGAAGAAGCGGCGTGCAAGGAGAATGTTTACAGCTGTTTCACAGTTCCTACTGATCTTACTTTGGATACACCGCATACGAATCTAGATACTTGTAACCTGTCATATGGAATACTGCAGTATAACAATGTACAGCGCGCCATCTCCCAGCAGCATCTTGCGATTCCTACCTTTGAGTGCGGAATACTTTGATCGATGTGCATGACGTTCATCCTTTTGTCGTATCTGGTCCCTGCATCTGCAATTTTGCAGTTTACAACGTTCGTCACGACTTTGGAAACACTCGGTTCACGTGGTTTTCCCTCAAGACGATAACGTCCAACATCTGACAAAGATAGGAATTGGTTCAAGAGAGCTCCGGTAGCAATATGCGGCGATAGCTTAGGGGTTGGAGCGCTAGCCTCATGATCGTGAAGTCTGGGGTTCAAGCCCTTGGCCGGGAATGAATTTTTCCGGGGACCGTCCAACCATTCGCTGTTGAGTAAACAATTAACAGTGCTATTCCTAACGTGGCGCAAAGAATTAGTAACGAAGCCTACACAGATCACACCTGGTCTCCTAGCTCGCACAAGCATTAGCTCCTGAGGGGTTCCGCAGTGGAACCTGGGAGAATCAGCAACAATACATTAATAAATTAACATAACCACAAGGACGAATATCTGTCGATTAATCAACAAACATTCCACCTTGATCAGAGCTTATTATCCAACCAACCAAAATTGAATTATTAATATATTTCACTTCATCAAAGATTACGATCTCGTTGTATACAGGGACCCTATTCTTGAATGTGATGGTATGATCGTTCTCTATCGTTCCATCAAAAATGCACCGCATTTCCTTGACAACAGCGTCGACATGCCTATTTTCTCCCTTCCCTGATTCGAGAATAGGGGCCCATATATATTCATCTTCTCCTTTGAACAGCTGTAACCATACAATCCTACATTTTTTTAGATTCGAAGACATGATGATAGTGACAACAGAGTCCTTGCAAGAAAAACAACTGTTTCCACTGGAACCCAACGTTTTCGAACAGACCATGGACCTCCTATGTCAGAGGGTCAGAGATCGGATAGAAGGCGACCTGATCACATCTTGTGCAGACATCTTCCTGGAGTACAAATGGGCCTGGAAGCAATATATTCCGAAAAGGCCAGTTGAATCTGTAGAATTGGTGGAGAGATTCTTCATATGCGTGAATAACTTGCTTTCAATGTTCATCAGGAAGATGGTCGTGAAGAGTTTAAAGTATTTTTTGGATTACATCGTACAGTATAAGGTGGGTGAACTACACCACAAGTTGAAGAATTTCACAAATTTAGGGGTTGTTTTTGAATTTGCTTTTGTTCTCTGAAGTATATTTAATATGATTTTTTATGTGAGTGCTTTATTCATCCATCTCTCTAGAAATAATCAGTTTCAGACAAATTTCATTTAATTTTTTATTATGTATCGAGTAAAATTCAATTACAATCACAAAACATGAAGAAAAACTGAATTAATGAGTTACGAGATGGTCAATTATAGCCATACAACGCCTCTGGATACAGTCGATCAGGTTGTTGAAGTGCCTCTATATGGATTTCTACCCGAAGTTGCGGTAAAGGCTGTCTGAAGTTGGCCGTCCATTAGGTCGGTGGCGATCTGCACGGTCTACAGCTGTGCTGAAAGTTTAAACCAAAATGAACTATGTCCGTCCACAATATCGGTTGCACGGCGCTGCGCTATCATTTTCAATTTTGAGAACAACTTCAATGGTCATATTTATATGTTAAACTTCGTAAATTTCAAATACGAGTATGAGAGGATTGATATCTTTGATGAAGCTTGAAACATATTGTCATAAAATACCAGTGGACACCGTCCATGAACTTCTTTTCCTCTTCCACGGAGTCTCTGAAAGAATACTTACTGTGAGGATTCGGAACAGGTCACTCCAGTGACAGGCCAGTCACAGGGCCAAAATCACAGGTAGTCTCATACCAACGCACCTCCAGTAAATACATCGATGGTCAACCGAGAACTGGGCTCCGATCTGACCGACCACTCTATAGTAGACGAACCTCATCATTCCTGACCGACCTGATCGATGGCCAGCGTTAGTTTTCAAGGTCTCTGATGTTGGGATTTCGTGATGTTCTATGTCATTATTGATGATTCTGGTACGTTAGAGGCAGACATTATAGTCTGAAAAGGGAAAATTTGATCCAACGGCAACATGAATCAGGTCTCTGAATATATTCAGAGACGAAGGATCGAAGCCTTCATACATATTCTCGCCATTATGAGCCAATAAACTCGATGATCATAACTTAAATTTGTCAGAATGAATTTATTTTCGGATATTTTTGAAAAAATGTATGCTCCAACTCAGAAAATTAAAAAAACATCTCTGATTTAACTAGTTTCGATATGGCATGTTGAAGATGCATGGAAATATTATTTTATTCATCTATCACATGCCGGTTACTTCCGTAATCCGTACATATTTCAAATTGTATATAGTAGATTTTCCGATGCCGGCATCTATCGGCGAAAACTGGAGTTAAGCAATAACGCTGTATTTTGTCAACGTTTGGACAGTTTTTCGGACCCAAAATATGTCAACGAGTGTCCACACAATGTACTCTATGCATCTAGATGAACGTTCTATATCGTCCCACCGCGTTTTCTTGCCAACAGGGTCGATAGGCCCACTTTTTCACGGTTGTTCTCTTTTCAGTATTTCAAGAATAGTGCCTTTGAAATATTGCTTGAAATAAATAAAAATTTGTAAAATACCTCAATTTTCGTGGTGTAATTTATTCATTATAGGAATTGGTCTAATGGAAAAGAAAGAGCTCCAGTAATAATAAAGCTCTGATCAAGAGGGACTATTTGTTGATTTATCGCCAGATATTGGTCCTTGTGATTATGTTAATTTATTATTGGATCTTTCATCTCCATTAGACCAATTCCTATCTTTGTTAGATGTTGGACGTTTTCGTCTTGTGATGGTGTTTGTAAATCTGCAATATCGTAGATACAGCGACCTGATGCGGCTAAAAGATTAACGTTATGCAAATCGATCAAAGTATTCTGCACTCGAGGGTGGGATTCGCAAGATGCCCCCAGAAGAGGGCGCGCTATACGTTGTTAAACCGCAACGGTCCATCTGAAAGGTGACAAGTATCGAGATTACCTCTGCGGTTTTATCCAAAGTAAGTTGACCTGACGATCAGTAACAACTGTGAAACAGCTGTAGTCATTCTCCTTGGATCCGCTTCTTCGGTGTAGGTGTTTTGGTTGATTGGATGATTAGCTCTGATCAAGGGGGAATATTTGTTGATTTATCGACGGATATTTGTCCTTGTGATTATGTTAATTTATACATTATGTTATGCTCATTTATAATTTCTCATAACCGGATGACCTTTCAAGGATGGAAATAACTACGGCGAGGAATATGATGATTTAACACTCATACACATGCCCATCATAAGTGTTAAAGCTAGAGGACGCGTTGGCACTGACGAAATTTATTTGGATCCTGCGCTTCCCGAATTGAGAGAGATCATTAGGGGAGCTTTTCTCAAAATGGTCGCGGTGAATCAGAATATTTTGAGGATTGAAAATATAATGTTCCCTGGTGAGTAAAACAACATATTCTCTTGGGCCGATGGTTTCAGGACGATAACCTCAGGTCCAAATGATTTATTTCTAAGTCGCGTACAGGGACCCTATTCTTGAATGTGATGGTATGAACGCTCTCTATCGTTCCACAGAAATGCACCGCGTTTCCTCGAAAACAGCGTCGACACACCTATTTTCTCCCATCGCCGATTCAAGAATAGGGACCCTGAGCGGTTTCCGAGGCTCTTTTATTGGACTGCTTCGAAAGTCGCTCAGCTCACAGCTTTTCAAATTTGTGCATAGAATGGTCTCGAACGAATATTACATTTTCTATATAGTCTTCATATTCAAATGGAATAACACAAAATCTGTCTTCGAAGTAGTTGAGAAACACAAATATTACTCCCACAACTTTCGAAAAAATTTATTTCAAACTTATCTGTCCTATCTTTGTCGTATTCTATGTTTTTGTCCAAACTATAATTCCATCCTTGTGCTTCGACTTCAGTTCCTCTCTCTTTAAGCCATGTTTTCTTAAGTTACATACGTTTCAACAAGGATATTTGTGTAGAACGGATAACGCCACGTAATTATATGACAAGAAAATTACTATAATTCAACATTATACGATGGAATTTGTCGAAATTTCATGGCATGCCGACTAACTTTATGGAATGATCTTGGAGAAAGTACCGAGAATGAATTTTTTCAACATTTTTTCGCACCAATAGGAACTAGTTTTTATATGAGAGATTGTCATATCATCTGTAATCTAACGATAATACTTCTTTTTGAAAGCCAAATTTTCATTCAATTTTGAGTTATGTCATGGAAGTAATATCTAAAGCTGACCGTCCATTAGGTCGGTGGCGATGCGCAACGCTGCACGTTATTTAAATGAAGAGGTCCGTCCACTACAGAGCGGTCAGCCAAATCGGCGCTCAGTTCTCGGTTGACTAACAATATACACTGCGCAAAAAAATTAACGCACATTATGAAAATCTCAATTCTAATGAAAGTTAACTCTACATTGACCTTATAAATGATCTTAAAATATTCTGATCTAATCCTTCCCAGATTTTTCCGAGTTGGATTCCTAAGTCATTAAGAGTAGCTGGATGATTTTCTGAACTTCTCAGCCTTCTATTGAGGTTGTCCCAAACCTGCTCAATCGGATTGAGATCTGGACTTCTTGCTGGCCATTCCATTCGAGAGACTTCAACCTCTTCAAGGTACTCCTGAACGATGCGCGCACGATGGGGTCTGGCATTATCGTCCATAAAAAAGAAATTTTCCCCAATGTATGGGGCAAATGGCACTACATGCTCTTCAAGAATGTTCCTTATATACTTATCAGCATTCATAGCGCAGCGCCGTGTGATCGACCTAGTTCATTTTGGTTCAAACTTTCAGTACAGTGGTTCCGCTGTAGACCATGCAGCGCAGCGCCGCGCGTCGTTACCAACCTAATGGACGGTCAGATTAAGTATGCTTCATTCTCCTTGTATGTCACATGACTGTCTCGCAATTTCAGTTCACGCATAACAATGATGTTTAGTTTTTAGCTGCGATGCAACCCCCATATCGAACACAAAAAAGTTCGTTCCAATTTAAGCCGTGAGAGATATTCAAAGAACTTTATATTCTATAGTTGACGTCGTGATGTTATCCTTCTAAGGGCCAATTGCACCGTTTTCGTCTTAAGCTTCAGTTAGTTGAGCGACGATAAACTTTTTAAGCTCTGGTTTAAATATTCGGCTTGCACCGAGGCTGAATGTAACTAGATTAAAGTTAATCTACCAGTCTGGTTACTTTCTCATGAATTGGTACTTGTGACTAGCTTCATGTTGTTTATTTTAACCCTAATTGATGAAATATTTTAATTCAAAAGATGAAACTCATTTTATGGGTTCCACCATATTTCCATGAGATATGAAAAATCAAGATGCATCTATTGAAAAACCCACCGAAAAATATATCTGACAGACTTTATAGCTTCCATAAAAATATTGCATGTAACTTTCCCGACTTGTTCATTATCATTAAGACTAGGGATCTCTTACTACAGACCTGTGCTCTTACTTCTGAATCAGGCTTTAAACATTATTCAAATTTATAGTTATATACTCAAGTAAACTTATATTTTGTGATATCATAAGATTTGAGCTTCTGCATGGAATTACAATCCTGGCGTTTGTAAAATGAATAAATAAATAGTATTGATTTATCCGAAACAACTTTCGGATAAGGAACGGCTCACCTAAGGATAGACGTTTTATTGAATCATTTTGTTTGTAATAAGTATATTATGAATTGAGTTAATTTTGGGTCGAATATAATGAAAACTCTAATGTGAGATCCGCAGAATAAAAAGTATTCTATATAAATATTGAAGTATCATGTATGGATGGATTGATGAAGGTGTACGTTTGAAGATCGATTAACACGAGGATGCAATTTCTTTTAAATTAATTCGTTTGTAGTTATATTTTGAGTCCAGTTCATATATAATCGAGGAGAATGATAGCACAGAGACAGCACATGCACAATGATAAAGTAGTATATGATAGCTTTCCAAAAACTAAGGTTTTTCATTCCAAATATGTCTTCGATTTCATTCTACTATTCGCTCTTGGAAATAAATAAGCATATCATTGTAACTTTATCATTTCAAATAGTTGAAGGCTTCTTAGAAATGCCATTGAGTTTACGAACTCAATGGAAATACTGATGTTAATTCTTCATGCTTTAAAAGATACTAATCAATGCCTTCTGATGTCATTATCTCTCTATATCATTTTTCATGAATATCATCTGAAATTCAATAACTTTTAATCAAAATTTGATTATCAAATTCATTAACTCGTACTAGTTCTTCATGAATGTCCAATGTAAACAAAAAAAAATGTAAACAAACTGGAGGTTGCGTCCAGAAAAATGTCAAACTTTTGCGAAATCGCTCGAAAGTAAGGTTAGATTTCGAAGCTTACCATTAATCCTTCTTTTAAACCCCCAAATTCCTGGGCTTAAATTTAACAGTCAGTTAAAGCCATCAAACGAGGATTTCGTGACGGTGCAAGATAATTTTTTACCTAAACCTTGGTTATGGTCTTAATCTATGGTTTTGTAATACGGTGCAAATGGCCCTAATACAAACAATTTGATTTTTTAAAGTTGTAAAATTGAACGATCCTTCTCAATGTTTTGACACTTGCAGAATTTGCGAGTCAAAAAACTTACCTTATTGCAATCCATGAAGACGATGAGGTTGTTCAGAATATACTCAACCAAGCAATGGAAATCTTCGATGCCAACACTTCCGGACCGATTCAATATTTGAAGTTGTATGATGATTTTCTTTATATTCTTAATGGTGATGCTGAGAAAGAATTGGAAGAATTTTTTGCAATGGATCCTTTTCCCTACTTGAAAGTAAGTTTATGTAGACATGACATCTTGCGATATTGATATTCTTCTAAGTAGATAGTTCATTGTAATCGAATTCACTTTCATGAATGACAAAATTGAAATGATATCAATTGGCATGTAGCATGATGACTGAGGTAAAAAACTTGAGAAATAGGCAACATGAAAAATATACTCTAAAAACATTACACTAAACAGTGTTTTTTCATCTTACTTTTCAGAATCATCTGAGGTATGTATTTTCTGCCATGTGCAAAATCTTAACACGTGTTACAAATTTCATTCGATTGAACGAGATTGACATGGAATTTCTGCATGCTTGTTGTATGCATGTGCATAGAATAGTATTGCCCCCTGTTTCACACCTTCTTCTTCGTTTGAATAGTAAGATGAAACACTGTGTTTAGTAATGAGTTTGTATTGTATTCTCTATATTACATATTGTTCAGAATTTTGTCTTGGCATAGTAGTTATTCTAATACATATTTACAATCTTTATGGATTCATTTCATATTTCAATTAAGTTTATATGGTTTATGAGTTCCTCGTAGTGAAGAGAGGACTTTTATAACATAATAGCAACACAACGAGATCGAAACGATCCTCCATTTTTTATGTTTCCGATTTGAAGAGAATACTATTCGTTGTACCTAACTCAGTTCTTCGTACATCATTCTCAGTCATTTCGAAGTTTACCTGTTAGTATTTCGATCGGATGACTTGTTCGCTGCACCTTTCTTGAACGAAGAACTGATGTGCTTCGCATCAAGAGTTCTTATTAGGATTATCTCGATTCTTTAGCTGCAATGCCTTCACTACACGAGATCGTTTAAACTTTCAGGATTTCTCGAAGAAGATTCGCGCTTACGAAATGAAGAAGAACGAAATCATAGACCTCCGAAGAAATATTCCTTTGAATATGGTGAATTTGGATTGCAGCATTTTGAATGAAACTTTATATAATATAGTTGACGCTTTGAGAATCCATATAGTGAAATATTTCATAGATGACACTCACGGTACTAATAGAAAGTGAGTATTCTTAAACTGCCTTTATTATTTTCTTCAGTAATATTTGAAATGTCATCGTGTGGTAACAAAGTGCAGCAGAACCTTTAAGTACAAATTACTCGGCTGCTTGCATAACTTATCGTATATGCCCGGCGCTACTTCCATGTTTAGTTGGCCCCAGCGTTACTTTACTTAACAGGCTTTCTACCGTCTCTTTAATACGTCGATTATTTTGTAGGATATGTGATAAATTCGACGAAATGTCTACCAACGTTAGCATCCAGACGAGTACAGTAGCTGAATTGGTGGCATTGCAAAATTACATAATTGAATCAAGGGATGTCACGATGTACAATTTACGAGAACAAATACGAAAATCTGTGGAGAATATCATGTTTCTAATGGACCATGCCCATTTACCAAGTGAGTAGACGCAAAGGGTATCCAGTGGATATTATTCAACTTCAAAATACAATGTTAAAAAAATAACATCGTTTTCTTTGATTTTTCATTTCACTGAAATACAGCATTACAAAGCGGATTTAATTTTTTAGAGACGATATCGACCGTTTCTTTCTAAATACTCTTGCAGTCTGACCCTTACATTTGCAATCGTGCGACAGCAGAGCGCCGGAGCGCCTTGCATTTCACGGCAAATATCGTTTTGCAACGCCTCAATTGTCCGGGGATTACTATTGTGAACCTTCGATTAAAGGTATCCCCATAAAAAATCGCAAGGCGTGAGGTCAGGGTACAGAGGCTGCCATTGACCTTAACTTTTTCATCGACACCCTATAGCTGAGTGATGGTTTGCACCATTTTGCTGAAATAGTGTTTTTGTAATCTTGATGCAGTTGATATTGGGGTAACATGAACTCTTAAGTTCCATACGGCAATATACTGGAGCAGATACTGTTTCTCCTTGGTTAAAGAATGTAAATTTTTGATTTCGTTCCTTAGGGTTGGGGGGGAGGACCAATATCGCATATTTTGCTTATTAACATATCCATCGATATGCAAAAGTGCTTCGTCACTGTACAAAATGTTTCTAAGAGTGTGTGCTGTCCAAAATCGATCCAGCATTGTTCTTGCGAAGGTTTCTCGCAAAGGATAGTCACTTTCATTGAGACCCTGAGCAATTTGCATTTTGTATGGATGGAGTTATAATTTCTTTTGTGAAATATCATGGACTTGTTGCTGACGTTATATATATATATTCTTTTGAAACGAGCATTACAATTCTAAGATATATCACAGTGTTAGCAGAGGAAATGTAAACGGGGTACCATACATATTTGCGTATGATACAAGAGCACAGATAAAAACCTCAGGAAAAATTCTGTCTCCCAGTATAAGTGAAGTAATTTGTTTATAGAAGATGGATGGCATCTTTTTCATTTGAAATTAATTTTTTCGTCATCTTGAATTCATTTCGACAAAATATCTTGACATAATATCTGAAACAGAAAGAGGGACAGAAAACCAGAAGGAAGCAGTAAATAATATCGCCTACATTTGCTCATGACCGAGAGGGTCTTTCGACCAGGTTCAGTCCTCCAAGCGATGATTTTCAGATCCTCGGATAAACGAAGAACGCTACAGGCCCCTTTATTGGGGAATCATCTCCCATAGATCCATAATTGTTCATTTCGAACTAGAAATCTAATAAAATATCGGGAATAAAGTGAAAAACTTGTGACTTGCTGACGTTGATGCTCCCGAAGGAGTTCTGTTGACCATTGCCCCTTCTTGTCTGAATCTTGTATCCACGACCAGATACGTTGCGTTCTCAGCCCATCACTTATAGTCGTCGAATATCAGAATGTTTACAAAAAGCGCGACGCGCTCGAACTAAGTTTATAATTTGGCAAGGGGTTACATTCTACTGCGACCTTAAGTTCTATTGAGCCCCCCGTCAGAGCCGTTTTCGCACTGCGCTACCTACAGCTCGCCCTCCAGCTCTAGCGTTCTAATGAAATCTAATATCTCTAAGGAATTCAAGGAGGCTAAATTCGCATTCCTCTATAATTTCTTTTCCAAGACATTTCTTGTACAGGCTTATAATGGCGACGCATTCTGTGATCAGGTGAACAGGAGTCTCCTCCTCTTCCCCACAGAATCTGCAGTCGTCAGTTTCTGGTAAGCCCATTCTCATCATGTGCTTCCTTAGGCGATAGTGTCCTGTGAGGAAACAAGTGAGGAGGCATAACTTGTTCTTACTGAGATCCAAATAATTTTTGGACCTTGCAATTTCAAAGTTCCGAAGGAACTTTTTTGGGTGTTCCATTCCTGGAGAATTCCTCCAGAATGCTCCTCTTCCATGATGTTCCTTCTTCAAGAACTATTTCTTATAGGCGCATTTGCCTATACCACAGAAAGATTCTGGGCCAGTAGGTAGCGTTTGTGTTCCGTTTCTGACAAGAGTGTTAGCCTCCTCATTTCCTTTGATTACCGATTGCCCAGGAACCCAGACTAAGGAGAACTTGTTGTTTTTGCCTAGTTCATTGAGTTTCATCTGCACTCTCATATCAGCTTCGAGTCGATGACATAGGAGTTCAATGCTTTGATAGCAGCATGACTATCAGAATGGATCACTATGTGACACACTTGATAGTTTTTTTCCAGGTTTATATCTATGCGTCTTTTGATTGCAAGTATTTTTGCCTGAAAAACACTCGAGTAGGAGCCTAACGATAGTGTACACTTGGTTCTAGGCCGTATACTCCAGCGCCGGCCCCATCGTGGTTTTAGAGCCATCTGTATACCATTTAATGGTATTTGCTTTAAAGTTTTGGGTGGTGTATTTCTTTTCCTATTCTTCCCTTGTACATAACATTGAGTTAAAGTTCTTCTGGATTATTACTTTTTTAATCATAACATCATTAGGTAGGTTCGCTGATGAGGTGAGGACCAGGCTCTCTGATTTTTAATTCTCTTATTACCCATACCTTCCTTATAGATTCTAATGATAACTTTAGTGGCTACCCTATTGATCACTTGATGTAGAGGACTGAGATCTATGATGACCTCAAGTGCTCTAGTCGGGCACGTTCTCATAGCCCCAGTGATACAAAGCTCGATCCAAAGATTCACCACATTTTCAAATAATGCTCGATGGCGAACGCACGGTGTGCTCCTGACCAATGACTCACGGCGACACACAAATCCGCAAATCTCTCGCTTCGAATGATACCACCCACCTACCTCACCCGCCAGTATTTCAATAATGGCTATACATTGAAAATTTTTCACTAGACACCTCTTATATTCCAGTCACTTTTATAAGGTCAGTCGGTAGGCTTTGGAATAGGTTTATCAAGTTTTCGGTACTAGTGAAATGTCTTCAAGGTCCAAATAATTCGGCAATTCTTATATATTTTTATCAATTGCTCTATGGCTTGGTTTAATTACATACGGAATTACTTCGACTTTTGAGTAGAACAGACAATGCCGCATATTCATGTGACGGGGAAATTATTATTACCTTACATTTTTCAATTATACCCAGTGTGATGTGTCAAACTTCCAGAGCCTACTGACTGATTTTATAAAAATGAATAGAGTATGGAAAAATCATTCCGTGCAGCTCGGTAATACTTGATATGAGAATATTCACAAGTCATCATCTTTTTAGTGGAAGAAATCCATCTGAACTGTAGGACATTCCTCTGGCCAAAAGATATGGAAGTAGTGATAGAGCTCGCTATCCAGAGGGTCAATATGAAAAGGGATCAAGCGGATGTAGCTCTCAAGAGTAAACGTACAGTTTTCGATAATAAACTGTTGAAGCACGAGAAACTGGTGCACGCATTCAGAAAGAAAGATCCCACGATTCTTACGATCGAAGAAATGGAGGAAAATGCCCAATTGGTTGAGGAGATTGTCGAAAAATTGCAGGTTGACATCTATGATTATTTTACGGATAGGTTCAAAATTCCATTCGTGGAGGTGGATCATTCTAGGATGCCGAACAGAATTGTTTTGCGGAATTCGACTCGCAACTGTTTTTCTTTGATAGAATCTTGATGTGTAGATTCTAAAAAGTAAATCACATGTTTTTCTAATGATAGGATGATAGCATATGAAAGTGTTCAATATTTCAAGCTTTCTTCAAGCGTTATTGAGGAAGCATATTGTCCATGTACTACAAATAGATATAAATTAACTCTATAACGAATTATTTGCTTACTCTGAATTCCAATGAAATATTCATCCCTTAGAAGACATAACTGATTCCTATTAGATACGACTTGTTTGTCTCGCGGCCGTGGGTTATTTAACAATTAATATGGCCGCCGGTAGTGAAGCTCAGCGGATTCTAGACCGGTAAATCATTTATAAGAGAATTGAGATGCCTAATGTGAATATTTAATAACATGACCACTAATTTTTCATCGACTGAATAATTTCAAACGTGTTTGAATCTTCTAGGAGGACAAGAAAGAAGCAGAGAACATTAATGAGGAGGAGCAACTTCTAGATTTCGACCCATCACCATTTTTAAATCTACAAAAAATGATTAGCATGATCGAACCTTACGATAAGTTATGGCACACCGTGTACGATTTCCACGTGAAATACGACCTATGGTGAGTATCCTCCAATACCTAGTTCATAACTCAAATTCATTTATTATTTTCATATTTTTGCGATATATGGATATTTTCATTCTTTTATATAGGTATTATGGCCCATTCTTAGGCTTGGACGCCGAAGCAGTGAGCGAATATGTTGAGAACACTTGGAGGGTGCTTTACAAATTAGCTAAAGCACTGAGTGATAATCCAGGAGCTAAAAGAGTGGCGGAAATCGTCAGAGCCAAAGTTGAGAAATTCAGACAATTCCTACCTGTACTGACCACTGTATGCAACAAAGGACTACAGAAACGACACTGGGATATGGTGAGTTAAAATTTGATAGACAAATTTATTATGACGGCCTCGCCAGAAGAGTTACACATTGAAACAACATGACAAAAAAACATTTCGCTCATGTATTGTGCGTAAGATCGAACTTTTGTATCATTTTCAGATCAGTGAAATTGTTGGGGTCCCATTGACGATAACAACGGAAACAACATTGAATGAAATGATTGAAGCCGGGTTGCCGAAATTCTCCGCCAAACTCGAGGAGATAAGTGCTGCGGCTACCAAAGAATATGCACTGGAGAAGAATTTGAAGAAGATGAAGGAGGAATGGACCGATATCAAATTCGACTGCGTTCCTTATAGGTTAATATTAAAGCTGATTTAATATAAGGAAATAGGTTCCAAAAAAAAATATATAAACATCAGAAGAGGGACAGAAAACCTGCAGGACGCCGTAAATAATATTACCTACATTTGCTCTCTGACCGGGAGGGTCTTTCGACCAGGTCCGGTCCTCCAAGAGATAATATTTCAGATCCTCAGATGGAGCAATTATTGAGGAATCACCTCCCATAGATCCATAATTGGTTATTTTGAACTAAAAATCTAATATAGTGGCGGTACCTCAGTGGTTAGAGCTCAAAACTCATGATCGTAAGGTCTGGGGTTCAAGCTCTGGCCAGGAAATAACTTTTCCGGTTTTTAGGGGACCGTACAACCATTCGCTGTTGGGTAAACAATTAACAGTGCTGTTCCTAACGTGGCGCAAGGAATTAGTAACAAAGCCTACACAGAACACACCCGGTATCCTAACTCGCACAAGCTTTGAGCTTCTGAAGGATTTCGTTGAAGCCTAGGATAGTCGGAAAATACAAAAACAAATAAAATATCGAAAAACATAAAGGAATTATCAATATGTATTACAATACATTTCTCCCGTATTCACAGAGAAACGGGAGTTCATATACTGTCAGCCGTGGATGACATACAGGTTTTGATGGACGATCACATCTTGAAAGCTCAGACCATGCGAGGTTCGCCGTACGTGAAGGCTTTCGAGCATGAAATGCAGGCTTGGGAAGAAAAACTGTTATCTATGCAAGATATATTAGAAGCCTGGTTGCAGGTGAGTACCTATCGAGTGGTGATTTTTGCTTCCTCAACTTGAGTCTTGCTCAAACTTACTTACTCACTAGTGAGGCTTCATTAGGCTGAAGGCATCTGTAGCATTCAGTATTCTCTAGAATCTTGAAATGCAAAGGATTCTACATATACTCCATTCACTTCTTATAAACTATCCCGGTTGGCCATGGCATTCTGACACATTTCACCGTGTATATTCTGAAAATGTTAGGTTATAGTCATTTTCCTGTCAGACAACTACACAACGTTGTCCTCTCTAGTGATAAGGTATTTTTCAGAATGTGAATTTACTTTGGGAAGATAATAAATTCGAGGACATATTATGTGAATTCAATATTTCTCGGAACACTGTTTGGTTTATGGTTGGGGGTCTCTGTTATACAGGGTGATTTGTCCGATTCGACCGATTTTACTTTTACTGATAACTTTGGTATGGCTTATTCGATTTCAACGAAATTTTCAGCGTAGTACAATAGTGTTGAACACATTCATTGATTTTAATTTTTTTTTTAAATAAGCGGTTGTTATTGTGATAAATCCAGATTAATTGTGCAGGTTGAAAAAACACCCTGTACATAGCGTTTCCTAACTACGCTATCTGTTTACGATTGTACTATAATAAGTCATTATTTGAGAGTTTCTAATTTTTTTGGTACACTTCTAGTTTTCCGAGAATATTTTTTCAAAAAATGATAATGTCGAAATTTCGCTCCAATCGATTCTACTTTTATTGATAACTTTGGTATGGCTCATCTAATTTCGATGAAATTTGCAGTGTAGAACAATCTGAACGAGTACATTCAATAATCGCAAAAGTCTCTCAAAATACAGGGTTGTAATTGATAATTTCAGAATTTCAAATTAATTGTGCAGTTGAAAGAAAAACACCCTGTACATTGCTTTTCCAAAACTTTCTTATTCGTTGCAGATTCTACAATAATATGTCATCATCCAAAGGTTTCTAATTTCTTTGGCACACCTCCGGTTTTCCTAGAAAACATTTTTGTAGAAGAGCATTATCGAAATTTGGCTCACAAGCAGTGAGAGTATTCCGCACTAGGTAACAAAGCTGTATCGTCCAAAAATGCAAAGTTGTTCGTCACTTCTACAATATTCTTTTCAAATTCGAAATATATTCTGAATTGAATGGTTTCATACAAAATATTAGCAGTTAAAGGTGAATTTGGAATTTGAAAAGAATATTTTAGAACTTAAGAACTGCTTTGCATCCTTGGACAATACAGCTTTCCTACCTAGTGCGGAATACTCCCACTGCTTGTAAGCCAAATTTCGATCATGCTCGTCTTCAAAAATGTTTTCTAGGAAAACCGGAGCTGTACAAAAGGAATTAAAAACCTCTGAATGATGAAATATTATTGTAGAATCTGAAACGAATAAGAAAGTTTTGGAAAAGCAATGTACAGGGTGTTTTTTTTTTCAACTGCACAATTAATCTGAAATTCTAAAATTATCACAATTACTACCCTGTACTTTGAGAGACTTTTGCGATTATTGAATGTACTCGTTCAGATTGTTCTACACTGCAAATTTCATCAAAATTGAATGAGCCATACCAAAGTTATCAATGAAAGTAGAATCGATTGGAGCGAAATTTCGACATTGTCTTTTTTTGATGGAATTTTCTCAAAAAACTAGAAGTGTGCCAAAAAAATTAGAAACTTTCAAATAATGACTTATTATGGTAGAATCGTAAAAGGATAGCGTAGTTTAGGAAACGCTATGTACAGGGTGTTTTTTCAACCTGCACAATTAATTTGGATTTATCACGATAACAACCGCTTATTTTGGAAAAATAAATTGAAATCAATGAATGTGTTCAACACTATTGTACTACGCTGAAAATTTCATTGAAATCGAATAACCTATACCAAAGTTATCAATAAAAGTAAAATCGGTCGAATCGGACAAATCACCCTGTATATTCTCAATAGAGACCACCAACCATAAACCAAACATTTTTTCGAGACTGTCTTGACTAGTGTAAACTTATCCTAAAATCTGACGGTCTCCTCCGGAATCACCCTGTATAAACATAGTTGGAAGATTCGGTTATGCTATTTTCTTGTACGGAAATCAAGAATCGAGTGTTGAAATTTTACTGAAAAATAATGGAGAGAGTAGTCCGTTACTTTCTGATAGTTAAAAGGTACCTTGTTGCACAACTTGAAATACTCCAGTATGAAAATGTAGTAGTACTACAAAACCTGTGTCACCTTGAAAGAACTAACTCAATTTACAAAGTTCTTGGGAATCTATGTGAACGATACACTGATTCTTCACTCATATATGTCGAAAATGTTGGATAATTTATGATAAATCATTGATTCCAAATCATCAGGGTTACTATCAGAAAAAGCAGATTTCAATTCTACGTAGCACTTCCTGACACTTTGTCTCTGCTTCTTCAAAACCACCTTCGGCATTTTTAGTTTCCAAGCGTGTTGTTTATGTTGAGATTGAGAGTAGAAATTGATATTGGCATTTGGCGACGTCTCTGAGAATTATTTTGACATTGCCGATATTTCACGAGTGCCAACCTGCGTCAGTTTTGAGTAAAAAAACTTGATAGACCTAAATCATTTCCAACCGGGATAGTTTATAAAAGTGAGAGGAGTATACTTCACTCTTTACTTATCCAGAATTCTTTTCATAGAATCAAGCAACATGGATGTACTTGGAGCCAATATTCAGTTCGGAAGATATAATGAGGCAAATGCCGACCGAAGCAAGGAACTTCAAGACTGTGGATAAGATGTGGAGAGCAGTGATGATTAACACAATACAAGATACAAGAGTGTTGGTAGCCACTGATTACAGGAGTTTACTTGTTATTCTGAGGGAAAATAATCGTCTCTTGGAAGAAATACAGAAGGGTCTGAACGATTACTTGGAGAAGAAAAGACTATTCTTTCCTAGGTGGGAGATTAATGTTTTTTTTGGTTTTGTTTCTTTCCCAAATAGCAGCATTGTTCGCATCTTAAACATTTTGGTAACGTTTAAAACAGTATTTATCTTTTCAAGATTTTTCTTCTTGTCTAATGATGAGCTACTAGAGATATTGTCAGAGACCAAGGATCCATTGAGGGTGCAGCCTCATCTGAAAAAATGCTTCGAAGGAATCTATCTTCTGGACTTCACACTTGAGGAAGAAGTGGTTGGCATGATAAGCGCGGAGAAAGAAGTTGTGCCTCTGAGTGGAAAAATAATTCCTGCTGACGCTAAGGTAAGGTTTACCCTGTAGGATCTAACATAATATGGTACGCTTGATTCGTATGAATTTCAGGGAATGGTGGAGAAATGGCTGGTGCAAGTAGAAGCACTAATGATTCAATCTCTTAAAGACATAACAAAAGATGCCTTGAATGCATATCCATCCATGGATAGACCGGAATGGATTATTTCTTGGCCTGGTCAGGTGAGTGTTACAAAAGAGGTAATCGACGATGATCTGAAATACCTCATACCTGAAATTTTGACTCGAATTGTCTTTTCACTAAGTTTATTTGCCGCCCGTGATATTGGAAGTATCACCAAAGTGCTAAAATGATCTCTCTTTCTTTAAACCCAGTTAAGAAACATGTCCTTTTATAGTTTACCCCATGGTCGCTGAACCCAAATAACTTATTCGAGATTCCTGAACAGTTGGGTTGAATGTAGATAGAAGGTGTTGTCAGATCATCGACGTAATGTTAATTATTATTGGAGACGACCTTGATGGTTACCATGAATAGGTATTTAAGGGAAAAGCATAAAATAAGGTGTTGATTTTCGAAGAACTTCAACATATATTTTGAAAGATGAAGAAACCTAGAGCATATGACTAATATATATTTTGACCATGTACATTCTTCATTTTTATCTTTCAATACAGATAGTACAATGTGTCAACTCCATACAATGGACTACAGACGTGACAGACTCTATAATGAAGAGTCACTTGGAAGAACAAATTGAAAAATGCACAGAGCAGATCGAACAAAGCGTTAAAATGGTGCAGGGAAAGCTTGAAGAAGGAAATAGACTTACGGTTGAAGCTCTGATTGTCATCGATGTCCATGGTAAGATGTTCACGAGTTAGAGAGCAGTTCCTTCAAATAACTCAATTGATGCTGGATCCTTGTTATTTCAATCGAATTTTGGGTGAAATATTCTTATGTAAAAATGGAGTTAGAAATTTGCAATGGACTTCGGCCCAAATTGCCAACCAAAAAATTTTTTAAACAAATTTTTCTATGAATAGTTCTTCTTATTGATACTGTTCATCTACCAACTAAGTTTCATTCAGTTCAGATAAATATTTTTCGAGTTATTGAAAAATCAAAATTTCAAATGGCTATAACACAAAAACCAATCGGCAGATTTGGCCAATTAACGAACTTGACCGAGATATTCAGGATTGAAACCTTACCTGAACATTTCAAGACTCTAGGTCCTTCCTTTCCAAAGTTAGAGCATACACATTACAGGGCCGGCCAGCCGAATAGAACCGAACTTGACCATCAGTGAGTCCAACCTAGTCGTTTGAGACCAATTTCAGCCCGAAATTCGGAAAGTGCAGACATTGTGACGAAACGATAACTCTCTCTTCCCCAGAACAAGCGCGTTAAAAGTAGGTATATATTCAGCTCAAAAAGCATTAAGTATTCTCGACGTATTTTCGTTGACTCTGAAGTGCAACTCTTCAAATTGAGCTCTCGAATGGTTCTGGCTATTCATACGAATGAATGACATGGATCGTCAACTCAATGTATTCTAAAAAAACCTAGAAAAGTCTGCCGACTTCACGTCGGTGCTTTTATAGGTTTTTTTCGTACTCGTTGTATTCACATTTTGGGAAACACCAGGCTTATTGTACATATTTCTTAAAGCTCGCGACATCGTTAAAGAACTTTGGGACAGGAAAGTTGAGACAACTGCAGACTTCAGCTGGATCTCTCAATTAAGATATTACTGGAAAGAAATGATTGTAAGCGTCTGTATGATCACAACAGAGGTCATGTATGGCTTCGAGTACCTCGGAAATTTTGGCAGACTTGTCGTGACACCGTTGACAGACAGATGTTATCGGTAAGTCGATGTTTACCGCCGTGGAAGATCGATGCTTTAGTTTTTCTTCTTCTTTTCGGAGAACACTGATGGGTGCCTTGAAGCTCAATCTAGGAGGTGCTCCAGAAGGACCGGCCGGTACGGGAAAAACTGAAACATGTAAAGATTTGGCCAAAGCAGTTGCTAAAAAGTGTGTTGTTTTCAATTGTTCGGACGGTTTGGACTACAAGGCATTGGGAAAATTCTTCAAGGTAAGTTCGCGCAAGGATCTGATTCTGTGTTCCATCGAGTACAGCTGTAGATATGTCCATTGTTGAACCCAATGTTAACGCATAAAAGATCTCATTGGTTGCATTAAAGAAAGGAGCTTTAGCTTAATTGAAACTGAATTCTAACGATGGATGAAGTTCATTACTAGAATTTCTGTAAGACATTGCACAGTTTCTAATTTATTTCAGGGTTTAGCTCAAGCAGGTGCCTGGGCGTGTTTCGATGAATTCAATAGAATCGAATTGGAAGTGCTCTCAGTCGTCGCCCAACAAATTCTGAGTATTCAGATGGCGGTAGCAGCCAAATTGAAGAAATTTGTGTTTGAGGGCACTGAAATCACACTAGATCCAACCTGTACAGTTTTCATTACAATGAATCCAGGGTATGAGACATTATCATAAAAGAAATCGATATGACTTGAACTACAATGTAATTTCCAGGTACGCTGGTCGCCAAGAACTACCAGATAATTTGAAAGTACTATTCAGGACTGTTGCCATGATGGTACCTGATTATGCATTAATAGGGGAGATATCACTGTATTCATTTGGATTCGTTGATGCCAGCAGGTAAAATAAATATGAGCTGACAGGAGTTGACCATTATTCAGGAATATAAACAGGGGCTACTGGTTAGAAAGAGCCGCGAGGCGCTTCCCTCCCCAGAAAAACGCCGTTAATACACAAACAATTAATTTGTATATTTCCAATTCGTGCTTTTCCCCTCAGACTCAATAGTTATTTACGTTACAAGGCCAGGAAATGGCTCATTAAAGTACGAGTCTAGATGTTCACGGACGAGGTGACGAAGGAGCCGACATTTCACGGCCGTGTATCGTACAACGTTACAGTATGAAATAAAAAAAATTACCTAGCCCTAGCGACCATCCATATTTCACAAAATATCATTTGCGTTAAGCGAACTATGCCTGGCTCAATTTTGAACGCCGAAGCGAAATCGCCAGTCACCATGGACGCGTCTGGCTGAGGACCAGGCTAGTCCCACCCCAGGCGGTTCTCAGTTCGATTCGTAGCGCTTTGAATTGGGCTTATAAGTGGCAGCCTAGATAGTCACGCTGAGCAGATAGGAATTGTATATGCCAGTTGTTTTGTGTTAAGAAGTTTCATGCTAGTTTTTAATCGAAAAGCAACTTCCAAAATCTTCAATGTTGCCAAGCTCTTTCATTTTATATCGATCATTCAAATGTGATGATTGGTATGGGGTTGAATTTTATTTTCTTCAAAGAAAAAACAACTGGTAGGAATCTCAACATACCCCATTCTTCCTCTAACCTCAAAAAAAACTAACATTTAAACTTCCAGCTTAGCCCAGAAGATTGTCCACACCTACAAGCTCTGTTCGGAGCAGTTGTCATCGCAAAACCACTACGATTACGGAATGAGGGCTGTTAAATCAGTGTTACTTGCTGCTGGTGCCCTGAAGAAGGCCTACCCGCATTCACCAGAGGCTCAGTTAGTTTTGAGAGCAATTATTGATGTAAATCTACCCAAATTTTTGGCACAGGTGAGAACTATTGAAAATCCACACATTTGTCATGGCTTAGAGAAATTTCAATCACATTGACGTCTTGATGTGAAGTAAATTCTATCACCTACATTGTTAATATTCTGGTATGAAATCATCACATATTGATTCTGTTTTCTGCTTGTGTTTTCTATGAGAAGCATAAATAGCGTGAATTTATTTTCAGGTGGAAATGCATTTGACTGAAAATTATTTATTTTCTTCTTTTAGGATGTGCCTTTATTCGAAGGTATATTTTCTGATCTTTTTCCTGGAGTAGAGATTCCGAAATTTGAAAGAGGAGATCTGATAGAGCACCTCAAGCAGGAGCTCATCCGAAAAAATCTTCAACCTACTCCGTGGTTTGTGGAGAAGTGCATGCAAATATATGAGATGATTTTGGTGAGACATGGATTGATGATAGTTGGTAGACCTATGGGTGGAAAAACAATGGCTTATCAGGTAAATTTCGAATATTTCGTGAATACATAAGAATATTCCCATGAAAAAAGAAAACGAAAACAATACTTTTCTGATTGAGTTGGTTAATTCCTTTCATTCCAGATAATATTTTTTTGCAGATCTATTCTATAAGGAATTCGTGTTCTACTGATCAGAGATGATTTTTGGTAAATGTGTGGGTGATTGACTAAAGTGGAGGCCACATATACGCGATCCCGAATACGAACGCGTTCACGTGTAGAAGCGATAACATGACGTTATACAAAAACGAGGCAGCTTCTGTTTAGATTCAACTAAACATTGTAAATATGCTCGCAATCCGATTGCGTATATACAGTGTGTCCACGGATTGGGTGCCGGTAAGGTGTAAATGACGAAAAATTTTCGAGTTAGACTCTGATATTCTGGAAATCGCTCCAGCTTGGTCTCAAAGTAAGATGTTGAAAAAATGAGCCAAATCAATTAATATACAGGGTGGTTTAGAACTGATTTAATGAAAATTGTTAAGAATAAAGTGTCTTTGTTTTAAAAGATATCGAGAAATTTTATTGACAAAAGTTGTTTAGAATCAAAAGACACGGCTAAATCTCGATTCTCAGATAAATCGATCAACTTTGATTTTGTAAATAGGAACTCAATTTTCAGATGAATCAGCCTACCTTGACTTATAAGTTCATGAATATTTTGTCAATCCGATACGTGAGATATTTTGTCATGATCAAAAATTTAAATTTTGACACTATTTTTTTTAACAGGGTTACGTGGTACCATAATATTTGACCAGCGTTCATGGAATTGTCCTATTACTCCCTGATACGAAATGTCTGCACCTAAACTGTAGCACTCCACAAAAAACACTCTTTGTTCTATGCTCAACATATTTTTAACTGGAAAATTTTCGTTTATGACGAATAAAATTTACGTTTCAAGTCACGTCAGGCATTTGTAACCATGGATATTATCAAATATTTTCATAAACTATTTACAGAATCAAAGGTGATCGATTTATCTGAGAATCGAGATTTAGCCGTGTCCTTTGATTGTAAACAACTTTTCTCAATAAACTTTCTCGATATCTTTCAAAACAAAGGCACTTTATTCTTAACAATTTTCATCAAATCAGTTCTAAACCACCCTGTATATCTTAATTTGAGACCAAGCAGGAGCGATTACCAAAATATCAGAGTCTAACTCGAAAATTTTTCGTCATTTACACCTTACCGGCACCCAATCCGTGGACACACTGTATGCTTCGGGCAGAATGCGATCGCCATCGTAAACGCCGACGTGCTTATACAGGGTGTTTAATTGGTAAATGAACATACGGTAACCTGAGCTAGAGCTACTCTAGGCGAGTCCAAAAAACCTATAGGTCTAATCAATTCCACAACTGAGATACAGGGTGATTTATGTTTTCACTGATAATTTCAATTTCTCATAACTTTTGAACCACTCAGTATATTCGGTTGATATTTGGAACATATGTTCAAGCTTCACAGGTCGATCGATTCATATTTGAATTACCAAAAAATTCCAGGTCCGTATCTGAAAAATATTGGAGTTCTTTCAAGCTGAGATTCAACACCCTGTATATTGAACTTTTGGAATTTGAGTGAGATATTCGAAAAGAGCAGAAAATTTTCAATGGAGTTCAGTAGATTCTATCGTCTATAGTTATTTTGCTCATAAAATACTTCAGGGAAAGATTTAATTGAATATTCGAATTCCAATTAATTCTTAGCAAATTAGTTCATTGTAATTAAATTGAGAATTTTTTTCTTGAAATGATTCAATATTTGTATTCTTTTAGTGCTTTAACTTCTGGATGTGTCCCTACCATATCGAGGATGTCTTTTTCGATGTCAAGGTGTCGCCTTTCTTGTGTGTTATTCACTCTCGATGTAGGAAACCGGCCATTTTGCGAACATAGTTGAAAACTGTAGATAAAGTTCTATGATATGGTAATCATTTATTGGGGAATCTTGATTGATATTCCCGTACAGCTGCTCTACCATTCCCGTCACAATAACCATACACGAAAAAAATATCAGCATATTCTTGATTCGAAAATTTATGAGGCATTATGATGATATGGATTTTATATGAAACTAACACAGACAAAAAATACCTTGAACCGCAGTCTACTCGAAAAATCTACTTGTGGGATACAATACAAATAAATTCCTCACAATTCAATTTTTATTTTTTTTTTGGAATTCTATCGGAATATCGGAAAATACAAATATTGAATCATTTCAAGAAAAAATTTCTCAGTTTAATTACAATGAACTAATTTGCTAATAATTTATTGGAATTCAAATATTCAATTGAATCTTTCCCTTGAGTTTTCTATGAGCAAAATAACGTGCGGGAAGATGGAATCTACTGAACCCCATTGAAAATTTTCTGCTCTTTTCGAATATCTCACTCAAATTCCAAAATTTCAATATACAGGGTGTTGAATCTCAGCTTGCAAGAACTACAATATTTTTCAGATACGGACCTGGAATTTTTTGGGAATTTGGATATAAATCGATCGACTTGTGAAAGTTAATCATACGTTCCAAATATCAACCGAATATTTTCCAATGCAATTACAATGAACTCATTTTCTAAGAATTTATTGGAATTCCAATATTCAATTGAATCTTTCCCTTAAGTTTTCTATGAGCAAAATAACGTGCGGGAAGATGGAATCTACTGAACCACATTGAAAATTTTCTGCTCTTTTCGAATATCTCAATCAAATTCCAAAATTTCAATATAGAGGGTGTTGAATCTCAGCTTGCAAGAACTCCAATATTTTTCAGATAAGGACCTGAAATTTTTTGGTAATTCAAATATTAAACTTGAACATATGTTCCAGATATCAACCGAATATACTGAGTGGTTCAAAAGTTATGAGGAATTGAAATTATCAGTGCAAACATGAACCACCCTGTACCTCGGTTATGGAATTGATTAGACCTATCATATATAGGTTTTTTGGACTCGCCTAGAGTAGCTCTAGCTCAGGTTACCGTATGTTCATTTACCAATGAAACACCCTGTATATACTCTGAGATTAACAGTCGATTTTCAAAGGACTTAATATTGAACCAAGCTTTTAAATATAAATTATTCCAGAAGAAAGTCCTGACCTTCGTGAAAATAAAATCGCAATTATAATATAATATCATCAAGTTTATTGCAGACACTTGGAGAAGCATTAGGAGCACTAAACCAAGACAAAAGTGCAAAACTGAAAGAAAACAAAGTGGTATACAGAATTATCAATCCAAAAGCTATAACTATGGGTCAGTTGTATGGCCAGTTCGATCCCGCTTCGCACGAATGGACAGACGGTGTATTGGCGGTCACATTCCGTGAATACGCTAACAGCATCACTCCTGACAGGAAATGGATTATGTTTGACGGTCCCGTTGACGCCGTTTGGATCGAGAACATGAACACTGTACTAGACGACAACAAGAAGCTTTGTCTTATGAGCGGAGAGATTATCCAAATGTCCAATAAGATGAATTTGATTTTCGAGCCGGCAGATCTGGAACAAGCCTCACCTGCTACTGTATCAAGATGTGGTAAGTTCGGGAATCATAGAACGGTTTCAGAATTCGATTCTTACAGAAGGACAAGTCCATACAAGCAAGAGATTTTTACCTCTATCTCCGTCTAAATCGGCGGAGGATTCTAGTACTCCACCTTGAGAGCTTCCCCTTTCACATTTTATACATAGGGGTACAGACATACAAGTATAGTGCATTCGTCTACAGACGTTTGCACCGGTTTTGGAAGTACTTTTCCATTCCGATTGGGATACCTCTAAAACATTCGAATTGAGTGCATCAACCGCTTCTTCATGTGTTGGAAAACGTTGACTTGACGGAGTTTATTCCAGATCTGCGGAAATGAAATGAAATAATTTGGTGTCAAACAGGAACAGCATGGCGGATGAATCATTAGTTCGATGTTTCAAATGTTCCATAACATTTTTGCTTGCACTGATGCACCTTAAGACTCATCGGAATGATGGACTTTTTCCAAAACATCCAACGATAAGTTCTAAAGTACTACCGTAATACCACAGACCAAGCAGATATTTCACTAGACGCAGACGTTCGACAATCACCATGTGTTATTGGTCTGGGTTTATACTCCTTAAAGAGATTTAAAACTATCTCGCCTACATTTCAAACAGCCCCAAATATCATAATCACAAGGACGAATATCTGTCGATAAATCAACAAATATTCCACCTTGATCAGAGCTAATCCTCCAATCAACCGAAACATCTGCACCGAAGAAGCGGATCCAAGGAGAATGACTACAGCTGTTTCACAGTTATTAATGACCATCAGGTCAACTTACCACGGATAAAACCGCAGAAGAAGTCAGATGTTGGACGTTATCATCTTGTGGGAATCCACATGAACCGAGTATTGCCAAAGTCGTGATGGTTTTTTGTGATCTGCTAAATCGCAGATAGGGCAACCTGATGCGACAAGATGATGAACGCTATGCAAATCGATCAAAGTATTCTGCACTCGAAGGTGAGAATCGCAAGTTGCTCCTGGAAGATGGCGCGCTGTACGTACTGCAGCGGTCCATCTGAAAGGTGACAAGTATCGAGAGATCCCTCTACGGTTTCATCCGAGGTAAGTTGACCTGACGATCAGTAAAAACTGTCAAACAGCTGTACTCATTCTCCTTGAGTGTAGGTGTAGATGTTTTGGTTAATTGGATGATTAGCTCTGATCAAGGTGGAATATTTGTTGATTTATCGACAGATATTCGTCCTTGTGATTTTGTTATTTTAATATTAATGGAGCTCTCTTTTCTCCACGAATCAATTCCTAGCTCCAAATATATTTGGGTGAAGGAAATTCAAAATATAAAACGAAGAAAACTAATTGGACTATCGCCAATAATTTCAGGTATGATCTACATGGAACCACAACTTCTAGGATGGGAACCATTAAAAGTATCGTATCTGAGCACTTTGTCTAAGACTCTTTTGGTTGAACAGCTGGAGATTTTGGATGAACTCATTGACTGGGTGGTGCCTTCGAGTGTGAAATATATCACCAGAAAATGCAAGAGGTTCGTGGAAACCTCGGAGATTCATCAGTTTTTTGTGAGTTCAACTATATTGATTCTTCTTACATAACCCAGAAATCACTGATGCACAGCATCCATGAGATAGCTCTTTTATATTGAATATAATTATATTATTCTTTGTCCCAATTTTCAATGACATTCGAAATTACTTATTTCCTCTTAATGACGTAGTTGATATCTCTACCTACGCTGCTACGCTAGCTGGAGATTTCTTTCAAAGCTCCTCATACTTGACATCGACTAGCAGATTCGCAAGCTTTAGCGACTATACTCACGACTATACTCTTGCACGCCCAGCATCAGTTCAGCTGTGAACGCTGACGAAGGTTCGCAAGTTTTTGTATTGCTAATCTCAACTTCTATGATGTTCATATCCCAGGTCGAATCGCTTTCTTGTCTTTCTCAGTTTCAGCTAGAGTTTAGGAAAAGATATACTAAAAAACGACGATGGTTGTAATTAGTTTGCATACAAGTTGGAACAACTGCTTCTTTCTGCAACGGGCGCAAGTAGTGATCATATTAGGAGCAAACAATATGACAGAATATTCGTTTCTTTCAAAAAATTTTTGGGTGCAAATGGTTGAAAAAAATTGTAAGAATGCACAATGTTGCCGCTTTTTTATATTCAAGAATTTTCGGGAAAATAAAATGAAATGGAGTGAAAATGGAAAAATAACTAAGATAGCGCATTCACACGAAAGAACTAAGTAGATCCAAAAAAAAAGGTTTCAAAAAATAATCATTGAAGCCTGCAGAACTACACCTCGTTTCATCCTATTAACGTCAAAATTTCACGCATTTTTAATATTTCTCGCGGCTATTGGCAACGTTGAAGCATGCAGGCTGTGGTGCAGGTGCTTGACCTTGATATACTAACCAACATTTTTGAAACTTGAATGTGGCTGTGTTGCCGACGGCCACGAAGCCATGAGTTAGCAGTCGACGGTTAGTGGTAGGTCTCAAACCTCCCCCAAACTGCGCCCATGGATGAAGCGTCCTTTCTGTCTATTTTATTCAAGCTGAGCTTTACCACGTTCTTATACAAGTTATCGGAGCTCACCCAAATATGACTGCCTTGCTTGAAATAAGGGAATGTCCTTGTGCCCCAACACCGGCTATGGTATCAAATTATGATGCTTGGTAACTGCGGAGTGTGACACATCTGTGATACACAAACTGTAGCTTTCAACCAGGCTGCGTAGACGACAAGCAGAGATCCAATTAAAGTGCAATATTATAATTGAACTCATTTCCAGACATTTACACGTTTATTCACATGTATGCTTGCTGGAGAGCAGCAAGTCAGTACGATATGGATGCAGTCAGTTTTTCTGTTCTGCATCATCTGGGGCCTCGGATCAACTCTCACATCTGATGGACAGAAAATTTTCGATGTATTCTTGAGGAAATTACTGAACGGAGACAATAAGCACTACCCGAAACCGAAATCATTCAAATTGACAAAGAATCAGATTTTTCCCGATCGGTTCAACATATACGAATGGATTTATGAGAAGAAGAATAATGGACAATGGACTCTCTGGGCCGATACTGTCGATAAAATACAACAGATCCCTGCAAACGCCAAAGTGAGTAGCCGTATACTTAATTTCATATTTCCTCAACACTCTAAATTATACACTTCTCCATCCTGGTCTCATCCATTTGTGATAGTTTCAATCTGTGTCCAACTCTCTCGTGTTTCTTCAGGTCTAAACTATCCTACTGCGGTAAGAAGATTTCTCTGCCTGCGACCTCTTTCGTCAGGGCTTTCTTTCAACTTCATCATTGCTTCAATCGTTTCCTTGAATTATATTTATTATTTGTTTTATTATCAATTTTCTTGTTAAAGAACCAAAATTATTTATTCCCAGGTGAGCGAATTGATAATTACAACGAATCAATCTGTCTTGCAAAGATTCTTCCTGAAGATGTGCATGGCCAGGGAAATACCAATTTTGTTTGTCGGTCCTACTGGCACTGGTAAAACAGCAGTGGTTTTAGATCACTTGATCAACTTACCTAAAGAAAAATTCCTGCCCAATGTGATTAACTTCAGTGCCCGAACAAACTCGACTATGGTAAGAATAGTAGCCAGAAGAGATATTTTCTGTTTTCAAATGGTCCTCTGAAAAAATCGGTTAATCTTTTTTTGCGAATTAATGCCTAGACTCAGGAAATGGTGATGGCCAAGTTGGACAAACGGAGAAGAGGCGTCTTCGGACCATCGATGGGAAAAAAGTGCGTTCTCTTCGTCGATGATGTTGGAATGCCTCAAAAGGAGCAGTGGGGTGCTCAACCACCAATAGAATTATTGAGACAGTGGATAAATCATGGTCACTGGTTCGCGAAAGATACCGCCATGCTACACATAGTTGATGTGGTAAGAGTTTTTATGGTTTCCTTTCGAAGAAACATAATTGGTAGATACTTCAGTAATTTAGGGCCGTATTTACAGTCGCTCCTTGAAGGCTTTTTCAAGAATGCTTTACCGAAGGCCGCTTCGGAGTTTCTTTTCTATGTTTCGAAGTGTCACCTTCCTTGCATTCGAAGAGCACAAATGGCAACCTTAGGTGACTACAGAACAGGCTTCTTAGGTGACTACACACAGGTTTCACGTATAAAGAACGAGGGAATACACAACGAGTAACTACGAATGTGGCCCTTATACAAATCAATATTAACATGGATTCTTTAAAGCAGCGTCCAAATGTGCATCGGAGTCTCCGAATAGCTTCAAGATCGAATTAAGTTGAAATGTTCATGATAGCACTCTATCTGATCCCTCTAGAGTCGGTTTCTTGATGCAGTTCCAAGGGATTTGCAGCGCCGCCCACACTGTTCGCGGAAAAGAAAATGGCATTTGCTGTTCGGTTTGCACAGCTGGACACGGCCTTATTTATGAGATTGCGAGAAATAATCTCTCACTTATAAAAACTAACATTATCTCTTGCTGCATATAATGATACACTTCTTTGCAGAAAGTAGTTTTCTGTGTTACAATTCAAAACTTATTGCGGTTTGTGCGCCTAAGTATTCTCTTCGATCGTCGTTCGAGTCATTGTTTCAACATTCTGTTAAATACCTTTGATTCCTGTTATGGATGCACTTCAATTTCATTTTTCTTCAAGATGTTCGTTGGAGCTATGGGTCCGCCAGGTGGAGGAAGAAACGAAGTTACCGATCGATTCCTGAGGCACAACGTTATTATTTGTTTGGATTCTTTCGATGATAATACACTGTCGAAAATTTTCACCACAATCATGGAATGGCATTTGGCAAAAGGTTACGAAGAACCTGTTGCTCGACTTTCGAAGGTATTTTGAACTTTATTACATCAACTATTGAAGACAGTTTCATTCGAGTTCTAGCTTTTAATTCAGAAGAGGTAACATTTCGGTTGATCCAATGGAAATGAAATATCCGCCAAAAATACCATCATTGAAAATACTTAGAGACAACACAAAAAATATAATGTAATCTCGTTTCGAAATGAGCAAATTTTTTGAATGGTGTTGACTCTATTTCTTTCTCAAAGTTTTGCGTCAGTGCAACCGTGGAAGTCTTCAAGGAAGCCACCGACAAATTCTTGCCAACACCAGCCAAATCTCATTACACATTTTCGCTGAGAGACTTCTCAAGAGTCATCAACGGTTTGCTTCTAACACCTCCTGCCCAGATGACTGATCCAGATAAATTTATAAGATTATGGATTCATGAATGTTACAGAGTGTTTCATGATCGTCTAATTGACGAGGAAGATAGGTGAGAAAATAATTAAAGATAAATATTTACTTGGTAGAAATTCATTTTAGATGAAAATTCCAAAAAAGTATAGACGTTTAAACCATAAGCGTCAATCACCATTAAGACTTTAATGGGGTTAATAACAAGGCAATTCATAGATTCCTCCATTTCAGAATAACTCTCTTCGATATTGTGAGACATGCTTGTTACGAGAACTTCCGGCAACATATGCAAAAAGTCTGTGCTAACCTTCTTGCAGAGGAAGAGGAAAAAATTGCACCGCATCATATAAGGAAATTATTTTTCGGAAATTTTCTCTTTCCTGATGCCACCGCGAAAATATACGATGAGGTATGTAATATAAATGTAGGATTTTTTATCAATCGTCTATGGGTTGACTTATTCTGAACTCCCTGTATTTTCATATTTCTCTTTTTTGTGTGGGTATCAATAAAACACCACTAGTTTTGATATGTATTATGTTTATTTTACCCAATAGCCCTCTCAGTTGACATTGGTCCCACAAAAAGTTCATACCAAATATGGAGTAGTATCCAAGGCAGCCACATGAAGAGGCTGCAATTTATTTATATAAAAGTAGCCATGAATATAAAGTCTTTGGAAAGTTAACAGAGGTCACCATCGTTTCAAATGTTCATTCCAATATCTCGACATACATTTAAACATGTTTGTAAGTCCGACATGACGATATTACACCCTTTACTCTATTTACAACAATTAGTCACACTACAACACGACTGAGCAGTTTTACAGAGGAAAAAAACATGTTGATGTTCGAAAGTCGTCTAGACATATCTAATGTCGAAAGTCGTCGAGATATATCTAATGTCGAAAATCCTATTTATTTAATACCTCTGGTCTAGAATTTCGACAACACTTTTAAGTCTTTCGTCTTGAATCTACAATTCTCAACTCCACTTTTGAGTTTAACGTCTCGATAATTACTCTCTACGTCTATTTGTGACTTTAACCCTCGAACTTCGCGGCTGTAAACTTCTTTTCGGAACTCTCTAGAACTCACCAGATATCTTCCGCGATGACACCTACAAATTCGTAACAATAATTTGTCCAACATTATCTATCATGTTGCGTCTACGAAACAGCATGTTGCAGATATTTTCCGAAAATACACCACATTAACTCCGTATCACAACATCGGGACTGCAATACCCTTCATCGAATATAAACTCTATAAATTAGTAAAATATCATCTTGAAGGTTGAGAGCTAGTATAGAAAGAAACCAGTTAAACTTTGCCATAAATGCCACCTTCCTCTTTGCAGATGATTTGAGTGATGATACTGGGATTATTTGTTTATCTTTCAATCGGCGAATATTCTTCCTCGTATTCATATTTATAAACATTAAACCCAACAATGTCAACCACAACAGAATTTTCTTATTATCTTTTTCTTCAGATAACGGATATGGAAGATCTGGTCGAGAAAATGGAGTACTATCTGAATGAATACAACCTCATTTCCAAATCGCCAATGAACTTGGTAATGTTTCAATTTGCGATAGAACATGTATCGCGGGTATCAAGAGTGCTGACTCAACCTAATGGAAACTGTCTCTTGGTTGGAATTGGTGGATCCGGAAGACATAGCGCTGTGAAAATGGCTTCTTTCATGGCTGAGTACGGAGTGTTCGAGGTAAATAGAGGCTGTTTTGCTTTAAAAACTTTCTACTAGAACAACCGGCTATCCTCCACTGTAAAATTATCAATGCTATGTCCAAGGTACACATTAACACACCCAGAGTCTCCGAACACGGAAAGTTCATATAAGAGTTCACGAAAATCTACAGTTCTGTATCTGGGCTAATATTAAGGACAAAATGAAAGCCTCTATCTCCAAAAAATTTGTATGAGTTCCAGAGTGATTAATCAAATGCTTTTCCCTAAAAATGTAAGACATTATCGTTCATTTTCAGGTAGAATTGAGCAGGAATTACGGAATAACTGAATGGCGGGACGATCTGAAGAAATTATTATTGAAAGCTGGCGCTGAAGGTAAAACAACAACGTTCTTGTTCGCCGATACTCAAATTGCTGATGAGCTCTTCATAGAAGATATCAACACAGTGCTGAATACAGCAGATGTTCCGAATTTATATGCACCAGATGAGAAGGGCGATATTCTAGAAAAAATGCAAGCAGCAGCAAAAGATTCGGTAGGTTTACGTGCAAATTCATCGTCATAATACATTAAATAATCTCGGGAATGATAACAGCCTACCATACCATACCATGGCACGGTAAGGAATTACTTCATGTTGTAAATAACATGGTGTGCTCATTGAAAAGTAACGTCAGCAACAGGAATATTCGAAGTACCGAATATATATTCCTCGGATCTTCCTGTTACTGACGTCAAATTTGAATGCACATAGGTACACCATGTTATTTACATCATGGTATTTCTTTCATTAAGTCCACGGCATCTGAGGTCATTTAGACAACGGAGTTGTCTATACCAAAGCAGGTCTTGGATACACGACGTAACGAACATTCTCGAACTTCACATACAGAAAGTTCACTCAATCTAACGGAGCATACCTTGTATTCGAAGGTTGCATTTTTGGAACCATGGGACGAATTTCGTACAGATGCAATAGGGTTGAAATTTAGCCCACGGATGTGAAATAAAGTTTAACGATAAACAAAATGTATCATTCCTTTGTACCCTTGGATCACATATGACATAATGATGTTAATTTCGTCTATCATTGATTTTTTACCCCATTGCAGCCAAAAAAGATCGATTCCACACCTCTAGCTTTGTATAACTACTTTATAGAACGGGTGAAGAGCAACTTACATGTAGCTTTGTGTATGAGTCCAATAGGTGACGCTTTCAGGATAAGATGCAGGATGTTTCCTTCATTGATCAATGGCTGTACAATAGACTGGTAAGTTGAAGCGAAATTTAACTTACTAATGAGGACAATTTCTTTTCTGACTGGCCAAAGATCTAATATAATAGGGGAATCAATTGTGAAGTGATCAGTCAATTCTTCCTCGTGCTCAAGTGCATGGCCTTGGCGAATTTTGCATCGACAGAAACCATAAAAAATTCAGTTGATCCAGGAACTGAAGACCAACGAGCAAAGAAAACGACGAGCATTCACCGACTGGGCTAGATCAGTTTCGAGTTAATACCGATTTTGAAAGGCAAATCAATTCACGGAAGATTATTTTTATTCATGTAGTAGCATTACATCCTGAAATTTTCTTATGGATTGTACAAGGAGATATGTATCTCAATGCTTGTGGTCCAAAAAAGGCACTATGTGGCAAACCGTACATAGTACACTGAATCTTCTGCACCACAAATGCATCAGTTGGTTATCCCACGTTAAGGCGACTCGAATTGTTCACTTAAATGATCGTTGGATTCGATGCCGGTTAAGTTTGTCTTCTCTGGTAATGATAAATCATGGCTGTATTTGTTCACGCCGCAGTAGATAGGTTTTTTGATAATAGACGAGGATATGCTCAAAACGGTCTTTGCTTGCTCTTAAACGCCTGTTATGTATGTCATTGGGAATGCGACTAGCATGATGATAGAAGGGAAGATTCAAATATCATGTTACGCAGCTCTAAAAGATCTTGAATCCCATGGCTGCAAGTACATCTGAATATGTTTGGAACTACCATATGATACTAGGAAGGCTCGGTATGAGCAAACTCGTCTGGATATCAAGTCGCTTTGGCTTCTCAGAAAATTGAAAGCAGATTAGCTTGCATACAATGGTGTATCCCTCTTGTGGATCCGGAACTATTTTCAGTGTATAAAAACTCCTAGAGCGAATGAGTTTCCTTGCCGAATTTCGGTACACGTGCAGAGAATTACTTCTTATTTCAGGTTTACGAAATGGCCAGATGACGCTCTAGAAAGAGTAGCAAACATGTTCCTTTCCGCGACAGATATCGATTCAGAAATGGTGACGAAATGTGTATCTATTTGTCAATATTTCCATGTGACGGTACAAGAACTGTCGGAAAGATTCAAGCGGGACAAGAGAAGAATAACTTATATTACGCCGACTTCATATTTGGAACTGATTCAAACATTCAAGAGTTTGTATTACCTGAAGGTGGAACAGATAACGACACAACGAAATAGGTGAGGTGAATATTGGAACTGTAAATTTGTACTTGCTAATTTTATTGGATCTTTAGATATGAGACAGGACTTGAAAAACTAGATTTTGCCGCTGGACAAGTTAGCATAATGCAAGACGAACTTAGAGAACTGCAGCCAAAACTCATAATCGCGTCTGCCAAAACTGACAAGTTGATGATAAAAATCGAGCAAGATACGGTGCTCGTTGAGAAGCAGAAAGAGGTGAGTAATAATTCTAGGCTCAAAAATTTCATCAACAGTATTCTTCATATCCACCATGCATCATAGGTAGAAAACAATATGGGATGTAAAATTTTATTCCTGAATTAATGAACGAAAAGGTGAAATATATAAAAAGTATTTTCTCAAAAATCTCTTCAAACAGTTCCGCTACTCAAATGTGATTACCAAGGCCAGGTTTTTGTTTATTTCAAGGTGGCATATATCATTTGTTTGAAATTTTCAGATAGTTGGAGCAGATGAAGCAGTTGCCAATGAAGCAGCCGCTGCTGCACAGGCGATCAAGGATGATTGTGAATCTGATCTGTCGGAAGCCATACCAGCCTTGGAAGCAGCACTTGACGCTTTGAATACCTTAAAACCAGCAGATATCACTATAGTTAAATCGATGAAAAATCCACCTTCTGGTGTGAAGTTGGTGATGGAGGCAGTGAGTGAAATCAAAAAATTGATCCTTTCTTAGGTTAGGTTATAATCTCCTTCCCGAAGTGATATGTTGCCAACCTCACATGGCAGAATAATAAACTTTTTCACCAATGGAGTCATTTATTTAACAAAAAAGAATATAACCTTCGGATTTCATTAACTCCAACAATGTACACCTCAAGAGTTGCCATTCGAATCATAAAAGACAATACTTAAGATTTGGATTGATACTAAATATTCTCGTTTTTGGGCGCATGTTCTGGGGAACAGCGTGCTATCGTTTTGTCCAGATGTCTGTAATTTTTGATAATTGAGCCGGAAATGGTCTCAAACGACTAGGTTGGACTCACTGATGACGAATCCGGCGTCAAAATCGATTCTGTCCGGCCGGCCGGCCGTGGACACGATACTGTCGAACGGATTAAACTTTCAGTATAGGTCACGCATTGAAATGCCACGGTTAAGTTCGTTATTGGGCCAAATCGGTCGAACAGATTCGGAGTTTAGCCATTTGAAATTTTGAAGTTATTTATTTTTCATTTCAGAAACTACTCGAGCGCTTGAATGCAAACTTGGCAGTTAGGTGGAGTATAACGACGCGCAACTTTGAGCAAAATTTGGTCAGGATCATACTGTCAGTAAATTCTGGAAAAATTTTCTTCGAAATTTTTTTTCACAAAAATTATTTTTTTTCGGAAACCGTCTATCCTATCCAAAAAAAAACTTCCACTTGGACTTTGAGCTTCACATTTCACACATAATTTTTTGAGATATTGGGAAAAAATACGTCAAATCTCGTGGTTTTCTTCTCGATATCGTTGTTTTTTTCGGTACAACTCAAGAAATACTGATTCAATCCTGATAAAATTTCGCAGCTAGTTTGGAGATGCTGAAAGACAACTTACTGCAAAAATTCCGTGATGATCGTGTCATTAGAACAATTCGAAAAAAAAAATTCTGTGATTTTCTCATCATATATCCTCATTTAATTCTGTATGAACCTTCGAACTGTAATTTTTCGATGAAGTACTGGATTTCAATTCGATCTGATCTGTAATTTTGGAAATATTGGGAAAATAAAATTTTCACGAATTCGGCCTTCGTAATTAAGGTCCAAATCTTCTCTACAAATATCGAGTTTCTAAGTTGTTTCTTTCGGAAGTTAATGTGTTTACGCAGTCGGCCGTTAGGCCGACTGTAAACACAATAACTTCCGGAAGAAACAACTTAGAAACTCGATATTTGTAGAGTAGGTTTGCGGCTTAGTTACGAAGGTCGAATTCGTAAATGGGTAAAATCCGCCTAATGATTCCGTAGATATACCCATTCAAAATTTTATTTTTCCAATATTTCCAAAAATACAGATTAGATCGAATAGACGACTTCGGCCCAAGTTGCCAACCCACAATTTACTTAGCAAGGTTACTTTCACTGGGGAACGGGAATTTCAGGACAAATTCGACATGATAAGGTTCGCATTATTTATAAATAACCGTAAAACATGCCTCGGCTCTTCAAACCAGATAATTCCTTCCAAATATATGTTTTTGTTAAGATCGTCCCCGATTGGCTGAAATTTAAGTTGGGATTCCTGATTTCATGCAAACAGTGTCAATTTTCATAGGATACGTTCCGAAAATCAACTCTGTTGTTTCGGTTGCCGATTTTCCGCTCCGTAAATATGAAATATTCGGATGGTTCCTGGAACAAGCGCGTGAAAAAGGTTATTTACGGAATCTGGTTGATGAAATTGCTGTCGATTTACTGTCACTAGAACGATTTTCTATGGTAAATATCCATAGCATAGAACAATCTATGTTTACTTTTGGTTTGTTTCGGTTCCCAGTTCAGAACTGTACGGGGCGGTTCTAGCACAGATCTATGGTCTTTGCTAGAACCGTCCCGAACAGATCTCTGAACTCGGAACGAAAACAAACCTATAGTAAACATAGATTGTTCTATGCTATGGATATTTACCATAGAAAATCGTTCTGGTGAAGGTAAATCGACCGCATTTTCATCAACCAGATTCCGTAAATAACCTTTTTCACGCGCTTGTTCCAGGAACCATCCGAATATTTCATATTTACGGAGCGGAAAATCGGCAACCGAAACAACAGAGTTGATTTTCGGAACGTATCCTATGAAAATTGACACTGTTTGCATGAAATCAGGAATCCCAACTTAAATTTCAGCCAATCGGGGACGATCTTAACAAAAACCTATATTTGGAAGGAATTATCTGGTTTGAAGAGCCGAGGTATGTTTTACTGGTATTTATAAATAATGCGAACCTTATGATGTCGAATTTGTCCTGAAATTCCCGTTCCCCAGTGAAAGTAAACTTGCTAAGTAAATTGTGGGTTGGCAACTTGGGCCGAAGTCGTCTATTGAAATCCAGTACTTCATCGAAAAAATTCTAGAAAAGCACTGCCATGCAGGCATCAGCATTTGCGCGCTTGTTCAAATTCGTTGCCAAAGCGGTCATCTCCATTGATCATGCGCGCAAAAGCTGTTGCCTTCACGGCAGTGCTTTTCTAGAATTTTTACTTCACCAAACTGTAGAAGAGTGGTGGATACACCCAGTCGTTTTTTCATTATTGTTCCTTGAAATTACTTCCATGTTAAATTATCTAGTCCAGCATCCACCTAAACCATACCGTTCTGGTGAGTTAATTAACGTTAACTGCAGTTCAGGGAACTGAAGATTCCATATTCTAACACAAAGAAAATCATTATTTTCTTCATAAAAGCAGGCCATAAGTTACCTTCATAATGCAGACAAGAATTCGATATCGCGAGTCAGGTCCTCAATCCAGGTAACACCAACGCTAGAGATGGCCATTGTGCAGATAGAATAAAGCCGATTGGTCTTGAGCAAAGAAATATCCTAGGAAGCTAATATTTAGTTAATACTAGCTGCTTACAGTTTTATCAGGAAGATAAAAGCCGACTCGTGATATCGCAATGCACCGGCCAGAGAGCTCGCGAGATTGTAATCTCTCGCGTCGACATCTCGCTTAGTGAAAAAACTGCAGTTAGCGTTAAACAAGTATCAATTAAAGGTTATTTTGGGAGGATTCTGCATCATCTTATTTGTTTTTTTCTGGGTTTTCACTCCCAATATCTGAAACAGAACTATTAAAAAAAATCTAGAAAAGCACTGACGTGAAGTCAGCATCTTTTACGCGCTTGTTCACATTGCAAAATTGTGAAATTTTAATGGAATATAAAAATTTTCAAGGAAAAATAAAAAAATTTAGAATTTTTCCATGGATAATTCTTCTTATTGACACTGTTCATCTTCCAACCAAGTTTCATTTCGATCAGATAAATATTTTTGGAGTTATTGAAAAATCTAAATTTCAAATGGCTCTACCACAAAAACTATTCGACAGATTTGGCCCATTAACGAGCTTAACCGAGATATTCAGGATCTTAACCTAACCTGAAAATTTCAAGACTCTAAGTCTTTTCTTTCGAGAGTTACAGCGCACACGACCGGCCGGACGGAGAGTTACAGCGCACACGACCGGCCGGACGGACATAATCAATTTTGACCAGGCATTCTTCATTCAAAATTAGACAATTACAGACATCGTGAAGAAATTATAACGCGCTGTTCTTCAGAACAAGCGCATAATTAAATAAAAATTGTTTTTTTCATGGAGAACGTCCTTGCGGATTGCAGGATTAAACTATTTGTCATGGGCAGTTTCTTTGGGAACAGATTGCCTAATGAACAAACAATACAGAAACAATACTTACTGATAAATCTGTAAGCAGCTAGTGTTAACTAAATACAGGGTTTTTCAACAAGAACTTTGTTTTTCAATGTGGTAACACCGGCACCACATGACAGTTTTGACATTTAGTTTTTTGACGTATTCGCAGTATATGCTTTGGCAATTGCTACAATGAATTCAATTTCGCTCGAAAATCGCATTAAAATAATTCAAATCCACTATGAAAATGGTCGTTCTGTTAAAGTTACATTTCGTAAAATTCGTGATATTTTCGGACAACATAAACCTCTTTCTGAGACCGCTATCAAGAATTTGGTCGCGTAATTTGAGTCGACAGGCTCGGTACAAAATGTGCCAACACCAACACGTGTTCGACCGGGTCGTTCAACAAAAAACATCGCTGCCGTGAACCACAGTGTTGAAGAAGATCAAAAGTTACCAATTTCACGACGTTCTCAACAATTGGGGTTATCCAAAAGCACAATGTGGCGAATTTTGCGAAAGGATTTGGCTTTGAAGCCTTCCAAGATTCAACTGGTGCAGGAATTGAAGCTGACCGACCATTCAAATCGCCGTAGATTCGCTCAGTTCATTCAGGAACAACCTGCTGGTTTTTCTCAAAAAATAATTTTTTCAGACGAAGCACATTTTCATTTGTCAGGGTACGTCAACAAGCAAAATTGCCACATTTGGGCTTCTGAAAATCCTAAAGCAATTATTGAGATGCCTTTGCATGCTCAACGTGTCACTGTGTGGTGTGCTATGTGGTCTGGAGGTGTGATTGGGCCGTTTTTTTTCGAAGATGAGGCTGGAAATGCGGTAACAGTCAATGGATCACGCTATCGCGAGATGTTAACAACTGAATTTTGGCCTATTATTAATGACATGGATGTCATTGAAATGTGGTTTCAACAAGACGGTGCCACATGTCACACAGCCAATGAAACGATCAATTTATTGCAAACCAAATTTCCCGATCGCATAATTTCGCGAAATTCAGCTGTTAAGTGGCCGGCCAGATCGTGTGATTTAACACCACTGGATTATTTTTTGTGGGGCTATGTTAAAGACAGAGTTTATACGGAGCCAATCGAATCGATTGCAGCCTTAAAACTCAAAATCCGTGATGTCATTAACGAAATAGACCCTCCATCTTGCCAAAAAGTGATTAAAAATTTTGATGAAAGAATCAACGTCTGTCAGCGTGGTCGTGGTGGACATTTGTCAGATATCATTTTTCATTCATAATTGCCGAACTTTTCTCTTTGTAATACAATAAAAATTTTATTCATTTTCCACTAAATTCTTTGTTTTATTTTGTTCTAAAAAACAAAATTCTTGTTGAAAAACCCTTTATAAGCTTCCTGGGATATTTCTTTGCTCAAGACCAATCTACTTTATTCTATCTGCACAATGACCATTTCTCTCAATTGTGTTGCCTAAATTGAGGAGCGGTCTAGCGTTAAATGAATGAATTATTTCTGGGAAATATCAACGCCCAAGACTGATCGGATTCATTCAATATGTACTACGGTGCGACCGAAAAGCACGCGGTACTGCGATATCGCGAGATGGCTTTTCGGTCAGTGATGAAATTGTAAGTAGTTAAACACATGAAGTCTTCTTGGGAAGAAATAAGAATCAGTTGAGCGATCTTTAAGCTTTTCATAACATAATTCGTTCAACAGTATTTCATTTTCTTTGTCGAATCAATCCTTATCTTTTTTTCATTATCTTTCATTATTTGTCAACCCGTTGTTCTGATCCCAACACTTATGTCCCTAAAACAACGCTGTTTACAGTGAATTGAAAACACATTCAATATGGGAGTTTATAGGAACAGTTACAGAAATAGAGGGGTATAATATTCTCTTCATCTGAGCAGAGGATATTCGCCTGTTTCTTAAAGAGCAGTAGATCTTGAAAGTAGATTAACTCATTCATAATCTCCAATAGGTATGTGTTATGAAACAAGCGAAGCCTGATCGCAAACCGGATCCATCTACCGGCAAAATGATGGAAGATTGGTGGGGACCATCCTTGAAAATTTTGGGAGATATGAAATTCCTGGATTCTCTGAAGACCTATGACAAAGACAATATTCCGCCTGCAGTAATGAAGAGAATACGAGACAGGTGAATCTTTAGTACCCCCTTCCCAACATGAGGCCATTCCCGAAGTCTTCTGTGTATTCGTATCAAAACAACAAAGCATCCTGATTTACAATGTCTTAATTAACGTCTTTTTTGAATGTCACTTGTAAGGCCACGGAAGTTTGACACATTTCATTAAAAAATGTTAGGTTATATTGATTTTTCTCTCCAGATAACTACGCGATGTTGTGCTTATTGAAAACATGTGGGGATTGATAATGTCACGTCGTATTTTCGTAAATGAACGACCTTCCTATGAAACGGACAACGCCGTGTATAGTTATCTGACAGAAAATCATCAAAGACTTAGAGAACATCTTACCAAGACAAGAATATAATGAATTGGATGATAATCGTTTTGTTTTGTCTCGGTTTCAGATTCATGTCCGATCGCGAGTTCGATCCCGAACGTATCAAGAGTGTTTCTACAGCTTGTGAGGGATTATGTAAGTGGGTTAGAGCAATGGAAGTCTACGATAGAGTGATCAAAATTGTTGCACCGAAAAAGGCGAGATTAGAAGAGGCCGAGGCTGAACTGGCTGTGCTCATGGACACCTTGAATGCGAAAAGAGCTCAACTACAAGAGGTATATAAAATTCCAGAGAAACATTGATCACTTTGAAATCAAAAGATTTTGCATGCACGTTGATTTTTCCATTTACACATTTCACAATCCTTGAATACTATAATTAATTTCAAGCGAGTAACCAAGACAGAGTGATTAAAACCAATTCTTTTTCATCATTCAAACGTAATGAGTTACTCTATTAAGGGTTTATGACATCATGAATCAGTTCTGGAAAACCACAACTTTAAACAAAACTTTTAAGTCTTAACTCCGCTCTGGAGTACTTTTCACATGAATGGTCCATCGAACAGCGGGAAATATGAATTCGCTGAGAGGGTTCAAACGTGAGTAGTGGTATATTTGACGACTGTGATTGCAATGGTGAACAGTAGAGGATAACAGAACTTCCAATTTACCTCCCACGGATATTATTTTTACGCGCTCATTCTAGGGTACATGAGCATCAACATCGTGAAATTCTATCCGTATGGCCGTAAACACAAATTTTCCATGGAGAATTAAATATCCCCTATCTTGAAATTTTTTGAAATATGCGGCAAAAAACGCCCATGTTTTTGGGGTTATACTGTTCAGGTGTTTTATTTTTGCCTCAACAACGCAAAAACTTCTGATCAAATCGAATTCCGTTGTTAATACAATAGATATATAGTTATTTTTCATACCGAAGAAAGGATTTGAATTTTGAGGTTAAAACCAAAGCATTAAGCGAAAAAGACCCATAACCAATACCTTCAACTACAAATAACCAAAAAAATTTCAGTCCATCGCTTGAAATAAACTCAAGGAATTCATTCCGGAAAAAAGCCTATACTTCTCAGGACGATAATCCATAATCAATTTCAAGCGATGGACCAAAAGCTCTGGTTATAGTTACGGTTATCCAAACTGACATATGGGCAAAGGATAATCTGTCAATGTGGATAACCGTAACCATTGTATAAAGACATGTCTTTATACAATGCCGTAACTATAACCGGAGCTTTTGGTCCATCGCTTGAAATTAATTCATGTATACACCTGATGATGCTCAGGTTGCAGATATTCCATTCGAAAAAACTGCCATCTTTCGATTATCTAAACTCGATATTTCGAATACATCCGAGTATTTCATTGAAAGATAAATTTCTAGACGGGCGCAACAGACATTTGCTGTTTGTGCAAAAACGGATCGTGGTCGGCGTGATGATAACTGATTTTTCTGACTTGCATACCTCTTGTAAGTGCTTTGAAGGGAAACCACTAAAAAGTTTCAATTCAATCATATCGAACACTAGGTATATTGAATCTTACAGTATCTATAATTATAGGTGACAGATAAATTACAAGCGCTCAATGATGAACTAGCCACTGAAACGAGGAAGAAGAAGGAGTTGGAGGACTCCATCAACATTTGCTCACAAAAATTAGACAGAGCAGAAAAACTGATCGGTGGCTTGGGAGGCGAAAAATCACGATGGTCGGATACAGCCAAGGCTCTGCTAGAATTGCTTGGTAATGTTATTGGAGATGTGATGCTGTCTGCAGGAACTATTGCGTACTTAGGTCCATTTACGGTTGACTTTCGGTAAGTATCACTTCCGGTTTATGGCATTTCTCATCACTTATGCCAGAACTTCTGGCTTCAAGAGTCTGGGACTCTTTGACGTGATTGGAGAGTTCTACAAATACATGATCAAGATGATTACATGCAGGGGCGGATGAACAGGTTATCTTAGTACTCTCGAGCATATTAGTCACACAGGATCCCCTGATCTGACCATGTCAATATTTTTCAGAATGATAATTCAGCTTGTGAATGAAAAAAATGGTGAATCAGCAAATTTTCCCGTCGCGAAGATATTGACTAGATATTTTCATAAATGTACGTAGTGCGGTTCCTAATAGTTTGGAAGATATGGTCCTTAAAAGTTCGTAGGTCACTTTTTCCCCAAAAAAAACGATCACTTTTTCCTTTTACTTCGTCACTAAACAAGAATCGTTAACATTCAAAGAAAAATAATTGAAAAATATCAGATAACCGCCTAACCTCTATTTTTTCTGATTTCCACTTTCCAGTCCAAAAGTGAAGTTTGGCATTGGCGCAATTTACTCGGTCAGAATAAGTCTCTTGCATGAATTTTATCAAATATTCTATCCATAAGACCACCGAAAAAACTTCAACCGCCATCAAAACTCAATTTCCAACGAGAAAATGCTCTTTTAAATTTGGCTCAGCATGTAGGCTGTTTAAATGAACGAAACTTCGCGGTTTCCGTAACGTATGCGGATATATCCACCCTCTCCCTCTTCTCGGGTACTTTTCTCTCTAGCAAGCCAATAGACAGCGTCGGGCTGTATCGATCGGTGAATCGTACAATAACGAGTGACGTAGAGGTGATCTGACGCGTTTCTCCCGCTTCGACCTTGAGTCGTTGGCAATTTTTAATACCGAATTATTCAAAATTCGCGAATTGTTGAAGTGTGTGATAGCATACATTATTACTTGTATCGATATAGAATGCGAAAAACATAAAAATATGATAATTCGCGTTACATGCAAGAGACCTATTCTGTGTATTTCCTTATGACAACTGGCGGAAAATCATTATCAATCATCAACGTTCGCCAGCGTTGAAAAGACTTCACTTCAAGATTGATTAATAATCTATAGAAATAGAGAGTAAATAGTAGGTACAGGTTAACTATCTCCCCAGAACATCAGAAACATTAATCAACAAAGTTCATCAAAGCTTTGAAACTAAACATCCATTGCAACTCATTGCAGTCAAATGATATTTCTTTTGGTTATCATGTTTTTTTTTTTAATTTTCCAACGAATGCTCGTTTGATTGCAGGGTAGAGATAATGAAGAAGTGGAATGTTTTTGCCAAGAATTTAGGCATTCCTTGTTCTGATATATTTTCGCTAGTCACTACAATGGGAGATGCGGTGCTGATAAGAGCATGGAATATTGCCGGTTTACCGATTGACAATTACAGTATTGAAAACGGAATAATCGTGAAAGAAGCCAGAAGGTGGCCTTTGATGATTGACCCACAAGGTGAGTATAAACGAGGGTATTCAATAGACGACTTCGGCCCAAGTTGCCAACCCACAATTTTCTTCGCAAATCTACTATCAGTGGGAAACGGGAATTTCAGGACAAATTCGACATGATAAGGTTCGCTTTATTTATAAATATCCGTAAAAGATGCCTCGGCTCCTCAAACAAGATCATTTCTTCCAAACATAGGTTTTTGTTAGGTTGAAATTTGAGTTGAGATTCCTGATTTCACTTTAATAGTGTCAAGTGTATAAAGGATACGCTCCAAAAATCAAATTGGTTATTTCGGTTGCCGGTTTTCCGTTTTGTAAATATGAAATATTCGGTTGGTTTCTGAAAAAAAGGTTAATTACGGAATTTGATTGATGAAAAAGCAATATTTCCGTCAACAAAACATATAGGGCCGTATTTATAGTTCTTCCTTGAGGCTTCCTTACGGAAGGCCGCCTGGAATTTGCTTTTCTATGCAAACAAATACAAGTTTGTTTGCATAGAAACATAGAAAAGCAAATTCAAGGCGGCCTTCAGTAAGGAAGCACATAAAAGAGACAACAATCAAGAATGGAAAAATTACAAGGTATGGTCTATGGTTCATAAGGTAAATGAAGATTGTTCTATGCTATGGATATGTTACCATAAACATTGATTGACGTTCTGGTGCATAGATTTAATGTGCCTAAGGGCCGTATTTATAGTTGTTCCTTGAGGATTCCTTACTGAAGGCCGCCTTGAATTTGCTTTTCTATGTTTCTATGCAAACAAACTTGTATTTGTTTGCATAGAAACGCAAATTCAAGGCGGCCTTCAGTTCAAGGAAGCCTCAAGGAACTACTATAAATACGGCCCTTAGACACATTAAATCTATGCACCAGAACGTCAATCAATGTTTATGGTAACATATCCATAGCATAGAACAATCTTCATTTACCTTATGAACCATAGACCATACCTTGTAATTTTTCCATTCTTGATTGTTGTCTCTTTTATGTTCTATGGATCATAAAGTAAATACAGATTGTTCTATGCTATGTATATGTTACCATAGAACATTGACTATCCTTTTGGTGGCAGAAAGATTGCTTCTTGATCAATCAAATTCCGTATTTGGCCTTTTTTTCAGGAACCAACCGAATATTTCATATTTACGGAATGGAAAACCGACAACCGAAATAACCAAGTTGATTTGCGGAACGTATCTTATATAAATTTGACACTATCAACATGAACTCAGGAATCCCAACTGAAATTTAGGCCAATCAGAGATGATCTTAACTAAACCCTATGTTTGGAACGAATTATCTTGTTTGAGGAGCCGAGGCATCTTTTACGGATATTTATAAATAACTCGAACCTCATCATGTCGAATTTGTCCTGAAATTCTCGTTCCCCACTGATAGTAAATTTGTGAAGAAAATTGTGGGTTAGCAACTTGGGCCGAAGTCGTCTATTGAGCCAATGTGCGCGCACGGTGTTCGTGCACGCATGGATAGCTTGCCCGAATACCTATCGTCCGTGTAAAAATGCTCAATGTGGACGTACGTTGAAGTGACAAATGACCAAATTTTCGCCACACAACTATACCTGAACGCACAACGCCCTTTAAACGCATGTAGTTAATACTGGTAGCTAAACTAGGAACATGTTTTGTGAATTCTCTTCAGATGGAAAGTTAATTTTATAGCTTTACTCCTTTCAATTTTATAAAATCAATTGGTTGGCCATGGAAGTTTGACAGATTTCACCCTGTAATTGAAAAATGTTAGGTTGGATTCAGTTTCCAAAAATAAGAGTTGTTGAGTGGTCTATTTGTTCCCATCCTTCAGAGACATGACTCAGATCATTTCAAAACTAGCCCTGAAGATGATTTCAGAATAAATCTAAACTAGTAAGCCGTGTTTAAAGAAGTGGTTTTGTTCTCAGAATCTGACCTTATCCTGTCAACCAACATAATTCAAGTGGTATGCCGAAGGAGGCGCTCCTAACTTGTGGTTTATTTAAATAATGACATCCATGATATTCTTCAGACCTGTTACTCGGAGTACAACGATCATTTTCTTTCTGCAGGAATATATTTGAAGGATAAAACGCGAAAAAAATTTGTATCTTGCACATATGAATTCTCCCATTACATTCCAATCCAAGGGTAAACTCAATTCACTTTTATTAACTATGCCGATTGACTATGACATTCTACACATTTCACGGTGTATATTTCGAGAATGTTAGGTTATAGTAATTTTCCTGTCAGATAACTACACAACGTTGTTCTCTCTACATAGAAGTTGTTGTAATTACGTATTTTTCAACATGCGAATTAACTTTGGGAAAATAATGAATTTGAGAAAATATTATGTGAATTCAATAACTCCAAACACCTGTCGAATGTTGAAGAAACTGTTTTCTCTGTTAATATTGGAAATATTTCACGTCTATGAACAGGTTGGAAGATTCAGTTATGCTATTTTCTTGTACGGAAATCAAGAATCCAGTGTTACTTTGTGATAGTTCATTCGAAAAAAAAATAAAAGTACTCGAATATCCCTGCAGTAAAACTTCTAAACGAAACAGACAAACTTATGGAATTCCCTAAGTTTCGAAATTCTCTAGAAATAAGCCTACAGAGAAGACATTTAAATACCTTGTTGCACAACTTGAAATACTCCAGTATGAAAATGTTGGATAGCTTGTTATAAATTATTGATTCCAAATTATCAGGGTTACTATCAGAAGAAGCAGATTTCAATTCTACAAAGCACTTCCGGATACTTTGTCTCTGCTTCTTCAAAACTTCCTTCGACATTTTCAGATTCCAAGCGTGATGATTATGTTGAGATTGAGAGTAGAAACTGGCATTGGCATTTGGCAACGTCTCTGAGAATTATTTTGACATTGCCGATATTTCAAGAGTGCCAACCTGCGTCAGTTTTAAGTGAAAAACTTGATAGACCTAAATCATGGCCAAGCGGGATACTTCATAAAAGAGAATGGAGTATATATGCGTAGAAAATTGAAACTCTATATAGAAAGTCTCATCAAATAGGACACGGGGGTGTTTTCAAGCAGAAAAAATCAAGATTTTGGAAAATCTCCTAAATCCAACAATTTTGTTCGTGGGAGACATTTTCTTACATCAAATCCATCAACATATCAATTCATCCCATTGCATGGCAACCTAAACCCCTCAAATTCGAATAGAAAAGATAAGTCGTGCGATATGTTGATGAAAATGTCTTTTCCATTCTAATATGATAGATTTTTTTCGGAGATTTGATCATTCCTTTAAACATAAAATATCAACCAATTTATGTGAAGTATCAGATGATAACCAATTTCGAAGCGACAATGCAGGAGTTCAATTATCTCCATCAACCTTTTGCCTTCATTATCAATAATGTTCACAGGGCAAGCCAACAAGTGGATCAAGAACATGGAGAAGTACAACAAATTGACTGTCATCAAACTGACAGATTCCAATTACACAAGAATCCTCGACAACGCAATAACATTTGGGACGCCCGTCATGCTGGAAAATATCAACGAAGACATAGATGCCGTTTTAGATCCAGTGCTGGCCAAGAACGTCTTCAAGCAGCAAGGAGTGTGGTACCTGAAATTCGGCGACAACGTCCTTGAGTACAACTTCGATTTTCGGTTCTACATCACTACAAGATTGAGAAATCCGCATTATCTACCAGAATTGGCTGTCAAAGTGACCTTACTTAACTTCATGATAACGCCGCAAGGTCTTCAAGATCAACTGCTAGGAATAGTCGTCGCCAAAGAGCGACCAGAACTGGAGGAAAAAAAGAACGCCATCATCATAGAGAGTGCCAATAACAAGAAGACTTTAAAAGAGGTCGAAGACAAGATACTAGAGGTTTTATCTTCATCAGAAGGAAACATCTTGGAGGACGAGACTGCAATCAAAATTCTATCCTCAAGTCGAGTGTTGTCTGAGGAGATACAGAATAAACAGAAAATGGCCGAGGTCACTGGTAAAGAAATAGATTTCGCGAGAAACCAGTACATACCGGTTTCCAAGCATTCTTCGATTCTGTTCTTCTGTATTTCGGACATGGCCAATATAGATCCAATGTACCAGTACTCCTTGATATGGTTCATAAACCTCTACAATCAGGCGATATTAAACAGCACAAAATCTCAAGTTTTGGAGGAACGGATTGGGTACTTGAACAACTATTTCACGAACAGCATATACAGGAACATTTGTAGGTCGTTGTTCGAGAAAGACAAATTGATTTTTTCCTTCGTTTTGACCGTTGGCATCAGAAGAGCGGAGGTAGGTTAAACTGATTCATGACATAATTTTTTGATTATGTTTGTTTTATTTCAGCATTTGATAGATGAAGAATGTTTAGCATTTTTGCTCACAGGGGGAGTAGCTTTGGATAACCCATATCCGAATCCTGCTCCTGATTGGCTGTCGGAAAAGTCATGGTCTGAAGTTGTTCGAACCACTCACTTGAAAGGGTAAGACTCTTCACAGGAACTATTCACTTTGCAGGCACAATCTATAGGAGAGGACATTAAATTTTCACTGTAATCTCAATGGTGCATAATTCGTAATCAAATTCAATGGTCCATCTGTCCGTAAACACTTCAACTTTTGAAGGCATAGAATCCAGAATTATCAGCGTATGTATGCAGGTTCAGTGCCGGCAAACAGAGGCAGCAGATTGACGTTCGATGGACTCCAACTCTTGGTCACAAAATGCCGGAATTAGAAGTAATCCACGACTGAGAAACCCTAGAATCTATCACCTTCTTTTCCAATAGGAACCCTGACTAAATTAGTTTCGTACCGCCAGATCTTGCAACGGTCAAAAAATTCAAGAGTTCACCCATGTATGTTCCTTCCACTATAGGGGTTGTAGTGATATCATAAACTCTATAACTCCAACACCTCTGGTTCATGAATGAGCAAGGGGTAGGATTATTTTAAATATATTTAAGGTACACCATTCAATGTTGGATCGAGAATTAAGGGTGATGTGTGAATGGTTACGTAAGGACTCATTGATCAAGTCAATATAAATGTTTCTCCTTATGTTCACAGCTCGCAAAAGTTTTCACAAGTTCCTTTCAGCTTCGTATTTGAAGATGAAGATATTAATACCACACTGCCAGACTTCGGGAATCTCCGTCAAAATTTTCGTCTATTTTAAGTTCATTTTGCGACGTCCTCCATAGATCATGTTTTGAACAGAGACTTCGTGGGCAAATGAGGATGAATAATAACGTCAATATGACATTATCTTAGGGTAGGACAAGGACCAGAGGGTATTTATATATAGATATCGCGGAGTCAACTTCTCGCTTGGTGATGAAACTGATCAGAAAAGTTGTTGAAATACCACCTCCCTAGCATATCTCCATGCTCAAAACTAATCGGATTTTTCTACCTGCACTATGACCACTTCTCGAGGTGACGTTATCCGAAATTGTCTAAACGAGTTTCTCGAACGAGTTGCCGACCTGCGGTATCACCTGTCTGCACTCTGTGGTTGGTAGGGTGAATATTCACCAGGAAATTTTGAATTTGCAGCTTGGAAGACTTGAAAAATTCTGTTCAAAAAAATATTGGCTTATGGAAAGCATTCTATGATGTGTCTAACCCCCATGAGGTACCTATGCCTGAACCCTTCGGCAAATTGAAAGGGTTACAGCGTCTAGTCGCTTTACGATGTATACGTCCGGACAAAGTAGTACCGGCTGTTCAGGTAATGACTCTTCAACTATAATCCATTCACTTTTATAAAGTCAGTCGGTAGGCCATGAAAGTTTGGCACACTTCAATCTGTATAATTATAAATTATTAGGTTATAGTAATTTACTGTCTGTAAACTGAGTACAGTTGTTCGTCCTACATAAAAATCACGAAATATAGTTTATATATGAGCCGAACCATAGAGTCATTGATGAAAATATATGGGAATAGATAGATAGGGAAGATATCGATAAGATATTTCCATCAATGTCCGCAGTGTGTTCTCCTGGACAAAAAATCTGCAGTAGAAACTATGTGGTTTCTCATAGTTCAGAGGATATGGGCCCCCAAAGTGCTGAATTGACTCATTTTCAGGTCACTTTTTACGCGCTTGTTCTGGGGAACAGCGGGTTATCATTTCGTCACGATATCTGTAATTTTCGAATTTTGAACCGGAATTGGTGTCAAACGACTAGGTTGGACTCACTGATGAAGAGTCCGTGGTCAAAATTGATTCTGTCCGTCCGGCCGTGTGCGCTGTAACTCTCGAAAGGAAGGACCTTGAGTCTTGAAATTTTCAGGTTAGGTTAAGATCCTGAATATCCCGGTAAAGTTCGTTAATGGGCCAAATCTGCCGAATGGTTTTTGTGCTAGAGCCATTTGAAATTTTGATTTTTCAATAAATCGAAAAATGCTTATCTGATCGAAATGAAACTCAGTTGGAAGATGAACAGTGTCAATAAGAAGAATTATTCATAGAAAAGTTCGGAAAAAAATTTTTTTTTTGAAAATTTTTATATTTCATTAAAATTTCACTGAAATTTCGCAATGTGAACAAGTGCGTAAAAGCTGCTGACTTCACGTCTGTGCTATTCAAGATTTTTCCACCATAAAATCGATCACTCGTTTCTTTTATATAGTACAAGAATCATCCTTAAACCTTCGCTCAACTGTAAGCTTCAATTTCTCCTAAGAATGGTTGAGGGTCAATGGAAATTGAATATATATCAGATGAACATTCCCAATTCCAATATACTCCAATAGTGAAATTCGGCATTAGCGCATCGGTCAGAATTCCGTGTATTCGTTCATGACAGTTGGCGGGAAATACTTATCAGTAATATACTTTAGCCAACGATAATAAGGTTTGATTGCAAGACTTCAGTTCAATATTAATGAACAATCAATCAATGAAAAGGTTGAATCGTTTTGTTACAGTTTAGATACAATCTGTGAACTACATAGAAGCAGTGAGTGATCATTTTTATGGTGGAAAAAATTTCCTAAAAAGGTATGTTTTCAGAACTTTGGGGACCTACATTTCCAGACTAAGAAAGGCCACCTAGTTTTGACGGCAGATTTTTCTTTCAGGAGAACAAACTCCATACAATAATATGAATTACAATTCTATATCTAATCAATATCTTCGCGACCGGACAATTTGCAGATTTACTCCTAGGTCTAACTTTATAAAAGTGGATGGATGGATGGAATAACTATTGCTAAGATGTTAATGCGTGTCACATTTCTCAACATTCAGAAATGTGACTGTGTTCATTTATATTTCACCAATGGTAGCGTATTCGCAGTGAAAAATGTTTTCAGATGTATATTGTTGAAGAAATGGGACAAAGTTATCTGGAACCACCCCAGTTTAACATTGAAGAGTCTTACAACGACAGCAATTGCTGCTCCCCATTGATCTTCATATTATCGCCTGGTTCTGATCCTATGGCCGGATTGGTTCGATTTGCTGCTGACAAAGGTATCCCTAAGACGAAATTGTTCACAATATCTCTTGGACAAGGGCAGGTGAGAATAACAACTGTTTATCGTATATAATTCCTATATTCATCTATAGTGCCAAGTTGATCGATGATAGCATGATGTTCATGTAAAATTTCAGCTGTTTGTTCACTCAGCGCATCTTCACGTCCTGATGAAAACATGTTGCGATCATCTAATTATATGGTTTTCATGGATATATAGGTCTATTGGTCCGTTCACGAATTCGATCTTCGATATTTCAATCCCCCAAACTTGCTCTACGACTATCGAGTTTCTAGAATATTTCTTTCAAAATTCGTTATGTTTACGTTCGACCCTATATCCGATCGAAACAACTTCAAGATTCAATATTTGATATTCCATAACGAAGGATGAATTCTTCAATGGGAAAGTCGCTTAAAGATTCTGTTTATCATTCTGATATATCCATTCCAAATTTTGCCAATATTTCGAAAATACATCTAGTTCTTGCTTTAAAAAATTAGGCTTGTGCTCACACCGAGTTTTATCTAGAATTCAATTGTATTCCCACAACACAGAAGAACATATTTACTTTATATAGTTTGTGAGAATGAGCAGCACGAATACTTAAGTCTGTTGAATTCAATTTCTAGGGTCCAATCGCTTCTGGAATGATAAACACAGCACTCCAAACTGGCCAGTGGGTTGTCCTCCAAAACTGCCATCTAGCGGAGAGTTGGATGAGAGAGCTAGATAGAATTTGCGATGAAGTTATAGTACCCGAGAATACTGAGAGTCATTTCCGCCTATGGCTCACAAGTTATCCCAGTAAAGCATTTCCAGTAGCTATCCTTCAAAATGGTGAGAAACAATCGAACTTCCATACAATACCGCTATTTAACTCTTTCAATATCCACTGATATTGACCCCGGAATAAATCTAACAATTCTTCGTAATTGGAACCGAGTGAGATTGGTGCTCGTGAAATATCGTCAAGGTCAAAATTATTCGGCGGAACGTTGCAAATTTTCATATATTTTCATCGAGGAGTCTCTGGTTCGAGTCAGTTACATACATAATTAGTACGACCTTTATGTAGCGTGGACAACGTCGCGTAGTTATCTGAGCGGAAAATGACTATAGCTAACATTTTTAAGATATACACAGTGGCGTTTGTCGAACTTCCATGGACTACCGATTGACTTTATAAAAGTGAATAGAGTGTGCATGACTTCTGTTTCTGATATGTTTATCAATTAATTTTTCCACAACAAATGTTGGATAGTATTATTCAGTCTTAAACTGGAAACAAAGGCCGATGTAGAGGACAACTGTAGCATATACTTGTTCATCTAATTAAATTTCCACAAAAAGGTGGTAGGTTGTAATAAACACATTAAGGTGTTATTAGATATTAGACAATGTTACTAGAAGTACATGTTTTCGATGTTGCATCGCATCTCTTAATGGGATAGAACGTTTCGTTCTAGTTTAGTCCATAGGACTCTTAACTTGAATGTGACTGTGTTGCCGAAATCCATGTTACCAGCCCACGTTACTGTTTGCTCTTAATGATAAGAATTATTATTATTATTAATTAAGAATATTTATTTTTTCAGGTGTGAAGATGACAAATGAAGCCCCGAAAGGTCTACGTCAGAACTTAATCAGATCTTACATGTCCGATCCCATTTCCGATCCGGCGTTTTACGAGGCGTGTACGAACTGGAGGGCATTTCAAAGTCTACTGTTCGCCCTGTGTTTTTTCCACGCGCTCGTCCAAGAAAGGAGGAAATTTGGTCCCCTCGGCTGGAATATACCTTACGAGTTCAATGAGTCTGATTTGCGTATTTGTGTTCTGCAGTTACAGGTGAGATGAAACTTATTCAACAAAATATAAAGTATAAACTAACATAGACACAGGGACGAGTACCTGTCGATATACCAACAAATATCTCATCTGGGCTAATCATCCAATCAAAATATAAAGCCTCTACGCTGAAAAAGCATTATCCAAAGAATGCGTTTAATGCAGTTCCACGGTTTCATCGGAACGACTCGCCAAATGCAGGAAAAGGTTCTAGATACATAAAACCGTTGTGATGGCAGTCTTGCGAAAAAAGATTTCACTGGTGCCATCTCAAGGGAGCCTTACGGACCTTCTAGTGCAGAAATTCTTGAGCGATCTGCGTGACGTTCATCCATTTCGAGTTTGAGAGAGCTATACCTGCGTTTTGCAGTGAGTCCTCCCACAAGGACGTATAACTGTCGGTAAATCAACAAATATTCTTCCTTGATCTGAGCTGATTATTCAATCAACTGTATGGTCTACAGCGGAAGCGCTGTGCTGAAAATTCGAACCAAAATTAACTAAAGGGTCTTTCAATAAGGACGGGTCGATTTTGACATGAAATAAAAAAGGCCGTGTGTGAGATTTTAACGATTTTTTTTTTTTATTTGAAAGAGCTATATATGCCATTATGTGTGGAAAATCACATCGTTTAAATGTCCGCCGCGGCTTCTCACGGTGGCACGAATTCGAGTTGTCCAATGTTCAACAACTCTGCCGCATAGTTCGGGTTGAATTTCAGCGATAGCCTGAGCTATGTTGACTTTAAGGGCATCGGTCGATTGTGGCTTATTGGTATAGACCTGCGACTTAAGAAAACCCCACAAAAAAAAGTCTAAAGGTGATAAGTCGCAGGATCTCGGTGGCCAATTCACGTCACCTCTGCGAGAGATAACCATGCCCTCAAAGCGTTCATGCAGAAGATCCATGGTGGCATCCGCTGTATGGCTCGTAGCGCCATCCTGCTGGAACCACATGTCGTCTAAGTGTAGATCGTCCAATTTGGGCCAAAAGAAATCGGTGATCATCCTTCTGTACCGTTCGCCTGTGACGGTAATGGCCTCACCAACATCGTTTTCAAAAAAGTACGGACCAATAACACCGCCGGCCCAAAATCCGCACCATACGGTCACTTTTTGTGGATGCATGGCTACTTGGTGAACTTCGTGTGGGTTGTTGTCATCCCATATACGGCAATTCTGCTTGTTCACATAGCCATTCATCCAGAAATGCGCTTCGTCGGAAAAAATGATTTTTCTGCCAAAGTTGGGGTCCTCTGCCAAACACACTGTAGCCCAATCAGCGAACGAACGGCGTTGCCTATGGTCAGTAACTTTGAGCTCCTGAGTGAGTTGAATCTTGTACGGGTGCAGCCCTAAGTCCTGACGCAAAATGCGCCACGTTGATGTTTGTGAAAGACCGAGTTCTTGTGAACGTCGATGAATTGACTGCCTCGGGTTCTCCTGCACACTATCACGGACAGCAGCGATGTTCTCGGCCGATCTGGCGGTCTTTGCACGTACGGGTGTTGGCAGATTGTTTATTGAACCGGTCGATTCGAATTTGGCCACCAAACGTTGGAGAGTCGACTTTGAAGGACCACCTCGTCTGCCGTAAAATGGGCGCAATGCACGTAACGTTTGCACTAACGAACACTCATTTTGGTAATACATTTTTAACATTTGGACGTGTTGCTCAACCGTGTAACTTGCCATGGTGATTTGGCATTACTAACTGAATAAAAAAATATAGGTTAGAAAGACGACGTTAAAACAACATGGCCGCCACAGGCTGCCAACATCGACCCGTCCCTATTGAAAGACCCTTTAGGTCCGTCCATTAGGTCGGTTGCGCTACGCGGTCGGCGGAACGGAGGTCGGTGCCGGAATCATGCGACATCGGCATTTCCCGATATATATCGGCTGGATTCGTTACGCTTTCTGTGGGCTTGACAGGTAAATACTAGAGATGTTGAGACAGGATTTCTTTTCTGTGATTTCTCCGGAGCTGTGACAGGCCAGTCACAGACCGAAATCACATGTAGTGAATAGACGAACCCATCTCTAGTAAATACATTGACAGTCAACCGAGATCCAACCCATCACATTCAAGAATAGGGTCCCTGGCTGACCGCTCTATAGTGGACGGACATCCTCATTACTTCATTTCCATATCGCTTTGCCTAATGAACGGCCAGCTTTAGACGTTAAAGCGAGCGAGGGAGATTCGGGTATTTGGGTAATCTGAGATTGTTCCCCATTAGCCGACGACGATCACGTGATCGTCGTCATCCAATAGAGTGAATCTCCCTCGCACAAAAGAACCCTTAAGGTCATACTAAATACTTATGTAACTCTACCAAATCTTGATAAAATATGTGAGAATCGAATTTGATTCTCATTATACATTCCGAAACCTTCCCATATCGTTCCTGTTCTTTCTACATAAAATATTGTAATAGGGTGTCTATGGAGTGATATATGCACACTATCCTTCCTGATAACGGAACGTATGGTGACAATCAACCTTTATTCTGACCTTGACAATTCACCAGTACGAGCCTTAAGGCCGGTATTATAAAACTTATTCTAACTTCTAGTTATCTGTCAAAATAGTTCTATTATACCCGCCCTTACTCAGTTCTAGTTACATATACTTGAATATCCTATCCCGAGTGACTTTATAACAGTGAATGGAGTATGCGTTTATGCTTTTCTCGAAATTTTTGAGCAACATTCATTATTTAAGATGTTCCTGAGTGAGTACAAAGAAGTTCCCTTCGAAGCTCTCACATATCTTGCAGGCGAATGCAATTACGGAGGAAGAGTGACCGATGACAAAGACCGTAGGCTACTAAATTCTCTTCTGAGTATATTTTATACCCAAGAAACCGTCATAACGCCACTGTAAGTGATAATATAGAATATTCACGTTCTAGGCCAATCACCCATTGCCTTTTCACAGGTACAAATTCTCCCCCAGTGGTCTGTACTATGTTCCACAAGATACCACGTACGAAGGATGTATAAGCTACATAAAATCCTTGCCATTGATACCACAGCCAGAAGTTTACGGCTTACATGAAAATGCCGATATCACTAAGGATAATCAGGAAACATCGACGGTAAGCATGAACAAAACGAAAAATTATTTACATATTGCGACGGGCACAATACTATGAGAATAAATACTCAGTGACATTAGTTTTGATTCAGTCTAAATTACGATAAAAATTGCCAGATACGCGCTGGTTTTTTATTCCTCACCATTGTTTCGAATATCTTAGGCTATGGAATATTTTCCGCAATAACTTTGTATTTTGTCCGAAGCTTTTGAGTGGTGTTCTGTTGACACAAACACAATTGATCGCTGGTGGTGCTGGAGAAGATTCGCAAGCAGCTATAATAGAGTTAGCCAACGACATATTGGGAAAGATACCTCCAGTTTATGACATCATAGATGTCAGCGAACGATACCCTGTGATGTACACCAATTCAATGAACACTGTTCTGCGTCAGGTATTTCTTTTTTTTTCTTCTCATTGCTGAATAAATAACAATTCATCGAAACTTAAGTGATCATATAATTCATAATAAAGGCGCACCTTCATAAAACATAAACCATTAGAGTTAGTTTTACAGGGAGAGTCCTTGAGTTGCACAATAATTTTAATCATAGATTCCTCTCATGGAATAAAACAGTTTCTCCATCCACCATGTTTCCAGATTCGGCTCTGGTAAAAAGATACGGTCTGTTGGAATTTCTGAAAAAATCAGTATTTCTTTTGTAGCTTTGAAATGGTTACTCCGAATCAAATGTATTGTGGTGTGAACTATGACATATTCTTTGAGTTATGGACTCGCCGATACATAAAACTTTAAGATGGAGAATGCAGATGAAGTTTATACTAAGCCGTAATAAGAATCTCCGATCATTTTAGAATAGGCTATTATTCTTTATAATTTCTCCTTTAAAGCACCGTTTTCGAGATATGCAACGTTGAATGATAAAACATCTGAAAAAAATTCGAGAAATTTTACTATTTTTGAGGATTCGCCACTGAACTACTAAAGGCTAAAGTAATCAAGCTCCGCCAACGTGTATCCGGACCACAGAATACACAGAAATATTAATCTATTTCGTGACTAGACTACATACATAAAGACTATGTGCCGTATTTATAGTCGCTCCTTGAAGGCTTCCTCAAGGCCTTACTCGAAGTTTCCTTTCTATGGTCCGAAATGTCACCTCCCTTGGACTCGAGGAGCACTGAGGGCAACCTTAGGTGACTATAGATCAGAAATCACGTATAAGGAAGCGTCAACGACGAGGGAATACTCAATGAGCAACTATAAGTACGGCCCTTAGTCTCGTATAGTTATAAAACTAAGAGAGATTAATATTTCTGTGGCTATGTCTCCATGTCCAGGGACCATACTTTCACTAGTAATACCACTAGAGGTCAAATTATTTACGGATTTAATTTGACCTCGAGTGGTATTCGGTAAGAAAATTTCACACCAAATGTGTTTATTTCCAACAACTTTCATTCCATAAAACCATATCTACAAATTGACTCGGGCCATCATCAGGATATAATTGACGCAATGAGGTCTGCTTCAACTTCTGCAAAGACAATCCAAGAATCTCTAAATCAAGAACAAGCATCTTTCAATCAACCTGCCATAGTATATAATGATTGCGTTTTTAATATAAACATTAATCATAATAAATAACATAATCACAAGGACGAAAATCCGTCGATAAATCAACAAATATTGCCCCTTGATCAGAGCTAATCATCCAATTAACCAAAACACCTACACTGAAGAAGCGGATCCAAGTTAAGTTGACCTGACGATCAATAACAATTGTGAAACAGCTGTAGTCATTCTACTTGGATCCGCTACTTCGGTGTAGGTGTTTTGGTTGATTGGAAGATTAACTCTGATCAAGGGGGAATATTTGTTGATTTATCGGCGGATATTCGGCGTTGTGATTATGTTATTTATCATTACTAGAGCTCTTTCTCCTCCGTGAAACCAATTCCTATTAATCATAATGGTCTAAAGAATTTAGAAAACATCTAAGCTTGTAGTTGAAATGAATCAAAATTATCATGTGAACAAATAAAAATTAGATTGTCAAAAAGAATATTCCGTCATTATAAACGTAAAGAAAAATTTCGCTGTTGTTTACCCACGATGAAAAAATTTCCACTAAAATTCATCCTTTGCGATGGTGATCTATCAGAAATAAACGTTCTGATTGGTTAAGGATCACATGTGTGGAATTTTCAATAGAATCCATTTATAAATTTAATGAATTAATATGACAATGGGCAAGGATGAATTGTGTATAATCTTAAACTGGAAATAACTGCGTATTGAATGAATATCAAGTGCAAATTTGTGTTTCAATAGTAAAGTGAAGTGAAATATTTTCTTTACAATAATACCGCGAAAAGCACCAAACCAAAAGAATCAGGCGAGCAAATGTATTTTCTCTATCATGTTTCCTTTAGGTTCAAACAATGTATTGGTAATTCTGCAATACAGATCTATGTGTTGAACTAGCAAACAAAGTGCAGGAGTGTATTAGCACAATAATTAAATGCTTATATCTTTTTACCTGAGCCGAATCTGAAAACATGGGGAATGGAAAAACTGTTTTATTTGATGATAGGAATCTATGGTTGAAATTAATGTACAACTGAAAGACTCACCCTGTAAATTAATTTTTTTAAGGAACTAATAAGGTTCAATCGACTGATCTCCGTGGTGGTCAGAACGTTGAGGGATATGGTGAAAGCAGTTAAGGGATTAGTTGTTATGTCATCCGAACTGGAGGAAGTTACAAACTCCTTGATGATTGGTAAGGTTCCAGACGCTTGGGCAGCCAAGAGTTATCCAAGTCTGAAGCCCTTGGGATCCTATGTCACAGATCTATTGCTAAGGTGAGAGTTCTACGGATCTAACAGTTCTAGTGAAAATCGATTCTGTCCGGCCAGCCGTAGGCACGATTACGTGAGAATGGAAACCCCAATCGACTTCAGGGTGGGTTTTGCATTTCAAAATGCGACGGGTATATTCGTTGATGGGCCAAATCGGCCAAACTGTTTCGGAGTTATACAGGGTGTTCTACAAGCTCTATGACAAACTTTGACAGATGGTAGCTGTGCTTATTTTGAACATTTTTTTTTCCTATGAACATATATCCGATTCGTTTTTGTTAAGAAAATACAAGCATTTGAAAAATTATATTTTCATGTTCAAATCATAATTATAAATGGAAATTTTGAATGAAAATTGTTCAAAATGTCCACCTTTGGCTTGAATGCAAGCTTCACATCGACGAACTAAAGATGCCGTTACTCGGCGGATCAGATTTGGGTCGTTTCGTATTTGGTTTGCTGCATCTTGAATTCTATCAAGTAATTGTTGATGAGATTCGATTTCAACATGATAAATAAGCTGCTTCATATGTCCCCATAAATAAGGGATTTTGATAAGGCGAACGAAGTGGCCATTGTATTGGTCCTCCTTGACCTATCCATTTATTCCGGAAATGTTCATTCAGCCAACTTGTCTCCCACTATGTGGTGTTACACCATCATGTTGATACCACATACTTCCTACAATGTTTAGCTCTAAGTCATCAATGAAGTCAAAAAGGTTGTGCTCCAAAAAATTTTTATACAAATCTGTATTTAAACGGTCATTTATCACATGTACTGGCACCAAATCATTGTTGAAAGTCCCACCCCAAACGTTTACACTGAAACGTTGCTGAAATCGTCTTTGTCTAATGGCATATGGATTCTGCAGTGTTCATTGTGGTTACTGTTGATACCGTCCTTAGTGAAACAAGCCTCGTCAGACCACATGACAAGCGAAATAAATTATTATCTTGAGCATGTTGTTGAATTAACCATCTACAAAATTCTAACCTTCGTAACCCATCGTCAGCATGTAAAGCTTGTATATTGTGTCTATGAAATGGATGAAGCATTTCTCCTTTCAAAACACGCCTTTCGAAATTTGGTGATAAATGAAGATTAGTAGCTATACGTCGAACACTTATCGAAGGGTTGCCACAGATAGCATCTATTACATTTTCTACATTCACTTCAGTTATTCGAATGGCTTTCTTTGGAGCAGGATTGCCTGTTTCTCGAAGTCTTCAGAATGATGCACAAAATACTGTGTGAGCATCAAAACATGGAAATAATTTTTTTCAAATGCTTGTTACTTCGAAACGAGAACGAATAAGACCTATGTTCATAGGAAAAAAAAATTTCCAAAATAAGCACAGCTACCATCTGTCAAAGTTTGTCATAGAGCTTGTAGAACACCCTGTATACATTTTTTAAGGATATTTCTCGATATCTCGGGAACTACTTATGTGATAGGATGGAGACTTGGTAGTGAGTTGAACGCACAACTGCCTACAACATGTTGTTGGGATTACATAATTGGTCAATCGAAAGAAAAAAGAACCGAATGTTTTCTTGAACATTTTATTTTAACTATTGATCAAATTTCAAAGGATTTTTGCACAGACCTTGAACTCTATATTTAACAATAGTGTACCGAAATTCAGTTGGATCCGATTTAAATTTCGCATATATTCAGGATAGAAATATGTAAAACTTAGTGTATCTTGTCCTCTCTGAACTGGTCTATCGTATTTAAGCCTTGAAGCTACCCCTAAGTTTTCGAGTCATTCAATTGCAAACTAATCGCGGGTACAGCCGGCTTGCGGCCAACTCTAAACAAGTTCTTCCCGAGGTTATTTGATCAAATTAGATATCTTACTTGAATTTTCTCACCATAAAAGGCATTACATTTTATTTCAATTTACTTTTATACGTTATCTACGAATATCAATGTTAATTTTCAGATTGAAGTTCTTTCAAGATTGGATAGATAACGGTCCAGCAAATGTATTCTGGCTTTCTGGTTTCTACTTCACCCAGTCTTTTTTAACTGGGGTTCTACAGAATTTCTCCAGGAAGAGGAAACTACCAATTGATTGGATCCATTTCGAGTTTTACACAACCAAGTTCGAAACAGAAACCAAAGATATTCCAGAAATCGGGGTGTACACTAAAGTAAGTATCTATACATTCATCCGCAAGAATGTGCAAAACACATCCTGTCTATGAAAAAAAATGTTCATTTCACGTCTTCCATTTCTATGATAAATATTATATCTACCTACTATTTACTGCAGCACATATTAGGAATTGAGGAATCCAGTGTCTTGATAGAAGTAAGTGAAAATACGACAATTGTATGTGTGACAAAATTAGACAAAGCTTTATATTTTTAGTTTTGTTGAAATTTTGATCTATTCCTTTTCAACTTCTAACTGAGACAAAGTCAAATTCAAAAGGAACATATTCAAACACTAAACACATTTCGATAGGAGATTTCTTCGGTCCAAATTTTCTAGCACTGAACAAGTGGAATTTCTAAAAGAACTCGACAGGTTGAGGTTCACGTTATTCATTAATATCCGACAACTGTCCCTTGCCTCTTCAAACCAGATAATTGGATCCTAATATTGGTTTTTGCTAAGATTATCTGTGATTGGCTGAGAATTAATTTGGGGTTACAGATTTTACGTCAATAATGTCAAGTTTTTAGTTTATGTACGATATTGCCCTGTATTATTACTATTATAATATAGTCACTGTATGTTAGTTAGTCCAAAAATATTCTATCCAATCCTGTACCATAACTGAAACTCATCGATGCCATTTGTGATAATTTAGAGATTTTATTCCACAGAAATAATTGTTTTTTCTGTTCATTAGGGATTGTTTCTGGAAGGAGCCAGATGGGACAGAGAACTAAAAATGCTTAACGAATCGTATCCAAAAATACTTTTCGATATGGTTCCAATAATGTGGCTGAAACCAGCCATCAAAGCCGACTATCATCCTTCTCCCCACTACGATTGCCCTGTGTATAAAACAACAGCAAGAAGAGGTGTCCTGTCAACAACTGGACATTCTACCAATTTTGTTATGTATACTACTTTTGATTCTGATAAGCCTCAAAACCATTGGATCAATCGGGGAGTCGCATGCCTCTGCCAACTGGATGATTAGGTTTAAGTTTTGTAACGATGAATGCATTTTTTTACACATATGTGTAGTATGTAATATATTGTATCGTCATTTCACTATAATTTATCTTTGTCATATTTGTTGATTTCTTATACGGCTTGTTCTATGGAACAAGAGCGTCGTCATTTCGCTTAAATTGGTCTTCGGAACGGAATTATAGAACTGCTTTGACAGATAACTAGCAGTTAACTGGTGGAATAAGTTCCCATCATTAGTTTCGAAAATTACTGTTGAAGATAACTTTGCAGCGAGCCATATTTTCCATTCACGTGATCAAATTCAATGGAAGACTTCAGCCCAAGTTACCAATCTACAATTTTTTAAAATGTTTCACAACTCGCGAAGGGATATTTAAGAACGAATTCGTCATGTTGAGGTTTGCCTTATTCATAAATATCCGTAAACTGAGCATCACTTCTCCACCCAGGTAGTTCAGAACAAATATCGATATTTAAAAACCATGTGTCTGATTACTGAAAGTTTTATTGGAGCTCCTGAATTCAAGTCAATAATGTTAATGTAGTTTATATAGGAATTCCGTAATTCAACTTGGTTTCTTCGGATGATGGTTTTCCGCTCCGTAAATTTGAAATGTTCGGTTGTTTCCTGAAAATACGAGGTTTGTCCGGAAAAAACCTATAAAAAATTCGGGGCGTCCTGTCAAGGCCTGGTGGAGGGGCCTGGTGTTCCCCCCTCTCTATGCAATCCCCTCAAAGCTCAGTTCGAGCCTCTTTGATTGAGGAACAGCGCATCAACATCATTTTTCGCGCAAAGCTAGGTAAGAATGGTCGTGAGATTTTTGAGTGTTTGCAACAAGTTTACGGAGACAATTCTCTGAAGGAACCAACCGTCAACAAGTGGTTGAAAAGGTTTCGGGAAAGCCGAAAAGATGTGAGAGATGACCAACTCTCAGGGCGCCACTCCACATCGAGTTCTGAGGAAAATGTTGAACGAATTCGTGGTTGTGTCCTTAAAGACCGTCGATTGACAGTTTGAATGATAGCTGAGCTCATGTGGCCCGAGTTCGACCGGATTTGGCACACGGGGGCAGGTGGATCCCTCATCACGACAACGCGCCTGCTTACACGTCTCTCGTTGTGCGTGAGTTTTTGGCCCAAAGCTCAATCACCGTAACAGAACACCCGCCTTATTCACCCGATTTAGCTCCTTGTGACTTCTTCCTGTTCCCGAAATGCAAAATGGTGCTCCGGGGGCGGCACTTGGGGGATGCGGAAGCCATCAAGGCTGAAACAACACGGCAAATGAAGAGCCTCACAACTGAACACATTCAGCGATCGTATCAGCAGTGGAAACGGCGTTGGCAGAAGTGCATCTGTCTCAGGGGGAGTACTTTGAAGAGGACCATATCGAAATACCTGAATCATTGTAAAGTGATTATTCCACTTTTATACGTATTTCCCTGCCAAACCTTAAAGTTATTTACGGAACTTTGTTATTGATACTGAATAAACTTTTGATTACTTCAGTGAAAAATGACCAATCATACTAAATATTGCCCATGGATATATTCTGTTGATATACCGAAGTTACCATGGGAAATCGATGGTAGTTATGGTGGCAGAAAATCTATCGCTTTGGATAAGGAGGAAGAAATTTTGTTCTCGATCGATATTGAAGACAACTAGCACGCATCTGGTCCATCAAGAACAAAAAAAAAGGATATTGCGCTTAATGTGAAAATTGTACATTAGATGTCGATTAGAACTACTATGGGGACACCACATTAAAAAAATTGGTAGATGACTCTATCTCAAGTTGGTATAGAAATAAGTTTTTTAGCCAAGACGCGTGTTATAGTAGGAATACTTCGAAAAACTCGTACACGAATGTTATTGATTTCACGAAAAATGTTGTGATTATAGAAATTGTAGGAAATTTTCTATGAATGAAGTTGAATTCAAGGACATATCCCTCATTCTAGCTAGGTTCGTTAATTTCATCCGAGAGGCGACGAATTCTTCATTTGCTGGAATCTTGTCTCAATCCAAATCTAGATTCATCTGTGAACAATAGTGTACCCCACTGTTGTTAACCCCAGATGCAGCCTGTTGTTAACAGGCTGGAAACCTCTTGAAGGACCAGCATATCTATCTCCGACATCGCCTGTTTCCTGAGAATGTTGCCACAGACTACGTATGGCGCTTTTTGAGGAGTTTACCATTCCAGCAACATTGCTCTCAACTATGTGGTACGATCCTAATCTCAAACAACAGTTGAACTCACCCAAGAACTTTTTCCGTTATTTACTGTAGAATCAGAAAAAACATGGAACTTCTACAGAAACGTGTTCTAAATCTGGAAAACCTACCCATCCTCAGGTACAATTTCTTTGAGAACATATCCAATATCTTTGTGTCCCAATTTGATGTGTACAAATCAACAAATATTTGAGTTCTGCAGTTTCACATTTTTCCCAACCTCAGCACGACTCACTCCATCTTGACAGCAAAAGTGTTCTGGATACTTCTGCTCTGTTTTTTAAAACAAGCGTAATCTCAGGAAATTCTTGCGAATCTTTACCATGTGGGTGCAGAATCCTCTCAGTATGACGTTCATCCTGATTCAGGGAGCTAGAGTTTTACAGCCTCATTCACGACTCGGAAACGCTCGGTTCCTGTGGATTTTCCACGAGATGGCAACATATGTATTGCCCAATATTCGTCCTTGTATTTATGTAGGTTCATTTAATAGAGCTCTGTCATCTCGTTGAACCCTGTGTCATTTCTCAAATATATTTTGAGTCAAATCCTATATTTATTGTCTCCATACCTCTGCCTCAAGGAGAATCTCAGTAATTTTTTCGATGGAAATACAGGAGGTTTTCCATTTCTTTTTCAAACAAACTAACTTCAATGTACGTTTCACAGTTAGAAATAAAATGTATTATGATTTCTCACCCCTTAAATGGATAAACTTGTATCCAAAAAATGTATTACTGAAACGAGATTCTTCCAAAACGTATTTACTTTATTTAAATATACATCAGAACAATTTCATCAATTTGAAGCCAATTTGTATTGACCCAAGAGATGTAAAAAAATTTTTCAAAATTATCAGGTAATAACTGTTTTAGTATTTTCTTGGAAACAAAATTTTCCTAATCACATATTGACATTATCAAATTTCAAATAATCCAGCAGGTGAAAATCAATTATCAATAAAATATTCTGTCAAATAAATCTAAAGCTAATTACAGTCAGCGAATGTGCATTAATATTTACAAATGTAATCATTTTTCATGAAAAAATTTCTTGAAGCTCAGAATCAACATACTAAATATTGAAATAACAAAATGTTCGAGAACTTTTACAGTCACCATAATACAAAAATGGTACATTCAATTTTCAATAATAAATTCAGTATAACTTGAATGAGTACAATTAATCTTGACCTCCGAAATTATAATACAAAATAATTAACATAATAAAAATTTAAACAACATAAAAATGTCATAGAAATGGAAAAATATATATTTCACATTATTTTAGTTCAAGAAAATGGGCAATTTAGTGGAACACAAAATTTACAAACTTAACTCTTAGTCACATGATATGTGAAATCATAAAGAATAGTAGGCTCGATTTAAAATGAGATTTTTTTAATTTCTCAATAAAATACAGATTTCGATTCATAATGGATGACAAACAAAATAATAAGACACTAGGATGAAAGAAACCTGAATTATCTATTTGTATAGTCCACCTCGCAACAATTATCCAAGGCATTCATAATTTCGAAAGAGATAGGTAAATACTATAAGAAGACAGCTATAATATTTCTTGAAACAAAATTTCTCAATTACAAGTTTACTGTAGGATTATTCCAAATAAATGTCATCTATATTTCATTCAAAAACTCTTCAATATTAAAAATCAAGATCAACATTACCGAATAAAAACAATTTTTCATTGATAATTTCAATATAAAAAGGAAACACATGGTTAGTGCATAATCCTATCTTGCCAAGTAAGATCAACATACTAATGAAAAACTTTGTAAACTAGCAAATCAAGAAGTCTAATTTTTATACATAAACAATATTATCACATCAAGATAAAAATATAGTTCTACTCCTACACTGCCAATATTTTTGTTGACGATCTTAGAATTACAGCTAATAAATTTCAGCAGTACAATGTATATTCCGAGTCTGTAAAAAGGACAAAATTAGATGAAATCAAGCAGCAGAAATACAAAATCATTACACAACATAACACTGATAGATTACATGTTGCAAAACCTACTTCGACAACCTTCAGCTACCCAGGTACATTTCGGGCGTTTTATCATCTCCCATGTGTCAGCCTTGATATCGGTAGCACATAGTACGTTGAGACTAACGATAATTTGGCAAAAATATATCAACATTACTTAGAACTTCTTATTGTTACAACATATTCACCAGCACAAACGATATTGACAAAAAAAATTTGAAGTGTTATACCTGATGCAATAAAAAGTAAACAATGCACATCAGATGCACAAAACACTTTTTTATGTGTTTTGACGGAACTTTGCCGTATACCTTAGTTTCGAAGATATGGGCACCGAAAGTTCCAGTCCATTTTCAGGTCACTTATTTTACTATCAGAACAATTCCTACTATTTGTTACTTGATAAATCATCCTTGAACCTTATCACAACGATTGGCGATGTTTTTCAAATATATTCAACATTTAACTGAAAACCATCAATTTTATCGAACAACCATTTCAACTTTCGGTTTGACGAATTCAATGTGCGAACCAGTGAAGTTTGGCATCGAAATGCCCATGACGCAATTTGTATCTTTTGATTACTTGTCTCTACAGCTTCTCCGATTGAATAGCTTTCAGATACATCGAGAGCTGGGAAATATCTACCTTTTTTTGTAATTTCATTAATATTCTCGCAAAATAGAATTCTACAAGTGTTATATTGTAAATATGTATAATTTCCATCTACCCTTTTTCCCGCAAATCAGTTTTTGCATTGTCTACTCACTTAGTAGGTAACCAATTTTGTGGTGTTATTGTGCAGTTGGAGGTAATAAGAAATGAGGTATGTGAAAAGATGCCCTTTTGTTTCATCAATTTTGAGGACATCTCTAGAAATTCATTATCTCCACCAAAGGTAGCGTAATTTGAAAATTACAACAGGTTTCTTGATTAATAATTGAGTTAACATTAGAAACCCTACGAATTAAAATATTAAGCTTTATATGTACTCACAAGAAAATGGAATCGATCAGACCAATCCGGAATCATCAGAATCGTCTTCATCGTCGGAACTAGAAGAGGAAGAATCTTCATCCTCTTGGCTGAATTTGAGTTCTTGTTTAGTTTTGGAGAATTCTTGAAGCTCCTCTTTTGACAGACTATTCAGGAATTTTTCGAATTGAAGGATGTATTCTCTCTTGATTTCCAACAATTTCTTCTCATATTCACTCCTTTCATCCTCTGATAGTTTTTTCCATGCTTTCTTTGCAACCTTTCTATCTTCGATATTCTTACTAGTCACGAAGTAACTGAAAGCTGAAATAGGTGGAGTTGCTGGTTCAGGAATTTTTTTCATTTTTCCTTTAGACCGTTTCTTCTCTGAACTTTCAGGTTTTCCTTTTTTCTTTGGCGAATTTTTTTGAAGTTCCAATTGCTTCTTATCCTCAGGAAGCGATTCTAAATATTTCTCATAATCTTTCTTATATTGTTCCATCAGTTCATCCACTTTGGCCTTATAATTATTTTTTTCTTCTTCTGTACAATTTTTCCATAACGTCGCTATGTGGTTCATTCGATCTTTTGCGGCTATGTTTTTTATTTCATCGCTCTGTAATAGATTTTTGGAGAATAATGAATATGCGGATGTTGGTGGTTTATCTGGTTTACCGGAATACCTTTCTTTCAAGTTTATCTCCTCTTTATTTAGTATACTTTTAATTGGTACGTAATTGAAATTCGGGTGTTTTAAGACGTATTCCTTCATTTCTTCTTCATATCGAACAACGTCCTGTTCAGCTTTGGTGATCCACCCTATTTTCTTCTTCATCGACAATTGTTTCCATTGTTTCTTACATTGTTCTTTGAACACATTATCAGAATTGACGTGGCCACTTTTCCTTAACTGACTCTTAAAATAGAGCTGGAAAGGTGTCCTCGGTTTTGCAGGTTTATTTTCAGCTGATTTTTCTTTACGCATACATTCTTGAAGTTCTGGGTGGTTCTCATAGAATACTTTAAGTTCTTCTTCATATTTGGCCTTAAGCTGTGAGGCTTGTTTTTCGTATTTCATCTTTTTCTCTGGAGATAAATTCTTGAACATCTGGGATATTTGTTTTGACATTTCAGCGATGTCCAGGCCCGGTTTTTCAACAAGTAATCCTGGTTTCTTCTTCCTGTAGAACAACTGATAGCCAGTAGGGGGTTTCAGAGGCATATCAGGATGTCTCTTCTTTGTTTTTGGTGGGTTCAGTACAAAAGTCTTAGCATCTTCTAAAACCTCCTTCAGTATTCGAAATCTGAAAAAATTAGGTAAATTATCTATCCATTAATGGAATATTAAAAGAACTACTGCAGTAGCCAAACTTGTCCATAGTTTGCAGATGAAATGATGAGTAATTATTATTACCTTCTTATTCCCTTCTGAACATTATTCCAAGTTTCTTTACATTCATTTGCAGAATAAGTACTGAACGCTATGTCATTCCATTGTAGTTTATCTGTTCTACATTTATACGATAAGGTATCATTTTCTGGAAGAAGTAGTTCAATTCTTCGTAATAATTCCATCAAATCATTTTGAGGCATTGTAACCTCTTTATGTAGTGCTTGGTCATCTGCTTCATGAGGAGGTTCTGATAGATCTACTTTGATATCTTCAATAATGTTAATCTCTACCACTTCTTCTTTAACTGGTTCACTTTTCACTATGCCATTTATTACGATATGGTCCTTCAGATTAGATTCGGTTACTTTAGCTTCTTTTGATATTGATACTTCAGGGTCTCTATTCTTTTTTTTCTTTTTAGGTTTAACAGGAATTTCCAAGAGTTCTTCCTCCTTAATTTCAATTACTTCATCCTCGGGTTGCCTCTTTCTTTTGTGGCTTTTAGAAGTTTTTTCAACATTTTCAATTTCCGCGGGTTCTTGTGCTTCCTCTTGTTTTACTTTCTTATTTTTTTTGGAGCCCATTTTGAATATTTCGACATCAACTAATTCACTTATTAATACACAAATTTTGCATCATAAACTTCTAAACATAAACTCAGAATAACGTTAACGTATTAATTCAATCACCAATGAGACAAAATACAAAATACGATGCGATGGGCCAGCACCAAGCATAGAAATAGAAAATTAGTTTAGTTTATTTATGGACTTTATGGTATCAGGCACAGAATATAGATACCATTTTTTTAGAACACAAAATTTCTATTGACTCTACTGTTGGCCTCAGCTAACTTAGCCAATTGAAAAAATATAAATTCTATGTTTTATAATTTCCGTAAAGTCTGGGAGGTAGAGTGCCATGTGAATTGTGAACAAATCATATTATTTTATCCCTATCCCTAAAGAAACAAGACATTAATCTTCGATTTTATCATATTTTCTGATTTATATCGCATAGAATAACAATATCATATATCGTGTCTTGAACCACTGAACCAGAGTTGCTAAATCCCATCAATTTTTGACATCATTGGTAGGCGCGCTATATTTGAATGATGTAAACGAAACTTTGATATTACATAAAAATAGTTGAACAATTTACGTTTGGTTGAATTCAATCAAGAATAAGTCAAAAATGGATGATTCAATTATTAAAACTGATTTCTACTGCAGATACACTGTATATAAATTATGTTAACAATCTATCGCTTATAACACCTGAATATTCAGTCGCAATTTATTACACATCTTCAGAGTCCAGAATGATATTTCATGTTGAAATGTATATCTATTTTATTTGGGTATAATTCAATCGACAGTTGTTGGGTCCCGATATTCCCAATCAGTACTGGCCAGTATCAGTAATTTCGAAATGCTTCGTACTGATACCAAAGCAGTGCCAGTAAAATCGACTGTCAAAATTTACTGACCAGTACTGACCAGGAATATCGGAACTCAACTTATGTGATATGGTTGAATTGGCAAACCTTAATCAGGAATATTTGTCGGACAAATAATTCTTCGAAATTTCAAATAGTTCAAGAGCATTTTCGGGAAATATTACCAAATTGTAGATATTAGGTCGGTGATAGCACACCATTACGTGGAACACGCATGCCAAAAGAAAATTTCGAAAATTATATATTTGCATAATCATTGTAAGGATTTTTGCCATTCATAACAAACTTGACCATCCCAATTTATTTTCAATTCTACTCTGCAATTACAGAGTTTTCAACTCGTTTCTTTTGAAAGATATTTTGCTTTGGTCAGTGGTAAGCACCAAATATAAAGCAAGTGTGATGATTCATTGAAGAGTCGTTATTGAATATGTCTCTAGCATGAATTTTTTTTATCATTGAAATCATATCTTCTATCCATAAGACTACTGAAAAACTTTAATCGGCGTAGAAAATTTCAATTTTCAACGAGAAATAGATCTTTTAAATTTGGCCCCGCATATCCGCTGTTCAAACAGACGAAACTTCGCGACTTCTGTGACGTACCGGGATATACCCACTCTCTACCTCTTCTCATGTACTTTTCTCTCTAGCAAGCTAATAAACAGCGTCGGCTGTATCGATCGGCGAATCGTACAATAACGAGTGACGCGGAAGGCGATCTAACGCGTTTCTCCTGCTTCGACCTTGGGTCTCGATTTGACCATTTTCAACACCGAATCATTCAAAATTCGCGAATGGGGGTTTTTCCTGAATTTGGGTTATTACTGCAAATTTGAACATAATTATTATGGGTTTGATTCATCATTTTCCCAAATTACCTTCAGAAAGTATTCAAAATCAGGTTTCAAAATTGGGGTTTGGGATTTGTCATGCATGCACGAAGTGACAACGTTGTTTAGTAGAATTGCTTTTTCTGCTATAGAATAACGAAATATTTATTCCTATTCTGTGGTACACACGTGTTCTATGTCAATATAACCAAACAATTTCCGTTTGCGATTCGTCAGTAATTTGACAGTCTGTGCTCTTCTTTTTCTATTCCTTGGTCGTTGTCTTCTACTCTAACCAGATCGAAGTATAGCTATCTCTGTTTTCCTAAGCAAAGTAACACATTTGACGTCCTTTTCTTTCTGAGAAAGCTGAATTCTACGTTGCCATATCGTGCACTCATGACAAATCCCTTTAAATGCGAATCTCCATTTCTATTTTTCAGTTTTAGGTGATCAAACATTTGTTTTAAAATATAATATTGAAATTATATGTTTTAAATGTGATGTTCTGAAGGTTTATCATGAAAATAACTGCATTTTCGTTTAAAGGAAAAACCCCCATTGTTGAAGTGTGTGATAGCATACATTATGATTTTGTATCGATATAGAATGAAAAAAACATGAAATTCAGGTCGATTCTGTTTGCAAATAACAATATTGCTAAGAAAAAGATATTGCTATCATAACAAGATCGTAATTATTGGTATTCTGATCAACGATTTTGAGCAATATGATCTGTCACTTTAACGAGAATCTTGCTATCAATATTGCTATCTTAGCAACCTCAAAATAGTACTTGCTATGCTTGATAACAAGATAGGTTAGAAAGGGAATCTTACAGAGATCCATTTGTTTAAGTATTATTTCTTCCAAGAATTCGAAAATATTGAAGATAGGGAAGTATGTGGTAATATAAATTTGTTATTTCATGGAAAATTCTTAGAATAAAATACCGTCATAGTAAGCAACAACTGAGATGATTATTCTAATGATCTAACAGCCATCCCTTTGAATTGCCAACAGAAAAGTTCATCGAATTTCGAATCAATAGCATAAAATTGCTGCATTTGATTTCTGGAAACCAAAATTCTATCGGTATCCAGAAAATTGGTCAATTTGACTAAAATTGGTTTTTCTGTTTCGTAAGTCGATGTTTACATGAATAAAAAAAGTATACGCTAATGGAAATGTGTTCAAGGCTCTCTAGGGTATTATTTAATTTCAAGGAAAATTCTTAGACCAAGATACAGGCAAAGGCAACAGCTGAGATGATTATTCTACTCGTCTCAACAAATGCAATCCCTTTGAGGTTCCAACGACAAAGTTTATCGAATTTCGAATTATTAACGCCTGAATAAAATTGCTGCATTCGATTTCTGATAACCAATATTTTATTGGTATCCAGGAAAATGGTTATTGGCCAATTTGACTCGTTTCTTTTCCTAACATTTTTTATATCGATGTTTAAATGAATAAAGAAAGCCGTAGATTGAGGTTATGTATACGAAACCATAAAGATAACTCACGAATTAGGGTTATTTTCTTCTTCCTTGTAGTTCTAATGTCACAAAATACAGTGTTGTCAGCTCTAAAATCACCAATTATGGAAGTCTATGATAGCAATATTGTTATGACAAAATTCATAACAAACATTGCTATAACACTCGGAACAGAATACGTAACATCATGGCCATATTGCTATAAATTAGAAAGATAGCAATATGACTAGAATAGCAAGGTTCATAGCAATACGCAAACAGAATCGACCTGAATATGATAATTTGTGTTACATGCAAGAGACCTACTGGAAAAAATCTGTAGTATGCCTTGATTTCATTGAAAATATCCCGCATATGGTCGCATCGACGTCACTGGTCCAAGTTGAAATATCTCAACCTTTGAAGTATGTCTGTGCGTTCCACCAATTTTTATTATGTATAATCCAACCTTCTATCAATTTTCATAGTAAACCAATAATCTATTATTCAACCACAAAGTTTTTTATTTGGTTCAGAAAATCTTTCGAATCATCATTTGTTTGGGCATTGAAACAAAAACCTCATCTTCATACTTCAGAGTACAAATTCTTTAATATAATATATAAATAGTGTATAGTTATGAAACAAAATAATTTGATTTAATGTCGGCAGGTTCAATTAAACATAAACAATTATTTAAATCAGAAATCAATAAGTTTCTACATCATATAAAACAAGAATATGGTTCGTTATAATCAAATAATTGACCTATTCAGATTATGGAGAGAAATGTTCTGGCTCTATTGAAATTATTTCATTAATAATATCTCAACAAATACATTCACGACATTCTAAAAACAAATCATGAAGTATTTTCAAGTAAGTTACTTCAGAGTAAAATATAATTTAACAGGAAAAATTATCTTTTGGTTATTTCAACACAAAAACAACATTTCATAAACAGATTTAGATATCTCAAAGATAAGAAAAATGTATAGGTTTATAACTAAAGTGGAATAAAAAAGACATGTAACTTTCCCTGTAACCAACTTGTGAACATATCAACATATCAGGTGGGCTATTTTTTTGCAATTGATGATTCCTCAATAAGGGGCCTATAGTGTTATTTTGAAATATCATCGCTTGGAGGACGGGACCTGGTCGAAAGTCCTTCTCAGTCAGAGAAAAAATATAGGTAATATTATTCACTTCTTCCTGCTGGTTTTCTTTCTCTCTTTCTGTTTCAGATATTATCTCCAGATATTTTGTCAATGTGAATTCAAAGGAAAGGATAAAATATTTTCCAATGAAAAGGATGCCATTCGTTGTGAATATTTCAGCTCATTCTTTAAACGAATTTCAATTTCACTAGAAGGAGAGAGAGTTTTTGCTGACGTTTTAATGTGTGCCCTAAAAATCTACTCAAGATATAAATATTTGAACACACCAGCTGTTCGGACATCTCAAGGGACTTCAATAATGGCATTATCCACCCAAATATGTTCCAATAATATGCTTTTAACTTGATCAGGGACAATTGATTTTGCCCATACAATTTTCCGTTATATCACAATATTTGAATTTCCTCTACAATAAATACAATCAAGTTCGATAATAAAATATAAATATATACAAATAACTAAAAAGACATATTTACATTTTCGATTGGAGTCATATAAAATATTAATTCTTTCGATGTGCGGAATTTTTCGATAATCAACTAACAAATAATTAAATCGATACAATAATTTAGAAAAAATTTCTATCGAGAATTTTCTATGAACTGTGTTAATCATCAACGCAAAAAAACATTCCAAATCAAGAAGTTCTCATCTGTAAAACTTTCACTTTTAATTTTATGATTTCATTTAATTAATTGATATAATATAAAAATAACCGCTTGCGATACCAATTTGATGGTCAAAGCTGATTGTTGTTTGCATTCCTTGATTTCCTTTGTATATCAAATAAAATCAGATAAGAAATGAGCGTTTGGATTGTTAAAATCTAATTGTTTTGATTGATTACAGTTACTTTACCATGAAATGAGTGGATAGAAAATTGCAAAATACATATACTCCATTCACTTTTATAAAGTAGCCCAGTTGGCCATGACATCCTGACAGATTTCACCGTGTATAGTTTGAAAATGTTAGGTTATAGTCATTTTCCTGTCAGATAACTACACAACGTAGTCCTCTCTACGAAGAGGTCGTAGTAATTACTTATTTTTCAAAATGTGAATCTACATTGGGAAAGTAATGAATTTGAGAAAATATTATGTGAATTCAATCATTCCAAAGACCTGGCGAATGTTGAAGAAACATTTTTCTCTGTTAATACTTGAAGTATATAAACATGATTGGAAATTCAGTTATGCTTTTTTCTTGTACGGAAATCAAGAATCGAGTGTTTTGGAATTTTATTGAAAAATTATGGATAGAGCAGTCCGTTACTTTGCGATAGTTCATTCGAAAAAAAATAGAAGTACTCGAATAACCCGGCAGTAAAACTTCTAAAGGAATGGACGGACCTATGGAATTCCCTACTTTTCTAAATTTCTCAAGAAATAAGCCAGAAGTCATTTAAATACCTTGTTGCACAACTTGAAATATTCCAGTAAGAAAATGTAGTAGTACTATGAAACCTGTGTCACAATTAACCTCAAAAGAACTAACAGTTCTTGGGAATCTAGGTGAATGATACATACACTGGATTGGATCAACATATTTCTAAACTTGGATACATACAGCTTAGCTTCAGTCTATTATCATTGGTTGTAATGACAAGATATTTGGATAAATTCTCCATGTAAACTACCTATCATTCAGTATTCGAGTCAAAAGCAAGATATGGAATTATGTTTTATGGACATACTTTGAAGTCAACTCAAATATTCAATTTCCAGAAAAAAGCAATTCCTAAAATATTAGAAAAAATAGAACTGAATGAGATATTGTATAATTCATGTTATTTTTATACGTAAAATTTCAATGTTCTGTCAAGATGCCAAGTTCATTTTCAGTGTACTACTTCCTATCGAAACAATTCCACGAAATATATAACTCTTGAAAATTATTCGTTAAGGAATTTGTTCAATTCAAACATGACTACCTACTTAAGGCTCAATACAATACAATCAAAGCGAAATGTTTATTTATTAGTTTATTATGGCTGAGGCTGAATTGTTATTTGTTATTGAAAGAGAGTAGAAATTGGCAACCTCGCGTCGAATTATTTTGACATTGTCGATATTTCAGGAGCGCCAACCTGCCCTTGTTTTAGTTACAAAAACATGATAGACCTAAATCATGGCCAACTGGGCTACTTTATAAAAGTGAATGGAGTATACTTGTTACACTGATCATTTATTTTTTCACATATTCTTTTGAGAACTGTATTGTTTTCTTTATGATTTAATGTTATAATTTTGATTCTTATAATAAGTTCAAGGACGGTAAAGTATATCATAAGATATCAATATTGAAAGATATTATTGAGATATTACAAGAAGAATCTGTACTATTTAATGATTGTCTTTGTCTTAAAGTGTTAAAAAGTTTGTAAATTGCAAAAATCTTGGATTATACTTGAAGATGTAAAATATTTTAATCAAAATGAAGAATTAGAGAAAAAATGAAACTTACACAGTATAGCATGCATCCAAGTAGATATCTAATAACTTTCTGATTGAAAACCTTCTTTGGAATGAATTGTGAACGATTTTTTTCAACTTCTTCTTCCTCTTGTATAATAATAATAATAATATTTTATTGGTCCTTTGAGACAACATATCGAATGTGTATAGGACAAGTCAGCTAAAACCATCTATTAACTCAAAAAGCATTGATGATAAACAGATTTTCTAGTTTACAATTGTAGAGCCCGAAAAAATTTGTTAGTATCAAAAGATTTAGGTTGGAAAGAAAATATGGAAGACCTGATACCACAAGTTTCGATTATTGCAAAGGCACCCATTGACTTCTGGAATGTTCCAGATCGACTGCAGCTTTTACCTGAGCGCAGACATGGGCAACGTTGGCCCCAGCTGTAAGAACAGCTGTGATTAGGTGACGATACTCGGCTTCTAACTTTTGACCATGATCGAACATCTCCTTGGCTGCCTTACCTGTTAGTTTGTCCAAAGTGAACCTGAAAATAATTTTGATATATTATTCCCAAATCGAGGAGTACCACAAGGATCCCACAGGTCCCATTACTTCTCGATCAGCCCATTGATTAAGTTTCTTATTTTTCAATCGATGCACACATATTCAGAGAGATTAAAAACTACAATTTTGTGCGAATTTATACGAATCAAAAGATAACTGATTAGTTTTCGCCTTTTCCAGTGGGTGTTCTTCATCCAAATCAGAAGGTACCACAGTATAATACAGAGAATGCAAAGTTAGTAGATACTGAGCTGCAGGGGACCATTTCAACACTTTCAAAATAATAAAAGATAGACGTATATTCACTTTCTAAGGGCTGGTATTATAAAACTTAATGGGAAGTTAACTTTAACTTTAACTGAAATTTTGACAGTTATGTTAGGACATATCTGTCAAAACTGTCAGTTAAAGTTAAAGTTAAGTTTTATAATACCGGCCCTAAGTAGTTCCATTCGGAAGTTATTGAAATCACGATCGGATGACCTATGTTATAAGTGTCCACCTACAGAAATTTTTCAGAGACGATTTTAAAAATATCTTAACAATATCGATGCAGTTTCAATTTTCAATGTTTCCCAGAAAAACAATCTATTTTGCTAAAATAATTGGTGTTCGTACAGCTCTCAAAACAACGTGGAAACCGGCCATGTATTGTCAATGAAGTAAATCTTGAATAGAATTCGGTAATCAAGACATAAATCACGAGAAAACTGTTTCGTTTCACCTTCGTTCCACGGATATGCACAATAGGATTTACAGGATGTGGAATTCAAAGCCACTTGAATCCGTTGAACAATGGGGATTTTTCCTGAATTTGGATTATTACTGCAAATGCAAACTTGAACATAATTATAATGGGTTTGATTCATCATTTTCCCAAATTACCTTCAGAAAGTATTCAAAATTGGGGTTTGGGATTTGCCAGGCATGCACGAAGTGACAACGGTGTTTAGTAGAATAGCTTTTTCTACTATAGAATAATGAAATATTTATTCCTATTCTGTGGTACACGCGTGTTCTTTATCAATATAACCAAACCATTTCCGTTTGCGATTTGTCAGAAATAAGACAGTATGACAGTCTGTGCTCTTCTTTTTCTATTCCTTGGTCGTTGTCTCCTACTCTAACCAGATCGAATTATAACTATCTGTTTTCCTAAGCGAAGTAACACGTTTGACTTCCTTTTCTTTCAGAGAAAGCTGAATTCGACGTTGCCATATCGTGCACTCAAGACAAATCCCTTTAAATGCAAATCCCCATTTTATTTTTCACTTTTAGGTGATCAAACATTTTAAAAAAAATAAAGTATTGAAATTATATGTTTGAAATGTGATGTTCAAAGGGGTTTTCATGAAAATTACTGCATTTTCGTTCAAAAGGAAAAACCCCCATTGAAAGAATCCTATTGATGGAAAAAATTCAAAAAAGCACTGCCGTGAAGGCAGCAACTTTTGCGCGCATGTTCAATGTAGATGACCGCTTCAGCAACGAATTTGAACGTGCGCGCAAAAGCTGCTGCCTTCACGGCAGTGCTTTTTGAAATTTTTTTCTGATAAATTACTGGATTTCAATTCGATCATATCTGTATTTTTGGACATATTGTAAAAATAAAATTTTGAATGGGTATATCTACGGAATCATTGGGCGGATTTTACCCATTCACGAATTCGACCTTCGTAATTAAGCCCCAAACCTACTCTACAAATATCGAGTTTCTAAGTCGTTTCTTCAGGAAGTTATTGTGTTTACTGTCAGCCTAACGGCCGACTGCGTAAACACCATAACTTCCGAAAGAAACAACTTAGAAACTCGATATTTGTAGAGAAGGTTTGGACCTTAATTACGAAGGCCGAATTCGTGAATGGGTAAAATCCACCCAATGATTCCGTAGATATACCCAATCAAAATTTTATTTTTCCAATATTTCCAAAAATACAGATCAGATCGAATTGAAATCCAGTACTTCATCGAAAATAACAATTCGAAGTTTCATACAGAATTTAATGAGGATGATATGATGAGAAAATCATGGAAATTTTTTTTTTCAAATTGTTCTAATAACACGATTATCACGAAATTTTGCATAAAGTTGTCTTTCACCATCTTAAAACTAGCTGTGAAGTTTAATCAGGACTGAATCAGTATTTCTCGAGTAATACCGAAAAAATCAACGATATCGAGAAGAAAACCTCGAAATTTGACATATTTTTTCCCGATATCTCCAAAACTTATGATCGTATCGAACTGAAATTTAGTACACTGCTGTGAAATTAGAAGGTCAAAGTGTGAGTATAATTTTTTTTGGATATGATGAATGGTTTCCGAAAAAAAAATTTCGAAAAAATTTTTTTTTAAAATTAACTGACAATATGATCTTGACGAAATTTGGCTCAAAGTTGCGCGTCGTTATACTCCACCAAACTGCCAAGTTTGAATCCAATCGCTTGAGTAGTTTCTGAAATAAAAAATAAATAACTTCAAAACTTCAAGTGCCTATAACTCCGAAACTATTCGACCGATTTGGCCCATTAACGAACTTAACCGCGGCATTCTGATGCGCAACCTATCCTGAAAGTTTCAAGCAGCTAGCTTGCTTCTGTCGACAGTTATCGTGTCTACGGACGGCCGGCCGGACAGAATCAATTTTGACACCGGATTCGTCATCAGTGAGTCCAACCTAGTCGATTGAGACCATTTTCGGCTCAATCATCGAAAATTACAGACATTTGGACAAAACGATAGCACGCTGTTACCCTAGAGCATGCGCGCAAAAATCTATCCTCACCTAGTATCTTTCAACTCCCTTATCTGCTTAGTACTCTTGAATTTGACCAGTAGAACAACTGTAGATATATTCAACCTATGCAATCGTTCTATACTGCTGACTGCAACGTCCAACATACAGTGACGTCTTGAGGCACAAACATTCTTAACCCCCGTCACACTGGTGCATTCGAAGAAACTACCCCTTCGCTTGTAGTCGACCAGATGACCATCGGACAATTCTCTGTCAAGTAGAGCTTGCGGACAACGTCTGGTTTCCGAGGGCGCCCTCTGGAACTGATCGGGGAAATCGGAGACCAGCTTATCGACAACACAGTCTGCTAATGGCCCCAGCACTAGGACTGGACGAAATTCTGGCCTGCCCAGTCTTTCCACCCTCTGATAGGAGCATAGTGACAAATCTTCGGAGTACCTGGAAGTATCGGAGAATCATAAGGATTATTAATGAATTCATAGTCGTTTGGATGGAAGGTTATATTCATAAGGAATCACAAGTATGATTACGACTATTTTTGGCTCAAGATTCGAAAATTACAAGATAACTGGGCAACATGATGATGATGTTTTTGTTCAAAAGAACTAGCCAAAATATGAAGATTCAACCTAAGTTCAAATTTTACAAATTATTTGTGTCCCGTCCATTGAAACTATTTAACTTCTATTTTCATTTCCACTTTAACACAGTTATCCGTTAGGCCATGAAGGTTTCACATATTCCACTCTGTATAATTAAAAAATTATAAGTAAGATCCATTCTCTTATCAGATAACTACGCGGCGTTGTCCAAACCATAGAGTCATTGCTTAAAATAGGTAAGAATCGAGAACGTACCGTTGAATTATTTTGACCTTGACGATGTTACAGTAGTACCAACCTGGCTTGAAATCTTGATACATCTATTCCTAGGCCTACCGACTGATTGAATAAGAGTGAATGGAGTATAAATATATTCACAAGTCCACTTTGCAAGGGAATATTTTGTAGACTCAAATTTTACAGGGAGGGTTGAAAGCTTGAATACAGATTTCAAGTTAAGAATGCACAAAATCTGCCTGTTGAAATTCAGAAATTTCAATATTTACAAAAAGCAGACATAATCAGCTCACAATTCAACATTCATCGATTTCAAGCGATGAACCAAAAGCTCTGGTCATAGTTACGGTTATCCAAACTGACATATAGGCAAAGGATAATCTGTCAATTTGCATAGCCGTAACTATAACCGGAGCTTTTGGTCCATCGCTTGAAATCGCTTTTTAATTCCATGGCTCATGTGAAAACACTAGGTAGGTAAATTATCAATGATCTGAAATGTAAACTACAATTTTATGTATTTCTTATTTTTATTTTATTTTTCAATTCACTGACTATACGATCCTAACAAAACTTCACAATTACTTGAGCGTTGGTGTTCTAAAACTAATATCTATGTTTCATTCCGATTTCATAGGTTGTTTCTGAGTTATTGAGACAAAAATCCTCAAAAATTCGAATGAGTATACCATGGCCAACCCTGAAAGTTTCAAGTTTTCAACTTACCATCCAGGAGCCAAACTGGAGAAACTAGCCAATTCTTTAGAGTCTCTAGAGGATCCATTGCTGCCTTGACCCATACCTCTCTGGTGATGCTTCTTTCTTCTGAAGAAACTTCTTCTAGCAGAAGAAGTATTTGATGGTGATCTACTCTCTAGATCTGCAGCGCTCCTTCGTAATAAAAGTTCTTCTTCGACTTTGTATTTTGAGGGTACAACTCCACAATGCTGCCTGTAACAATAATAATATTTCTAAGATGGATGAAATCATCTTTCGATGACCACTCAGCTAGGATCAACTAAATTGAGTAGATCATGAATTGGCCGCTGTTATATCTTATATTCTGGAATAAAAATTTGAGTTCACTGTGGATAGAATCTGATAACAAAACAGTGTGTAACCACTCTCCAATCCACTTACACTTTCTGCGTCTAACGCACGTTACAGACACCACGTTTTCTTCGTCCAGAGACATATGGTAACTAACTACAGGTACAAGTTCACATGCTGAACGAGTGGGGAGGGTGGTATACAGGACCAATAGGGAAAGGGTTGTTAAAAGACCATTAGGGTAGTGCTGGGTTATCAAGGGTGAATCAGGTAAATAATTGGAATAATGGGTTAGTAATGGGGGTACGATCATAGTTTAATAATCTATCTCTTTTTTTGAACATATGTATCCTTCAATCGTATTTAAGTAAGTTTTGCCCGAGCTCTTTAATAGTTTTACGGCCTTTTCTGATATTAAACGACCGGTAGTTGAAACATGATTAGCGACCGCCGATTTTTCAGGATGGTTGTTATGGATACGGCTCATGTGTTCCTTAAATCTTGTTCCTCGCTGTTTCTCTGATGTAAGATTTATAGCAGTCTGAACATTTTATTTCGTATATGCCCGATTAATTCATCCGGAATTTATCAAACGTATTTCCAAAAAGTTGTCTGGTTTGCGTGGTGGTTGTGAAAGCTAACTTAAAATTTACTTTTTTGAAAATGTTCAGCAGTTTCTTGTAGATTTCAGGGTGATACGTAAATGCCCTGAAACCGTTACCTTTATTCGTTTCTTTCAGTAAAGTTATGCCTTTGAAAAATTGTTTATCTTTATGTTCGGTAATCAGTTTATGTACCAAGTGTTTATTGTAACCGTTGTGTTCAGAAATTTGGAAAATTTTGTTTTGTTCTTTATTGTATTTAACTTCACTGAGCGGTATCCTGAATAAACGATCAATCAAAAAGCGTAGACTGGCTGTTTTGTGTGACTAGGGTGGCACCGAGTCGACCGGAATATATCAGTCCGACTTTATGTGTTTTCCATAAATGTAGAAACTTGTTGTGGTGTTGTCTCTAGATAATTTTAAGTCTAAAAAGGGGTAAACCCGCAAATTTCCCCGTCGCGAAGATATCAATAAGATTCTTACATCACTGTATGCAGTTCGTTTTCCTGAACAAAAAATCTGAAGCCGAACATAGGCGGTCTCTCTTAGTTTGGAAGATATGGGCCCCCAAAGTTCCAAATTTGCACATTTTCAGCTTTCTTTTTCCACCATAAGAACAATCACTCACTTCTTCAATATAGTTCACATATCATCTTCGAACCTTCAACTAACGATTAGCGATACTTTCTCTCAAAATTAATCAATATTTCATGGAAAAAAATACAAATTATTGGACAACCACTTAACCTCTATTTCTACTGACTTCCACTCAATCGAAAAGTGAAGTTTGGCATTGCCGCCAATTTCATCGTTTGGAATCGTGCTCTCGTGCGAATTCGTCGATGACAGATGATTGTTTGCCGGCGCGAAATTCGAAATATGTTCTTTAATGCGATTCTCTAAATCAGCTGATAGTAAACATGGGACTTCGATTTTATTGAAATCTACAAGTATGAAACAGACGCATAGTAGTTAGATGTGAATATATGATGTGTAAGTATATAATTATTTAGATCTACCTATATAGGTAAAGGGTGTTTTCGTGAGCTCTACAAATTTAATGTCAAACGGAATTATGCGGGGGGAAATTGGAGTGGGATTTACTCGACCCCGCCCTACCTAATTTCATCCCTGATCTGATTCTGATCGTCAGTTGAGATAGAAGGGGTTATACCAAATTTTTCATCGAATATTTAAATAAAAATAATGAAGTGGCACGAAGTATTCAACTTAATAAGAGTCTACTATGCGTCTGTTTCATACTTGTAAATTTCAATAAAATCGAAGTCCCATGTTTACTATCAGCTGATTTAGAGAATCGCATTAAAGAACATATTTCGAATTTCGCGCCGGCAAACAATCATCTGTCATCGACGAATTCGCACGAGAGCACGATTCCAAACGATGAAATTGGCGGCAATGCCAAACTTCACTTTTCGATTGAGTGGAAGTCAGTAGAAATAGAGGTTAAGTGGTTGTCCAATAATTTGTATTTTTTTCCATGAAATATTGATTAATTTTGAGAGAAAGTATCGCTAATCGTTAGTTGAAGGTTCGAAGATGATATGTGAACTATATTGAAGAAGTGAGTGATTGTTCTTATGGTGGAAAAAGAAAGCTGAAAATGTGCAAATTTGGAACTTTGGGGGCCCATATCTTCCAAACTAAGAGAGACCGCCTATGTTCGGCTTCAGATTTTTTGTTCAGGAAAACGAACTGCATACAGTGATGTAAGAATCTTATTGATATCTTCGCGACGGGGAAATTTGCGGGTTTACCTAAAAAAGGAAGGAAATCGTTATTTTCGAATTCGTACGTGAATTCAATGGAAGGGTATTGACTGTTCATTATATCGGTGAATCCTTCTACATCAAAATTTTCGTCGACTGTAGCGAAGACGTCGTTGACTTATCGGGCCCAAAATTTTGGAAAATTTCTATTCTATTCTTGGTTATGGAGATTATTATTAGGCCCTATTTTAAATTATTGTTTACTAGGACATGATATTCAATTAAAATAATAACTTACCTATGACCATCTGCATCCAAACGCCACGCACGCCACTGACCAGGCACGCCATTGAACATTGTATTATCGACATAGAGGACGTCGTCCCTATTAAACTGCAACTGTGGTGGCTCCGTGTGTTCATCTCCCGCTCTATCGAATCCACAACGCACATACAGGCTATCTCCAGGTTTATCTTTGATCTCGTGATATCCTGCAAATGTCATCGTGTTAACTCAGCATACCCACCACAAGATAATATGTTGGAATTGACAACGTCTTGCCAAATTATTTCGACCAACACATTTCACAGGTGATTCAGAGATGATTTGTGATATGATTCAGTAAAGGTTACGGCAGAAGTTTCGAGAATAGAACCAACAGATGTCATTCGTTATGATCTGTTAGGCGACTCTCGTAAACCATTTTTTCAATGCATAAACTAGAGATGACCAGGGTCAGGATTCTTGACGTCAATAGTATATAGTGTACGTTGTAGAGCAATGCCTGATTCCTTTTTCTCCACTTTTTTTCAAAAATTCAAGTCCGCATTCTTGAACATTAGGGAGCTATCCAAATGCAATGTTGCCAATCAGAAAGATTACCGAAAACATTAAAACTCAATGCAGTATAAATTAAATCTGACCCACACACTTTGAAAGAGCCGAAAATCAACGAAAAATAATCTGAGATTTAGCGTTTCCTCATTAATAAAAGGTCTCTTAAATGTGTTTTTTATTATCGAATCGATGGTTGTTGGTAGACACGGGTGAATTTAGAACCTACATGAATTTCTTGTTGAGCACTCATGGATGTCAGGTTCTTTTACGCTATTGCTTGAATGGGGGTTTTTCCTTTAAACGAAAATGCAGTAATATTCATGAAAAACCTTCAGAACATCACATTTCAAACATATAATTTCAATATTATATTTTTAAAAAATGAAAAATAAAAAAGGAGATTTGCATTTAAAGGGATTTGTCATGGGTGCACGATGTGGCAACGTCGAATTCAGCTTTCTCGGAAAGAAAAGGACGTCAAATGTGTTACTCTGCTCAGGAAAACAGAGATAGCTATACTTCGATCTGTTTAGAGTAGAAGGCAACGACCAAGGAATAGAAAAAGAAGAGCACAGACTGTCATATTACTGACAAACTGCAAACGGATATTGTTTGGTTATATCGACAAAGAACACGTGTGTACCTCAGAATAGGAATAAATATTTCATTATTCTATAGCAGAAAAAGCTATTCTACTAAACACCGTTGTCACTTCGTGCATGCCTGACAAATCCCAAACCCCAATTTTGAAACCTGATTTTCAATACTTTCTGAAGGTGATTTGGGAAAATGATTAATCAAACCCATAATAATTAGGTTCAAATTTGCATTTGCAGTAATAACCCAAATTCAGGAAAAACCCCCATTCTATGTACTAGATCAACACAGAATTATGCACGTTGTTGGTATTCTTCAAATGAATACAATATTATAGAATAGAATAGTCTTTATTTCAAATAGAGAATTCCGACCGATTGCACCTATTAACGAACTCAACCAAGGGTGGTAGACACTTCACCCTATCTGACAATTTCAAGTCGCTAGGTACTTTTCTTCAAAAGTAAGAGCACATACGGACGGACAGAATTGAATTTGACCACGGAATCTTCTTCAGGGTGTTCAACCCAATCTTTTAAAACCATTTGCGACTCGAAATCCGAAAATTACAGATATTACAAAAGAAGCGCGTAATAAAAAATACATGCAAGAGACCTAATGACTCAATTATTCAACTACATCAAAACTCACTATCAATCCTATAATGAGCCAGCACTGTCACCTTGTCGGCGGGCTTGGCCAGCTCGTACGCCGCCTCTTCTGCTGTGGCCGCCCTCAGATCGCTGCCGTTGTACTCCAATATCTGATCGCCGGTTCTAAGCCCCGCCCTGTACGCCACGGAGTCCGGCTGCACCGAGTGTATGAAGATGCCCGCGGCGTTGCCGCCCACCAGAGATATGCCCAGGTTGGACGTCTTCATGGTGTCTATATAGAGGTAGCGGGGATCGTCCAAGCCGTTCGCGTTCCTCAGGGCCGTAGGCTGCCTGCTGGGAAGCGAGATCGGATTGTGGGCGTTCCTTACTAGGCCGCCGCCCTGTCCTATAGCGGTCTTCCTGATCTCCTTCGGGGAGTTGCAGGGCGTGGCCTCGTTCTCGTCTTCGTCCTCGTTACAGCAGGAATCGCCTAAAATCGAAATTTGAAGTTTCATTTTAAATAAAATAGACGAAAAACGAATATTTGTTTTGAAAAATGATTTCATCTACTTCGCCAAAGACTCGGACCGAGGGTGAGGAGAAAACCTACAGGGATCGGAGAGGTTTGCAGGGGCGTATTTTTATTCCTCGCAAATGAACCGAAAGGTTCTCTCTCTCTCTCTCTTTCTCTCCCTATCTGAGCACCATCAAGAATTTTTTTGTTATTTGTCAATTAAGTTCATCCTCTGTACTTGTATGTGAGATGAATAGAATTTCTTCTTGTTATTGGGTGGATATTGGATGTTAATATATCAGAAAACAAGTCAATTTGATTTCTTTCCCGATAACGATATATTATTGGAATTTTTTCTTTCTATTCATCTTTCTTGCATATTAATATTTTTTATAATAATTGTCGTAGATAATAAGTATGTTATTGAACGAGCGGTTATGTAGTTCATAACTCACGCAGATGAAGTTTGCAGGGCGAGTAATTAATCAAGTGAGTTATGATCCATACCGAAGTTTAATACTTCATTTTATCTACGACTATAACAATAAATACTATGATACAGGATCTTCTTTTCCGAATAATTGTATTGACTTATTTTAACTCACGTTGTTTGTTTATAGATACAATTAAGTGCTCAGAAGGAGTTGAACAATGAATATACAATTCAATAGTAGATGAAGTATTCAACTTGTGAGGTAATGGTCAAAACACATTTGATGAAATACAGATCATAACTAACAATACAAGGTCACTGAGTATATTTACCTCGCCCAATGAAACACTCTGTACAACCAAAATACTTTTTAAAAAACAAACTAAAATTTAACTTACCAGAACAAGAACCAGAACCCTCCACTTCGTGATACTTGTCTGGACTGTACTGCACCAACATGGTTATCGAATTACCACACTGTCTCAACACGCTAGCTGCCAAATTATATGTAGCGTTCCTCATGTTTATCCCGCACACCTCTAATAACTGATCGCCGATCTGCAATCCCACCTGACTAGCCAGGCTGTTATCGCTGACAGTTGACACAAATATACCCCCACCCTGCAAACAGTTTATCTGTATACCCAACGGTTCGTTACTTTTTTCTATATGTACTCTCCTGAGCTCGCCAGGGAGTACCTCCACGTGAAAAATCGGCATAGGACTCCCTCTCTCCGAACTACCCCTCTCTATACTACCCGTCACACTTGGATTGGAAGGGACACGAAAACGGGGCGGATCTCTTTGTTTCCTTGGAAACGTGCCGATAGCTGATTCGTGCAGATCTCCACTGGCGTGCATGTAGGGCGGTTCAAACGAAAAACTCTCCCTTGAGTGGTCCAGATGTGGGTGAGGGTGGGGATGAAAAGGGTATGGGATCCTTGAACCCCCAAATAGCTGGCTATGCACCCTGCTGTGGACACTTGTGGTCTCTTCTCGTTCAGAATCCGAACCATACTTACTCCCAGCGATAGATGATTTTATCCTGGAATAGTAGGGAGATACCATTCCGATTGGATCGTTGTACTTTGGCACTGAGAAGTCTAGACTGTTGTCCGAGTTCATATTAACGCTCAGTCTCTGGTTTGAGGTTCTTAGTTTCTCTAGGGAATCACCGGAGACTGCACCTCCACCATCTAAACTCTTGAATTCTTGGTGGCGATTGTTCAAGAGTGATATAGGTAAAGGGGTTGAGTTACGTTTAGCAGCTGCATTGGCTGCTGCCCCTACTTGGCAACAGTAATCTCCATCTTTAGTCGCCAATAAACTCAAGGCTGGCCTTTCTCTCTTTCTTGCTACAACCGTACCTGTTGCAGTTTCAGGGTTTAGCAAAGCTACAGCTCTGGCTTTTGGCCAAGTACCTCCGTTCTTACATTCTTCTTTGGCAGCTGCAGAATGCCTACGATGATTCGGTCGTTTGGCTGTACCATGATAGCTGTCTATAACCAGATCTAATTCCGCTATAGCTTCTTCATGCTCCTGGTTATCTAAAGGGTTCGGCGAACTGTTCCTGTACTTCTTCTTTTCATCTTTAAAGTGTCGATGTCGTCCTCTTAGAACTGTGTCTAACTTATCTTTAATCCAAGCACTACTGTTATTCTTATGATCGCTCAAACTGCTGCTGTTTGGGTACCTTCGATGATCGTATAAACCTTCGTCGGTTTGTGAACTTCTATTTTCTTTCTTGTACCTCCTAACAGGCAGGAAAACATTAGGATTATTATAAGCAATGCCCGTTTTCAATATGGTCACTGTAATGATATCTAGAGAATCATCGTTCAACGCACGCATGGCTTCATGGATGCCCCCTAGCTCTTCAATGGATTTATCGTTGATTTTCAATACTCTATCACCAACAGCTAGGGTTGAATCTTGTGCCGCAAGACTTCCCCTGCTGATTCTTTCGATGTAAATCCCGTTTTTCAACATCAAACCGTGACAAGCAGGAGCAAGTCTTGCAGTATGCACCCATCTACCTGTCTGGGAAGAAGAAAATATAGGAGGGTGTGGTGATGAAGTAACATTACTAGGCAAACTATTCCAGTGTTTCTTCCTCTTGATCAACATCCTAGTAGTTGGAACTCCAGATCTCATGGCTTCTAACACAATACGTCTAGAAGCTGTTGTGCAATCCATATCGTTTACCCTGAGGATCCTATCGTTCTGTCTTAATTTACCATCTGCAGGCGACAGTGGCGCTACTGCGTCAACATACACTCCTCCATCGCCACCTGGATCTTCCCTTCCACCAACAAGCTCCACCCCTACGTCCAGACCGTCCAATTGCATATCTACTTCAAGCAAATCTTCATCCCAAGAATTATGATTTTGTTGCTCCTGGCTTTCTAACAGTTCCCTCAATATGGTAACTTCCTTCTGTAGCTCCATCTTTTGTTTTTTCAACCCGTCAGATTCCCTCAGAGACTCAGCTAGTTCAGAGACAGCCCTATCCCTTTCTTTTCTCATGTTATCGCACAGAGTACGGATGCTCTCTCGTTCCTGAACGATCTTGTCTCTTTCGGAGAAAGCCCAGTCTCGTCTACCCTTGGAGACCTCAGCTTCTTGTATAGCTTCAGATAGTTCAGACTGGGCTTTGTCCAAGTTTTTACGGAGAGATTCCAGTTCTTGATTCGCCTGATCCAAGTTCTCCAAACGCTGTCTTTGACCTGTTCGTTGGTCTGACTGGTGTTCTTTTCTGGTTCCCCCTTCGCCCAAAGCGCTTAACGAGTCGAAGAGGCGGCTTTGGGCCATGTTGTGACCCTCCCCAGGTTCTCCGAATTTGTTTCTTAGCTCTCCACATTCTTTTAGCGCTCTATCTCTTTCGTGGAGTGCGCTTGCAATCTCTCTTCGTAGACCTTCGGCTTGATAACGTAAAGATTTACTCTCATCAACTAGTTGCTTTTTATCTTGTTCTAACTGTTTGTTTTTCTTTAAGGCTTGTGATAAGTCATCAGTTAACCTTTCCATTTCCTTGTGCACTTGGTCCCTTTCGCTCATAACCAGAGAGTATTCAGCCATGGTTGCGTTTCTTTCATCCATGAGACGTTTAACGTCCTTGGCTGCTTTGGTTTTCAATTGTTTCAGCTGCTTGTCTTCTTCTTCCCTGAGTTGAAGGGTTTTCTGGTGTGCCTCTCGACATTTCAGCAGATCTTTATACATGTTTGACATTTGTTGCATGAGGCTCGCCTTTTCTTGCGTTATAACCTCTATTTGTTTCGCCAGGCGGTTTGTTTCTTCCTGCGCCTGCTCTATTTTACTCAAAGCTTGAGGGTGCGATAGGAAAAGCATTTCTTGGTCGTTGAACTTTTGGCGGAGTCGCTGATTGTCTTGCTCTAATCTTTGATTGTCAGACTGTAATTCCAGAACGCGCGTGCGCATGGCCGCAGAGTCCATGTTTGACTGTTCCAGCTGGTTCATGGTCCTGTGCTGGTTGTAATAATCCAGGTCCTGAAGAAAATAGATGGGATATGTTGTAATTGTACACATTGTTTGAAGATCTTCTAAATAGGGTGTTTCAGTTTGAATTTAATATTTCGGTAAACAAGAAAAATTTAAGTCGCTCAGTATTAATTAGATATTTCCTTCAATGTACTCATTGTCGCCACCTTTACACAACACTTTAGTCAAAATCCGGCGATATCTCTGAGTTTAGAAGATATGGTCCCGCAAAGTTCTAAAATTATGCATTTTTTCCACTATAAACTAATCATTAATTTCTTTTATTCAGTTCACAAACTATATCTCAATTTTTATTTGGGTCTATATCTTCGGAACTGAGGAGGTGGAGATTTACAGGTTTAAGTTCTCAAAATTACTCTTTGAGAAGATGATAAACAATCGTACAATGGTAAATCGAGTGACTGTCTTTGAGAGTGTAACCATTTTGCTAAAACGTCTGTAATTTTATTCTGAGTAGACAATGGTCTTAAGCGATTAGGTTGGACTCACGACAGAATGCGTGGTTAAATCCAATTCTGTCCGTCCCTTTGGCAGTGGATACGATAACTTTCTGAAGAAAACATCTATGAACTTGATATTTTGAGGGGAGGTTAAGCGATCTACAAACGCCAGTTCAGGTTGTTAATTTGTTTTCTCAATAACTCAAAAAAAAACTCAATTCTTGAAAACTTCAGGTTTACCAATAAGTTATATAAATTTAAATGAAACTTTCGAATAGTGTAACACATGTATTGTAGGAAACAAAATAATATATTTCATTTTGTTGTACAGAATTGCTGCTAAATTTTGTAAATCTGTCAATAAACAATATTATTATTATTATTATATTAATATGTAAAAAATTTGGAATCTTTGATAGACAATCAATTTTAAATATTCAGTTGGTAAAAACAAAATACTTACCGAAACAGTATGAGAGTGTTCACATCTTCTTCTAGGGCTGCCATGGTCAATACTTGTCATTTGTTGTTTGAGTGAATCGTAATCTCTATTGTTTCCTGTACCACTGATCATATTCAAGCTGAAATTTCTCGGAAGGGTACCTGAAATAAAGAAATCAATTATTGCCACTATTGTAACTAGATTGATTGTAAAAAGTCATTATGTACAATGCTGGAATACAAAGATCTGATTGAATTTCAACATAATAATTATATTCAATAAAGTTTTTCAGGAATTTGGACAGCAATTTATTCGAATTTCTTAGTACATTGCGAAACGTTGGCAATGTACTAAGAGATTCGAATAAATTGCTGTATGTAAATTGCTGCATGAATTTTTCTGAAAATGTTATTTATGGTTTTTGATGTGAGACTATTATATCGCCAAAAAGTTCAAGTTATTCTTTCACTTCTAATGTCACTGAGTATACGATTAATAACTAGTATCAGTCACTCTATATACAGAAAGCCAAACTATTGGTATGTGAAGATTGGCATAAGTCATCAGAAATGGCATTATGATACAAAATATTAGGCCAGTGGTTTCAGTGAGAAATTTAGAAGTGTGATCAATTTATCCAGTTGAATTTGAAATTTCCCGAAATACGAATCCAATCCAATATTTTGTCGAAAAATGAAGTTTCATGCAAAATAGTATTTATTAGGAAGTCAAGATACATTGGGCGAGATCGATACCTGACGAGATGAACGCTCTGACTGCTAATTTGGAACAGTTTTCTAGAATTTCTTCATACACAGGTATTTATTCATTGAAAAGTATATCTACAATCCAGTTTAATTTTTGGTGAGACTAACAGTCCGATCATAAAAATTTTACCATCCGATCAACTCATCGATTTCAGTTTGAATTCGATGGTTGATTTGAAAACGAACTGTAATCAAGCAGAGAATTCACACAATCCAGCCTTTGATCAGGCAATTAAAGTCTAGTGAAACTTGCCGACATTTTCTGAACTACACAGATACAAATACGTTGTAGTTTTAGCTAGTCTTATAGGCCGGAAACCAATGTTTTTGATATAAAGTATAGGAAAACCGTTTTTTCATTGTCCAACATTAACTTGTTACCGAGTCACACACTAAGATTTTAAAGGTCTTCATCTATGGAATTTTATTACATATGAGTATTTTCCACTATATTGTATCACCATGTCGTCTGCAAACATGGAATACTATCCTGCCAATCACCTATTCCTACTCTAGATATTCTAAGAATGGCCACTTGGATCAATCTACTGGTCAATAGGGGAAGAGGTACGAGATCTGTGATAATCTTCATTGCTCTTGCCAGCCAATGAAATTGTGATGGAAATAATAAAATACACAGCCAAAATTAAAGTGATGCTTTTTTCTATTTCTAGAAGGAATATCAATGTAACATGTCAAAGTATTTTGTCTTACTTTTTTGTTGGTCTTGGTAATGAAACCGAAATGAATTTATCTATTTCGTAACCATATGTATATGTACTCCATATATTTTTGTCTTTCTAAACAATTTCTTCATTATATATATTCAGTAAGTCCTTATTCCAATAGAGGACTTTTTATATCAATAATATAAAATAATGTTAAAATTCTGAAGATGTATATTTGGACTTTATTCAGAGTAACCAAAAACAACAAATAATAACACATTATAATCTTGAGAGCTCATTCTGAAACAAAATAACAAGTGTCTAATCCTAATGTTCCTAGTTGTGTAATATCATGCAACAGATGAGTGGCTTTGTTTACTACTTCTTGGTTCAATGTATTTATCAGTATTTCTTCACAATCAGTTTATGAGCTGGATCAGAGAACTACCCACAATGGCATAATTAGGTATCGCTCGACAAAAAATCTCAATATAACTGTTTGGGTTACCACTATTTGCAAGATGATGAAAATGATAGTTTACAATGATTTCTCACTAAACTCACCACTAGTGTTATTTGTTCCACTATTTGTTTCGTTGTTAGTTGCCATAATTTTCCACTGAAGCTAGAATTCATCATTTACATTCACAAAATGAAATCGTACCTTCCATCACTATGTATAATTGTTCCGGTTCGTTTATTGAAAATATCAAAATTTTCTATTTTATGCAAATTGGAAATGACGAATATACTAAAAACCTGAATGGCTCTAGAGCTATTTCACTCTATAAAATACTGCATAATAGGCATACTTTGCCATTAAATCACACTTAGACAATTATGGACCACCATTATTATTCATAAATTAACATTTCTCATTTTCTATTTTTCTTGTATATTTTTGCCTATTTGCCAACTTGACACTATTGACAGATGACACATATTCGATTTCCATTTCAAAAGTGCCAACACAACAATACTTTCCCTATATTTTTAATGATGCACATAGGCGGCTCGTATGTTAGGTCCGTTGGAACTATTATGTATGTATGTATGTATTATGTATGTATGGAATATGATGTAAGATAAAAAAAAATTGCTTACATCATGAGTGGAACCATGATGTTTGTTATATTTTGATGTGTGGTTTTTTACATCATGGGTGGAAGGTTCTAATTATATTCAATGGTACTGAACGAACCTACTCCACTATACTTTTTATTGATAATTATTCATCATTTTGTATGAAGCAAACACAATAACAACTTAGACATTCGATGAAGGTAATCATGAATGGACAAAATCCATGATGTAGATAATTGAATTTATCAGCTTCGTTTTGGCGCATTTCACACAGTTGACCTCAGCGAGGGTTTTCCCAATAATTTTGTCTCTTAAAATTGTTATGTAACCACAGATCCATGCAATGCCTGAATTTAAAAGTTCGCAGTTGACGTCAGAAAGTTTTATATGAACTAACCATATATTATATACATCATAAATAAAATCCATCGAAAGTTCTGCAGATGTATCCAATCGAAATTTTACATTCAAAATATTTCTAATAATACACATCCAAACAAGCTGAAATCTGATGGTTGGTAATAGACCGTCAGTTTGTGGCTACATGAACATTTCAGCGGAATCAGGAAGACAGTTTCCAAAATATGAAGGTGTTGAAAATCTGTTATATCATTTTGACGATATAATCCTTTTGACGATATAATCCTCACAAACTTTCGTATCAGCCTTCTATACTCAATTACCAATTTCAATTTGATAGGATCAGTGTTTTTCTTGGTATTGAGAAAATATCAAAATAGTTCAGATGGGTTTAGCTCTAAAACCGTTGGTAGAATTTTGCCCTTTGATGAATCTTTCCACAATATTCTGTTTCTACACCTAGCTAGAAAAGGTCAAGATAGTTGAAGCAACAATGTTTATGACACCATTTCAACTTATTTAATATTTTTTTGGATTCACTGAAATATTATAGAAGAGAGATTAATTATTTGTGTCTGCTTTTATTAGTTATGCATAACTAAAATTGATATGCACTTATAAAAAGAGTAGTATGTGGAAAAAATATAAAGTATTATAGTTAATAAATACGATTTTCTCTTTAGAATATTTAAGAATTAGAAGTATTTGATTGAATATGCAAAATATTCCAACTTAATACTCCAATAAAATTGGTTGAGTCTGTGACATAATAAGTACCAATATCACTATTAAGATCCATTACTACTTTATGGTGTTCCTCCAATAAAATTTGCATATTGAGTAACTTATTCCCCTCTGATTCAATTTCAAAAATAGTTCTGAAAATTAATATGGAGAAACAATTTAAAATACACTTCTTGGGAAGAAACCGAAAATTTAATATTCACCTGCTGAAATATTTTGCACTTACATATTTATTCCAACCCTTAACTCTTAGGAAATAAAAATAATCATAGAACAATTCATGAATGGTTGCATTATATCATAGTTGCGAAACTATTTCTTAACTATTCGCTCTATCCTCAGCAGGAGATGCATTAACAGCAACAGATGGTAAATAATAAGATCTAACAACACTATGTAACTGTGCAACTTCTGTATTTTCAGCCTCTAAGGTTCTCAGCATTTGTGCAAACTTGACAATGCCTTCCCTACCTTCTGGAAATCCAAACTCTTTTATCACGTCCATTTGAATTTGCATGACTATGGGAAATAAAAATTGCATCATTTTCAACATTTCATTTCCAACGTTATCTCTAGCATCATCAAGTTTCTGGGCATTTTCTGGAGCCTGAAGATTTTCCAATGTCTTAGTGAGTATTTCGATAGCTAATTCAGGGGTTAAAGTAGGGAAACCCTCAGTCTTGGGCATTTTGAAATCGAATGCTAAAGCATGGATGAAATTCTCATAATACGCAGCAGTATGAATTATTGATTACATAAAAACATATTTGTGTTGATAAATTAATATAATATCGGAATAATTAAAATAAAATGTTCTTGTTTGGTGTGGATCACAGAATATGAATAGATGACCTAACCTACCATTGTGAAGTTGGCTTCAAAAAGATAGATGACAGAATTCCCGAAGATACCCGAACGGGTTGATAGGGTCACTGGCGTGCATCTATTCGGTAGCGCAGCAAAATATGGGTTACGAACTAGATTTTCGACCTTTGAATCTGGATAATGTTTGAAAAAATCATTTTTGAAATGTTACTGACTATAGTGATGTAAGAATTGTTGAGGAATTTACCATGTAATCATACCAAAATGACTTATGGGTCATTTTTAAGATTGACAAAATGGTCTAGATTTACAACCTCGTACGAAATATTAATTGCAAAATAACAGTTGGGCTGGGGAAAAACTTCATATTATGATCAGCGGAAGAAAATCTCTTCAAATTCTAATATAATTCTATTATCTATTTAGGAAGATAATTGTCCGTGTCGCATCAATTCAATCCTTTGTAACCATTTATTTTTATTTAGCAGGACTGCTTGCATCAGGCACCTCGTTTCACCCCTATTTCCGAAGTATAGAAATCTTCAGCTGTTCAGAGCAATTTCAATCCTTTGTAATTTTATTTTTCAGGTCTGCATTGAAAAGACCTATATAAAAATGTTATGTCAAGATAAACAACCATAAAAAAATTACCTGCTCTGCTAGCAGGCACCCCGTTTCACCCCTATCCTTGAAGTATCGAAATCGGCGGCTAGCTAGCTGAAAATTTTATATCAATATAGTAATATATCACAAATGCCCCTTTCAAACATTATTCAGATTCGTGTCGAAAATTTAGTTCGTAACCCATATTTTGCTGCGCTACCGAATAGATGCACGCCACTGATCTTCTCGACCCGTTCGGATATCTTCGGGAATACTGTCAGCTATCTTTTGGAAGCTAACTTTACACTGGTATATATTTATATTTGTATTCTGTGGCTGCTACCTAACCTAGCTTTCTGAGACCGCAGGTTGCTAGTTTGTTGCCCATTTTGGTAGAATTTTGAAGCCACAAAACATCTACGAAGTCCTCATTAGGAAATTGAAAATGGAAGCTGAAACTCAAATTGTATTTTGTGTAATATTCAACATGTTCCAGACTAATATGAATCATTTCAGCTGATCCCTAATAAATTGTGTCAAAGAGCCGGCATATCGCTGGCCTGGAAACCCTGTAACGAATTGGGCATATTCGCCTACGAACGTAAACATTCAGGAGCTCCAGATAAACATAGTCAACACTATCCAACTTCAGAAGCTTCCGTGTTCCAACTTCGACAAGATGTTATTCTTTTTCGGCCTGTTTTACGGAAGCTTGTCAATGAATCTAATAGCACTTTTTTGAATCTCCAGGAAGCAATATTGAAGTCGAATTCTCATGAAGATCTACTCAATTTTAGTAGACAATATAGATCCATAATTAGGGCATGCCTTGAAAGTTTACAGGAGGATATCCTGAAAGCTAAAACTGAGTGTGAAAGAGATGAAATACAAAATCTTATCACCATATTTTATTCAGTTGAGTGTATTTGGCATTTGTGTGAAATTTTATTTATTGATGCAACACCTGGTGAGTTTCATTTGTGTTTAATCCAAGATATTACTTTTCAACCCTAGCTTGGACTGACAAAATATTAGTTTAGTTGCATGTTGATCTCTCTGCCAATAGCTTCCAATTTTTTAACGACATAAACGCATATAAAATTTGAAACTCATTTTTCTAGGCAATGTGGTGTTGCCACATCTGTTGGAATGGGTTCGGTTTCATTTTCCCAAATATGAACGAAATGCTGCTGAGATGTTGTGTGATGCAGGGGGTGCTCTTGAAATGAAAGTAGAATATTGGCCTACTGTAATAGGATCTCTGTTACAAGGAAGGATAAAAATAGCTAGAGGGCTTCTCAGACAACATTCGAATGCAGATACAAAAGTTTTTATGATGGTAGATCAATGTTTAAAAACAATGCCATTATATGATGTATGTACTAATGACTCACCACTTCTAGATATATGTAGAATAGAGACCAGCCCAATTTAATAGTTATTAATTGTATAACTGTAAAACTGAACATATTCAGAAAAATATGCTGTGTATTGTTTTTATAGTGGTAAAAGTGATCTGAAAATTTAATTTATTTGGAACTTTGGGTACCAACATCTTCTAAAGGAGATAGAGTGCAGAGTTTACATTGCACATTTATGTTCAGAAGACCTAATGAAGCATTAGAAACAAATACATTATCAATATCCTCAAATCCAAAAAAAGTTCTAAATATCGAAATCCAAAAAAAGTTCTAAATATCGGTTTTTTTAATTTTTCACCCTATTTTAGATGCACCCTAATATTTCTGAGTTTCCTATGAATGTTTTATGATATTGATTTCAGGTCTATAGTGGACTTTCTGCACAAGAATTCCATTTACAAAGACAGCATTGGATTGTGGATGTCCAGTCAAAAATTCAGGCCAGAGTATTTTCTAGTAACAAGAATTTGGAGCTTATTATGAGAGTGAGTACAATATAAAGACAGACATTATCGACTCGCCTATGATGTAACCTACATTTTGATACAGAACTCTAAACTTACCTATGTCTCTGACTAGTTCCGAGCGTGTTAATAAGTATTCTTGGGCGCTACCATTGCTCAGAAATTTCAGTTCTCAGAGGTGGGAATTTGAGGTTTTGACAAAAGGGCAGCCTGCGATACTCTGAAGAAGCTTTTGTTATGAACTTGCACTTAGTTCGTTATGGAAATGTAGGAAGTTAGTCACAGATTATGGCTGCAGTGCATAAAGTGGGGTCATCTTCTGGGATGTTTATGCGTAAATATAAAGAATAGTCATAGACATCTGTAGTAGTCACTGGCTTGAAATTGTCCACCCCCTATGTTGATTTGCAAGGAATTTCTTTCTGTAGAATTTGTATCAATCTTATTTTTTAGATGGTTGTGAAAGATGATTTAGCATGGTCTGAAATGAGAAATCACTGTGAAACTTGGTATGAATTGTTACCTGCCTGGCTATTTTATTCAGATCCTACTGTAAAGTCTTATGAGTTAGGAAATTGCGCCAAGCTCTGTATTAAACAAATGGGCAAAGAAAACAAATTGAGGCATGTAGATAGTGTACTTTTAGCAGCTATGCAGTATGATCAGTTGGAGGTAAGAATGTAATTCACTTCTGAATATTTTTCATTTTTGACATTCAATCTATATTTTAGGTTATAAAGGAAATTCAAGATATAAGCGAGAACGGTTGGTTTGCTACGCATTTGACTAATCTTCTTTATCATTCTGGACAGTTATCGATTCTTGAGAAAGAAATTGATCAATTGTGAGTGAAAATCGAATTATTGAATTTTTTAATAATAATTATAATAATAATAATTAATTAAATTATTATTCCGTAATTACTACTACCTCTATGTAGAAAGGACAACGTTGTGTAGTTATCTGACAGGAAAATGACTATAACCTAACATTTTCAAAATATACACGGTGAAATCTGTCAGAATGTCATGGCCAACCGGGATAGTTTATAAAAGTGAATGGAGTATAGGTAGTATGACAAGGAATGTGAATAATTTTCATTATTCGTTTTTCAGTTCTGGGAAAGCTCTTCAAGAGTATATAATGCTTGATTATGGTACAATGTTGATGAGCCACAAATCCTTGTGGCAAGTGGGACTAAGCTATCTGGATCATTGTTCCAAAGATGGAAGGCATGCAATAGAACTTTTGTTACCTAGGGTGCCTCTCGAAAACGAAATGAAATGCCAGAAGATAATCAGAGAAGCTCAAAGAAGAGGCTTGTCTCAGATAGGTAAATATAAGTTATTTACACTGCGCAAAAAAATTAACGCACATTATGGAAATCTCAAATTTATTCTACAACTGAAGAGGTTGAAGTCTCTCGAATGGAATGGCCAGCAAGAAGTCCAGATCTCAATCCGATTGAGCAGGTTTGGGACAACCTCAATAGAAGGCTGAGAAGTTCAGAAAATCATCCAGATACTCTTAATGACTTAGGAATCCAACTCGGAGAAATCTGGGAAGGATTAGATCAGAACATTTTAAGATCACTCATTTTGAGTATGAACCGTCGTTGCCGAACTGTAATTAACGCAAGGGGTGGAAATACCAAGTATTAAATCACTTATCAGCATTTCAGTATTTTGAAAATTGTTCATTTCTCTTCTTTCACATAAGATTTGGTGAAATCCTGAATTTTTCTTCCATTTAATGTATCTTGTTTCGTTCAAAACCTTCCCGAGAGAACATAAAAAATAAGTTATAAGGTCAATGTAGAGTTAACATTCATTAAAATTGAGATTTTCAGAATGTGCGTTAATTTTTTTGCGCAGTGTAGTTATATAGTGGATTATATGCCACCACATGATACCTTTCGAGGGAGACAATTTAGAGAATCGATTTTGTCATTATGGAACCAGAATGAAACAAGATGCAATTTTTTCTACTCTTTAATAAAAACAATCTCAATAAACCATTCATAAAATTTTTTTTCAACGATCTCATTTGTCTACAGTTCAGTTTGTGTGCAAGGTACAAGGAATGAAAAATGTGAAGAGAGGACGGCTGGGTACTGCACTGACCTGGGCCTTGAAATCACACGATAGCACATTCGTGTCCCTATTAGCCGATAAATTCCTCAGGGAATATGCAGAGAATGGGAAATTAAGGAATACGGACCTCTTGTTCAATTTAGGGCCGAGCATGTTAGCCAGTGATAGGCTCATATTTTTAGGTGAGTGTTTTTTTTTTCTCAAGTTGAATTATATTGAATTCAAATTTTGGTTACCTCCTGCATTCTTTCCTGAAAAACCTAAACCAACTTTTACATTTCGAAAAACACTTGTAACCAAATATTTTCCTCCATTAAACCCTTTCACTATGTTAAGTCAGCTGTAACTGACTTGGTTGGTGAAAGCCTGCTTAGTGCCCTTCCTGTTCGTAGGGTTCATGCAAGGCATGCATGCTTGTCGAATGGCTTGAAAAGTATGCATATTTTTCTTTCCCATTCGGTTGTGGACAGACTTTATATATTTTTTATGACGCTTTTTAAAATTGGCACCCAGAGTGGAGCGCCAATTGTTAACGATAAACCTCATCCAATAGCACCATAAGGGTTTGCAAAATAAAGATTTATTACAAGTAAATCTATTGTTGTAATAAATGCAATTTTATCGATTCAAATGTAGGTTATAAGTATTAGCCATCCAGCAAAAGTGACTTTTCACTTGGAGTATACCTTCGAGAAATCGTTAAGTTTATTATGATATGAATGAACCACCACAAACGAAAAGATTACCTCTTTGTTTAGTAAGAAAGATTCAGTCCCTCCAGTGAATCGCCCTGTATATTGTTAAAATATCCATTCAGACACATCTTTAACTGCTCTATTGCTTGGAATTCATTTAAGCACTGACACTATGAGAAATAACTTCATACAAACCGAAAAAGTTAAAACTATTTTTTGAATGCTAATAAAGTATAAATTTTGATTTCAGGAAAATATTACGAATTTCATAAATTATACCAAGAAAGGCAATTCAAAGAAGCCGGCAACCTACTAATAAAACTATTAGAATCCAAAATAATTCCCAAATAGTAAGTACTTCTATTAATTGGTTGATGTTGACAAATAAATTAATATATCTAAGCAATTGACCCCAAGTCCTTCAGCCGCATGAGTTTGTTAAGAAATATTTATCACTTTTTTTCAGTTTCTGGTATATTTTGCTATTGGAAGCCATACCCTTACTTGAGAGTGAAGAATTGATTTTCTCTAGTAATGATACATACATGATAATCAATTTTCTGGAAGGTAATGAAATGGATGAAAAAGTGAAAAATAAGTTGAACGTATTGAGATTAGCGACAGCAAGAAATTTGTCCAGAGCTATTTTATTTGAAGCACAGATGGCATGAGTACGAGGAGAATCTATGAAGGGTCCATGTTGTTGCAGTTCTATTTATACTTTTATATACATTTTCAATATTGATAAAGTATTAGTTCAAAAAGACTTTTATTTTAATTCAGCAGTTTCCACCAGATTTCTCATAGTTACAGAAGAATGAATAATTATCCATGTTGGAATATAGATGTCGCCATAGGGAAGTTAACTTTTTTGTAGTGACATAATATCATACTGAATTTCACACTGAATTATATAAATCATAGATTAAATGAGTGTTCAGTGTTCAATGTAGAAACGGTAGAGACGCAACAAATAATACGAGTTTGCTACAAAAAATATATCTGAAATGTTTTGCATAAAGGATGCTTTGAAAAAGTTTACTTTAATAATGGGTCTCTTGCTAGAACACGAAATATCATATCTAATATCACAATGTATGCTATTCGCAACTACTGCTAAGCGGTACTCCCTCTGGCGATAGAAATTCGAACACTTCCAAGCTAGTAGTTTTTCGACGTGCCTGTTATTCTAACGTAATTTGCTTACTTTTGGAGTTCATTTTCGAGCTTTTGTGTTGTTCTCCGAGTTGAAATTTTGGTATACCGAAAATGTTTGTAATATTCATCAATCGATTCCTTTCTTTCCGATTAAAATTTTCGATTGTATTAATTCGAAATGGCATCCTCCCGAAATGACTATTGTTGTGTGCCTCAAGTCAATGTTTTTCATGGTCAAAGAAGAAAGGATCATCTAGTGCCTCTTGTTTTCATTTTTTCCAAAGCCAAATGAAAGTAAAGTTAATTTGGAAACAGTATTTAGTAGGGAACTCAATGATAAAAGAAAGGCGAGCTATAGAAATTGAAGATTGGAAAACAGGTCACGAAATACATGAAAGTATGCTCACTGCATTTCTCTGAAGATGTTTATTTTCATAAAGGTAAATTACCTTCAATGTATTCATTTCGAAAGCACATCATGTCATGATGTTTTCAGGTGTAAATGAAAATAAGAGAATTTTGAAAATGCTGTAGAGAAACAACCGAGCACTTCTGCAGCTACGTAATTCACATATTACACAAAATCATATTCTAAAAGAGTGATCTGGTTGAAAACCTGACAAAAACTAGATATACTGTTAGAGTTGATAATAGCTGAAGTTATTCATATAAATATATTAATACTTTTCATTTCTATATATAGGTAGGTTGAACCAGCTGTGACATTTTTCATTTCGTATGTGTATCTTGAGCTGCTGTAATATGAAAATGAAATCAATTATATGTCTATCTGATTTCTTTTCTTTAGAAATACAATGCAAAAGAACTAAAACAGAAAATCTGTTTTCATTTTATTGATCACTCGTTTGTAAACAAAGAACAAGTCATATCATTTGGACTGATTCTAGATCTAGCACATAATATGGACTGCATTCAGCACTTCTTCACATAAATAAGAGTCCTTAAACTACTTATTGAGGTGCCTATTTTTCCAGAAATTCAAGTAAACTTAGATATTGGTTCTTTTCGATCCACCAAGCAACATACACTAAAAGATCACCGAAATTATCCTCCAGGAACGATTCAAAGTACGATTTTATATCGTGATCCAAACGAGAAGTTCCTTCTCAAGAAATCTTACACAAAATTATAATAATTTCTTTAAATATTCAAGCTCTGCTTAATAAATATTCGTTCTCCACCACATTCCTAAGGTTTGTTTACATAAAACTACTAGCTTGGACAGGTTCCAAATTTATCCGTTAGGGCGCTGGCATCTTCGCAGAAGTTCCCAATCAAACACACAAACCCAAGTTCAAATTGGGTGAAACGCGATTCTACGATCGATATAGCTAACGCTGGCTTGCTAGAGAGAAAGATACAAGAGGGTGGATGACACATTACGCCGCGTAGTTTCGAACATTTAAATAGCCATTATGTGGAGCTCAATTTAAAACATAATTTATGTTGTACTTTAACAAGTATAGTTACTGTAGTATAAAAATAATACAGCGCCATCTCCGGAGAATTTTCCGAATCCTAACCTTCTAGTGCAGAAAACTTTGAGGGATGTGCACGATGTTCATCCCATTGTCGTTTCAGGTCACTGTATCTGCGATTTTGCAGTTTGTACAGCACCATTACGACGAGTATGGTTTTCCCACAAGACGTTAAGTTCCTACATCGATCAAATTAAAGAATGGTTCATGAAGAAATAAGAGCTCCAGCTTAATAATATAAACTTACAGTGTAACAACAAGGACGATTATCTGTCGATAAATCAACAAATAATCCACCTTGATCTGAGCTAATCACCCAAAGTCAGTCTGATGATCATTAAAACGGCAGTAACTGAATTCCTTAGAAAACGCTTTTTCAGTAAAGGGGCTTTTCGGATGATAAGCTCAGATCAAGGTGGAATATTTGTTGATTTATCGGCAGATATTTCTTGTATTGACGTAAAACTAAGTGGTCGAATCAATCTTTGTGAAGTATTATTGAAGTGCGTCGTGTTTCTGAATTCCACTTGAACAGTCTATATGGTAATCAACAGATATAAGTAATTTAAAGCATTGTAAATATTCGTTTTCTGTTTTATTATCATGGATCGTACTTGTGTAGTTCCTGGTTACAAAAGATATAAATAGATTATAAATTAGATAAATAAATAGAGAAAAATGTTTCAAAGTTAATGACAAAAAACGCCAAATACCATATACCCATAATATACAGAGATTATTATATCGAAATTAAATCCAGTGCTTCATCGATGACAGATAGAAGTTTTTTACAGAATTTCATGAGGATAATATGATCAGAAGATTGCATAATATTGAACGTTTGAAAAACGATGGAATTTTTTATGAAATAAATGTTCGAAAGACACGATCATCACGAAATTTTGCACACTTTAGTGTATCCGCATTTACAAACTAGCTATACCAAGTTTAATTGTGATTGAATCAGTATTTTTCGAGATATTCCAGAAAAAATAACGATATCGAGAAAAATCTAGAAAAGCACTGATGTTAGGTTAGGATCTTTTACGCGCTTGTTCAATTTATAACTATTAGATCAACACGAAATTTTGCACCTAGTTGCGCGTTGGTAATCTCCAGCTGATTACGAAGTTCCAATCTGATTGCATTTGGTCTTCTTGAGATATTCCGGAAATAAAGATAAATTTCCAAATAAGAACGAAATTTAGCACAGTTTTTTTCCTTATATCTCCGGAAATGAATATCGGATCGTATTGAAATTTGGAACATTGTTGTCAAATCCTGACTCTAAGGTTTGTGCCAAATTCCATCAAAATCTAATCAATATTTTCAGAGAAAAAAACTTTTCATCAAAAATTTTGAAAATTTCCGAATACATTTTTTTTAAATTTCGTAACAACTGGATCCTCACGAAATTCTGCTCTAAGTTGCGCGTTGGTATTTCAAATCTGTCCACGAATTTTAAATTTGATCGTGTAAATACTTATTCATGGGAGGAATTAACCTTAAAATTTCAAATGGGACTACAACTGCAAAACTATTACGGACGGCCGGACAGAATTCAATTTGACCATGGATTCTTCCTCGGGGAGTTCAACACAATCGTTGAAGACCATTTTTTGCTCAAAACTCGAAAATTAAAATCATCGTGACGAAATGATAACGCGCTGTACGTTCCCTAGAACAAGCGTGCAAAAACACGAAAATTACCATACTTCCTCCCAATATCTCCAAAAATAATAATCGTATCGAACTGAAATTTGGTGGATTGCTGCGAATTATAGTAAGCTCAAGGTATGAACAAAATTTTCACTAGAACAAAAAACTTCTTTCGAGAAAAATTCTGAAAAAAACGATTGCACACTGTTTCCAAGAATATACGCGCAAAAAGAGAAAGTGCCAAAAAAAAAATAATATTGCATCGAAGCGGAAAGAATCCCTAAAACCGATCAAACTGTCGCTAGTATAATTCTCTCAAGCGATAAAATCGATTAATATTTCATAGGACAGTGAATTAGATTCCAAAAACTGTCGCTCCATCTTTCTAGTCATATCACTGATTACTTCCTTTTCAGCTGTCGTATTAGGACTATCTGATGGAAAATTCATCACAAGATTCATCTTATTTATGAGGGAAGAATTGTTCGGAACTAGTTGATTTGATTTCGAACCAATTTTCTTGATTATAATGAAGATTTATCATTCTTGCGATTATACAGGGTTCCTGGAAAGAAACAGATGAATTCGCAGAATTATGCAGATGATAAATATACTGACAAAACAGAAGGAACATGTGACCGTATTTGTCCGAAAATGATTTTGAACAAATATTGGATTAGGATTATCTCATTAGAAATTTATCACATAATTCATCTTATTTATGAAGAAGAAGTGCTAGGGACCCTGCAAACACTAGATCGCAGCAAGTGTACAAAAACTGTATCGAAACGGACCGTATATGTCCCGCCGAAATTCATCGAAACTGTACAGTTCAAACTGCGTTTGAAGTAGAGCCAGTGTAGAGCAGTTTGCAGCAGCTATGTCACTTCGTAATGCAGTTTCTACGTAGTAATAATGAAGCAGCTGTTCAACTTCGTTATATGTATTTCCAACGCAGTAATAATGCAGCAACTGTGCAACTTCGATATACAGTTTCTACGCAGCAATAATGCAGCAGAAGCTCGGCTGTATTTTGAGACTCACAGGAATAAGACTCACTCCTGAAACAATAATTATTTTTAAGAGGTTGAATTGAAACTTTACATATTGATACTGAATTATTTACCACCGACAGATGTGAAAAGAGAGAGTAGTCTACGGATTCCAGTTTATCCTGAAATTGCCGAATAAATTTTGTTTTTCTCAAACGATGTGATGTATATATATTTTTGTATATTCGAATTCTATGCTTTACGGTAGAAAAATTACTGCAATATTTATCTAGACATTGATTACTTTAGAATTTTCTACGACATTTCACCAAAAATTCAGCATTGAATTCAAATATATAAAAAAAAGTTCGGCCATTTCCGGTTAAACCAGAAAACACATAATTTCGTATTTCCTCTCAGTCGATAAAAACGGTCTGTAGTATGCATGTCCAGAATTTCAATCCGATTACTTGAAAAATTAAGGTTTTTCGGATGCGAGCCTGATTCCTGGAACATATTGGCTGTCTGTGGAATCAGGTTAACCTAGTTTGTATCGAGCATATAACATAAAGTGATTCATAGCATATTCAACTAAATAAAAAATATTGCACTAGGAACAAGACTTTAATAAAAAAAACTAGAATATACAGAAATACCGGCCATATCAAACATTACACATAATAAAATATATTATTGGGTGACTCTCTCTCGTTCCTTTTAAAATCCTCTCACATAAGTACATATTTCTCAATCCTACCTTAATGGTTGTTTCAATATCGGTTGGTGAATCATTTTTGCTCCCTTTGTTCTATCGTACAGCAACTTCAAGTGGGAAAAATGAGTTAACAAAAAAAAAAGTTTTATATTGTGTGAGTATAATACCTTAAATTCCTTAATTGATGATTATGTACTTCGAAATTCTGGTTTCTGTTGGCCCTGTCCAGTTCAGGTAGAATCCCATCAGATGTTTTCTCCTGATGTCGATTGATTAAACGGCACGGTCAGTTCAAATAGCGCGATTGACTTAGAATTAAAAAGAATCCATAACACAACAAACACCTTTCAGTTACAAAACAGCATGGCCGATGACGACGATTGACAAGGCTTCTCGAAAGTACCGGCACAGTTGGTCTGTGGTACCGGACATCGATGGCTGACTATTAGAACGAAATATAGCATCAAAGACAGAGACAGCGTTGTCTCATACAGCATTTCCATGTTGTTATACAAGAGCTGTACAGCAGCTGTATTCAAAATACTGCATTTTGAGGAAAGCAGTATCACCAATGCCGAGACTGTGCAGTTTAAATACCATATTTTATGTACCGTATTCCGGTGGCTGCACTTGTAACGCAGTAACTGTACAAATGATGTATGTTGTGTTTCTTGGGACTAGTAGATATAGTAGATTTCGAACCAATTTGCCTGATTATAAAGAAGATTCACTATTCTTGTGATTGTAAAGACATCATGAAAGAAACAGATAAATTAATAGAATTATAAGGGTAATGAATATACCGACAAAACAGAAGGACCATATAACTGAATATTTTATATTAATACAAAGGAAGACCAGCAACCGATACAATGACTTACGGAACATATGACATGCCAACTATATTGACATTATCGAAGTGAAATAAGAAGCCCAAACACAATTTTCACCAATCAGGAATGATCTTCCCAAATATCGATATTTTGATACAAACAGATATGTGGTTTGAAGAACCGAGGCGCAGTACACGGATATTCATAATCAACTCGAACCTTTTAGAGTTGATATAGGAGAACAGTAAAATACGTCCAAAAACAGGAGATCTCCTGTTGTAAGAGGAGATCTAGCACCACTGGCTGAGGGCGTTTGGCACTGAAATTTAACGGCCCTGTTGTACTTATAGCGCGCAGACACATTTTCGATATTCCCACGGTAAATATCGACGTATTCTGTTGGAGCAACCGCTACTGCGGCCCTGTCTTTATTAATCAACGAGTCCTCTGAGCATATCCAGGCTTTACGATATCACATAATCATAAATGAAAATGTTGTTCGTTCGAACGGTAAAGCAGTTGACATTCCTTTGTGTGGCTCTCCTCGTGTGGGATGATACTTGACCCATTTTCGGATTGCGAAAGAGGGTGTATATTTGAAGTGTGGGCGCGCAGTATATTGAAGTGGGAAACTGACTGCTTTCCACCGACAAACGACAGATATGTAAGGGATAAGCCGTAAATTGGTGTGACCTGGAGAGAAATCCATCATTCCCGAAATTGGAGTCCCTGGATTGTTATAGATTATTGTCGGCACTTTTAGAGTGTACGTGACGTGAATTTTAGGTACCGGGTATACATCAATATGAGATATTGATACGTTAAGTGGTTTATATCCGGATTTTTTTTTGTTTCTTTGGGTTTTCAGGAGTGTTATGGTGTCGGTATAATTCAACGGCAGTCTAGCTAAACCAGCAATTGTTCAGGGTCGATCATTTTTGTTGAAGGGATGAATTATGGAAGCCATTAATATGAATCAATGGATGGCTGTCAAAGTCACAACGCACGTGTCATTTCTAAACATAGAACTCTATATTACTACCTGGAAAGGACCCGACCCTTCTTCAACTAAGCTTAAAGCGTAACAAGGGGCAACGAAACAAAGATAGCGCTAATTACGGTAACCTCTCCCTGTCACACCCATTGAAGTAAATGGTGTTGAACGGCTCAAATTTGGTTTTACTTAGAAATTCAGGTAGTTTGGGTATTACATCGTTTAGAAAGTGCAATATTTTTGAAAATGAATATCTATTTTTCTCTGATATGCCATTACTTTCTCTGCCTCCACCGCGTATGGTTCAAAAAGTGAAGAATTATGTTGATGTGAGCTGTGCATTGACGATTGACGATAGTTTTATCATTTATACAATAAATTTAAATAATAGGAACATAGGAAAATACTTCTCGAAAAGCACTGACTTGAAGTCAGGAAAATTTAAGCGCTGGTTAAAATTCATTGCCAATGCGAAATTTGACATACTTTTTTCCGATATTTTTGGAAATGTGTCGAATCGAGCTGAAATTTCGAACATTGGTGTTCAGATTCGACTTCAAGGTCTGCGCCAAGTTTCATTGAAATCTCATTGATAGTTTCCGAAAAAAATATTTTTTTAACGATTCTTCATGCAATCAGTTAGCAAGTTTCAATCTGATCGCATCAGTACTTCTTGGGATATAGAGGAAATAAAATAATATATTTGAAATGGATATAACTTCGAAATTGTAAGGTGAACTTTGCCCATTAACGAACTTATTTTGAATTTTTTAAGTCGCTATAGCTTTTCTCGGTAGTAAGTTATCGTGGCAACGGGCGGCTGAATAGAATTCAATTTGACATTGAACTCTTCATCAAGAATCCAACCTGGTCGCTTGGAACCATTTTCGGCAAAAAAACGCAAATTTACGGAGAATGATAACGCGCTGTTCCCCAGAAAAACCGCTCACTAAGTTGAAATTTCACTTGAACATGTTCGATCTTCTTCAATCCTGCCTTATTCACGAATTAGTCAGAAAAAATTCAGGTTCTCCTAATTTGAAACGAAAAATTAAAAATATTTAGAATAAATGCGACAGAGTTCCCTTTACTGCAATGAGAAAGAAAGAGATAGATACCCGTCCACTTCGCGGGTTGCATAAGCAACGAATTGGCTTCACTTGTGGCTCAAAACGGGTCCCTTCCAGGTATATAATATAGAGTTCATTGTTTCTAAATGGCACGATTAAAAAGGCCCCCAGATAAAAATCATGTTCCAAAATCACAACTATGCCGAATCTGCCCAGAGATATGGGATTATTTCTTCTCAATATATTGTATTTCAAAATAACGTTTCAAATCTAAACCTGATCCGATGTTTACTTTCGGAGATATAAGGAAAATAATATGCCAAATTTCGTTCTTATTTGGAATTTTAACTTTATATCCGTTCATTACCTGAATGAACATTTTCTGAACTGCTGTGATACTGTACTAAAGAGCTAGACATACAGAGAGACGGAGATGCGCAGTCTTACAAGATCTTGAGAATATCTACGAGGTACAGCGTGAGCACTAGCGCCCTCTGCACGAGGCGGTCATATGTAGGGTACTCCCGACGCAAGTGGTAAAATACAACTCAACTTCTGAGAGAAATGACTAAGGGACTCGATGTTTGTAGAGAAGGCTTGGGGCTTGATAACTAAGGTCAAATTCGTTAATGGATAAAATCCACCGAATGATTTCGTAGATATACCCATCCAAAATGTAATTTTTTCAATTTTTCGTAACATACAGATTAGATCCAATTTAAATCTAGTACTTGATGAAGAATAATAGCTTGTAGGTTCATTGATTTGGGACTTTTTGAAAAGAAGATTTCCTAATCAGCCTATTGAAAAGTAAAACTGCGTTTGGAGGAAGCAATATGCAGGTGACTTCTTTGGGAACGAATTCTAACATGCTCGTTAAAGCTCCTGAACTCACGTCTGTGCTTTTCTAGATTTTCTTTACAGTTGGAATCGAATATTCTACCCGTAAGATCACTGAAAAGATTAAATCGCCGTCAAAAATTCCAATTCTCAACGAGAAAACGATTTTTTCAATTCGACTCTACATGTTGGCTGTTCAAAGGGTCGAAACTTCGCGCCCTCCATGATGGACCGGCTTATATCCACTCTCTCTCTATCTCCCCCCCTCTCTCTCTCTCTCTCTGCCGACTTCTTAGAGTGTGTTAGATTGTAGCAGGGGGTGTTCAAGAATTCTAAAATGTTCTAGTGTATGGAGAAGACTTCTTCTTGGTACCCTGTCCAATGATTGGGTAGAATCGGGATGTAATACATCCAAGGAAACATCATCAGCCAAAAAGACTTCAACTCCTAGGCTTTTTGTGGAGAAACCATACCAGCAACTTGGACATAGGTAGGATTAACATAATCACAACGAGAAATATCAGTCGATAAATCAACAAATATTCCCCCTTGATCAGAGCTAATCATCCAATCAACCAAAACATCTACACCGAAGAAGCGGATCCAAGGAGAATGACTACAGCTGTCTTCCAGTTGTTACTGATCTTCAGGTCAACTTACCTTGGAAAAAACCGCAGAGGGAATCTTGATACTTGTCACCTTTCAGATGGACCACTGCACTTTAACAACGTACAGCGCGCCATCTTCTGGAAGCATCTTGCGAATCCCACCTTCGAGTGCAGAATACCTTGATCGATGTGCATTACGTTCATCCTTGAGTCGCATCATGTTCGCTGTTCGCTGTATCTGCGATATTGCAGTTTTACAAACACCATCACGACATGGAAACGCTCGGTTCATGTGGATTCCCTCAAGACGAAAACGTCCAACATCTTTCAACGATAGGAATTGGATTAACGGAGAAGAGAGAGCTCCATAATAAATTAACATAATCACATGGAAAAATATCCGTCGATAAAGTAGTCATTCTCCTTGGATCCGCTTCTTCGGTGTAAATGTTTTGTTTGGTTGGATGATTAGCTCTGAACATGGATGAATATTTGTTGACTTATCGACGGATATTTGTCCTTGTGATTATGTTAATTTATTATTACTGGAGCTCTTTATTTTCCGTTAAACCAATTCTTATAGGTAGGTTGTTGTTCGGTCCACTGGTCAACTCAGGCGCAGTATATATATATATATATATATGCCCATTAACGAATTCCGGCCGGACGGACAGAATCGATTTTGACACCGGATTCGTCATCAGTTAGTTCAACCTAGTCGTTTGAGTTCATTTTTGGCTCCATCATCGAAAACAACAGACATTTGGACGAAACGATAGCACGCTGTTCCCCAGAACATGCGTGCAAAAAGGGATAGGAGCAGTTCAGACTGAAGAAAGATAAGAGAAAAATAATAAATCCAGAAAAAATAATTTGAGGTTTCTAATTGATTCAATTCCGAAAATAGCACATCTGAGATTGAAGCTGCATCAGATCATGAATAATATTGAACGAGGGAATGCCGAAGAAACTGCAGATGTGAATTCTGATGAAAAATTAGAAAGAATTGCACATCTGAGAGAGAAGCTGCATCAGATTATAAAGAAATTGGTCCGTTGAATGCTGAAGAAATGTCAGATGAAAATTCTGATGAAATAGAAATAAAGATTGCACACAATGAAAACAGTATAATATCATTGATTTCGATAGAAGGAATGCTAAAAGGAGTAAAATATCGTATGAATCTGTGGAATATAGACAAGATCAATCCAATAATAGGTATTTTTCCATTTATAAAGTTCAAAACTTATCGGAACATCAACTAAGTTTTTGGTATATCTTGGTATAAGTTCATTTTTACTGGCTACCACAGACCATAGACTAGACTTCCATATCATCTGAAAACGGTTCCTGAAAAGTCTGGATAAAACTTATACTGGGTATTTCTAAATATAGGGAAAGTTCTACTGCAGAGTCTGGAGAAGAACTCCCATATATGAAATGGGAAAAGATGCTAAATCTTCATAAAATAAGAAGAAGAAAGGCAAAGATAAAACAATTACATTAGCAAGATGGAGAAGTTCTGATCACTATGAATTTCAATAATTTTTGCAATTCAAAATTGTGAAAGTTGTAAAAATTCGTAAAGTCTGGTTGAAAGATAGGTACTTATGACTTTCTGCAAATTTTTTTATATTTCGAATCACTTGAACGAGTAAAATACAAAATGAATGAAATTTCGAAGAATTTTTCCAGTGTTCATTCTCGAATAAATTTCAATCAATTCCTCCTACCATGTAATGAAAAAAGTAGGTATGCGGTTTCAAATAATACCACACCGAACTCAGCAATCAAGTTTAATTTTCCGCCATAAATTTTTAAACCCTCGATACTGTCAAAATCTCCACGCACACCTTGATTGCCATTTCATGGGGCTGATGTATGTCGGGCAACCGAACGCATTAAAATGATGATTACACCATCAGAGCCACCCCTGAACAATTAGCGCGCAGCTTGTTCGGGCGAGCACAAAGGCAAACAAAATATTACTGTTAATCACTGACATGCCAAATCGGGAATAACGACACACGTTCGGACATTCCGAAAAAGCCATTCAGTAGCTTTATTCCTACCCAGACGAGAACTGTGAAATTAAAGGGTTAAGGCGAGTTTATTCGGCTAATAGGATGAAATAAATATGAACTTATCACGAATCACAGCACTTTCAGTTTATTTATTGAGATTTGATATGATAGGCTCATTCTCATCTTATTTGCTGTAGGAATTAGGGATGTTATAGACGATGAACAAATGGAAATGTCACCATGAAGTAATCCGTTGTCAAAAATATCGTGAATGGGAGACTTCGGTTCCACGTAATCAAAAAGAATTAAAATTTTCAGTGGCGTGTCATGATGTATGAGTTCGGGGGGGCGCAAGATGTAAAGATTGTAGGTTGTGCGGCACGGTTAGGAGGAAAGCTCGACGCCGGCGGCGAAAAAGTTTTTTGGTGTACCACACCCAAAGACTTATTTTTAAAGTATTTGTATCTTTCAAAAAAGAGTAGGACAGCACAGAACATTTTTCCTCATGAGAAAATTTAAATTTTTGTAGATTCTCAGAGCAGTCTCTTTCATCGTGACCTCTAAGGGTCAAATGAAAAGTGCTACAAAATTTTACGTAATAGATGATTTTTTTAAAACGTGTCCATTTTTTTCGACCTTATTATTATGTAAAATAATGCTTTCACTGTATGCAGAGCTTACCCCGGACATAAAATTACCTTACCAAGTAAGGCGAAGGTAGTGCAAGAATCGATGTGGTTACGAGACGATTCATGTTTCCTCATTTTTTCTGAAAGATGGTGAAACTCACTGATTCCTTTTCTTGCCCAGATGGGATCCACTGTTGAGCCAGCTTTATAAAATAACAAACACGAAAACAACATTTCTTTTTTCACACTGACATATACAGTTTTTTCTGTGAATATCTATTGAAAAACGTCGCGAAAAGATTTGTTTACGGTTTTTCGTTCACAAGTATGTGATAACTTTAAAACTGGCAACGGCCGGTCCAATTCCTTATTAGTGTTCAATTAATCGGCTAATTGCAGCTCATATCCTGCCAATCAAAATTGAGTCCAAGAATGTTGCGGACTGAATCCTAACACACAAAGAAAATACCAACGAGGTGAAGTCTATAACACCAACCCGATAAAATAATAAACACGTAAATACGCAAAAGACGTTCGTCGACCCAAAGAACAGCAGTAATCAATCCGACCGCACCTGAGCACGAACAGAGGCCGCAGATATTCCGCGGCCCTGGTGTACTTATAGTTCGCAGTTGATCGGGGTCATTCAACAGCATTCGCTTTGGAATAGGATAAGTGTAAAAAAAATTCGAATGATGATATCTCCATAGGCCCATAGGACGGATTCTGCCCATTAAAGAAGTTAGCCGACATTCAAGTTATATTTTTAGAGACTTATCGACTACCGTGTTCCTGGACTAGCCAGACAGAAGATAATTTGAACAAGAATTATTGATCAATAAGTTGAAACAGTCATTTATTCTAAGTCTAAATGATATGATAGCGCCATGGATGAGCATCGAGTGAGCAGATACTGTCACGAATATTATGACAAGGGGCAGAAAATTGGCCGGTATAGTCACCTAGAGATTCATTCAACAAATTGAATATACTCGCTTGGAATTTGAAAGACACCTCCTAGGACAATTGATTCCAGGCCTTCGTGGACGATAACCGTATAATATATAATAAGTTCTTTTTCTTTTATTGATGCGATATAAACAGTGATTCCCTTCCCGCTGCATAGATGCGAGAAAAAAGTAAAAGTTGAACTAGGGTGAGCTCATCTAGCCAACCGGTCTCGATCCTGATCGTATTCGTTATTTATGATCTTTGATCAAATCCCAGATAGTGGACCGAGAATCATATAGGGCGGCTGACAAGTGTGAAATTTTCATCTGGGGCATTGTTTGGTAACCAAGTACTTGCCGCCTCACATCGTACAATAGGTTCATGCACCACAGCACCGCTCTGAAATATGTACACAGTTTGATGTGAAAAAGTCGTCCTTTTCAATGAAAACTTGATAATTTTGTGCCCATCCTCAGCTTGCGCCCGCGAAAAATGCTTCCTTCGCCACTCTCTAGTTCAGGCCAGGGTCACAACTTCAGTCGGAAACCGATTCCACAACTCGAACACGCTGTTGGGAACAGAGTTGCTCTTTGGTGTAGTCCTGGCCAGCTTGTTGCGATGCCCCCTCAACCATCGGTTCCTTTTGTGGAAAGAGGTAAAACATGTCTGTACCGAATAGAGGGTGAAGTGCCCTCTAGGTGATAATGAAATACCCCTTCTTCTGCGTTTCGAAAAGGAAGGCAATTCAAACCACCTCATCCTGACCCGGGCTATTTCTACCTAATGAAAGACGGGCATATCAGCACTGTACTGGTTTTACAAGTTCTTGATCACCCTTCATATAAGCCCACCAAACAGGGCCAGCATACTGCAGAAAAGGAAGTACAAAGGTGGTGTAGAGAATTCCCGCTTGTTGCTGTATCACACCCAGTGAAAGGATTTAGACAGTGAGTAGGTAAATTATCTCGGCCTAGATACAGCAATAGAAATACAGTGAATCCACTCAACTTATCAGTGTCGGTAATACCCAGGTCATAAATTGAGAGACAGTGGTTAGTTTCTGCTGGTCGATCAGGTATGAGTTCTCAGGGTTTCTCTCGCCGATAAGAAGAACGCAACACTTCTCAATATTTATGAGCAACAACCACTCCCCACACCCCCCAAAGAGCTTGATGAGGTTGCACTGAAGGTGCCCTGTATTAACTGATGGACAGTTGTAGAGTTTCGTGTGATTCGCGAACGTTGCCCAAGCGGACAGAAATAGACGGGGAAGATCGGAAGTAGACAACAAGAACAGTACAGGACCTAGTACCGAGCCTTGGGGCACACCCCTAAGGACCCTTACATCTGAAAAGTAAGAACAATCACTGACCCTAATTCGAAAAGTACGGCTTGACAAAATGACTGAATTCAAGAAAGCAAAGGACCTAACTCCCAAGCACTCAAGCTTCTTCAAAAGTTGGCGTCGGGGGACACAATCAAATACCCGTGCAAAGTCAACGTGGATGACATCAACCGCACTTCAAGAATCAACCCATCTAGTCCGATCGTTAACACAGGTTAGTAGGTTTGTGATGGTGGACCTACCTGGAAGAAAACTATGTTGTTCATTGGTAATTATATAATTTTGCAGAGAAAACTCTATTTACTTATAGCTAATAATTCTCCCCAGCACTTTGCAAACATTAGATGTTTACCTAACTTGTCGGTAGTTGTAAGCAGATAGCTTGTCACCTTTCTTGAAGATAGGTGTAAGTAAGGGAAGTTGAAATCCAATCCTGGGGGGAGTGAAGATGGGCGATAAAAATATGAGATTATAATGGACAGTGGCTTAGCAAGAGCGTTGGCGAAGGAATGTAGTAGCTGTAAAGAAATGTCATCGCTACCAGGAAAGGAGTTCCTCCTCACCTTGTTAAGGTAACTTGAGACTAGTTCCCTATTTGGAACGATCATCTCTACTTCATCGACTCTATGTGGAAAATCAGGATCAGGAATGGAATTGCCAGGTTCCGGTATGAAAGCGGACACAAATGTTTCGGCCATTGCATCCGACACCTGATATAATATTAGGGAATCAAGTTACGGCATCATATTATAAGCAGGTTTTTTTCGGAATAGTTCATAATGACTTCTGCCTTGTGTTCAAAACAATGTGGAAGATTATTTTCGTGAAATGAAACACACAATAACGGAATGAGGAGAATTGATATTTTTTATTTTGCTCTCAATACTGAAGATAGTAGATGAGAACCAAGGGCGTCTTTGGTGACTGAAACAGATTAACAACACTTGTCGTGATTCAAGACTGCTGTATTGTCAGTTACTCTTCGGCAGGTCCCGGATGCATGCCAATCAACAGGCACCAGTCGGGATTTAGCATAGAGTGATGACGGTCAGTAGGCATCAGTTTGTGCAGTAGCCAATTTTATCGATGATCCTAACCAGATTGGTGACTTCTGGAGTGGTGGATCTGTCGGAGTGTAGATAATCTTCCAGGCGATAATGGAAACGATGAAGTGATGTTAGACAACAAGCAAATATACAGAGTGGTACCAGTCAGTGGACGCCAGTAGAAGCAATAGCTTCGCATTTTCGATGTTGCTAACCAGATGGTGTATTTTGAAGTAGTGAATATGTCGGAGTGTATATAATCTTCCTGGCGACAATGGAAAGGATGAATTGATATGTTAGAACAGGCCGGAATATATTCACGCTTCTGTATTGTCATTTACTCGAGGGTAGTTTCACGATGAAGGTCCAACAATAAGCTCCAGTCAGGGTTAATGTTGCAGAGGGTGGTATCGGTCAATAGACGCCAGTCGTTGCGGTAGCTTTTTTTTTTCGATTATACTGACTAGATGGAGAGTTCTGAAGTGGTAGATCTGTCTGAGTGTAGATAATCTCCCCGAAGACGAAACGATGGATTGATATTTGAGATATAAATAATAATAATAATGAATGTCTTTATTTCACTAGAAATCTCAAGGGGAAGTTCACCCAAAGGTGCTCTACTGCTTAATCCTTGTAGTTTACAAAGAAGTATATTCGAATATATCTTAATCAAAAATTTAACAGAAAGCCAAATTTACAGAGACAATCAAGAAATCATGTTGATGAGGTATCGAGGAGATAAGTTTCGATCTTTTTCTTGAACCTAGTTTGATTAAATGGTTTGAACTCGTGAGGAATACTGTTGTACAGCTTGTGAATATTGTAACTGAAACTTCTTTCAAAAGTGGATGTCCTGTGATGAGGACACGATAGTATATCTCGGCGACGTATATTGATATTATGAACGTCAGCTCTGTAAACCAATTTATTGTAGAGATAAGATGGGCTTCTCTTCAAAACGACATCATGAAAGGTACAGAGAGCGTAATAAACAAAACGAATCCTCATCGGAAGCCAACTCAATTCTGCCAACTTATGTGATACATGATCATACTTCCTGATTCCATAGATGAACCTAAATACAGCAGTTCTGTACACGCTGGATCCGGCCCAACGTTTCCTGATCGAGACAAAAACTAAACACAAGTGAACAGTAAGTGAACTGAGACAATACCAAAGTCTCGCACAGAACCTTTTTAGTATAAATGGGCAGGTACGACCTATGTGGATACAACAGTCTCAATGCTCCATACGCCTCACGAACTACACTCACCACGTGTTCACGAAATCTCAGAGAATCGTCCAAGACCAAATCCAAGTCTCTTGCGCTATTAGCAAATTGAATATTATTATTATTTATTGTTGGCTTGAACTTTTCTTTAACAATGGTTTTGTTCCTAGTCGAACCGAATACTAGAGCAAACGATTTTTTTGTGTTCAAATTTAATGAATGTTTCGACGCGATGTCCGCCAGTAGATTAAGATCATCATTTATTCTCAATGCTGCATTATTAATGTCACTCACGGTGAAATTGTAGTGAAGCTGAAAATCATCTGCGTACATATGGACGTTGCAATATCGAATGAACTTGATGAAAGGGCTGGTGTAAACCAGAAAAAGAAGCGGGCCAAGGACTGAGCCTTGTGGGAACCATCCGGTACATTTCTAGCCTGGGAGACTTTCTCACCCAACTTTACACTCTGCGAACGTCCCTTGAGATATGACGTAAAGAGCTGAAGCGCATGTCTGCAGACTCCACAAGATCTTAGAATAGCTATAAGAATATCGTGATTAACCGTATCGAAAGCCCTACCGAAGTCAAGCAGAAACAAGGCAGTGCACTTGGAGTCATCAAGTGAGCGTAGGATATCATCAGTTACTTTCAGATGTGCGCTAGTAGAACTATATCCAGGACGAAAACCTGACTAGATAAATAGTGTTTATACGCCGTTTTGAAGATTTGATTTTGTTGTTTCGACTCTGTTTTTTTTCTGCTTTTTTCTGGATGAAATCGCTACAATGATGAATATCTTTCGAAACAACCTGTATACCGTAAAAGTCTTCTCTAATCCAAGTTTCCTCTCCCTAATAGTTGTTGGAACGAAGCTTTAAGGGTTGTTAATCACCGATACGACAAATCATGAATAACGATACACGTTTCGGACCCCGAAAAACCCATTCAGTATATATCGACGAAGTGTTCGTCTTTTCATTTCCATAATCCCCCGATTGTTCGAGACGAATGGCCTTCCGGCGCCAATAAAAAGCTATCTGCGAGGCTGGTTATCCTAGCCATGTATCATTTTCGCTGGTGATCGATTCAATATGCCAATCCGGCGGAAACATCACGACCTTGGAGCGGCGAACGCACACGTCGTTAAAGTATCAGGGATGAGTAAAGTATCGATATGGCGGGATCTGGCCATGGATTTTCGGAGAAAAGTGCTGAAGTATATCAGTATATGGAAAGTTTTAAAACACTGATGGATTTGGGAGAGACTGTTTTATATATGGAGCGCATCTGAGATGAGCGAGTTTTTTCGATGGTATACAGGGGAGCTATTCATACATTTTGTGAATGAGTTACTTTCGCGTGTATGTTTCAGTGAATAAACCGCTATTCATAATAGCGTAATCGTCTTCGAGGAACTATATGCTCTTAAGTTGGTCGAAGGAAAGAAAATACCCCGCGTTACTGCGTGTACAATATTGTGATAATCTATATTTTGTCGTGAGAAAACCCTATAAATCTGTGAATGATTAAGTTTTCTACATAACAAGTTATTCATGCATGTATGAACCTACAGCTACTTATCATATTATTTAAAATGAAATCAACGAACACCTGTATATTCCCTTCATATCTGAACTGAATTCTCCACCTTGATTACTTAACTTTTACTGCTCAATCTAATATTCTATTATACAGGGTGATTCCGGAGGAGACCGTCAGATTTTGGGATGAGTTTACACTAGTCAAGACAGTCTCGAAACAATGGTTGGGTTATGGTTGGGGATCTCTATTGAGAATCATAGAACTCTATATTACTACCTGGAAAGGACCCGACCCTCCTTCAACTAAGCTTAAAGCGTAACAAGGGGCAACGAAACAAAGATAGCGCTATGGACGGTAACCTCTCCTTGTCACACCCATTGAAGTAAATGGTGTTTAACGGCTCAAATTTGGTTTTACTTGGAAATTCAGGTAGTTTGGGTATTACATCGTTTAGAAAGTGCAACATTTTTGAAAATGAATATCTATTTTTCTCTGATATGTCATTACTTTCTCTGCCTTCACGGCGTGTGGTTCAAAAAGTGAAGAGTTATGTTGGTGTGAGCTGTGCATTGACGATTGACGATAGTTTCATCATCATAAAAATAAATTTAAATAATAGGAACATAGGAAAATACTTTTCGAAAAGCACTGACTTGAAGTCAGGAAAATTTAAGCGGTGGTTAAAATTCATTGCCAATGCGAAATATGACATACTTTTTTCCGATATTTTTGGAAATGTGTGTCGAATCGAGCTGAAATCTCGAACATTGCTGTTCAGATTCGACTTCAAGTTCTGCGCCAAGTTTCATTGAAATCTCATTGCTAGTTTCCGAAAAAAATATTTTTTTAACGATTCTTCATGCAATGAGTTAGCAAGTTTAAAATCTGATCGCATCAGTACTTCTTGAGATATAGAGGAAATAAAATAATATATTTGAAATTAATATAACTTCGAAATTGTAAAGTAAATTCTGCCCATTAACGAACTTATTTTGAGTTTTTTAAGTCGCTATAGCTTTTCTCGCTAGTAAGTTATCGTGGCAACGGGCGGCTGAATAGAATTCAATTTGACACTGAACTCTTCATCATGAGTCCAACCTGGTCGCTTGGAACGATTTTCGGCAAAAAAATGCAAATTTACGGAGGATGATAACGCGCTGTTCCATAGAAAAAGCGCTCACTAAGTTGAAATTTTACTTGAACATGTGCGATCTTCTTCAATCCTGCCTTATTCACGAATTAGTCAGAAAAAAATTCAGGTTCTCCTAATTTGAAACGAAAAATTAAAAATATTTAGAATAAACAGAGAGTTCCCTTTACTGCAATGAGGAAGAAAGAGATAGATACCCGTCCACTTCGCGGGTTGCATAAGCAACGAATTGGCTTCACTTGTCGCTCAAAACGGGTCCCCCAGGTATATAATATAGAGTTCATTGTTGAGAATATACAGGGTGATTTGTCCGATTCGACCGATTTTACTTTTATTGATAACTTTGGTATGGCTTATTCGATTTTAGAGGAATTTTCAGCGAAGTACCATATTGATGAGTAAATTCATTCATTTCAAAGTTTTTTTCAAAATAAGTGGTTGTTATTGTGATAATTCCAGGTTAATTGAGCAGGTTGAAAAAACACCCTGGACATCGCATTTCCTAAACTACGCTATCTGTTTACGATTCTACTATAATAAGTCATTATTTGAGAGTTTCTAATTTTTTTGGCACACTTCTAGTTTTCTAAGAAAATTCCATCAAAAAAAGACAATGTCGAAATTTCGCTCCAATCGATTCTACTTTCATTGATAACTTTGGTATGGCTCATTCAATTTTGATGAAAGTTGCAGTATAGAACAATCTGAACGAGAACACTCAATAATCGCGAGAGTTTCTCGAAATACAGTGTTGTAATTGTGATAATTTTAGAATTTCAGATTAATTGTTCAGTTGGAAAAAAACACCCTGTACATTGCTTTTCCAAAAGTTTCTTATTTGTTTCAGATTCTACAATAATATGTCATCATTCAGAGGTTTTCAATTTCTTTGGCACACCTCCAGTTATCCTAGAAAACATTTTTGAAGAAGAGCATGATCGAAATTTGGCTCACAAGCAGTGAGAGTATTCCGCACTATGTAGGAAAGCTGTATTGTCCAAGGATGCAAAGCAGTTTTTAAGTTCTAAAATATTCTTTTCAAATTCCAAATTCATATCTAATTGCTAATATTTTGTATGAAATAATTCAATTCAGAATCTATTTAGAATTTGAAAAGAATATTTTAGAAGTGACGAACAACTTTGCATCCTTGGAATATACAGCTTTCCTACCTAGTGCGGAATACTCTCACTGCTTGTGAGCCAAATTTCTATAATGCTCTTCTTCAAAAATGTTTTCTAGGAAAACCGCCAAAGAAATCAAAAACCTCTGGGTGATGACATATTATTGTAGAATCTGCAACGAATAAGAAAGTTTTGGAAAAGCAAAGTACAGGGTGTTTTACTCATTCAGATTGTTCTACACTGTTAATTTCATCAAAATTGGATGAGCCATACCAAAGTTATCAATGAAAGTAGAATCGATTGGAGCGAAAATTCGACATTATCATTTTTTGAAAAAATTTTCTCGGAAAACTAGAAGTGTGCCAAAAAAATTAGAAATTCTCAAATAATGACTTATTATAGTACAATCGTAAACAGATAGCGTAGTTTAGGAAACGCTATGTACAGGGTGTTTTTTCAACCTGCACAATTAATCTGGATTTATCACAATATCAACTGCTTATTTTGAAAAAAATTTGAAATCAAGGAATGTGGTCAACACACTACGCTGAAAATTTCATTGAAATCGAATAAGCCATACAAAAGTTACCAATAAAAGTAAAATCGGTCGAATCGGACAAATCACCCTGTATATTCTCAACAGAGACCCCCAACCATAAACGAAACAGTGTTCCGAGACTGTCTTGACTAGTGTAAACTTATCCCAAAATCTGACGGTCTCCTCCGGAATCACCCTGAATAAATTTATGTCTATATCACTACACATATTGAATGGTTATGGCACGTTCAAATCTCAAATATGTTGGTTCGTTTATTTATTGATTGAATTGAAACACAGTAGTTCGTTGTAGAATGCCGACTACTAACGCGAAATTTTGTGTGGATAATATTTCTTAAGAATTAAAACCTATATCTCAAAAGCCAAATTCTGCTGAAAATTTAGTGTTCACCTGAAGAGCATTGATAAAATGAAATGGGTGAAATCACAGCTATTAAAACCGTTCCAGGTGACTATGAAATCAGCTTGATTTTCTGGGTGTGCCAAATTTCGAAACAATCCAAGATGATCTGTCATCCTAGCATCAGATTCACCAGTTCGATAGGTTACGATAATGTATACCACAACCATGAAAATATATAATGATTCTCTGGAAATATTGAAACAGCAATTGGTTTCCGAGTCACACGACTGGCTCCAGTCTTTATTTTTGTTCGTTGTACCTGTATGAACTACACTAACCCCACTGACTTTCAGTTCTCAGTTCAGCTGAGTATAGTCATATATAACAGAATCAGTGGAGATTGTGTATTTCAATCTGTTCTATGATTCAAAATATATGATATACTCCATTCACTTTTATAAAATATCCCGGTTGGCCATGATTTAGTTCTATCAAGTTTTTTTACTTAAAACTGACGCAGGCTAACACTAGTGAAATATCGGCAATGTCAAAATAATTCTCAGAGACGTTGCCAAATGAATTCCTACTCTCAATCTCAACATAATCATCATGCTTGGAAACTAAAAATGCCGAAGGTAGTTTTGAAGAAACAGAAACAAAGTATCAGGAAGTGCTATGTAGAATTGAAATCTGCTTTTTCTGATATAGCCCTGATAATTGGGAATCAATAATTTATCACAAGCTTTCAAACATTTTTGACGTATGTGAGTTTGAACCCATTGTATCGTTCACATAGATTCCCAAGAACTTTGTGAATTGAGTTAGCTCTTTTAAGGTGATACAGGTTTTGTAGTACTACTACATTTTCTTACTGGAGTATTTCAAGTTGTGCAACAAGGTATTCAAATGTATTCTGTAGAGCTAGTCCTCGAGAATTTTGAAAAGTAGAGAATTCCATAGGTTTGTCTGTTTGTTTAGAAGTTTTACTGCAGGTTTATTCAAGTACTTTTATTTTTTCTTTAATGAGCTATCACAAAGTAACGGACTACTCATCCATTATTTTTCAGAAAAATTTCAACACTCGATTCTTGATTTCCGTACGAGAAAAAAGCATAACTGAATCTTCCAACAATGTTTACACACGTGAAATATTTCCAGTGTTAACAGAGAAAAAAGTTTCTTCAACATTCACATTTTGAAAAATAAGTAATTACTACGACCTCTATGTGGAGAGAACACCGTTGTGTACCTAGTTATCTGACCAGGAAAATGACTATAACATAACATTTTCCGAATATACACGGTGAAATGTGTCATCATGTCATGGCCAACCGGGATAGTTTATAAAAGTGAATGGAGTATAGATGATTTTAAGCAAAACCAAGATGACATAATTCTATTCTTATTTTGTTTTCGCTACTATTTCGAGGTGATATTGATTTGTCGAAAAGTTTTCCTTAAGTCTTACGGAAAAAATTCCATTTTGAATAACGATATGATGAAGATTAATTCGTTCAACACACATACAGAATAAATCACGTCTAACCAGAAACCATAGTCAACAACATATATCTATAATTATGAATTAAATTCACGCATAACCATCAAAGAAGATATGCTCACTCATCTAGGCACTTCACACGTAATCTGTGACTACACTAACTGCCAACATTTTCGCAACGAACAGAGTGCAAGTTTACAATAAAACACACCGAACAGTATTAGTGGAGTAAGTGCAGTTCATTCAGGTACAACAAACAAACCGAATATAATTCATATTGTATAAATTGTTGTTACATAGTTCAAAACATCAAGCATGTTACCAATAACATAACAAGCAGACGACTGAAGCTATGCAGCTTTCATTTTTTTGAGGTCCAAAAGATTTCATTATCTCTAGCGAATAAAAAATCAAACATGAAATCAAATCAGAAAAATGAAGCATATCCGACTTGAAATGATCAATTCGAAGCAGTACTAGTACAGTAACTGTTTACAAGCCCCACGTTGGGCGTCAATTTAAATTAGCCGCTTTATCCGCTTGAAGGCAGAGGACACTGAAAGAAATGAACTCCATTGAAAGCTCTCCGCATTCCACTTCCCCCAATACATAAATTCACATCCATTTCCCACGTCTCAATCAAATATTCGCCCTTTTCAACTTGTTCGATCGAGCATCGCGATACGCTCGACCGCAACTGATTAAGAAAAATCAGGATGTTTCCATTGTGAACCGAACGAAAAAGGATCCTCCACTCAGACGGAGGGGTCCTGCTCATCCACCCAAAAGCATGAATGGAAAAGTTTGTCGACCTCTGCACCGAGTTGAATATAAATCAATCGGAAACCATCGACGAGGCTTCGCGAAGCGAATAAGTTTCTGATGACGGCTGAACAGAGTGGAGAAGTATTTTTGGAGGCAGAAAAGGATCATTCTTGTACTTGGATGATTTATTAGCCGGCTATCAAGAAGCATTATCGGCGAGATAAAAGGGATGGGTGAATATGATTGACGTAGAAAGAAGTCACAGGTTTGGTTGCACCATAGAGAAAGTTGATTGGCATTATTTGTGATAGGAACCACAATCTTCTGGATATTGTTTTCTTTATTTCATGTGATATTCGTATCATTCTTCATCAGTGAATCGTTGGAGTATGAGCTCAATTTTTAACGGGTTTGAATTGATTTTCAGTTCGTGTTTGTACTCTGTGTCAAACTCCTTCTTTATATATTCATTCATTGGATTATATACTTTTTTTGAGGATCATCGTTTTAGTTATATACCCATTATCATATTATTTAACATTCATACACAATTTATAATCAAACGTTCCCACATAATGAAATTCCATTTTTTTATAATTATAATTTTTTGGTTTGTGATTCTGGACCCAGCAAACACTAAAGCGCACCAAGAGTATGAAAACTGTACAGCGTTGCAGCGATAGTGGTGCAGTAACTGTATCGAAACGGACCGTATATGTCCCGCGGAATTGCATCGAAACTGTACAGCTCAAACTGCGTTCGAAGTACAGCCACTATACAGCAGTTGTGGAGCAGCTATGCCTCGTTGTAATGCAGTTTGTACGTAGTAATAATGCACCAACTGTGCTACTTCGATATGAAGTTTATAAGCAGCAACAATGCAGCAGAAGCTCGGCTGTATAACGTTTTACCTTGTGAGAATAAAATACCTAAAATTCCTTCATTGATGTTAGTACTTCGAAATTATGTTTCTTGGTTGGCCCTATCCAGTTCAGGTAGAGACCCAGGTGTTTTCTACTATTGCGTCTATTTATTCCAGCTCCGAAAGAAACGGCCTCATCTAAACTGACTTAGCCACACACCTAATTTGCCTTATTTCGTTTTTTCGGGAATATATCATGTCGATACACTTGTTTTTCGCACTTGCAACACAGTCAACTTGAAACAAACAGTCAGTTCAAATAGCTTGAATCAAAAACGACACAAAGAACAAATTTCCGTTACAAAACAGCATGGCCGACGAGGACGATTGACAACGGCTCAACCGGCACAGTAGGTCTGTGGTATAGCATCAAAGACAGAGACAGCGTTGTCTCATACAGTATTTCGATTTTGTTGTACAAAAGCTGTACAGCAGCTGTATTTAAAAGACTGCATTTTTAGGAAAGCAGTATCACCAATGCAGAGATTGTGCAGTTCCAATACAACATTTTATGTACTGCATTCCGGTGGCACTTGTAATGCAGTAACTGCACAATTGCTGTATTTTGTGTTTGTTGGGGAGTTTGGAAATACAATGGAAGCTTTTTGTCTCATTAAAAATCCTTTTTGTATTCTGCGATCTCTTTTCGGATTTGCTAACATTTTCGAGAAAGACTCTTTTCCTAATGAGGCTTTTTTCTGGAAACTTCAATCCCCAAACCTGCCTATCAAAAGAAAAGTGTTCAACATGTTTATCTGTAAAATGATAGCTCAGACGAAAAACTTGACGGAAATCAAAAGGTTTTCAAATGAAACAATTATAAATCAAAACTTTCAAACTTTCATTAAAGTTACGCTGTATCTTTATTCCATATCATAAAGAAGCTCGTAAAAATTGGCGCCCAACGTGGGGAAAGTAAGATATGAAGACTAGCTGTATATCCCTAATTGAAACTGGAAAAACCAAAACGAAAGAAGCAACACCAAAGAGAAAAATATGATGGATATTTTGTCGGAGTTGAAGAACAAAATAGAACAGAACAGAAAAATGCGTAAAAGATAGAAATGAAAATTGAGGAACATTATCGAAGGATGAAATAAGCTTTCAGGCAGATAATCGAGAGAATACATGTTGATATTATATTGGACTTAAAGACATAGGGAGATGATTAGTTGCATGATATCAGTTTATTAACACGCGCTTCATTTTTAAGATGAAGGTTGTTAAATTCAAGAAAATAGTGTGTGATAATAAACTCTGATGTTCTTATGAGTCATCGGTCGCCAAATATTTCCATCACGAAATGGAGATGAGTTTGCGTGGTCAATATATAAAAGGATGAACGCTCTGACAACGAATTTGAACATGCGCGCAAACCTGTTTTTCAAGATTTTCTTATCGTGAGTTCCATTTCAACTGCACTGATTGGAACATTTTCTGTAGACATAAAGCACAAATCAACATTTAAAAGTTTAATACGAATCGGTATGAACCAATAGAAGTTCGCCTATTACTTACTTGTAAACTAGAAAAGAAAGCAATAGTAATATCAACCGCACAAAACAAAAGCTGTGAGTAGCTCGGCTTTCTGGCCGCTCCATTGATCCCAATTTATAAGGCCTCTGGATTCTATCCAGCGCTCGAAACACGTAAAAAGAAAAACATGTTTGTCGGGAACCATCGACTTTTATCTATAGAAAATAGAGTCATGAATCAAAGGGTTTCCAAATCTGTATTCATTCGTGCCAGTTTTATTTCTCATTCTCATTTTACAGGTGCTTTGTGCCGATTTTAACGGAAGGAGAGGGCGTTAATGTATTCCGTTCAAGTAACGTTCGATTGTTGGTTTCTAGCTTTGCGTTGAAATTGAGCTCGCTTGGAATATATCGAGGGCATTTGGTATTAGTTCTAACCGGATATAAAAGTCTGAGTTACAAGTGATAGTTTTGGCACCAACTGAAAAAAAAACAACGAAAGTCGACATAGTATTTCCCAATATTTCGAAACATAAATATCGGATCAAGTTGAAAATTTGCACTTTTCAGGTTACATATCAACTTCGATGTTTGTGCTAATTTTCATTAGAATCTGATGGATATTTCTAGAAAAAAAATTATCGATAAAAACAGAACAGTACGATCCCGACAAAATTTCTCACAGAATTTCAACCCGATCACATAACTACTTTCTGATATTTTGAGTAAGTAACCCCAAAAACTCGAATGAGCATAACCACGAAACAGTTCAGCAGATTTGACCCATTAACGAACAAAACCGTTGCATTTTGATGCTCGAAGTTGGGAATCTCACCTGCTCGAAGCTCTCGATGAATTTCCAGGCATAATCGAAACTACTGAAGTTATGTATCAATCGATTCGAAAATAAAGTATCTCTGGTGAATCTGCCATGCGATATAATACTCTCAAGAAGTTGGTCTTCATTATCCTGAACCATATCGAGATATGATGATACTTATATCAATTACATTCTTCTAGTTATAGTCGCTGATATACGGCTCTGGCCAAGACACTCAACACCATGCGAAACTCCACGTTAATCTAGATGAGTTGAGAATATAGTCTGTCAGTGAAAGATTCAAAAGCTCAGCACCATGCCAAACCAAATAAACGACTGTTTTTTTGCGCAGGTTGGTGGGGAGTCTCCAGTTCTTCGATACGCGAACGCGATTCAAGTAAGAATTGCCCCAGTCGCACTCCAAACTTGAGGTGCTTTAGATCATATCGGTTGAAAATAAAGTAGATTCTTCGTTAAACGAAATGTCTAGTGTTAAAGAAAAAATTTAAATCATAAATGGTAATTTGGTGGTCTATCAATTCAAGGGACAATAAATTCATTTTTTGTTGCCTTTGAAGATTTGCCTGTACCTTCAAGTTCCGCTATTTCCGAAATAATTGAAAATGTGGACGTTTACAAATATGCAGTAATTGTAAGATTGATGAAACATCAAAAACCATCAGTGAAAATCATCTAAACAAAGAAGTAGATGTGTGTGCTAGAGTTATGGCAAAAAGAGCTATGCACTCATTTTCACAGAGGAAATTTTTTGTGTCATTCATTGCGGCAAATAAATTCCTCTTCTTCAATGGAATAAAATTTTTTTTAACCGATATGGTCTTACGCAACTGAAGTTTGGAGTGTGACTGTACGACAGGCAATTCTTACTTGGATTGGATCGCGTATCGAGGAACTGGAGACTCGCCAGCAACCTGCGCAAAAGAACAGTTGTTTATTTGACATGGCATTGTGCTGGGGTTTTGAATCTTCCACTGGCGGACTATATTCACTACTCATCTAGATAAACGTAGAGTTTCGCATTGTGCCGAGTGTCTTGGCTAGACCTGTATTAGGCAGATATAGACTGGTGATTAAACTAATTTATAATATACCCTTTTTTCATTACACTAACTCACTAAGTCCAGTAAAATAACCATATAATACATTTCTTGCTAGAAAACACTTCCTGTCGATATAATACATCTCTCCACTTCTTCGATAGGTACGCCTATATGTTATATAGATGCTTAAATATGGGAATATCCCCTAAATTCATTCGTAAAGCTGAAGCGGAACAGGGAAAGGAAAACCAATAAGCCCATATTCCAATACCCGAAATGGGATAACCCAATTTAAATATCATTACTTTTTCAATTTATATCTAAGGATATCACAATCCTAGATCAAAGCGTCTGAATTGATTGAATTGAAACCGAGCATTTCTGGGCGCCGCAGAAAATAAATATCTTCCGTGGAACATACAGCGAATTCTGAAAAGTTGTACAGGGCGAACTAAATCCGTGGTCTATACTATTGTATAAAAGAGAAGATTTTTCTGATTTTATATTTGTTCAGATGGATAGATTTCATTTCTCTCAATGTGGATAAAAAGACAATATATGGAAGTTTGAAACATTCCATTCTGTATATTAGGAAAAAGTGAGGTCAAATTCTTTTTTATGTCGAATAACTAAACGGAGTTGCCCACTATAGGTAGGGGAAAGGTCGGCAAGATGGCATATTCGGGCTAAATGGTATGTCGTATGTACTGAGGACCTCACTTCAGGTAAAACTTCCAATAAATGTCTACATAAGGTGGCAAAAATGTATTGACGGAGTTTTAACAAGGCCACCCTGGTTGTTGATGAGCTATTTGTGTAAGGGTGGTGGGTGAGAGTTGAACTTCTTTACGCCTTTATAACTGTTGCTTTGAGTGTTTTTTTAACCGTTACATTCGAGTAGAATTGTCTGGTTTCAAGCTCAATTTTGATAAATTCACCTTCACGAAAAATTCATAGGAAGATTGTATTCATTTATTTTCCAAATACTTGGGTAGGTTAAGTTAGCACACACAGAGCCGGATCTAGGGGCGCAAAATTATGATTTTGTTTCTTGAAATGATGTTTTTTCACTTCAAAGTCCATTCATATTTTAGAGCGGTGCTATAATGCATGCACCTGTTGCACAATATGCGGCGACAAGTAATTACCAATAAATTAACAGATGATAAATTCACACTTGTCGGTCGCCCTACGATTCCCGATCGCGTCCAGATCTTTGTTATTCGAACACTGAAGAACTCAATTTGCGGCAAGTTCAGAAGGAGTTTAAGGCTGGTCGTCCACTGCAAGCGATTTCGAGAGGCGCGATAGGAGCGTAAACGAACGAATTTGCGCGACAGATCCAAATGAATGGAATTCTAGGTACCCTCCTCGACTGGCAGCGAGTTCATACGGGCGACTTCGAGAGAATTCGAGCGGCGCAATCGTATCCCGATCACTTTGGATCTGCCGCGTCTATACGCTCGAAAAGAGGAGCTATCCGTCGGAAAGTGTAATGTATGGTTTGTGAACGGAATATTTGTTGAAGTTCGTTGTTTATTGTTGGTGAATTTTAGATGGATCAGATTGAAAGGTTAATGAATGTTGTCTTTTTTCTTACATTAAACTCACATCCAGAAGTTCTGTAGGTGTATAGTAGCCTATCTGAAGTTGGACTCTTTGGCAATAATCGGCTGTATAGCATTCCAAATATAATTAATCCAGCATGTTCCGCCATTATCTCGGGTTTTATAGCTCTTATTATCTCAATATCTATTATCAATTTGTTTTTTAGTCTCCGACCAATTTTATTCCGAACATTTTTCTATATGTTCAAGTGTTTTTGGCCCATACGTACTGTAATGATTCAATTACGTTTCATATGCAGAACCATCTTTTCGATCACAAAATGAACATAGTTTTTTCTTTATACAACGCTACGGATTTTTACTAATGACCTGTTTTCTAAAATACGCATGCACTTCTGCAAAATTTTAAGAATTTCTGAATATCTGTGTCACCATCATTTCTTTCGATGTTTGCAGTTTTTAAAGTTTTGAAGTCACGTTCTAGATACATTAATAATATAATTACCTTCTGAAGCTGACTTTCACAGATAAAATTCAAATCAGCCATAATTTCGACGTTCCACATCGTTTGTTTTCGAAGTACCCAGGTCATCAACATTCACACTTCAACTTCCATTCCAGTATTATAAATGAGTAATACGATAATAATCATTCATTATCAAGATGGTGAATTTTTTTCCGATAATTTCATTTTTTCTGAATTTGAATCTACCTTAGCTCAAAAATTTTCCCCATTCCGTAGCTAACATATGCCTGATTAAGTGAGATTTATCCTTGAAATGAATTATTAATTCTAAATCCATTCCGTATCACACATTCTTCAATAAACACGGAAATCTGAAGTAAAAATCCTCTGAACGAACCGAAACCTCGCGAACTATCTGCCAGTGGACGACCCCGAAGCCTGAGGCCGCTTCGGTCGTAAAAGCTCCTCGGCGCTCGTAAAACGCGTAGCTCATAAAAGCCCCAAATCGCTTCCAGTGGACGGCCAGGCTAATGGTTCGAGCTAGCGGCAGTAGCGCTCTGTCTAGGGTCGGTTTCTTGACGGCATGACAAAGAGATTCAGACCGTCCACATTATTCGCCGAATCGTTCATCACACCGGCTTTGATAAGAGTAATGTATTTCGAAGACGTTTACGACCGATAGGCTTGATGAAATCACCCCAGTCTTATTAATATACTACTTTTTTTCTCGCATGTGGGGTACTTCCATGCAGCGGCGCAGTTGATGGCATCAATAAGAAAAATAGGAACCAGGAACTTACGATTATATTTTATGTTATGTGCAATACCGCAAATAACGTGATCGTGCAAGCGGGCCGGGAAATTATTCGTGATGGAAAAAGTTTGAAAATTTCAATCAGGTATGTTTGAATAACTCAATTTTTAGTTGAGGATTTTTTCGCGCTCGGTCAAATTATATTTTGTCCGTGCACACGAGAGTCAATCATTTTCGAAAGATATAACTCAGAGACTGCCAAATTCATATGGTTATGTTTGGGTTGGGAATATGTCGGCGATATTATCGTTCGAATTTTATTTGCGAGATCCCAAATTATACCGATTCAATTAAAATTACGTTGTTCCATAATTACTTGAGTTTTCATATGTATAAGAATAAATTAGAAAAAAAATCAAAATGTTGAGGAGAATACGATAAATTTATCGTTTCTCTAGTATTTTATTAATCAGCTTCTCAGCTATGGGTACTGCAGAAAGAGGATCAAATGTCGATCGAATGAATAGTATGATTCTTGAGTTTCTCTGAAACATGAAACTTTCTTCTGTCCTCCTGACATTCGTCGAGCATTGAGACAATTCAGATATGAATATAAACGAGTGCGCAAAACATTCCGATTCGACGTCTATGCATTTTCAGAATCTTATAGAATTTTAGGTTGATATAACCAACTGAAATGCCGACCAAGAAACTATCTCGGAAGATCAGGAATAAAAAATTATTAGACCTAAAAAAAATACTAGTAATACCTATCTCAAGTTACTTTAAGAACGATGCGGGTTTTGTGTCGACAAAAAGTGGTTCCACTTGCGAAACCCATCATGTAGCGGAATTTCCTTCTACTTCTTCAAGTACCGAGCCTATCGTAATTCATTTACACTTTCATTTATTGTTTTTTTGGAGCTTTGAATGCTTATAGATTATTCTATTCGCTTCCTTTTTGTTTTCTTCATTCCCTCATTATCGTATATTAATACGTTTGTGAGTTCTCTTCACTGCCTTATAAGATAGATATATGGGAGATTATAATAGTAATTTCTTTACACATATTGTTTGATATACCTAAGAATCTAATGCTCGTTCTCAAAAGAATATGATAGTAGTGAAATATCTTAGGAATAGAATAAATACTATCATTCATGAAAAGTATGTAGTCATTGAAAAAAAATTTGAAAAGGGTGCATTTCGATAACTTGCCACGAGCGCTGAAATCTTATATAGATCCGGCTCTGAGCACACATAGTGTCCGATGGTGAATGGTGAACTCTTATTGCAGAAAAACTGATATTAGAAGGTGAGATGAAAATAACATGATAAAAGCCTTGAAAGCTGTGCGGAGGAAACAAATGGGATGGTCCTTTGCAAGCTAAATGCATTTTCGTTCGCATTTGTGTTGATTTAACTATCCAAGTATGTTGAAAGGATATGTGTTGGTTTTTTTCTTGTTTTTTTTTCAATAAAATTGGATATCTGCCAAATTATTGGTTCTTATTAAAGGATTTTTGATTTTTTTACTACAAAAGTGTCATATTCGAAGGTATGCAATTTTCCCAACACATGCGGGCAAGATGGTTTTCTGCATGTTTTGTATTATGACAATTTTCTCGTTGTATAAAATTTTTTAAATTAATTTCCACCCTATGAAATGAAAAGTTAACCTTATTGGCTACAGACCCCATACATGGGTCTAGTATGACGTACATCTGGAGACGAAAGAGCAAATTGCGAGTCCATCACCATGCGTAATAGCATATCGGGTATTTGTAGCGTGCTCCGGACATAAAGTAAAAATTTCAAGACTTTAGGTCTTTTCCTTATAGAAAGTTAGAGCACCCACGGTCGGCCGAACATAATTGAAATTGATCACGGATTCTTCCTCAGGTCCAACCTAATCGTTTAAGACCAATTTCGGTTTGAAATTCGATAATTATAGACATTGTGATGGAAGGATAACGCGCTGTTCCCCAAAATAAGCGCGTAATTCATTTATTTATTTATTTATTTATTTATTTATTTGAACAGGAACCTCTACAGGAAATCCCAATTACAGAGGTTCACAAAAATTAAATCTTAAATTATACATTTGCATATGTGGCTCAACAAAATAAAGTATCTATCAAACAAAAAAGCACCCAGAAAAAATGACAACAAATGAACCAAAATGTATCAATTTAAATTACATATTCTGTATATATGCTATCACTGCTCTCTTATAAACCTGTACACTCACATCAAATACATCAATTCTGCTCAAGCGCCAATTACAAAAACGCATCAACCTCAGAAAAACTGAATGATATCGCACATTTGTCCTGGCCTTAGGAACATAGAAGAGTGCCCTCCGACGATCAGGATACTGTGGAACATTTAAAGTCATAGTAATAGTCATAGTAATAGTAATTTACGTTACAAGGCCAGGAAAGGGGTCATTCAAGTACCAGTCTCGATGTTCACGGACGAGGCGACGAAGGAGCCGAGTCTGGAATGTCTAGACGAGTATTTTAATGACATTTCCTGGCCAAGTATCGTACAACGTTTTATTTCATACTGCTCAATATTTTTTCAAATTTTTGGTAGAAAAATTTAACTGTCTATTCAGGTTGTTTGAAGGTTTCAGTACATGATGTAAAACCATCCATTAATATAGGGTGATAATGTAGTATGCTTTGAATCGGTTGCTAACAGTAACAAAGATTTTTTTATTGATTGTCTTGCCGGCAAGTTCAGCATTGTTTGAATTTTTGGTTCCGAATAATTCCAAATAAAATGGATGCAGAGATTTTGAAAAAAAACTTCGAAGCTACTGAGAAACTTATCCCGGCCAAGTCTTCCAGACGATATCAAAAGAAATACGAGATATTCTGTGAATGGCGCAAAACTTACAATGTGGAGAAAATCCTAAATGAAAAGATAATGTTGGCTTACTTCTTGGATGCGATAAGAGTTTATTCCTTTTTTTATGCTAAAATTGGAATAAAAATCGTTCATGTGTTAGTTAAAATATACCAGTCCGTTAAAGTTACTTTACCGGCCTAGTGATGTAATGTATCATTTCCCGGACTCAAATGAGTCTGGGAAATGGCACATTACAGTACAGTATGAAATAAAAGAATCCTGTGAACTGAAATACAATGTGACAGGACTTTTTGACAGTAAGGTTAATGGACCAAAATTTCTACACTCTCAATTCTCAAAGCACTAAATTATCCTGACCTTACGAATAATACTCATCTGAGTTTAATCAACATCATCATGTCACGTATCCACGAAAAGAATCAGCAATAATTGAACAGAACGTTAACGAACTATGGTGCCGCTTTCAGGGTGACGAATCAGAAGTCATAAATGTCGTGAAAACTCTCGCCTCATCCAAACCTCCTGATTAATGAATTAATCTCCATGCATCTCTCGGCTCTATGCAGAAGTTGGCTTGCCGCAACCACACCGGGACCCTCCGTGCTTCATCCTTTCAATTAACCCTGGCCACCTTGACCCTCATAAATATTCTAACGTGGTCCCTAATATGATAAAACAATTTGAAATGATAGTACAGTTGGAAATTTTAGGAGTTTCCTAAAATGGAGCTTTCAGTGAAAACTCAATTAGACGGCTGGTTTCTCTATGTTCCGGCATGTGTTATTTTGTTCTTGTTTCGTTGTACGGACACTGACGGATACTGAAGAGCAAGCAATCTCGTGTTAGTAATTTGATGTTGGGGTAGTATTGCTGTCATCTTTCGAATCAACCGGTTATTCATGATGTTTTGGATGTTTGCCTGACCCGTGAATACAAATGTTATCTGAATAGGAATGAAAATTCGCAGTGGCGGATCCAGGACTTTGTGGACCAATAGACGACTTCGGCCCAAGTTGCCAACCCACAATTTTCTTCACAAATTTACTATTACTGGGTAACGGGAATTTCAGGACGAATTCGATATGATAAGGTTCGCGTTATTTATAAATATCCGTGAAAGATGCCTCGGCTCCTCAAACAAGATAATTCCTTCCAAATTTAGGGTTTTGTTAAGATCATCTCTGATTGGCTCAAATTTAAATTGGGATTCCTGATTTCATATTAATAGTGTCAAATTTATATAGGATATGTTCCGCAAATCAACTTGGTTATTTCGGTTGCCGGTTTCCCATTCCGTAAATATATGTAATATTCGGTTGGTTCCTGAAAAAAGAGTTAATTACGGAATTTGAATGCTGAAGAAACGTTCTTTCTGTCACCAGAACGACAGTCAATGTACTATGGTAACATATCCATAGCATAGAACGATCTTTATTTAATTTATGATCCATAGAACATAGAAGAGACAACAATCAACAAGGGAAAAATTACTAAGTAGGGTTTATGGATCATAAGGTGAATAAAGATTGTTCTATGCTATGGATATGTTACCATAAAACATTGATTGTCGCTCTGGTGCATAGATTTAATATGTCTATGTTCTGGTGACAGAAAGATTGCTCTTTCATCAATCAAATTCCGTAATTATCCTTTTTTTCAGGAACCAATCGAATAATTCATATTTACGGAACAGAAAACCGACAAACGAAATGACCAAGTTGATTTGCGAAATATATCCTTTATAAATTTGACACTATTAACTATTAACATGAAATCAGGAATCCCAACTCAAATTTCAGCCTAACACAAACCTATATTTGGAAGGAATTATCTTGTTTGAGGAGCCGAGGCATCTTTTACGGATATTTATAAATAAATCGAACCTTATCATGTCGAATTTGTCCTGAAATTCCCGTTCCCCAGTGATAGTAAATTTGTGAAGAAAATTGTGGGTTGGCAACTTGGGCCGGAGTCGTCTATTGGGAAAACCTTTGGCGAACCCGCCGCGGAGATATTGATTAGATATTTGCATCAACGTACGCAGTGAGTTCTCCATAACAAAAAACGGATAGTCAAACCCAGCAGATCTTTTATAGTTCATAAAATACAGGGTCCGGCAGAGTACTCGGACGTTTTTGAAAAAATCATAGCTTCGGTAATTGTTACTCAAAAAATTTCATTGAATAATTTGGATTTAGAATTTCAAAGCATTTTGGAATTTTTTGTGTTGGAAATCACATCAGTCAGGTGGCGTCCTTGTTTCGCGATACACTGCAGTCTTTTATGGAAGTTTCCAAAAACTTTCCAAAGTTTCTCCCTCAACTGCGGTGACTTCCACGCGAATTGCTTCCTTCAATTCCTCCAATGTTTGGGGCTTGTGTTGGTTATTTTAATTACCAACACAACAACATCAGTCCAATAACGGCAATTTCGCTGGTTAGCGTGGCAATTGTGGTGAAAGTGAGCCTCATCGCTCATGAACAAAATAGGTTCTCACTTTGCTCAACAAGTAAGTGCTCCCATCTCGCGGGCGAAGTGCCATTCTTTGTGCATAATCCCCTAGCTGTAACTGTTACACAACGGCCAATTTGTAGGGGTGAAACCGCAGTTCTAAACGCAATATAAACCTTACCGAACGATCGTCGAGGCGAAGTTCAGAAGCATGCTGTCGAGCAGATCGACTCGGACTGCGAAGAATTGCCTGTCGCACAGCGTGACCAATTATTTTTTTCAGAATCTACCAAACCTTCCGTAGAAATCTACTTTTTCTACCAAAGTCAATTACAGAAATCTACTAAAAATCTACTACTACCTATAAGTGCAGTCTTTAGCACGTTATGTTGGAAGGGAAGTAGAAAACTTTAATGTTTCGTGCAATTTGAAAAAATATCGTAGTAACATTGTTTAAACAATGGTAATAATTAACGTTCGCTAAGCAAAAAAGGCTAGAGAAGCTCTGCCGTGAAGGCAGCAGCTTTTGCGCGCAGGTTCAATAGAGATGACCGCTTTGGCAACGAATTTGAACATGCGCGCAAAAGCTGCTGCTTTAATTCAAGGCAGTGCTTTTCAAGGTTTTTTTTCGATAAAGTACTGGATTTCAATTCGATCTAATCTGTATATTTGAAAATATTGAGAAAATAAAATTTTGAATGGGTATATCAGAAGAGCCATTTAAGTGAATATACTAGAATATCTACGGAATCATTGGGCGGATTTTACCCATTCACGAATTCGACCTTCGTAATTAAGCCCTTAATCTTCTCTACAAATATCGAGTTTCTAATTCGTTTCTTCCAGAAGATAACGGCCGACCGTAAACACAATAACTTCCGAAAGAAACAACTTAGATATTCGATATTTGTAGAGAAGATTTGGACCTTGATTACGGAGGCCGAATGGGTAAAATCCACCCAATGATTCTGCAGATATTCTAGTATATTCACTTAAATGGCTCTTCCGTTTCGGATGGAAACGATGAAAATGTGGGAAAATGTAGCGCACACACGTATCTATGATGGGCAATACGATATACTTATTGAGTGTGACGGGATTAAAGAAATACCCCAATGTCAGTCAAAACCATCTATACCAGTTGTGCTATTTCTACACATAATTCATGCGATTATAGTTGGTTAGGTTAGGTTGTGCCACTTCTCAACTCAGACAGAAGCGTTCTACCACAGATCAACCAGATAAACCACTCGCGTCATTTACTTAGGAAATCTATGACAACGCAGATATGACCCTGAATCGAGCTAATCAGAATTTTAGAAGGCGTTTGGGGTGCTTTGGGGTGCCAATCAGATTGCAGGAATAGAATTACGTCACTCTCGCCGTTTTCGGACTCGCTTGAAGAGGTTATAAACATGTAAACAAACTGAAATGAATTTTTCATCCTATTAATTGATGAATAATTTCGTATCTGTTCCATTTAAGAATATAATCCAAACAGTTTTTTACAACCAAATCAATTGTTTAGTCATCTTTGAGGTTCTATTTTATGATGACAGTCCTCATTATATGTTTTAATTATACAACAAGAATTGGAATCGAACCATTGTATCTTTATACAATGATCGAACTTAGGTGGACTCATTCCTAATGTTCATTTTATATAATATAAAGGAATCGCAACTGAAGTAAAAGCATTACAACCTCCATTATTCAATTAAAACGATGGGATGTCTAATAAAATTGTATATGATTGCACAAACACTAGGATTGGAATCGAACAAAGTTGGTCTATTCATAATTTGATTTTATATTGAAATGAATCTCATTTGATGTGAAACTACAAAGATTCTCTGATTAAGGTAAACGGGTTTTCCATAACATTTTTCCAAAATTTTCATTTACTCCAACTGAGTTCTTCTACAGGAGTTTAAGGTGTGACAAAACACTCGCTTTGGTGTTGGAAATTTGCTTATCAAATGGTTTCATCGAAAAATCTTAGTCTGATTTTGATATTCTTGAATCCCGACAAATCCGTTTTTACATTTCGATTTTAGATATTCCAAAATAAAGTATTCAATTTGACAGCTGTTTCGAGGAAGAAGAAAGTGTGGTTATGTCTGCTATATTTCTCAAGGTCGGAGAGACGCGATTCCCGCAAACGATGAAGTGATTTGTCTTGTTGGTCTGTGGTTCTACTGCTTCAACAGTTGAAAGTAGAATTCTACTAAGATAGTTCGAAATACTACCAGAATCTACTGCTCAATTTCTGTTTACTAACAATGATGAAATTATAACGAAAATCTACCAAAAAAGTAGATTTCTACCAAAATTGGTCACGCTGCTGTCGCAGTCAGGATACATTAATTGTCTCAATTCCTAACCAATCAAATGCGAAGCGCTTCCGAGAGCATTCGTGTTAAGTCGGTTATTGATCGGCTGGATCTTGGCGGGATTTCTCTCAACGCAATCTGTGTTTTGTTTACTAACCTTTAATCGACTCACGACTTGATACTTGCTACTGTTCTGTTATATTTTGAAGAATAATTAGCAGTGCAAATTGTCCAGACGTTTTGAAAAAGCAATTAGTCATTCATTGATGAAATATGGATCCTTCACCGATTTGCAGATAGAAAAGTGCTAAGTAGAATATTTTGAGAAATACTAATTATTTGGAAGTTAAATTAGAAAATACTAATATTTAATAAAATAAATGAAGCTTTCTTCTTTGGGACAGTGTTGCTCAGACAATAATTTAAAGAAAGTTGATTATCTTAGAATATATTAAGAACCTGAATAATATCGTTTTCGGGATATCCCGAAGATTCAGAATTCATCATGCATTGTGATAATTCATCGTGATATTCCTAGCACGTTCTCTACATCTAAATGTATTTATTAATAAAATGGTAATTGATACATAACGAGGCAAAAACATCTTGATTTTGGCCAATATACTGAATGAATAACATGTAGAAATACTAATGTAAAGCACAATATACTTTACTGTTTGTTTATAATAATATACCTTATCAAATGGTAAGATACTGAATTAATGTAATATTATGTTTATTACTATACATTCTACTGAAATACAAACAGTTCAGTACAATTTACAGTACACCACATATACATTAACGTCTTGTGGACAACGTGAGATGATGACAGTTTTGTTAACTTCAGATACTTCCAAGCAGAAATTCAATTCAAACTGGCGCCAAAGAGACCACGCCCACATCGATTTTGATTGGTTAGGAATTGAGACAATTAATGTATCCTGTCGCAGTCTATCAACGTTCTCAAGTGTTCGAATTGTTCGTTGAGCTCCTGGTGTTCTTTTCCCCATCAATTTACCTCGTGTGGAAAATGCTCCAACCTAACGGAGAATGGTTTTTCGAGAGGAAACAGCCCGGTTTCGGTGGATATTGAAATGGCGACGAAACTCACGCTGAACGGCCGTGACAGACTCGTTATTACTGACGTAACTGTCGTAAGCAAAAACGCGGTGCTCCACTGTCCATAGGTCCATGATTTCAACTGGTAAAAAATGCTGAGACCAACCGAATCCCACTGCCTTTTCCCCGCAACTGTAGACCGAATAGGGAGTGGGTACGAGCCGTTTCAAAAACTTCCGAGTCCTCTGCCGGACCCTGTATACTCCAAAAGTTCTGAACTAATGTATTTTCATGTCAGTTTTTCTACCATAGAACGAGTACTGATTTCTTTCATATAGTCCACAAATCATATTTTGACCTTCACTCAACTACAAGCTGCAATTTCTTTCAAGATTGGTTGATATTTGATGACAAATATTCAAAAGTATCAGATAACCACCTAACCTATACTTTTGTATACTTTTGTATTTTACTGATTTCACTTACTCAAAAAGTGAAGTTTGACATTGGCGCAATTTATTTGGTCAGAATTCTGTGTATTCATCTATAACAGCTGGTGGGAAGTTGTTATCAGTCATATACTTTCGCTAGCGATGATACTGCATTGTTGTCACTTTTCAAGATTGAGTGATGATCTTTAGAAATAGAGGTTGAATGGTCGTGTGGTATTTTAAATTTTTTCCCTAAATATCATTTATTCTTGAAATAAATCGACACTTATTGTTTTGTTATGGTTGGAAACCACTTTGGGAAATATATAGAGGGTGTTTCAATTGCGCGTTTCTTTCTAAGAATAAAAAAAACACATAATGGCAGTTATTTTCAAAAACTTTTTATTGGTAATTGGAGAATCAGTTCTGACATTTATATACAAAATATCTGTCAATCTGTCAAATGGCCTCCTCTTGCAGCTCTACAGAAGTCCACTCTTTTGTTAAAATTTTCGATGACATTTTGACATAAATGACGACTTCGGCCCAAGTTGCCAACCCACAATTTTCTTCACAAATTTACTATCACTGGAGAACGGGAATTTCAGGACAAATTCGACATGATAAGGTTCGCGTTATTTATAAATATACGTGAAAGATGCCTCGGCTCGTCAAGCCAGATAATTCCTTCCAAATATAGGGTTTTGTTGAGATCATCTCTGATTGGCTGAAATTTAAGTTGGGATTCCAAATTTCATGTTAATAGTGTCAAATTTATATAGGATATGTTCCGCAAATCAACTTGGTCATTTTGGTTGCCAGTTTTCCATTCCGTAAATATGAAATATTCTGTTGGTTCCTAAAAAAAGGGTTAATTACGGGGTTTTATTGATGAAAAAACGTTTTTTCTGTCACCTGAACGACAGACAATGTTCTATGGTAACATATCCATAGCATTGAACAAACTTTTTTTACTTTATGATCCATAGAACATAGAAGAGACAACAATCAACCATTGAAAAATTACTAGGTATGGTCTATGGATTATAAGGTAAATAAAGATTATTCTATGCTATGGATATGTTACCATAAAACATTGATTATCGTTCTAGTACATAGACTTAATATGTCTATGTTCAGGTGACAGAAAAATTGCTTTTTCATCAATCAAATTCCGTAATTAACCTTTTTTTTCAGGTAACAACCGAATATTTCATATTTACAGAACGGAAAACCGGCCACCGAAATAACCAAGTTGATTTGCGGAACATATCCTTTATAAACTTGACACTATTGATATGAAATCAGGAATCCCAACTTGAAATTCAGCCTAACAAAAACCTATATTTGGAAGGAATTATCTTGTTTGAGGAGCCGAGGCATATTTTACGGATATTTATTAATAACGCGAACCATATCATGTCGAATTTGTCCTGAAATTCCCTTTCCCCAGTGATTGTGAATTTGTGAAGGAAATTGTGGGTTGGCAACTTGGGCCGAAGTCGTCTATTGAGGCTCTATCCCACTAATGACACGAATAATTTTATCCTTTAGTTCAGGAATCGTTTGTGGATTATTCTTAGACCTGACTCTTCACATAACCCCAAAGAAAATAGTCCATCATGTGTCAAATCACATGATCTTGGTGGCCAATTGACATCACCGTTTCTGGAGATTATTCGTTCAGGAAATTTTTGTCTCAATAAATCAATTGTGTCATTTGCAAAGTGAGGTGTAGCGCCATCCTGTTGAAACCAAATATCCTCTAGATCAATATTCACTAATTCAGCCCACAAAAATTCGATTATCATCCGATGGTATCAATCACCATTGATAGTTATAGCTTCACCAGCAGAATTTTAAAAAGAGTAAGGTCCAATTACACCACCTGACCATAATGCACACCAAACTCCTTTACGATGCATAGGTTTATCATGAATTATTCGTGGATTTTCATCACCCCAGATATGACCTTTTGTTTATTAACAAAGCTACTAAGTTGAAAATTTGCCTCATCGGAAAACATGATTCTTTGAGAAAAATCAGCTGGTTGTTAATTGATGAAATCGACAAATGAACGACGTTTCAAATAATCTAATGGCTTTAGTTCCTGTGTTATTTGAACCTTATATATATATGCCTTCAAAGCTAAATCCTGGTGTAAAATACGCCATGTTGTGGACCCACTAAGTCCAACTTGTTGTGAACGTCGTCTTATGAACATTTCAGGGTCTTCAGCAACACTTTCACGAACCAAATCAATATTTTCTTGTGAACGACCGCTACAACTGTATTTTTCACTTCCATGATCTTGCACCGAACCGTCTCTTGAAATTTTTTAATAATTCGACCAACAGTGCTTCGAGATGGACGATTATGTGAACCTTAAAATTAACGTAATTTTCTAGAAACACTTTTCACAGAACGCTGATTTTTATAAAATTATTCAACAATTTGAACGCATTGTTGTATCCTGTACGAAGCCATTTTTATAAATGTCATACATCACACTTCTTAATGTCAAAATACCCAGACGAATTCAGTGCGCCATCTATATTTTATTTATTAAAAAAAAACGCGCAATTTGAAAGACCCTTCAGAAGCAATAATGAGTGATGATTGATGTTTGTTTTTATGATGAAAGTGGCATAGAATTCTTCATCTAATGGTGGCCTTTCCAATGGGGGTTTTTCCTTTAAACGAAAATGCAGTTATTTTCATGAAAAACCTTCAGAACATCACATTTCAAACATATAATTTCAATATTATATTTTTAAAAAAATGTTTGATCACCTAAAACTGAAAAATAAAAATGGGGATTTGCATATAAAGGGATTTGTCATGAGTGCACGATATGGCGACGTCGAATTCAGGTTTCTCGGAAAGAAAAGGACGCCAAATGTGTTACTTTGCTTAGGAAAACAGAGATAGCTATACTATATAGAGTAGAAGGCAACGACCAAGGAATAGAAAAAGAAGAGCACAGACTGTGATACTGATTACTGACAAATCGCAAACGGAAATTGTTTGGTTATATTGACAAATAACAAGCGTGTACCACAGAAGAGGAATAAATATTTCATCATTCTATAGCAAAAAAAGCTATTCTACTAAATACCGTTGTCACTTCGTGCATGCCCGGCAAATCCCAAACCCCAATTTTGAAATCTGATTTTGAATTCTTTCTGAAGGTAATTTGGGAAAATGATGAAACAAACCCATAATAATTATGTTCAAATTTGCATTTGCAGTAATAACCCAAATTCAGGAAAAACCCCCATTATAAGGTACAACGCAAAAAGCTTTATTGTGTTGGGTTAGATACGTCCCTGAAAATTGGTTAGTTACTGAATTCAAGGGAAGGCTGAACAATCACGATGAAATGTTTTCGGAACTGTTGAATGCGAAGTATGGTTACATAGGTCGTTTGTTTGTTGGTACTTATGATCAGTGCCTATTGTTTCCTTCCATAATTAGTTTATGGTGAAGTTTTGTATTGATCATGGAGATTAATTGTTGTTGTGACCAGTGTTGTGGATCATAACCGTATATAATCGATGTTTGTACGCAAATACAGAATTTTTGGACGGTGAACGATAATTCGCTGGTTTATTTACCCACATTCAGATAAACAACCGAGAAATGAATATTGATTATTGTACTTCTACACACAATAATGTCAAATTTCACCTCATTATGAAAAATTCGTAATCGAATTTAATTTTTTTTGGTCGCTTGTGATTTCGTTGCATCATACCTAACGAATAGTATGACCTAGAGTCTAGAAGTTTTCAGAATTAATTGCGTATCCGAATGCGTTTTTATGCGCTTGTTCTGGAGAACAGCGCTTTATTATCGTTTTGGATCAATGTCTGTAATTTCAGAATTTTTTTCTGAAAATGGTCTCAAACGACTAGGTTGGACCCACTGCTGAGAAATCCGTGGTCAAATTGAATTCTGTCCATCTGTTCGTTCTTCCCTCTGTCCGTCCGACCGTATATGCTCTAACTTTCGGAAGAGAAGAGCTAGAGTCTTGAAATTCTCAGGTAAGGTTGAGATCCAAAATATCTCGGTTGAGTTCGTAAATGGGCCAAATCTGCCGATTAGTTTTTGTGTTATAGCCATTCGGAATTTCGATTTTTTAATAACTCTGAAAATATTTATCTGATCGAAATGAAACTTGATTGGTAGATAAACAGTATCAATAAGAAGAATTATCCATAGGAAAATTTGGAAAAAAACATTTTTGAAATTTTTATATTTTATTTGAATTTCACTGAAATCTTCAATAGGTCAATTCATAATCGAGTACCAAAGTAGCCAGCAAACACTTAATCGCAGCAAGGGTACAAAGACTGTAGTGCATCATTGCTGCACTTGAAGTGCAGCGATGCTGGTGGAGTAACTGTATCGAAACGGACCGTGTATGTCCCGCTGAACTGCATCCAAACTGTACAGTTCAAACTGCATTTAATGTACAGCAAGTGTACAGCAGCAATATCACTTCGTAATGCAGTTTCTACGTAGTAATAATGCAGCAACTGTGCCACTTTGTTATCTAGTTCCTACGCAACAATAATGCAGCAATAATACAGCAGAAGCTCGGCTGTATAACAAGACTCACAGGAATCCGACTCACTCCCGAAAAAAGAATTATTTTTTATGAGATTGAATTGAAACTTTGCACATTGATACTGAATTATTTACCATCGACAGATATGAAAAAAGTGAGTTCATGATTTCTAGTTTATCCGGAAATAGCCGAATAAATTTTGATTTTCTTATATGATGTGATGTATATATGTTTGCGTATTCGATTTCTATGCTTTACGGTAGAAAAGTACCTACAATAATTCTTTATCTAGATATTGATTACTTTAAAAAAATATTCGAATTATTTATTTTTTCACGATATATACAGCATTATATGAAAAAAATGAACAAACAGAAAAAAATTTCCATTACAAAACAGCATGGTCGACGACGACGATTGACAACGCTTCTCTAACGTACCGGCACTAACGGCACAGTTGGTCTCTGGTACCGGACATCGATGGCTGACTATTAAAACGAAATATGGCATCAAAGACAGAGACAGCGTTATCTCATACAGAATTTCAATTTTGTTGAACAAAAGTTGTGGAGCACCTGTATTTGAAAGACTGCATTTTTGGAAAGCACCAATGCAGGGACTGTGCAGTTTCAACCCAACATTTTATGAACTGCATTCCAGTGGCACTTGTAATGCAGTAACTGCACAATTGCTCAATGTTGTGTTTGTTGGGTACTGGAATAAATTTCAGCCTGATCAGATTTATATTATACAAAACAAATCGAGTATGCATCCAGGCCGTTTGCCTACTCTAGTACACTCCTTTTACTCTTCTATTTCTTCCAATGACGAATAGCATTTTCAGATAAAGGTCAAATATGAAATCTACACTACAATAGGTATGTCTGAAAAATAATATTCCCCCCCTCTCGATGTATTTATGTTTCACACTGACAAATTCACAATGTTATAACATTGACACCGGCAAACTACATTTTCCTGATATCTGAACTACTGATGCAGTCAGATTGAAACTTTGTAATTAGTTGCAGCTGAGTGCGAAATTTCCTTCGGTTCAAGTAGTTGAAAAAATTCTAAAAAAATTCATTCAAGAATTTTCTAAATTATTTTGAACACTTTTTTCATCGGTTATTTCCAGTATTTCTCAAGTACTGATGCGATCAGCTACTTCGAAAAAAAAAATTCCAACAAGAATTAATTTGAAAAATCAAAAGTTCTAACGAGTGAATCCACTATTTTGCAATGAGGTTCACGTTGATGATCTAGAACTTGTTACAAAGTTTTAATCTGATCGAATCAGTACTTCTTGAAATATCGAGAAATCAACCTGTGAATTCAATAGTGGTATAAATCTCCGAAACTGTTCGGCCATCTTGCCCACAAATGGAAATAACCAAGATATCAAAACTAAACACCAAACCTGAAAATGTCAAGACTAAAGGTCCTTTCGTTCGAAACTTAGAGCACACATGACTGGACGATCGGCCGGAAAGAATAAAATTTTACCATTGATTCTTCATTAGTGAGTCCGACCTAAAATTCAAATGAAAATTACAGACATTGTGACGAAACGATAACGCGCTGATCAACTCATGAAATAGAGCCACACCATACCGATAATGGGGGGTTTTCCTGAATTTGGAATACTTCTGCAAATGCAAATTTGAAGATAATTATTATGGGTATGATTCATCATTTTCCCAAATTACTTTCAGAAAGTATTCGAAATCAGATTTCAAAATTTGGGTTTGGTATTTGCCAGGCATGCACGAAGTGACAACGGTGTTCAGTAGAATAGCTTTTTCTGCTATAGAATAATGAAATATTTATTCCTATTCTGTGGTACACACGTGTTCTTTGTCAATATAACCAAACAATTTCCGTGTGCGATTTGTCAGTAATATGACAGTATGACAGTCTGTGCTCTTCTGTTTCTATTCCTTGGTCGTTGTCTTCTACTCTAACCAGATCGAAGTATAGCTATCTCTGTTTTCCTAAGCAAAGTAACACATTTGACGTCCTTTTCTTTCCGAGAAAGCTGAATTCAACGTTGCCATATCGTGCACTCAAGACAAATACCTTCAAATGCAAATCCCCATTTTTATTTTTCAGTTTTAGTTGATCAAACATTTTTTTAAAAATATAATATTGAAATTATATAGGAAATGGTTTCATGGAGAAGAAAGAGCTCCAGTTGTAATAAATAACATAATCACAAGGACGAATATCCGTCGATAAATCAACAAATATTCCCCCTTGATCAGAGCTAATCACCCAATCAACCAAAACACCTACACCGAAGAAGCGGATCCAAGTAGAATGACTACAGCTGTTTCACAATTGTTATTGATCGTCAGGTCAACTTAACTTGGATAAGCCGCAGAGAGTTCTCTCGATACTTGTTACCTTTCAGAGGGATCGCTGCAGTATACAACTCACAGCGCGCCATCTGCCAGGAGCATCTTGCGAGTCTCACCTTCGAGTGCAGAATACTTTGATCGATGTGTGTGACGTTCATCCTTTTGTCGCTTCTTCGGTGTAGGTGTTTTGGTTGATTAGGTGATTAGCTCTGATCAAGGGGGAATATTTGTTGATTTATCGACGGATATTCGTCCTTGTGATTATGTTATTTATTACAACTGGAGCTCTTTCTTCTCCATGAAACCATTTCCTATCTTTGTTAGATGTTGGACGTTTTCGTCTTGTGGGAACCCACATGAACCGAGTGTTTCCAATGTTGATCGGTTGTTTGTAAAGCTGCAATATCGCAGTTACAGCGACCTGATGCGACACAAGGATGAACGTCACACACATCGATCAAAGTATTCTGCACTCGAAGGTGAGACTCGCAAGATGCTCCTGGCAGATGGCGCGCTGTAAGTTGTATACTGCAGCGATCCCTCTGAAAGGTAACAAGTATCGAGAGAACTCTCTGCGGCTTATCCAAGTTAAGTTGACCTGACGATCAATAACAATTGTGAAACAGCTGTAGTCATTCTACTTGGATCCGCTTCTTCGGTGTAGGTGTTTTGGTTGATTGGGTGATTAGCTCTGATCAAGGGGGAATATTTGTTGATTTATCGACGGATATTCGTCCTTGTGATTATGTTATTGAAATTATATGTTTGAAATGTGATGTTCTGAAGGTTTTTCATGAAAATTACTGCATTACTTGCGACTTTTGACGGATTTATGACCGTTGTCGCCAATGTGCTGTGGTAATATAGTCACTGTAATCTCAACCATAAAAGAATCTAGAGGAATCTTATTGACAACGTAACATATACTCGAATACAAAAACATTTTTATCTATCTATCCTGAAATCTTACACTGAAATATTTGCATATATTATCAATCATTCCGTTCCGTTCATCCTTATCAACCCTTTAACCATCGCTGAAAATGAACATCATGCATGATCCCTTGGGAGATACGTATCGATTGCTTGTTCAGGACACAAAGCTCCAAATATTTGTTGCCAGAAGAACTTCCCTGGATGCCTCATCAATACTTGTCACAAGGTGTCACTTGCCGCATCGGGCGACAAAATAACGTAGCCTGTCGATATTTCAACTTCGCGTCAGTGTGCGAGGCGCAGCGTTTAACGGGCAGTTGCCATTACGTATTCACTATCCCTATTGGACTTGCCAAATTCATTGGACAGCTCTTGAGAAGTTTGACTTTTATTCGATATTTGGAAGATGTCGAAGGCTTGGACGTATATCAAATTGGATCTTGTCTCCTTCGGTAATTTTCAGTCGAGAATCGTTATAAAAGTCATGCTGTCAGCTGAATTGACGGTCGATGGATTTTCGAATATAACGTTTACGAAACAAGCTTTTAAATATTAATACAAGGTGTCTCTAAAGAAATTTTATATTTGTTTCGCTTACTGTGTGAACGCAAGGCATCTGTGGGGGGCTAGGGTTATGTTAATCGGTAGCCTGGCCCTTGGGAATTTAGTTGCTATGGAGCCTTTCGCGGGAGCGGACCGGGCGTTGTGCGTGTGCCAATTTTACAAAAACGGTAATTCTGCGACTATCGCGCGAAGAAATTTCTGCAATGTTCGAGGTTTACGTCACTTAAAAGAGGCACCAAGCCTTCCTCTCATTCAGATATGGGTGAAGAAGTTTGAGGAGACCCGTTCAATACTAAGTAAACCAAAATCCGGACGACCAAGGTCATCGAGAACGGAAGAGAACGTGGACCGGACTAATCAGTCTGTTCGTGATGATCCCAACCTCTACATTCGGAAGCGTGCAAGTGCTTTGCCGTGCATAGATCATCGCTACATCGCATGTTGCACCAAGATCTAAAGCTGCAGTCCTATACATTCAATTGGTGCAAGAACTAAAATCCCAGGATGCCATTCCTAGAAGCTAGAATTCGTGAACCAAGCAATTGAGCGCCTACAAACATTTAACATCTTATTCTCCGATGAAGCTCATTTTCATCTTAATGGCCACGTAAACAAGCAGCACTGCCGCTATTAGAGTGTAACCAATCCCAAATGTAAGCATCAGAAATCCCTTCATTCGCCAAAAGCGACCGTATGGGATGCAATGTGATCGCTAGGAATTATCGGTCTATAATTTTTTTGAGATGAAATGGGCGTGCTCTTACAGTTAATTCAAAGCGTTATGTAAGGATGTTAGATGAGGTCATGTTGCCTGAACTCCAAAATTTTTGTGGCTATAATCAAAGAACATGGTTTCAGCAGGATGAAGCAATAGTTCGTGAAAATTTTCCAGGCACATTAATATCGAGAAGAGGTGACATAAATTGGCCGCCACGCAGTCCTGATTGGACTCCTATAGACTTTTTCCTGTGAGATTTCCTCAAATCTAAAGTCTACATTAATAAACCAACTTCTCTGGACCAGTTGAAATAAAATATTCGCCACGAAATGGAGGCCATCACGGAGCCTACCTGCCAATCCGTCATCAGAAATTTTAATGTTTGGTTGAATGAATGTCGCGAACACGAGGGAAAAAATAAGGACGACATTATTTTAAAGAAATAAATTCCCAAAGAGTGTGGTTTAATAATTAACAAATATTTTCTCGATAAACGTCTTATTTCATTCTTATCGATTTTTGAAATATAAATTTCTTTTCAAACACCTTGTAATTCCATATCAAAATGATATGCATGTGTGAGAAGACTCCCACAAATAATAATAATAATAATAATAATAATAATTTATTCCTCCTTTAAGACATCATACAATGTATAGGAATAGTCATCAAGAAAAAAAAAACAATATTATGAAAATACAAAGTTGAAAACTGTAAAACAAAATTAAAAAAAAGACTTAAATAATAGAGTTAGCAAAGAATTCTTGAATACTATAGAAGCATTTTTCAATCAACATTGATTTTACTTCCTTCTTAAATCGTTTTTCACCAATTCCCTTGAAATGTTTGGGCAAATGATTATATAATTTAATTCCTGTGAAGGTTGGTGACGACTCATACTTTTTAGTATTATGTTTGGGAATACATAAAATATCATCATGCCTTGTGTTGTAGTTATGAAACTCAGTACATGTTTTGAGTTTTTTCAAATTTTGATGAACATTCATAAGACAGTTCAACATGTATATTGATGGAAACGGTAATATTTTATTTTCCTTGAATATAGGACGACATGAGTCTCGAGGTCTCAGGTTGAAAATGAGACGTAGTATTCTCTTCTGTGCAACGAATACACGCCCAGCATCTGGGGATGAACCCCATAGAACCAAATTGTAGCAAAGATGACTATATACACTGGTGAAATACACTCCAACAAGAGAATCCAATGACAACGAACTCTTGAGCCGAGAAATAGCAAAGTAGCTTTTACTGATTTTATCACATACGTGGTCAATGTGGAAGGACCATCTCAATTTACTGTCCACGTGAACTCCAAGAAAAGTAACACACTCCGATGACCTGAGGCTGAAGTACAAAAGGTTGACAGAGAAATCAAGACTGTCCGTGATCCGAAATTTGATGGTTTTGGTTTTATTCAAATTAACAATCAAGGAGTTCCTTCGGCATCAGACAATAAATCTTTTGATAAGAGACTCACAGATCCTTCTCAGTTCCTCAAGATTACGAGCTCTAATGGCCAAGGACGTATCATCAGCAAACAGAATTATAATACAAGCCACAATATACTGAGGAAGCTCGTTGATGAACAATAGAAAAAGAAGAGCATATCAAAATATATTTCAATTCCTTATCATTTTCATTGTACTCGGGCACTTTTTGATGACTATGTACTTGTGTTGTCAACAAGAGCCTAAGGGTCATGACAGATGAGTTTGAACAATCTCTGAAATTACTCAACTACAAATGAAGAATGGCGCGATTTTGGCAAGAGAGCATCTGACATGCATGCGGCAATTCAAATGTCATCGCTTGAGCGACAACCACGTCATGATGTAAAAAACATGGTGTGGTCATCTGCAAAAAAAATTACGTATGCAAGATTAAAAAAGAAGAAGATATATATTTTGTGCTTTGAATTTGCATTTAGTTTCATTTGTGAAAACGATCACAGAAAAGCAGATGAGCACACCATGTTTTACTTACACCATGAACCATGTCTATCAATTTTCGCCTCAAAACTGTGATTCATTCAATCATAGAAAACAAAACATGCTGGTTTTTCGATGATCTAAGGCTAGGCGCGCATATGCGATTTTCTATCGCGCGACAGAAAATCATATGCTCGTTCCTAGCCTAAAACTAATCACATTTGACCACGGATACTACATCGATGAGTCCAACCCTGCCGTGCATATTTACTACCTGATGGAAAGATGTGCCAAATTTCAGTGAAATCTGATGAAGAGATATTTAAAAATCAAGAAAATTTCAAAAACTTTCGAAAACATTTTTTCACAATCTTTGACAGATACTGTCCTCACAAAATTTCGCATTATGTGACGGTATTCTACAACTAGATACAAAGTTTCAATCTCATCACTCAAGTATATCTTGAGATATTGAAGAACTAATCTCAGAATTTCTAGTTGACAACGGAATTTCGAATTTCTTCTTCAATATCTCCGAAAGTAAACATAGGATCAAATCGAAATATGGAACACTGCTGTTGAATATCAACCTCAAGGTTTGTTCCAACTCTAATTGTAACCTGAAGAATAATTAATTCCCAGATATCCGAGTTCCTAAAGAAAAAAATTTTTGAAAATTTTTTCTTTGAATTTCTCCTCGTGTGAGCCCCATTTAAATTCTGAATAAAGTTGCGCAATAATATTCTTCAACTAATTCCAAAGTTTCGAATCGATTGGATAAGTACTTTTCCAGATATTGGAGAACTTACCTCTGAATTACAAATGGGCATAAGTCCGAAAACATTTTGTAAATGTTATACACTAACAAAATTACACGATATACAGGGTGTAACTAAATAAGTGTAAAACATTTAAGGAGGTAATTCCTCATCGAAAAGCAGATAGGATCTTTCATAAAAAGAAACTTCATTGGAGTATCCCTTGTTAAGATACAGCCCCTTAAAGGGGGTATATACAATTTGTGTAACACTTTTTTCACAAGCACTTAAATGTTACAATATTGAAATCAACCCGACGTTTTCTACTACCAAAAAGACACTTAGCGAGTAATTTATTTGGTTTACCCCATGGTTGTGAGGGGTGGAGAACGTAACCCCTAAAATTTATTTGCAATGTAACTTTTTGTCTTATTATTTGTTTACCATTTGAAAATTTATTTCCGATAGCCTGTTTCCTTCTAGACAAAAAATGTCTATTGGGTTTTCGCCCAAAATAAACCAGCTCGCAGAAAAAAATTATTTTCCCGCATCATCGATGCGTGCAGGATAATCAGAGAAACTCCAGGAATATTTGAGCAAGTACGTGGCTCAATGCGCCGACGTCTAGACGCATGCGTAATGTCTGAAGGTAGACATATTAAACATTTACTATGATTTCTTCATGTTTTGTTTATTACCCTTTTATCGTTTAATGCAGGTACTAACTACAAAATAACAATAAATCTAGTTCGCATTTATGACGATGTATCTCCCCAACAAACCCAAAATACAGCAATTGTGCAGTTACTGCACTACAAGTGCCACCGGAATGCAGTACATAAAATGTTGTATTGAAACTGCACAATCTCTGCATTGGTGATACTGCATCCTAAAAATGTAGTCTTTTAAATACAGCTGCTGTACAGCTCTTGTAAAACAAAATCTAAATGCTGTATGAGACAACGCTATCTCTGTCTTTGATGCTATACCACAGACCTACTGTGCCGGTTGAGCCGTTGTCAATCGTCGTCGGCCATGCTGTTTTGTAACGGAAATTTGTTCTTTGTGTCGTTTTTGATTCAAGCTATTTGAACTGACTGTTTGTTTCAAGTTGACTGTGTTGCAAGTGCGAAAAACAAGTTTATCGACATGATAAATTCCCGAAAAACCGAAATAAGGAAAATTAGGTGTGTGGCGAAGTCAGTTTAGATGATGCCGTTTCTTTCGGAACTGGAATAAATAGAAAATAGTAGAAAACACCTGGGTCTCTTACCTTAACTGGATAGGGCCGACTAAGAAACAGAATTTCGAAGTACTAACTTCAATGAAGGAATTTTAGATATTTTATTCACACAAGGTAAAACTTTTTTTGTTTATCAACTCATTTTTCTTCACTTTAAGTTGCTGTACGCAAGAACAAAGGGAGCAAAAATGATTCACCAACCGATATTGAAACAACCATCACGGTATGATTGAGAAATATGTGTACTCATTTTAGAGGAGTTAGAAAGGAACGAGAGAAAGTCACCCAATAATATATTATATTTATAATGTTTGATATCGCCGGTATTTCTGTAAATTCTAGTTTTTTCTATTAAAGTCATATTCCTAGTGCAATATTTCTTTTATTTAGTTGAATTTGCTATGAATCACATTCAGTAATATGCTCAACATGAACTAGGTAAGCCCGTCTCCTAAGACAGCCAGTATGTTTCAGGAATCAGGCTCACCTCCGAAAAACCTATATTTTTCAAGTAATCGCATTGAAATTTTAAACATGCATACTACAGACTGTTTTTCATCGACCGAGGGCGAATAGAAAATTTTATTTTTTCGGAAATGGCCGAACGATTTTTTCGAAGAATGTTGTGTATATTTTTATATATTTGAATTCCATGCTGAGTTTTTGGTGAAATGTCTTGAAAAATTAAATAATTTGAATATTTTTTCTGTAGAGTAATCAATATTTAGATACAGAAAAAATTGCAGAATTTTTTCTACCGTAAAGCATAGATGTCGAATATGCAAAAATATATACATCACATCATTATATATGAAAATCAAAATTATTCGGCAATTTCCGAATAAACTGGAAGTCGGAGACCCTCTTTTTTCACATCTGTCGATGGTAAATAATTAAGTATCAATGTGTAAAGTTTCAATTCAACCTCTTAAAAAATAATTATTTTTCCGGCAGTGAGTCTTATTCCTGTGAGTCTCGTTATACAGCCGAGCTTCTGCTGCATTGTTGCTGCTCAGAAACTTCAAATCGAAGTAGCACAGTAGGTGCATTATTACTACGTACAAACTGCATTACAACGAGGGATAGCTCCTCCACAACTGCTGTATAGTGGCTGTACTTCGAACGCAGTTTGAGCTGTACAGTTTCGATGCAATTCCGTGGGACATATACGGTCCGTTTCGATACAGTTACTGCACCACTATCGCTGCACTGCAAGTGCAGCAACGCTGTACAGTTTTTTTACTTTTGCTGCGTTTTAGTGTTTACTGGGTGTAGTTGTTTGTAAAATATTTTTTTGCTGCGAATGGTTTATGTCGGGCAAAAAATTCAGGAGACATTTTTGTTTAGAATGAAACAGGCTATCGGAAATACATTTTTAAATGGTAAACAAATAATAAGACGAAAAGTAACATTGCAAATAAATTTTAGGGGTTGCATTTTCCACCCCTTACAACCATGGGGTAAACCAAATAAATTACTGGCTAAGTGTCTTTTTGGTAGTAGAAAACGTCAGGTTAATTTCAACATTGTAACTTTTCTAGTGCTTGTGAAAAAAATTGTTGAACAAATTTTATGTACCCCCTGCAAGAGGCTGTATCTTAACAAGGGATGCTCCAATGAAATTTCTTTATATGAAAGATCCTATCTTTTTTTCGATGGGGAATCACCTCGTCAAATGTTTAACACTTATTTAGTTACACCTGTATTTTAACCCTAACTTTCTTTCTTTAGGTAAAGTAATTTTCGGCTCAAAATTCGAAAATCACAGATATTGTTACCAAACGCTGTTTTGCAGAACAAGCGCGTAAAAACAAAAACGCTCACATCAACGGTATTCTCCAATTTATATCTTGAATGTTTTAACCCAGGCTGAGTGGATCACAACCCTCTCTGTGAATATAGAAATAAAACTGTAAAGAATACTTTCATCAAGTGGAAACGAAATATCTTGTCTGCATCTTCGACTATCACATTATTCCTCCAGAAACACGGCCATATTTCAAATTGGATCAGCACCCGAAGTTCGAATTCATCAAGTCAAGATAGTAATTTTCCGAATTGGGATTTGAAGAAAAGCAATTCGTCCCCTACCGGGACACGAAAACATTCTCAATTTAATCTGATTCTCAGTTGGTACCAAAGTTTGATATTTTCACACCTAAGAAAAATACAGCTGGCATTTCTTGGCTGTGAAAATTTCCCTCGAGAAAAAATGAAAAGTTGAATAAACGCCAGCGCTAACGGTGCGTTTTCCGAATAATTCCATGAGGAAAACTCAGTTGAGTGGATGGCTGTCAGCTTGGGACGTTTTGTTAAAGATATGTTGAACAAGAGCTCCTTTAAACTTGACGCTGTGCGGATACTTTTCACTTCTCTGAAGAAATCAACAGGATTATTCGACTCTAGGAGGGCCCTTTTTTTCCATTTCAATAGACGATGCCATCAATTCTGTCGTTTTGGCGCCTCCAAGGAATGGGCACAATTTGTTGGTGACTACTAATGATATTCATGCCAGTAAAGTTTCATGTACAAGGTGGAATTGTTGTTTCATAAGTAACAAAGTATGGAGATTTGTTGTTGAATGTATATTTTATTGTGAAGGATAAGTTATCCAAATGATTCAAGTTATGATAGAAGTTATTTTATCATTCATGGTCGTCCTTTTCTTAAGTGACTCAGTTGAGTGAATAGCTGTCAGCTTGCGACACTTTGTTGAAGATATGTTGAACAAGAGCTCCTTTGAACTTGACGCTGCTAGAAAATTTTTCGCTTCTCTGAAGAAACCAACAGGATTATTCGACTCTAGAAGGGGCCTTTCCCAACAAACACAACATACAGCAATTGTACCGTTACTGCATTATAGGTGCCACCGGAATGCAGTACATAAAATCTTGTATTGAAACTGCATAGTCTCTGCATTAGTGATACTGCTTTCCTGAAATTTCTTTCAAATAAAGCTGCTGTACAGCATTTGTACAACAAAATCGAAATGCTGTTCGAGAAAACGCTGTATCTGTCTTTGATGCTATATTTCGTTCTAATAGTCAGCCATCGATGTCCGGTACCACAGATCAACTGGGCCGGTACGTTATAGAAGCGTTGTCAATCGTAGTCGTCGGCCATGCTGTTTTGTAAAGGAATTTTGTTTGTGTTTGTTGTGTGGTGAATTCTTTTGTGATTTCAAGTCAATCGCGCTATTTGAACTGACTGTTTGTTTCGAGTTGACTGAGTTAGACTGATATGTATGGCTGAATTAAACATTTCGATTATGCCGTTTCTTTCCGAACTGGAATAAATAGACAATAGTAGAAAACATCTGGGTCTCTATCTGAACTGTACAAAGCCAACAGAAAAGAGAATTTCGAAATACATAAACATCAATATGAAGGAATTTTAGGTCTTATATTCACACAAGGTAAAACTTTTTGGTTTGTTTTTCATTTTCATTTTTCTCCACTTCAAGTTGCTGTACGAAAGAACAAAGGAAGCAAAAATGATTCACCAACCGAAATTGAACCAACCATCAAGGTATGATTGAGAAATATGTACTTATGTGGGAGGAATTAGAAAGGAACGAGAGAGAGTCGCCCAATAATATATTATATTATGTGTAATGTTTGATATGGCTGGTATTTCTGTGAATTCTTATTTTTTTTATTGAAGTCATGTTCCTAGTGCAATATTTTTTTATTGAGTTGAATTTGCTATGAATCACTCCATGTTATATGCTCAATACAAACTAGGTTAACCCATCCTAAGACAGCCAGTATGTTTCAGGAATCAGGCTCACCTCCCTCCGAAAAACTTATATTTTTCAAGTTATCGGATTGAAATTCTGGTCATGGATACTACAGACTGTTTCTTATAGACTGAGGGGAAATAGGGAATTCTGTGTCTTGTGGTGCAACCTCAAATGGCCGAACTTTGGTTTTTGTATATAATGTGTATATTTTTATATATTTGAATTCCATGCCGAATTTTTGGTGAAATGTCGTGAAAAATTAAATGATTCAAATATTTTTTTAAGGGTGATCAAAATCTAGATAAAGAAAATTACAGTAACTTTTATACCGTTAAGCATAGAATTCGAATATGCATAAATATATTTAACACATCATATGAGAAAATCAAAATTTATTCGGCAATTTCCAAATGAACTGAAAGTCGTAGACTCACTTTATTCACATCTGTCGATGCTAAATAATTTAGTATCAATGTGCAACGTTTCCATCTAATCTCTTAAAAAATACTTATTTTTCCGGGAATGAGTCTTATTTCTGTGGGTCTCGTTATACAGCCTTGCTTCTGTTGCATTATTGCTGCGTAGAAACTTCTTATCGAAGTAGCGCAGTTGCTGCATTATTACTTCGTAGGAAATACATAATGAATTGGCACAGTTGCTGCATTATCACTACGTAGAAACTGCATTACGAAGTGACATAGCTGCTGCAAAACTGCTGTACACTGGCTGTACTTTAAACGCAGTTTGAACTGTACAGTTTCAATCAGTTCGACGAGAATACACGATCCGTTTCGATACAGTTACTGCACCACCATCACTGAACTTTAAGTGTAACAACGATGTACAGTTTTTGTACCCTTGCTGCGATTTAGTGTTTGCTGGGCTAATCCTTTTTCATAAGATTATGCCATTGATTATGTCGTTTTGACAGCTGGGCAGAATTCGTTGGCGACTTAAAATGATATTCATGTCTGCAAAGTTTCATGTACAAACTAAGAAATAGTTGCTTCATAAGTAGCAAAGTACATATGGAGATTTGGTGTTGAATATATTGTTGAAAGTGTATGAAAAGAAAGATTTGTCTAGCTAATCAAAGTTATGATAGAAGTTATTTTTTCATTCATGGTCGTCCTTTTCTTGAGGTTAACTCAGTTGAGTGGATTGCTTCCAGCGTGCGACATTTTGTTACAGATATGTTGAATACAAGCAACTCAAACTTGATGCTCTGCTGATACTTTTCGCTCCTAAGAAGAAATCGACAATAGACAACGCTATTTATTCCGTAATTGTTTACTGTATTCTCATCGCTAGATTGAATTAACCACTCAAGATGATTGAATTAAAAACCTACCATTTCACTCTAGGGAATCTACGGTTCATTCGGTACAACTTGAACATCAGCTATCGGGAATTTCATAATCTTCAGGCGTTTTAGAGTATCGAAGTAATATTTTTTGGTAGGCAGCCAACATAAATCGAAGATGAACAATGTGGAACATTGTCGTGTTGCTCATTAGCATTCAAATAATTTGCGTTGTGAATGTGAAAATTCAGGCGTAGTGTGTATATAATTACATATCATTATTGAGAAGAATCTTTCGTTATAGTTTCGTACCGGAAATTTCTCGAAACGTCTTTAAATCACTTTCGTCGAAATAATCGAACGATCAACGAAGTAATCTGTAACTTTTTAGAGTCTGTATCTGACTCCTGAATGAGACAATAACGAAAAAATTTGCGGGATTATTTTCTTTCAATAATTCAAGACTTTACTCGTTTGTTTCAGAAATTGGAAGAATTATATAAACGAGTTTTCGGAAACTGATCGAGTAACTTACCCAGTTTACTCAAATGACTGTTATTGAACGCTCTATCTGCTAATCTGTCAATTTCAGCTTACCTTTGTAAGAGATGGGGTATGTTTTCGAAACCCCGAAAGAAACTATCTGAAAATATCAATTTGACAGAAGTTCTGAAATACGAAGTTATTGAAAGAAAATGATTCTACAAATTTTCTCGTTATTGTTTGATGAAGCAGTCGAGTGTTGGCTCTGAAACCTGACAATTCGTCAAAATAATGTTTCGTGGAGAAAAGAGTATCAGTTTAATAATAGACTAACATGACACAAGGACGAATATCTGTCGATATAAGTTAACAAATATTCCACCTTGAAGGTTAGGATTCATTTGATGCTCCTGGGAGATGGCGCTGTATCTTTTTGATACTGCAGCATTCTATCTAACAGGCCATCAGTATCTGGAGGATGATCTGCGGCTTCCAAGATGACCCAGCCAACACAAAAACACAGCAAGAAAACAAAAACTGTACAGCGTTGCTGCACTTGAAGTGCAGCGATGGTGGTGCAGTAACGAAACGGACCGTACATGTCTTGCGGAATTGCATCGAAACTGTACAGCTCGAACTGCGTTCGAAGTACAGCCACTATACAGCAGTTGTGGAGGAGCTATGCCTCGTTGTAATGCAGTTTGTACGAAGTAATAATGCACCAACTGTGCTACTTCGATATGAAGTTTCTAAGCAGCAACAATGCAGCAGAAGCTCGGCTATATAACGAGACTCACAGGAATAAGACTCACCGCCGAAAAAATAATTATTTTTCAAGAGATTGAATTGAAACTTTGCACATTGATACTTGATTATTTACCATCGACAGATGTGAAAAAAGAGGGTCTACGACTTCCAGTTTATTCGGAAATTGCCGAATAATTTTGATTTCCTTATATGATGTGATGTATATATTTTTGCATATTCGACATCTATGCTTTACAGTAGAAAAAATTCTGCAATTTATTCAGTATCTAAATATTGATTAATTTACAAAAAAAATATTCAAATTATTTAATTTTTCACGACATTTCACCAAAAACTCATGAAAATCAAATATATAAAAATATACACAACATTCTTTGAAAAAATCGTTCGGCCATTTCCGTTTGAAGCGAAAAAAAAATAAAATTTTCTATTTACCCTCAGTCGATGAAAGACAGTCTGTAGTATGCATGTTTAGAATTTCAATGCGATTACTTGAAAAATATAGGTTTTTCGGAGGTGAGCCTGATTCCTAAAACATACTGGCTGTCTTAGGAGTCGGGCTAACCTAGTTCATGTTGAGCATATTACGGAATGTGATTCATAGCAAATTCAACTAAATGAATGAAATATTGCACTAGGAACATGACTTCAATAGAAAAAACTAGAATTTCCAGAAATACCGGCGATATCAAACATTATAAATATAATATGTTATTGGGCGACTCTCTCTCGTTCCTTTCTAATTCCTATAAAATGAGTAAATATTTCTCAATCATACCGTGATGGTTGTTTCAATATCGGTTGGCGAATCATTTTTGTTCCCTTTGTTTTTGCGTACAGCAACTTAAAGTGAAGAAAAATGAGTTAATAAACAAAAAAAGTTTTACCTTGTGTGAATTAAATACCTAAAATTCCTTCATTGATGTTAGTATTTCGAAATTCTGTTTGTTAGTTGGCCCTATCCAGTTCAGGTAGAGACCCAGGTGTTTTCTACTATTGTCTATTTATTCCAGTTTCGGAAGAAACGGCATCATCTAAACTGACTTAGCCACACATCTAATTTGCCTTATTCCGTTTTTTTCGGGAATTTATCATGTCGATACACTTGTTTTTCGCACTTGCAACACAGTCAACTTGAAACAAACAGTCAGTTCAAATAGCTTGAATCAAAAACGACACAAAGAACAAATTTCTGTTACAAAACAGCATGGCCGACGACGACGATTGACAACGGCTCAACCGGCACAGTAGGTCTGTGGTATAGCATCAAAGACAGATACAGCGTTGTCTCATACAGCATTTCGATTTTGTTGTACAAAAGCTGTACAGCAGCTGTATTTAAAAGACTGCATTTTTAGGAAAGCAGTATCACCAATGCAGAGATTGTGCAGTTTCAGTACAACATTTTATGTACTGCATTCCGGTGGCACTTGTAATGCAGTAACTGCACAATTGCTGTATTTTGTGTTTGTTGGGGAGGTGGTCTGATGATGGGTAAGAACCGTGAAACTGCTTTTTGGACATCGCTTTTTCGGTAGAGATGCTTTTCGTCCTTGTGTCATGTAAGTGTAACGGAATTCCAATATTTTTCATTAGAGGCAACATTTTTTCTAGAAACTCGACGAATAGTAGAATTTTTATTGAATCATAAGAGTTCGTTTTCAGAAATGGGGAGTGGAAAATTGAAACATACCTCAAAAATAATACCTTACGCAGTTGTTCCGCCCCTGGACATCCGGATGAAGAAATTAAAGTAAGAAAATATCTTCTCATTTCAATATCCAACTCCCTCCAGAACTCAAATGTTATATTCAAATCGAATTCAATTCGATTTCAAAACATTATACGGGGTTGGAAGTTTTCAGATCGAACTTTTATCCTTATAAAACCGCAGTATATGTTTCCCAATAGGAATAACCTAAAGCATCTCGTCTACGTTGAATTTCCCAAATTGACCTTCGGGGTAGGTCGCTGGCCCTCTTATCTCTTAACGCACCACTGATTCCGACGTTCATGATATAGAAGGAAGCGTCCCATTCTTCCTAGAAGGACCAGAATACGCCAACAAGAAAAAATTAAATTTACCGCTTTATATAATAACTAAGGAAATACGAGCATCTCCAAGGAAGCGAGGTATATACGAGTCCTAGTAATACGGAAAAAGTTGCACGAGGACTTCCATTCTGAAAAAGGAAACATCCTTGAGCTTGGATCAACACTGTGAAGTTTTGGTGTTTACCGCAAGACTTTTATGGGACGCCATATTCAGCATATGGCTGCTGCAGAGTAAACGTGTTTCACTTTGGCTCCCCGTTTCCATTATAATTGAGATTATTGAATTATTAGTTTATAGTTTGAAATGATAATTTCCCTTAATTAGAAGAAGAAAAAATGATTTTGAAACGAGAGATCAGAGAAGAAATAGAGGATGCAGAGAATTTAGCAGTAAATAATTGCTTGAAAGATGAAACATTCATAATAACACTTATTGACAACATATCGAGCGCTGTAACAAAAAACATGGAAGCAAGGTTAGAAATTCTAGAACGAGAATTTGCGGATATGAAACTGAAACGAAAGTGACTAAATTAGATTTAACTGTTTCGAAAATATCTGAACGAGAAAAGCGTCTGTAGAAAAACTATGACCGTTTGGACCAGGAATCTCGAAGAAAAAATTTGAGAATATTCAAGTCCCCTGGAAAGGCGAACGAAAATACTCAACTAGAAGTGTTGAAACTCTTCAACTCAAAACATGTCGCTAAATATAGGTGCAAATGAAATAAAATACTGTTAGAGAATTGGAAAAAGAGGAGAGGAAGACAGAGGAATATTTCTTAGACTTGAGAATTATGGAGTGAAGAGGAAAATATTCAATTCTAAGAAACTTTTGAAAGGAACTGGTATAGTGATTAGAGAGGACTTAACAAGGATTAGAGTATATATTTTGAACAAAGTAATTGAGAAAACAACAATTAAATACAGATTTTTCTGTATAACCTTTACATAATATCTTTCGATATTGATTTGATATCTTACGATATACTTTAATGTCTTCGACGTACTACGTCTTCAATGACAAAATTATTATATCAACTGGCATATAATGATCAAAGTATAAGTTTACTTTGATCATTATATGCCAGTTGATATAATAATTTTGTCATTGAAGACGTAGTACGTCGAAGACATTAAAGTATATCGTAAGATATCAAATCAATATCGAAAGATATTATGTAAAGGTTATACAGAAAAATCTGTATTTAATTGTTGTTTCAATAGCCTTTAACAAGTAGACTTTTTTGAATTTAATAAGTAATTGAGAAGGTTGGTTTGAGGAAGTCATGTACAAGTGATGGTAAAGTTTTTGCTTCTATAAACAATAAGGCTATAACTGTAAATTCCATGGAAGAATTCAGTAAACTATTCATGAAAGATTAAATGAGGAACCTTATTTATGTAAGAATTTCATAAGAGGGGAGATTACAAGTCTGTTGCTTATTTTTCTTCTATATTATGTAGATTTAGAATAGCTTTCGTCTTTTCGGAATAAATTTTATTATTTTTGTAATTTTATTTTGCTTTTGCCGTATTAATTTGGGGCACAACTTATTCTATTAAATTTTTCTGATATACTCGATTGTCAAGAAAGAGAAAAGAAAAAAAAATATTTATTTTATATACACTAATTGCGCAGATTTGTTAATTATTGTTATATCTTTCATCATGAATCGGGGATGCCACATGTGATTCTAGATTTATTTATTGATCAGGTATTTATGTTGGAATTTTTAGATGAGATAGACGAGAGCAAAAAAGTGGACACGGAGGTCATTGATAATGTATCATATGTCGGAGGCGGAGGGAGTGAGTACAGTGGCGGACTTGGAATTTTACACTTTAATATACGAGGTCTTCGTAAACATTTCGATGAACTGTTGGTTCATTATAGTTGGAGAACGCGAGTGATTTTGCAATTCCAGATTTCAATATATTTCACAATGGATCGAAAACAAATAAATGTGACGGTGTAGTTGCCTATATAAGAAAATCTATAGCCCCAGAAGTTTCAGTCTATTCTGTCAATAATAATAATTTTTTGAGAATAATTTTCACGGTAAATACTCGGGAGTTGAATTGTAAAGCGGGTATAACTGCTCCATATAGATCTCCATCGACAAGACCCAGTGATTATATTCGGGATTTAGAGACACATTTTTCAAATATCAATAAGCAAAGCATAGAAGTACAGCTCGGTGACATAAACATAAATCTACTAGATGATAAATCAGATGACACAAATTGCTATTTAAATTTACTCGAATAAAATGGTTTCATATCCTATGTAAATAAGCCCACCAGGGTTACTGCTTATACCAGATTATTGATCGATCATATACAGGGTGTTCTACAAGCTCTATGACAAACTTTGACAGAGGGTAGCTGTGCTTATTCTGAATATTTTTTTTTCCTATGAACATAGGTCTGATTCGTTCTAGTTTCGAAGTTAGAAGCATTTGAAAAAATTTATTTACATGTTTTGATCTAGTAGACCGACATAAAATATCGGTTGATATGGTAATTGACGTTATTTTAATTATTCGTTTTTTGGAGCACAACCTTTTTGACTTCATTGATGACTCAGAGCTAAACATTGTAGGAGATATGTGGTATCAGCACGATGGTGCACCGCCACATAGAGGGAGATAAGTAGTCAGTTGGCTGAATGAACATTTCCCGAATAAATGGATAGGTCAAGGAGGGCCAATACAATGGCCACCTCGTAAGCCTGATCTAAATCCCTTAGATTTTTAATTATGGGGACATATGAAGCAGCTTGTTTATCATGTTGAAATCGAATTTTATCAACAATTACATGATAGAATTCAAGATGCAGCAAACCAAATACGAAAAGACCCAAATCTGATCCGCCGAGTATCGGCATCTTTAGTTCGTCGATGTGAAGCTTGCATTCAAGCTGAAGGTGAACATTTTGAACAATTTTTATAGTATCAAAATTTCCATTTATAATTATGATTTCAACATGAAAATATAATTTTTCAAATGATTGAATATTCTTAACAAAAACGAATCGGATATATGTTCATAGGAAAAAAAATGTTCAGAATAAGCACAGCTACCATCTGTCAAAGTTTGTCATAGAGCTTGTAGAACATCCTGTATTTATCAGACGGGAAAAACGATTAATAAGGAAAACTTGCATAAAGTCTGTGGTATTACGCACATTTATAACAGACCATTTCACGCCATTTGTTTATATGAAATTACCTGAATTTGAAAATAAAGAGAAAATATCCCATAAATCAATAAAAATTATAAATTACAGGAAACTCAATAATAAATTATCAAACGAATATTGGCTTGATACGCTCTCTAACAACGATACCCAAACATCCTATGATAGTTTCATTGAGAAATTAAGTACATATATCACAGACTGCACGGTCATAACTACATGTAAAAATAAAAGAAAAAGTAGGTTAAAACCTTGGATCACGATAGGTCTTGTCACCTCAATAAATTACAGAAATCTTTTGAGAGAGAGATTGTTACGGCACCACTCGTCTGAATTGGAACAACAATATGAAAAATACAAAAACAAATTAAATGACCTAATAAGGAAAACTAAAAAAGATTATTATAAAAGTAAATTAGAAAAATTAATAAAAAACATTCAAGAACATGTAATAACTCCACTAGTAAATATAATAAACTTATGCTTCACGACAGGTTTCATTCCACGACAATGGAAGGACTCTATTGTTACTCCTTTATTCAAGTCAGGAAATCCGAGCTTATTGAATAACTATCGACCAATATCATTAATGAATAATTTTGCCAAGATATTTGAAAAATCCCTTAAGAAACGATTGGTTCCCTTCTTGGATAAACACAAAGTCATAACTAGCCGACAGTTCGGATTCATAAAAAGTTCTAGCACTGAAAACGCTATCAATTACTTCACGAGCAGTATTATTAATGGAATGAATCAGTCAACAAAATGCTTGGCCGTCTTTTTAGATATTGCCAAAGCTTGTGGTAGCGTATCTCATGATGTACTTCTGGAAAAACTTAGGAATTATGGTGTAAGGGGGAAACCATTAGAGCTCATTTCTAATTATTTATACCTAAGAACTCAAAAAGTAAGGGTGGGAGATCGTTTAAGCTCGGAGCTTCATGTATCTGCTGGCATACCTCAGAGAACAGTATTGGGGCCAATTCTGTTTTACATTAATAGCCTATCATTCATAAGTGATTTTACAGGTCACATTATTTGCTATGCTGATGACACAGCAATAATTTTCACAGACAAGACCTGGCAAGCGGTACATAGAGTTTCCGAAGATAATATTAGAAGAGTAAAGATATGGTTTAATTATAATCTTTTGAATATAAACTTATCTAAAACTAGTTACATTACATTTTCACCTACTACAACTGATCAGCCAAATGACCTTGGGGAGGCATATTTACCACTACCCTGAATACCCTCCAAGCTGCTCAAAATACAATATTAAAGATCATTTTTAAAAAAAGTAGATTGTATTCCTCTTGCCAACTGTATGAAGAATCAAAAATACTCAACATAAGATCTATCTTCACATATAAGTGCTTAATTTGGACACATATGAACCGTAACAAGCTAAATTCACAAAAGTCTAGACCAACTAGAGGTGCAATAAACTCTCAGATCCTTCTTCCAATGATACACAAAACTTTGACTCAAAAATCAATACTATTTCTCGGTCCCAAGTTTTACAACTTACTCCCTTCAAATCTAAAGGACATCGTTCATTTCAGGAAATTTAAAACGGAAATTAAAAATTTTATTATAAGCAACATGAACTTTTTTGAAGCCTAAAACATGTTAACTGTATATTCTTATTTATATTATTATGATAACAATATAAAAGAAAATGATAAAAATGAACTTGTTTGCTTGCTCTGCTCTTTCCCTTTGTTTCTGCTGTTGCTACTCATCATCTACAAGGAAATATGACAACGTTATTTGTTCTATACCTTCTGTGTATGTTGTTTATATCCTTCATTAGTAATATTTTCTTTTGGGAGGTGGGAGGTAAAAACAGGTATCAAGTTGCCTAGCTATTTCCTATCTTACAAGAGAAGTTCTTAACTATATAATGTAAATATAATATGGATGTAATGAATGTAGAGACATATGGTTGAATAAATTGAATTGATTGAATTGCTAAGAGCAATATACAGGATGCTCCTTAATTGATACGAAAGATTTCAATGGGTGATTCCTTAGCAAAAATTAAGGGGGATCTTTCATATAAATTTTTGTTCTACACCCTTTCCCCTTCTAGTTACAACCCTTTGAAATTAGGTGAAAAAAATTATTTTTATTTAATATTCCACTTTGGAAAGACAATGAAATAAACGCAGAAACCGGGATCACATAAATGGGTATAAAAAGTAAAAAAGGAGGATTGTATTTTAGTTTATTTTGGTTTGTAAGGGCCATCCTATGTACGGGCAATATAGCCCCCTATAGGTCCTATATTTTATGTATATGGAAAAATGGAATAAAAATTATTATTAATTATTATTAAAGATTCAGAAGAATGAAATTTGGCAAATACCTGATGCTAATAAAATGGCAGTTTTTGAGTGTTTTTGTTACCCTAAACTGTAATCACGATGGGCTGAAAAAATAACCTCTATAATATTTCGCATCAGAACTTTCTAATGCGCCTATATTCTCCTCTTTAAAAAATTGTTTCAAAAAGACAAAAATAGTTTGCAACTCTCTTATACCTTGACTATTCATCATAAAATTGTTAGTTTGATCACACAAAAATAAAATACTGCTCAGACTCTCTTCCCATATATTCACTTTATTTTGGTCCAGGGGCGCCATTTTGAAATTTATTATGATTTTTGTAATTGAAATTTTGTCCAAGTTATAATTAGTTTTTTCGTAATTTGTTGATTGTTATTAATAGTACAATTATTGTTCACGCTTCAATTTACAATATTCTTCAACTGAATAATAAATGCCATTCTTTCAATAAAGTTGCGAAAAATGTTTGAAGTAATGATAAAGCTGTCTAGGAATTAGAACAATTCAGGACAATAAAACTATTTTCATATGACTTCATTTGACAGTAGCTTACTTGATTTTTTTTATGCATGATAAACTCTGTGAATTCATGAGAAGAGATTCTGAGCAGTATTTTATTTTTTTTGTGATCAAACTAACTACTTTATGATAAAAAGTCTAGACATAAAAAGTTGCAGATTGATTTTATCTTTTTGAATGATCTTTTCAAATGTGAAAATAGAGACGCATTAAAAAGTTCTGATGCAAAATATTAAAGAAGTTGTTTTTTCCAGTATGATTACATTTCAGGGTGAAAAAAAACTCAAAACCAGCCATTTTATTAGCCTCAGTTATCTGCCAAATTCATTCATCTAAATTTTCCAATTGAATGAGAACAATTTTTTTACTTGATTTCAATGGGCTGTAACTCGAAGGGAAAAGGATGTTGCACAAAAAGTTAAATGAAATACCCCCTAATTTTTGCTAAAGAATCAACCTTCGAAACCTTTCGCATCAATTCAGAAATACCCTGTATATTTTTTGTTTGAATATATATTTAGTTTTCGTTCCGATATATATTAATTCTCAACAAAACACGATATATTTACAATTTGGGATTTTCAAATATATAAAAATATGAGGTCCAATACATTTATCATTTCGATTCATCAAAGATCGTCAAGGGATGGCACGTAGAAAGCAAGATGAAAATTTTCAGTAATCCAACTCTGAAAGAGCTCAAAAAAATTGATGATCAGTCCTGATTTTGAAATGATTTGATAGATGATGATGATGATGATGATATTTTCAAATATTTTTAGTGATAATCGTCTTTGATTTCGATTTCAATCGAAATTGCTTGAAACTGTGTATTGGAAACAGATCTCTTGACGTTGTTAGATAGATTTCAGTAATGAACATATTGCACACTACATTTTGATATCTTTGAAACTTCCAACTCGTGAATATCTCGGCTTTGGTAAAAAACAAATATGTCGAAACGAAAAACAAATTTATCATCAGATAAAATAAATATATTGCTGTAACTTATAAATATAAATAACTTATAAACACAGGGTGTCCGGTAAACCTTAAACAATATTCGTACAGGTGATAGATTTAGGTCATGACCACTCAGAATATCGAAAGTTTGTAGGTTAAATTTCCACTATTTTAGAGATAATGGGCATTTTGGGAATTCGTGAAGAATCGCTACCTTTCCTCGATGTTTTGGGCATGTCTCCAAATTGGTACTGATTCGAAATATTTTTGTTACTGAACATTGATTGCTAAGAACTGCTCCTTCTCGGATGTATGAAACGATTTTCAAATACTGATATAATTCTGCTAGAAATGGGGATGAAATGCTATATTTGAATTCTACCTATTATTGTTGTCGTAATTTTGCCCGATTTTCTGAAAACACTTATTACCACGTGAATGTGAACATTCACTACAAAAATATACGCACTTTGTTCACTTTCCAAAATTGTATGAAACATGCTAAGATTATTTCTGGAAGGGGTGATATTTCCGTTGCAAGAGAAAGGGGAGATATTCTGGTCTATCCTCAACTTTCACATTTTTGAGGAAAAAAGTCTTCTGTTGCAAATTTTTCAGAATAAATGATTAAATATTGATTATTAATATTGAATACATTACTTGAGAGTTTTCAGAAGAATAATAATAATAATAATAATCATTTATTGGTCCTTTTGGACATGTGTTTACATGCATAGGATAAGTCAAAATAGCAAAGTGAACTAGGTTCTGATACAATCATTCAAGTATTCATTTAGAGTATAACAGCATTTTTTCAACAATAAGGTTTTAACATTTCTCTTAAACTCGTTATAATTAAGATTTCTGATAGTATTTGGCAGATGATTATAAAGTTTAATGGATTGGTACGTAGGAGACATTTCAAACCTAGCAGTCCTATGTTTAGGAATATGTAGCAATCCCTCATTTCTAGTTTTATGAGTATGAAAGCTCGACAGCTTGATCATGCTTTGCTCGGTTTTTCTCACATACAAAAGACATTTGAGAATGAAGATGGAAGACAAGGTAAGGATACCATTCTCAACAAACAACGCTCTGCATGACTGACGCGGAGGTATATTGTACATCATAAGCAAAATTCGTTTTTGCAAAATAAAAGCTCTGCCAACATCCGAAAAAAATAATAAGAAAGACAATTTCAAATCTTTTGCTAATTGAAATAATTTCAAACCAGAGTTTCAAGCAATAAATTCCATAAACAACTCACAGAAAAAAATTGATAATCAGTCCTGATTTTGAAATGATTTGTGAATATTTAGTGATATTCTTCGAATATTTGTAGTGAAAATCGTTTTTGGCTTTCAATCAAAGTTGCTGGGTACTGTGTACTGGAAACTTTATAGTTCCTGCACGCCATATCTCGACGTTGTGCGATAGATCCCATTAATAAATATATTGTATCTCCCATTTTGCTAACATTGACACTCCCAACTCGTAAATTGATGTTTTTAAGTCATCAAACAAGTAATGAGTATCTAGAATGCTATCAGGGTTTCTAAGGTGAATCGGTCTGATGATAGGTCAAACCGCATTTCCATGTAGAAGTTTTGATTTATTGGGTGACTAGAGCATATCGAGAAGGAATATTTGTTGAATTATCAACAGATTTTTGTTCTGGTTTCTTGTTAGTTTAGCATATCTCATTTGAGATCAAGTTAGCAGGACAACTCATCCAAAACTCACTTCTGTTGAACATAATTGTTTCGTATTCTGCCGTTCACGAGCAGTGACGAAATTAATTTGGACGCTCTCGATTATAAGGTAAATTTGATGTACTGCAAACATGAATAGTTAGCAGGAAAACGCCCAAAAACTACTGTTTTTGAACAGAACCATTTTACCAATTTTGCCATTAATTTTCCATGAAAAAATGAGTTAAGTGGGTTGTGGTTCCTGGTTATTCAAGAATATTGTATGAACTTCTCATTCGCGGTCAAGTTAGGAATACCACGTTTCTGAAGACCACATTTGTTGAACAGAACTGTTCCGTAATTTGCCGTTCTGTGATCAAGTTAGCAGAGCCACTTTTTTCGAACACAATTGCTCCGTATTTTATTGTTTTTCTACCATTAATAAGTCATCGAAATATTAATCGAGCCACTTTTATTTTTTCAGAAATATTTGATGTACACTGTACAGTTCTCTACTGCATCGAAAAAAGTCTTATACTTTCAATACTATTTGTGTTACTGTCAACTCGATATCAAGTCAGAAGAACATGTTTTCTGAAAAAATCCTTCATCGAGAACTAGTCTTGTTTTGTGTTCTAGTGCTAGAAAAAATATCGCATAACAGACAAATGCATAAATAACTGATTTTTCCTCGAAAAAAAAACATTATTTCTGCACTTTTTATTGGTTAATTTTCTGCAACTTCCATTGCTACTAATGGACTTGGCTAAAAATTCGAGAATTATACATTTGGCCAACATCATAACGTTTTTATTTCCAAGAACGACCAAGTCAAAAAATAATCACAAAACGCACTTATTCATCCCTTATTTTTCTCGACAATTTTTTTCCCAAACTCTTAAAGGGTTCATTTTCTGAAACACCTCTCATAATCAATGTTACGACACTGCTTCAGGCTTCATGCAAACCCAAAGAAATACGCAGCAGACAAAAGTCAAGAGAAATAACTAGAATATTCCTGCTTTATAATTGTATGTCCCTTTGGTTCCCATGTTACTTCAATTTAAAATTCCCGATTGAATTATTATACTCGCCCTGTTCCCAAGAAATGTGCCACTCTTTGAAGTTAGCACAAAAGAGCTCTATGAAACTGAATAAGACAATTGAATACGGTGAAGTCACTTAATAAAACAGAAGAAGGAGAAGGGAAAATTTCATGAAGTTCTAAATGGTCTGTATTCTGTGATAAAAACGCAACTGGGAAATATCTGAAAAAGGATCCTTCCTGTAATTATATTCATCAGTCTCGAACATATCGCAAGACTGAAGAGAGGAATAGTTTTTCTCAAACTCGAAGAGAAAGTTTAAGAAATAAAAATTGTGAGTAGCTCCGTCTTCGGGATATTTCCCTTATTCGATCATATACAAATTTGGATGATATTTATTGACTAACGACACATATACAGGGTTGTCCTAGTTTTTTTTTGTGCGCATATTCTGATGACGAATCCGATGATAAACTCAATTCTGTCCGGCCTTCCGACTGTCCGAGAAGGTGATAACTTTCGAAAGAAAACAGACTGTTGACTTGAAACTGTCAGGGTAGGATGCATTTGCAGAGATTAAGTTCTTTAATGAACCAAATCGGCCAATCGGTTACGGAGTTATAGTTATTTGAACTTTCGAGGTTATTTTCCTTATGTTTCAGGAACCTCTCAAGCGATTTTACTGGAACCTGGCAGTTAGTAGAAGCATATCAACGAGTTTGATGAATTATTCAGATTTCGTTGTTAGAGAATTAAAATTTTTTTTTTGGAAACGATTCATCAGATTTCCGAATATACAATTTTTATCAAATTCGAAAAGGAGGAATTCCGATTAACGTTCATGATATTGAATGATATAAGACGAAGAGATCAGTTGATAAATTGAGACCGTCAAATATTGCGATATATTCTCCCTCTTCAACAGATCAATCGAGTCAAGATCCAATTGTTGAATTGTTTAGTGTTGCTAAATGGCGAAGGAATTCTTTATTCAATTACTCAGTATTGATCAGTTTTCTTCATTTTCCAATTTTATCTCGCAAAATTTCGTAAGAATTGTATCACTGAAAAAAGCTTTTGTTACTGGGTAACAGTGGCCGACCATAAACACAATAACTTCCGAAAGAAACAACTTAGAAACTCGATATTTGTAGAGTAGGTTTGGACCGTAATAACGAAGGCCGAATTCGTGAATGGGTATAATTCACCCAATGATTCCGAAAATACAGATTAGATCGAATTGAAATCCAGTATTTTATCGAAAGAAGAAAGTTCGTTGGTTCGTAAAGAATGTCATGAAGATGATATGATCAGAAAATCATAGAATATTGAACATTTGAAAAAAAAACTTTCTTTTCAAATTGTTCTAATGACATGATCATCACGAAATTTTGCGCAGAGTTGCTCATCAGCATTTTCAAACCAGTTGCCAAGGTTCACTCCAATGAAATCAGTATTTTTTGAGTTAATCCAGAAACAACAACCATATCGAGAAAAAACACGAAATTTTATATATTTTTTCCCAATATCTTCAGAAATTATGATTGCATCGCAATGAAATTTGGTGCACTGCTGTGAAATATGATTCTCAAGGTATGAACAGAAGTGTTTTCCAGATTCAATGAATAGTTTCCGGAAAAAAAAATTTCGAAAAAACAGACAGAATCGATTTCCACACTGGATTTGTTATCAATGAGTCCAACTTGGTCGTTTTAGACCATTTTCGGCTAAAAATTCGAAAATTACAGACATTTGGACAGAACGATACCACGCTGTTACCCTAGAACATGCGCGCAAAAATGACATCATGAAGATTTGTCAAAAATTGCAGCGAAATCTGAGCTACAGCTTGTCTGAAACAGATTTACTTAATGATTGATCCCTTTTGCTATATTCTGAACTTAGGTCTACATAAAATTCCTCTTGAACCTTCAAACTAACATATTTCAACGAAGAACTGTATTTCATTTCGATCATATTTGTAGTTTTGGAAATATTAGTATTACAAAATTTCGAAGAGATATATTTGTGGATTATTTGGGTGGACACTCGGTACTGAGCTTCAAACCTTCAATACAACTTTCAAGATATTTGTCCCGGAATTTTTTATCGGTCGTGTTCGACTGTATTCAGGGTAGGGCTGGGACTTTTTCGCTTTTTTGTATTCGAATATTCATTCAAAAATTTATTCGATTATTCGAATAATTCATTCAAACACATGAATTATTCAATGAATACTTTTTATTCATGAATATTCAATGAATACTTTTTATTCATGACTATTCAATGAATACTTTTTATTCATGAATACTCAATGAATACTTTTTATTCATGAATATTCAATGAATACTTTTTATTCATGAATAATCAATGAATACTTTTTATTCAATGAATACTTTTTATTCATGAATATTCAATGAATACTTTTTATTCATGAATACTCAATGAATACTTTTTATTCAATGAATACTTTTTATTCATGAATACTCAATGGATACTTTTTATTCAATGAATACTTGACTTTTCAATGAATACTTGACTTTTCAATGAATACTTGACTATTCAATGAACAGTTGACTATTCAATGAATAGTTGACTATTCAGGGAATAGTTTACCATTCAGTGAATAGTTTTAATTCATGTATAGAATAATATTCACTGAATAGATCAATATGCAGCGAATAGTTGGATGTTCATTTATCCATGAATATTCGTTACTATTCCTAAATATTTATTTATTCAGGACTGCTGATTAGTGGTTAGTTGAGTAATCCATCATTCGTAAAATTACGATTGAAAGTTTGAAAGATTATTTAACTGACTATTCAGGAATAATTAAAACAACTTCATGTGATTCACTACGAACAAATTCTTCGATATTGCGGATGTCGATAATGAGGGTAAATAATTTTTATTTATTGGGAATTTACGTTGTACAGACATTTTATTTGTTATTCAGTCGAATAGACTCGAAATTTTTTTAGTTTGCAGTAGGTATAAAAATAAAAACAAACAGCTGCAATAACAACAGCAAACATTTAAAACAAAACAAATTCACTCAAAGTAACTGTTCAAAATGATTACCTCAAACTCCAATTTATTTACGCGAGTGTATCAATATCAACAGTTGGTTCGTCGAGATTCCTGAAAAATGTTTATCATTGAGCAAATTGTTACAAGTATTTTCAAATCTCTCTTAGCTCATTTACAGTTGTCACTCCAGAAGCATATTAAAGTTTTCAGATTACTCCAAAGAAAAAAGTCCATGGCGTAGGCGAGCTCCGTTCAAGTTACATTCCTAGTTTCATAAATTTCATGAATATTTGACAGATCTATTTAACGGACAGATAATAGTGAACACAGTTATCAGTTACATAAATGATAAAACTATTTCGGTATGGAAGATCCAACAATTGAATCGTAAATCTAACCCATGGGTATACAAAAGAAGTACTCCATTTAACGAACAGGTAATACTGAACACAGTTATGAGTTTCGCCTATTTCGTTATTCTTGGAAAGTTGGGGGTGCCCTGGTTTTACCAAGAAATGGTCGTATTCTCATATAATCAAACTTTCGTTTGGAAAAACCAACAAATGTTCCGTAAATCTACCCCTACCCCATGGGTATATTGAAGTAGTAATACCTTTGTTGGGACCTGGTACTCAATTCGTTATATATAGCGGTATTATAGATCCTAATTCTTAATATAAGTTCTGTAAAGCTCTCAATATTTCAGTTTGTCCTGAATTTTGAAGCAGTTGTGGTGTCAAAGTGATAGATCCAAAATTAAAATGTCGAAAAGAAGTAATATTTGGAAATATTTTCTGAAAAATGAAGATCAGGTTCAGTGTAAACTATGCCCTTACAATACGAAGTTCAAAGGACCTACAAGCAATCTATGGAACCATTTCAAGAACAAGCATGGAACAAATCTATCTAGGTATGTGGATATCAAATTGTAAAATCAAATTTGTGTAGATTTGTAACATTGTATTTAATTTCTAATTGTGTCCAGATGAATTTCGAGTATTATTCAATTATCACGTGTTGATATTATTCATATTTCCAATCTAATATTCAACTTTAATAATTTCTCATTGATGAAATCCCAATTCTATTTTTATTCCTTCAGATGAATAGCAGTATTATTATTAAATGAAATAGAATGTATATAATGTACCCCAATTGAACAAATTGATAGAATGAATAGTTTGAATTCAAATTGTGTAAGTGTATTGATTTCATTATAATTTTCAGTAATTTTAACATTATGAGGGTTACTGTAAATAACCTGTGGATTTCGTTATGATTTGTATTCACTGTTTACAATAAAATATAAATAATATATATGTATATATGATTTTTTTTCAATGTTATACCTTTCTTCAGTGTATGGATTAACAATTTTTACCAAAAAATAAATTTTTTCCGTCCCATCCCTAGACAACAAATTATTTCCCGAAACTGTTCCACACATATTTTAAGAAATTGCATACATAAAATATATAAAGATTCTTGAAATTATACTTGATTATGATAGATTTGTCATTCAGTATTTAAATATTATTTATATGTACCAATTCGAAAGTTGCAAACTCCAGAATCCAGAATATCGAAGAATTTGTTCGTAGTGAATCACATGAAGTTGTTTTAATTATTCCTGAATAGTCAGTTAAATAGTGAATAGTCAACTGTTCATTGAATAGTCACGTATTCATTGAATAAAAAGTATTCATTGAGTATTCATGAATAAAAAGTATTCATTGAGTATTCATGAATAAAAAGTATTCATTGAGTATTCATGAATAAAAAGTATTCATTGAATAATCACGAATAAAAAGTATTCATTGAGTATTCATGAATAAAAAGTATTCATTGAATATTCATGAATAAAAAGTGTTCATTGAGTATTCATGAATAGAAAGTATTCATTGAATATTGCAAATCCAAATTATTCGAATAATTATTCAATGAATATTCGAATATTCAAATCATTCATTCATGATTCCCAGCCCTAATTCAGGGTCGGCCTGTCCATTGACGATTTATTTGTAGATTCCAAACCTTATCACTTAGAACTATTTTCGGCTGAGAATTCTAGAATTGAACTCTTTCATTCCTTGGTATAATGCCTAAATATACTTCAACATAACTTCTTCATGTTCAGAAATACACAAATAAATTTATATCAGGGTTCTTATAATTCCGACCCCAACCTGAATAATGAAATTGTCATCTTCCCACAAATAAAATTTTGCAAACAATCGCAACCTAACACGCGAAACAACCCAATTTGCACATCGAGCTTCGCAATCGTACATCATGTGAAATTATTGAAGAGATTCAACCTGGTTTCCCCACGGAAAACATTAAAATCCTCAGTTTAAACCTTAGAGATTCCTATACGGATATAACAAAGCACAATTTAATTAAAATAAGAGAAATGACTTGTTCATATTTGGGCTGGAGTGACAGTTTCATTAGAAAGAACGGAAAATGGGGAATCGCTACAGAATTGAATATTCATGTGGACAGGGCACGAGACTCGAATACTTGAGACCTTCCTCTAAGCTTCAGACCGCTTCAACTCGGCCATCGAGTGTCCATGATGGGAGTTCATATCATCTTACAGGCATTTAAGAATCTCTCGTATAGAATTTCGTCTGGAATATCAGGTTCTCTCCTACATGTCGTGATTTTAATGTGCTAAAATGCTTCAAACTGTTGGCTAAATTATCCCATCGACGCACCCAGTTTATCCAGATACGCTTGTATACTCCATTCACTTTTATAAAGTATCCCGGTTGGCCATGAAACTCTGACACATTTCACTGGGTATATTTTGAAAATATTAGATTATAGTCACTTTCCTGTCAGAAAACTACACAACGTTGTCTTCTCTACTAGAGGTCGTAGTGATTATGAAAACTTGAATTCACTTTGGGATTATAATGAATCCGAGAAAATATTATGTAAATTCCATCAGTAATTCCGAAGACATGGTGAATGTTGAAGAAACTTTTTTCTCTGTTACCACTGGAAATATTTCACGTATACAAAAATGGTTGGAAATTTCAGATATGCTATTTTCTCGCCCAGAAATAAAGAATCGAGTGTTGAAATTTTACTGAAAAATAATAGATAGAATAGTTTGTTACTTTGTGATACTTGATTCAAGAAAAAATAAAAGTACTCGAATAACCCTGCAGAAAAAAGTTTTTTCTGAGAGTAACCCTGATTCCAAAGTATCAGGGTTACTTTCAGAAAAAACTTCCTATCTTTACTTCTTCCAAACAACCTTCGGCATTTTTAGTTTCCAAGCTTGATGATTAGAATGAGATTTAGAGTAGAAATTCGCATTGGGATTTGGCCACGTCTAAGAATTATTTTGACATTGTCTATATTTCACGAGTACCAACCTGAGCAGTTCTAAGTAAAAAAAAAACTTGATAGACTTAATCATGGCCAACCAGGATAGTCTATAAAAGTGAATGAAGTATATTCACAAGTACAGGAAGGACCATGAAAATCAGAAGTATTCTGAAATGTCAGCTCTCTGAAACAAGATAAAATGCGGGTGAAAGTCGCGTTCCATCCCTATAATTGTGCATTTCAATGTTCACCATGGATCATAGGGCAATTAGAGTACCGAGTTTCCGCCTATGAGTATTTGGCCAAACTGGAGAATCAGTTATAGCTGCTCAGATGAATTTGAAGCTATGTCCTCATGTTGAAAACCTGGTTGAAACCTGGACTGCTATGATTAAGAAGATAATATCCTACAGTATATGGTTTCAACAAGATGGAGATAAAGTCCATTTTAATCAAAAAAATTTCCAGGACATGTAATTTCGCGGTTGAGTGATATCTCATGGCATTCTACATCACCAGCTCTTACTTCATGTAACTTTCTACTAGAGCGTCTTAAATAAAAATAAACCCAATGTAGGCAAGCTGAAAAAACACTTGAAGAACTCAATATTGGATCAGCGAACTGCACGAAATCTTAATATATGAAACAATTTCAACGTTTTGTTGGTTACATCTTTTATAACTCAAGATCAGCTGAATTATTTGTTATGGAATTTAAATTGTTGGATCATACAGAACACATTGAAAGAAAGAATGTGGATAGAGCAAATGATCTCCTTTATGAATATTGTTAACATGGTTAATGTTGGCTCAAGGACTGTAATTAATTATTATTATTTAATTATTGAAGTCTCTGAGAGCCAAGATTGAAATTAAAGGACTCAGTACATACAGGGTGATTTCGGAGGAGACCGTCAGATTTTAGGATGTGTACACTAGTCAAGACAGTCTCAAAACAATGTTTGGTTTATGGTTGGGGGTCTCTTTTGAGAATATACAGGGTGATTTGTCCGGTTCGACCGATTTTACTTTTATTGATAACTTTGGTATGGCTTGATTTCAATGAAATTTTCAGCGAAGTCCAATATTGCTGAGTACATTCATTAATTCCAAATTCTTTTTCAAAATAAGCGGTTCTTATTGTGATAATTCCAGTTTAATTGTGCAGGTTGATAAAACACCCTGTACATCGCTTTTCCAAAACTACGCTATTTGTTTACGATTCTACCATAATAAGTTATTATTTGAGAGTTTCTAATTTTTTTGGCACACTTCTTGTTTTCCGAGAAAATATCATCAAAAAAAGACACTGTCGAAATTTCGCTCAAATCTATTCTACTTTCATTAATAACATTGGTATGGCTCATCCAATTTTGATGAAATTTGCAGTGTAGAACAATCTGAATGAGAACATTCAATAATTGCATTAATCTCTCCAAATAGGTACAGGGTTATAATTGTGATAATACTAGAATTTCAGATCAATTGTGGAGTTGAAAAAAAAATACCCTGTACATTGCTTTTCCAAATTTTTCCCATTGGTTTTTAGATTCTACAATAATATGTCATCATTCAGAGGTTTTTAATTTCTTTGCCACACCTCCGGTTTTTCGAGAAAAAATTTTTGAAGGAGAGCATAATCGAAATTTGGCGCAAAAGCAGTGAGAATATTCTGCACTAGGTAGTAAAACTGTATATTCCAAGGATTCAAAGCAGTTCTTAAGTTCTAAGATATTCTTCTCAAATTCCAAATTCATATTTAATTGCTCATATTCTGTATGGAATCATTCAATTCAGAATATATTTCGAGCTTGAAAAGAATATTTTAGAAGTGACGAACAACTTTGCATCCTTGGACAATACAGCTTTCCTACCTAGTGCGGAATATTCTCACTGCTTGTGAGCCAGATTTCGATTCTGCTCTCCTTAAAAATGTTTTCTAGGAAAACTGGAGGTGTGCCAAAAAAATTGAAAACCTCTGAGTAATGACATATTATTGTAGAATCTGCAACGAATAACAAAGTTTTGGAAAATGTACAGGGTGTTTTTTTTTCAACTGCACAATTAATCTGAAATTATAACAATTACAACCCTGTATTTTGAGAGATTGTTGCGATTATTGAGTGTTCTCATCCAGATTTTTCTACACTGGAAATTTCATCAAAATTGGCCGAGCCATATCAAAGTTAATAATAAAAGTAGAATCGATTGGAGGGAAATTTCAACATTATCTTTTTTTGAAAAAAATTTTCTCGGAAAACTAGAAATGTGCCAAAAAAATTAGAAACTCTCAAATAATGACTTATTATAGTAGAATCGTGAACAGATAGCGCAGTTTAGGGAACGCGATAACAAGGTGTTTTTTCAACCTGCACAATTAATCTGGAATTATCACAAAATAATTTTGAAATCAATGAATGTGCCCACCAATATTGTACTTCGCTGAAAATTTCATTGAAATCGAATAAACAATACCAAAGTTATCAATAAAAGTAAAATCGGTCGAATCGGACCAATCACCCTGTATATTCTCAACAGAGACCCCCAACCATAAACCAAACATTGTTCCGAGATCGTCTTGACTAGTGTGAACTTATCCCAAAATCTGACGGTCTCCTCCGGAATCACCCTGTATATAAACATCCTCTTCTCCGGACAATCGATCAGCGATTTGACGCTTAGTAGCAACACGGTTTCGCAGAGCGAGTTGCCTGAAGCGCCTACTTAGACGTTCTGTGATACGTCTCGGTTGAGCATTGATGTCATATATTTATAATGTAAAATAGACATAATTGTGATGTCTTTGAGCTTGAAGCATTTTTTAAGCTTAACTGTGGCTTACTACAAACTGACTGCTAGGCAATAGCTATGAATATCTCTATTCAGGTTTCATGAACATGGCAAAAATGAACATTTTCGCAAACTAAACCATTGATATCGTTGTCATAGTATGCTTGAATATGGCCATTCTGTTGACAAAAGTTAAAGTTCGCAACGTTATCATTTCTGTATGTTTACTCTTCTGATGTCACTGAGTATAATTTGATCCCACTCACTTTCATGAAGTTAGTTGATAGGCCATGTAATTTTTTTTTCAATTGATCGAAAATATGTTATCTGACAGAAGACTCCGTTGTTTTGTTGATGATGTTAGTAGTAGGTTCAAAACTTTGAATAATGGACTCCCACAAGGATCAGTTTTAGCTCCCCTTCTATTTAATTTATATTTATGTGATATTCCAGCAACTTCTTCAGAGAAATTCATCTATGCAGATGATATTGCTCTGGCTTTTCCTCACTCTGATTTCAAAGTCATTGAAAACACTCTAAATACTGATTTAGAAATTCTGGAGAATTATTTTGTTGAGTGGCGTTTATGTCCAAATTCTAATAAAACAGAAGTTTCTTGTTTTCATTTGAATAATCAACAGAAGTTTAAAACTTTGAATGTTACTTTCAATAATGCCGTTCTGAAACATAATTTCACTCCTAAATATCTTGGAGTGAAATTGGATACCTCTTTAAATTTCAAGGCCCATTTGGAAAACTTACGCATGAAGTTGAAATCTAGGAATAATATTCTTCAAAAACTAGCTGGTTCTTCATGGGGGGCTGACCCTACAACTCTCCGTACCGCAGCTTTAGCTTTGGTTTTTTCTGCTGCTGAATATTGTTGTTCGGTTTGGTTTAATAGCGCTCATGTGAGTAAAATAGATGTACAGCTTAATGTTGCTATGAGAATTATTAGTGGGACCATAAGATCTACTCCTTTACAGTGGTTACCAGTTCTCTCAAATATTGTACCGCCCCATATTCGTAGACAGGTTGCAGTGATAAAGTCTTGGGATAAATATCGTTCCTTTCCGAATTTATTCCCAATCATGTCTTATATTCCGGATTCTAAAATTGCTAGATTGAAATCTCGTAAACCTTTATGGATCAACGATTTTCTTTACACCAATAAAAGTGACAAAGAAATTTGGCGTTCGGAATGGAATTCGTGTAATGTTTTTAACAAAGGTTTGATCAGCGATCCTTCAGAAAAAGTTCATGGTTTCAATCTTCCTAGGAAAATTTGGTGCATTTTGAATCGACTTAGAACCGGTCATGGTCGCTGTAATAGTTTCCTCTTCAAATGGAATTCGGTCGAAAGTCCAAGGTGCGAGTGCGGATAAGAAGAGGAAACAATAGAACATTTAGTAAATACTTGTCCAATATATAAATTTGACGATGGTTTCGAGGCAATTCATTCGGTGTCTGATTCTTTTTTGAGATGGATTGCGAACTTCAAATTAATTTAATGAGTACTAAATCATTTACTAGTTCATATTAGTTCTTTCGTCTCCTTTTTTGTTTTCAGGTATGTTTTCAAGATTTCAATCTGCATCGCATAGGAAGGAGGAAATTTTGTCAATGAAAAAGAAGCCCTTCAATAAAAAACAAAAATTTCATTACACTAATACGGGGAGACAGAGTCTTTCCTGAGGTTTTTATCTGTGCTCTTGTATCATACGTAAAAATGTATGGTACCCCGTTGACATTTCCTCAGCTAATACTGTTATGACACAAATTGTTTGATATAAAAAAATGTAAATGCTCATCTCAAAAGAATATATATATATATATATATATTTTGACACATTCCACTTTGTTTAATTAAGACAGTAAGAATTGGCGACGTTTTGCCGAATTATATCAACATTACTGATATATCTTCTAGTGACCCAAACTTGATAAACCTAATCCAAAGCCTAGCAACTGACTTCATAAATGTAAATGGGGTATTAATAGTTACTACGAAATATGTGTAGTACGAACCACCGCGCGTAGGTATCTGACAGGAAAATATCCCAAACCTCGCATATTTTTAATTTTACGTAGTGAAATATGTCAAACTTCCATAGACTGCCGACTGACTTTATTAAAGGTATTGGAGTACACCTTAGAATATGGGCTCATTGTCACAAATCAGAAACCACTTCGAATAATGAAATCATCATATTCCTGGAAATGAAACTTTCTGAATCACTGTGAAGTCTCACGCGAAAGTACTTAATTTGCACATCGAACTTGGGCGCCGTATATCATGTGAAATTATTGAAGAGATTCAAACTGGCTCCCAACGGAAAACATTAAATTCCTCAATTTAATCCCTAGAGATTCGAATACGGATAAAACAAAACACGATTTAATTAAAATAAGAGAAATTCATCAGTTGCATTCGGACTGAAGGGACGGTTGAACGCGGAGGCGTTTTATCAGAAAGAAAGGAAAATGATGAATCGCCGCAAAATTGAATATTTATGCGGGCAGCGCTCTAGACTAGCATTGGCGCACCTAGGGGACGAACGGGGGCAACCTGAAAAGAAAATATAGAATTTTCTCGGGAACTCCCCGAAGAATTGAAGCTACGTTCCATGCTTCTGGGATAAGTTTTGACTTGAATAAATCTGAAACTTGTTAAGTTGATGCAGAAATCTTGAATATTGAAACCTGCATTTTGATAGTTCAATCTGATGAAGTGCTCTGTGCATCAGAAACTTGAATGTGATCAAAAAAGTTCTAGAAATGCACTGATGTGAATATCATTCAAATTCATCAACGATACCGTGGAAAAAACACGAAATTCAGCGAATCTTTCGCTGTGTTCTCCGAGAATAAAAACCAAAGCAGATAAAATCTGGAACACTATTGCAATATGAGTATATAAAGTATTGTACCTAACTTCATTGCGAACTGATAGATGGTTTCTGGAAAATGATTCTCAACAAGACTTTGAGAAATTTTCGACGAAATAAGAGTACCGTCCCATCAAAATTATGTCAAGAGTTGCACTGCACGGAACGTATAGTTCCGACACAGAATAGAGAAATATTACTTCTCTTTTCTGTGGTTCCGACAAGTAGAAATCAAAACAGTATGTGCGCTTGCACCAACAGTGTCATTTATGGAGCATCATTGCCAGACTGTAAATAAAATCCCAGGTCACAAGAATTTAATGTTATTTTGAATTCTGTTTAATTCCTTATTAGTTGTATGAAATGTAAGATGAGATGATGAGAAGGAAACTTTATATACAAGGAATATTTTAGAATAGGTAAATATGGGCAATTCTGCACTATGTTTTTCGAAACATTGATATAGTACAGGAATTGATTTATGGAGAGGATCGAGCTCCGGTAATAATAAAGTAGGTAATATAAACTTAAGGGCAAGTATCTGATATATCCCATCTAGCAATTTCATATTTTATAACTGTTGCAGAAACGTTTTCAGACAAATGCTTATATAATATTTGTCTTCTCGGAAATGTTTCTAATGCGTTTAAACAATAACAATAAATACAAAATTGGCACATTTTATAAAACAATTTTGCGACCCTCGAAATTTTATAAAGCCTGTCGTGAAAGTTACAAGAAAAATATAAAACAGCTTTAAAACTACTTTATAGGAACTTCATAAGGTTTTTCACATGCCTGTTCTGAAATAAAAGAGTAATCTGGAATGTTATTTAAAAAATCGAAATACTTTTTAATCGTTTCTTTCAGTTGCAAGAAACAATTCGGAATATGACAGTCGATGGGAAAATATTGAACGTCGCCTATCTTTACTCTTTAGCAGAAACCATTTTATTTATAGGTTAATGCACTAAGAGTCATAGTTCCCGAAATGGGGAACGAAAATATTGATGCGAATTAAATTTCATTGTAAAATAAAGCATAATATATATTAGTACCATATCATAAACGCGCTTCCAATTTTCGAACGTTTCCCATAAATAAATGAACAAAACATTAAAATGCTTCCTGGGTCTTATAATTTTTTTTTCATCGAAATATGAACCAATGTTTGCGAAACATCATTATCAAGTCAATTTTTTTCTTAGGTGTTTCAAATATCAACACGGATGCAAATTTCAGTACATTCAGAATTCGTCATTTTTAATCATCATAAATACTGCCATCTTTAATGGCGTCATCTTATAAAATAGTTTTGTATCTTTCTGTAATAATTAAGCTACTATACAACTGCTATGAAACATATTCAACACTATCGCCTTGGTGACTAATGGAAACATGCAGCTACAGATGATTTGATATAGAAAAAGTGTGGTTAGAATCAGAAGCACGCTCTGACTTCTCATTTTCATATATTTCCCAAACTCCAGTGAATGGATATGTCTCACAAAATCAAGATTGAGTTCCAATTCCATTAATAGATTTTCACGGAACCTTCAAACATGTTGATTCTTTGGTCGTAACCTCACTCAAAATTCGATACAGATAATATTTTATTATCGTCACGGCATTAATATAAATTAATGATGACGAACCCAACTGTTGTAGGAAAAGTGTGGTAAGATTGATTAGAAGTACCACCCCTCATATTTTTTTCTCAACACCAGTGAGTGGACATGCTCGACGAAATCAAATACCTATAACTTTCAATTTCAGATATAGAAATTCATGAAATCTTTTAAGATGTTTATTATTTCGATATAACCTTACTCAAAATGCGATTCAGATAATATTTAATTATCGTCATGGAAAATAGAATAATAATAACAAACGCAGCTGTTACAGGAAAAGTGGGGTTAGAATTGTTTTTTCTCCATTAAGTGAGTGGACATGTCCAACGAAATCGGGAATAATTTTCAATTTTATTTATAGATTTTAAAGATATCGAATATTAAATCAAAATGCATTCCATATTCGATTATCGTCATGGAATACAACACTATAATAAAATGTGCGATCACGAAAAAATAAATTTTCTTATAAAAGCATACTGTTGGTGAATGTTATTTTATAAAACGATAATGTAACTTCATACAAAGTAAATTTGAAACATTTTTTTATTGAATTTATACTGAAGGCAGGAATATCGTAGGAAAATGTTATAAACCCACTAAAAAACAATTCAATTGTATAAATATTTATATTTAATAAGTTAACTAAAGATCCCTTAAGAAATAGTACAGAAACAGTTTTATAAGATATTTTATAATTCGGTCATATAAACGTTTTCGTGATGAATTTATAAAATACTTGAGATGTCCACAACAGATTGAAATTTATTTAGCATCAATATAATGAATTGACATTCTAGAGAGTTCAATATAATACTTATGAAATGAAAAAGTCGAGAATCATCAGAATTATACGACAACTTTGCTAGTTGGGATGTCGATAAGTCAACAAATATTCCGCCTTGATAAGAACTAATCATCCACTCAAGCATAGCATCTACACCGAAGAAGCGATTCCCAATGAGTCCGGTTACTGCAATTCACGGTTGTTTCCGATCATCAGACCGACATACCTTGAAACCCCAGATAGGACTCTAGATTCTTATGACCTGTTCGACGGAATGCTGCAGTACAAACAACTTATAGTGCCATCTTCCAAGTACATCTTACGAATCTTAATGTGCATGACGTTCATCCTACTGTCGATATTGGACGTTACTATCTAATGAGGAAACCACATGGATCGAGTGTTTCCACGTCATGAAGGTTTATGCTCAAATTTCAATATCGTAAATGCAGCGACCTGGAACGACAATACGATGAACGTCATGCACATCGAAAGTATTTTACACTGCAAGGTTAGATTTCGTACGGTGCTCCTGTAGGATGGCGCTCTAAGTTGTTGATACTACAGCATTCCGTCGAACAGGTCATAAGTATCTTCAATCCTGTGTGAGGTTTTCTAGGTGTGGGCCTGATGATCGAAAACAACCGTGAAACTGCAGTAACCGTAGTGCCCAAACCATATACCTAAATGAATTGTAATCCAAACTGAACGCCACTGACCTTGGAGTTCATTCCCTGAAATAATGAATGGGACTGAATGAGATGAATGAAAATTGCTGATTTAATTAACTTTGTTAGATATTCTCCTCCCCCAGCCATCTTTTTGAGATCAAGACAACATCAGAAGGACAGTCGTGAGTTAATGCCGAAGGGCTCATACAATTGCTATTTCAGATCCAGAGAGAGAATCTTCATTTTATGAGTTTTCTTTTTTTCAAATAACTGGACTGAAAACTTCTTTTCGCGAGTGTGGGAAGCAGAGCTTTCAGAGAAAAAAACCTAAGGTACTTTAAAGTAACCGAGTTTGTATCTTGGCATCTAAGATAGTGACAAGTAGCTCAGGTATCTTAGATACCGACAAGTATCATATACTCCTAAATTGGAGGTTAAAACGAAAAGGGAATGTTCCTTCAAAAATCTTTTAGTAAAATTACACTTTTCATTTTCGAGATACGCGGTGTTAAAGTTTGAATTTTGTTCTCATAGTTTCTGCATTTCACAAGGTATTCTACAGAACTTTAGTGTTTCAAAACAAGTCCGAAAAATGTAAGAGGGTGATTCTTTGTTCGAAATAAAGGGTAGTTTGTTATATGAATGTTGGGTCGAAGGTCAAACATTAGGGAGAAATCGCGGTTCAAAGATGGCGGAAAAATGTTTTAATTTGCATCTTCAAAACGAAAAGCGATGAAATGATGATATTTCATGGAAATATTACTATTATGAAAACACACATTATTGCTATTTTTTCATGTTTTCAGAATGAGTTGAAGTAGACTACCCCTATAATTTATTTTTGACTTTCGACCCAACATTTATATAACCAATATTTATTTTGAACAAGGAATCACCACCTCAAATTTTTCGGACTTGTTTCAAAACACCCTCTATAATACATTTTAGAGTTCACACAATGTGACATGCCAGTTTCCGTTGTAAATCTGAAGGGTAAAATTTTTTCTGAAGCACTATACCTCGTTTTTTTCCTGAACTTTCATTTGGAATGCCAATGGTTTGAGAAATTGCGAAAAGAAGCCTTGCTATTTTACTGCACTTTATGGTTTCTATTTTCTTTCGAAACCGGTAGGAGATAGGACAATAAAATAAAAACCATAAAATGCATAATTAATTGAAATTCTGGAAAAAATCCGAATTTTCATAAGAATCTCATTAGTAAGATGCGGTAAGTTAATTTATTATTATATGGCAAACAAATCTAAAAATCTAGAAGAGCACTGACTTCAGGCCAGCAGCTTTTATGCGCTTGTTCACATTCGAGGCCATTTCCTCGAAACATTTTTGAATGAACCTTCACGCCGTCATTTTTCAACCAAGTGCAGCAGAATTTCTATTCAAACATATCTGTATTATTGGTAATACTGGGAAAATAAAATTTCAATGAATTGGAAAAAATGTTCGAAATTTGTTTTCTATTTTTATTGCTACTGTTCATCTACCCATCAAGGTTCATTCCGATCAGATAAATATTTACGAGTTATTGAAAAATCGAAATTTAATATGGCTGTAACACAAAAACCATTCGACAGATGTGACCCTGTAACGTTACAAAACGCTCCACTGTCGATTTCAGTTTCCATCGCGAAAATACGTCATACTTATAATTTCAATTCCAATCGCAAGCAAAAACGCCTTACTGAAATTATATGATCGGTCGCTAAAAAACGCTCTTCGCTTTGACGGTTGAGTGTGTGTTTCGCATGCGCGACTCTTCCAATTTGGTCTAACCGATGGAAAGTTCTTTCTTTTGCGGCGTAGGAAGTTGTAGATTCAACACCTTGCTAGAGTTTAGCGAATTAACGAACTTTGTAATCCATTAACATCGTGGAATTTTGAAGTTTTATTGTTTCTTATAAGACGTCTATTCAAAAGGCGTCTTTGTACCGGGGCTATCGCCCACTGAAACATCTTTGTACCGGGGCTACCGCTCACTGCAGTCTTTGTACCGGGGCTACCGCTCACTGAAACATCTTTGTACCGGGGCTATCGCCCACTGAAACATCTTTGTACTGGGGCTGTCGCCCACTGAATCATCTTTATACCGGGGCTATCGCCCACTGAACCATCTTTTCACCGAGCTACCGACTACTGGATTATCTTTTTACTGGGACTAATGCCCATTTGAATATTCTACTACCGGACCCAGAGTTTGACTGGATCATCTTAGTACTGGAAGCAATCATTACTGGATTATCTTAATACTGGAGCTGATTATGACTGGAATACCTTTATACCGAAGCTGATTATTACTGGAATATCTTAATTCTGGACTTTATTCTGGATGGAATCTCTTGAAACCGGACTACCTGCATAATACCTGTATTTTGAAGGATCATACCACCGGATCCTTACTTTTAAGATAAGTGCTTCTTCGAATCCCGGATCTCAGATTCACTGTACCTAAATTTGTGTTTGTAAATAGCAATTTTAATTGTAAAGTTGAAATAAATAGATAGGGAGTAAGAGGTTGCATCATTACCACCAGATTAACGATTAAGGATACATTCAGGAGTTAGTTTGATTTCAACCCATTAAAGAACTTAACCGAGATATTCAGGATCTTGACCTAACCTGAGAATTTCAAAAATCTTGGTCATTATATGCTCATTACTAATGATAATAAAAATAATAATAATAATAATAATAATAATGATAATAATAATAATAATAATAATAATAATAATAATAATAATGAGAATGATAAAAATAATAACAATGAAAATAATACTAAAAATAATGATATTTATTCATTTCATAGTATACAACTGTAATATTTAGAACAAATGTCGAATGAAATTAAAATTGTTGTTCAATTTACAGTAATCATAGTATTCCTGCACACTGTACGGTTCACATTCCATGATGAAGATACCAACCTTTTGAACCAATACATTTTCATTCGCCATGCGACGAAATTGCTTTGGAAGAGCGTTGAATAATTAAATGCATATATACATCGCATTGTTTTGTGTTAATGCCATATTATGTGTGGGAAAGAAATATAGGTCCACTTGTCTAGTTTTAGTGTTCCTATTTTCATGCTTTTCAAATAATTCTTTATGTTCTATAAGAAATTTCATACAATTATAAACAAACAGTCTCGTTAAAAGTGTGAACATTGCCATCTCGAAAAATACCCCTGCATGTCCCTTTGTATTTCATGTTCAGCATAGATCTTAAAGCCATTTTTTATTTCACAAACTGGCATGAGGCGCAGGAACTATACCGTACGACAACATTGACTGGAAGTTAGAAAAATAATCTACATGACATTACTCATCTGCCATCTAACCTCGAAATTGACAGATGAGAAATCGGTTGAAGTTTGAAGAAAGTGTTCCATTAGAACAAACATGACGTCCTCAACGTAAAATCTAGCGCTCCCAAATAAAGCACCGCATGAAATATTCCAAAGTTGCAATATCCCCCTATAGCCTGCGTTTGTGGGAGTAAATACATGATGTATTGACGATCGCTCCAGATATGAATTTGAACAATACATAAAAGGTTCACTTTTCGATATCTTCAATTCTACCTTGGGGTCGGTTGGTAAAAATCAAAAAATCAACACCAACTTTGATGTTTGCAATGCCTCACCTCTGTGAATGCAATATTCCTAAATGCATGCGCCATTGATTTTCGTTCACCCTCAAGTGCTGACCATATGAGGGGCCACAAGGCCAAATAGCTACAAAGGAAGCCACTTGATAATATTTCATGCTCGTATTCCCTTAGATCTCTTTATGAATCGAGCTGAAAGTTATGAGTTTTGAACCGTTCTCCCCCGTCAGAGGGCGCTCCAAGAGGGTGCACTTTATTATATGGGATTTACAGCTCTCTCACAGCGATAATTCTTGACGATGATGTTCAACAGCCCGCAAGTTCTTGGGGGATGAATATGTATCAATAAAGTTGCATGTTTTGGCTTAGAAGAGAGCCATGTGAAAACTGTACAACTCATGTTTTTGAGCGCTTGTTTTCGAAACACTCATAATCGCCTCTCTTTACATACTCTTGCACCAAAAATAGAGAGAAGCACTGCTGTGAAGGCAGCAGCTTTTGCGCGCATGTTCAATGTAGATGACCGCTTCGGCAACGAATTTGAACTTGCGCGCGAAAGCTGCTGCCTTCCCGGCAGTGCTTTTGTATGCCTTTTTTTCGGCCGTACCGTAAACACAATAACTTCCGAACGAAACAACTCAGAAACTCGATATTTGTAGAGAAGGTTTGGGCCTTAATTACGAAGGCTAAATTCGTGAATGGGTAAAATCCTCCCAATGATTCTGCAGATATACCCATTCAAAAATTTTTTTTCCCGATATTTCCAAAAATACAGATTTGATCGAATAAGAGTTCAGTACTTTATCGAAAATAACAGTTCGAAGGTTCATATAGAATTTAATGATAATATGATGAGAAGATCAGGGAATATTGAATATGTATTTGAAAGAAAAAATTTGAAATTTTTTTTTTCGAAGTGTTCTAATGACACGATCATCACGAAATGCTGTATAAAGTTGTGTCTCAGCATCTTCAAACTATGTGCAAAGTTTCATCATCATTGAATCAGCATTTCTTGAGTAATACCGAAAATAACAACGATATCTGGAAGAAAACCACGAAATTTCATATATTTTTCCCAATATCTAAAAAACTGATTGCCGTATCGAATTGAAATTTGGTGCACTGCTGTGGAATATGGAGCTCAGAGTCCGCGCTGAACTTTTCTTCGAATGTGATGGACAGTTCGCGAAAACAAAATCTTTTTTCAAAATTTACTGATAGCATGATCTCAACAAAATTTGCGCGTTGATATACTTCAACTAACTGCCATGTTTCGATCCAATCGTTTCGGTTGTTTTCGAATTATCGCTAAAATACCGTCAAAACTTCGAAAGGCTCTAACTCCGAAACCGTTCGTCCGATTTTGTTCATTAACGAACTTAACCGTCGCATTTTGAATTGCAACCTACCCTGAAAGTTTCAGGTCGATAGGATTATCCGTACGACCGTAATTTTGTCTGCGGGCGGCCGGCCAGACAGATTCGATTTTGACATCGGATTCGTCATCATTGAGTCCAACCTAGTCGTGTGAGACCATTTTCAGCTCAATCATCGAAAATTACAGACATTTGGACAAAACGATAGCACGCTGTTTCCTAGAACATGCGCGCAAAAAGTAAAAAAAAAGCACTGACGTGAAATCGGTTTACGTATTTGTTCAAACGTGCTGTTCAAACCTTATGATCTCGCAGATATAGTACAATAGAATGACTTGAACCGCTCCTATGATTCCGTAAATGGGAATTGGCTTCGCAATTGAACAAGCTTGTAAAAGCTCCTGACTTCCCGTCAGTGCTTATCAAGAAGTTTTTCAACTGAAGCACCGCCTTATAAATATTTCATCGAGATCAAATTTCAGCTTTTCTATTCACGAAATTATTTATTAATAAACCAACATAAACACAAAGGAAAAATATCTGTCGATAGGTCAACGAATATTCCACCTAGATCGGAGCTAATCATCCAATCAAACAGAGCTGAGCTCCTGAAGAATATACAAGACATAATCGTAGAACCTATAATGTTGCTGGCAAATTTATGTTTCGAGACAGCTGAATTTCCGAACATCTTCAAGGTCAGTGTCATCAAACGATTGTTTAAATCAGGAGATAAGGCTAATATATCAAATTATAGACCAATTTGTTTAACATCTAATCTATCTAAAATAATAGAAAAACTATTGAAAATTCGTATTGTTAACTTTTTAGAGAAGAATAAAATAATATCCAAGAATCAGTTCGGTTTCAGAAAGGGCAAATCTACGGAGGATGCGATCAGAAAGTTGGTGGAGACAATATACGGATGGCTGGATGGGAACAGGGTGGGTTTGTGCGTGTTTATAGATCTTGCGAAGGCCTTCGACACCGTATCGCATGAAAAACTTCTGCGTAAACTTCATCTCAATGGCTTTCGAGGAAAAGCATATAAATTAATGAAAAGCTATTTATCTGGTAGGACACAATTTGTGAGAATAGACGAGCATTCAAGTCAAAAGAGAACTGTTGGATATGGGGTGCCACAAGGGACAGTATTGGGACCCATCCTGTTCATCGTCTATATAAACAGCCTATTATTAATGAAAAGAAAAGGAAAGATCATCAGTTTTGCTGATGATACTGTCATACTGTATGAAGACAGTACTTGGAAAAACCTAAAAAAAGAAGCGGAGGAAGATCTTATCATGATAAAACATTGGTTCAGGGAGAACAAACTAACGATGAATCTGCAAAAGACAAAGTACTTACCTTTCGCTGCTTATGGTTCAGGACTTCCGCATATGGGCAATTTAGAAATTGACGACGAAACATCAATCCCTGAAGCTGAACACATAAAATACCTAGGCATTACAATCGATCGACACCTGAAATGGAGTAACCATATAGATATTTTAGTTACCAAACTGAGATGTTTACTAACCAAGTTTAGATATCTGAGAAAATACCTAGATCAAACAAACTTGAAGATGGTATACTCTGCGTTATGTCAGTCTCAGATAAGGTATGGTATAATTGGTTGGGGTGGAGCATATAGTTGCTACATGAGAAGGGTTGAAGTAATCCAGAAATGGATGCTCCGTGTTATTTACGGAAAGCCTCTTCTGTATACCTCAGATGACTTGTATGCTATTTCCCATGTTATGAATCCCCACCAATTGTTTGTACTGCAGATATTACTTGGCATAAGCATAAGAAAAATTCAACTTGGACGAAACGAATATGAGTACGAGACAAGAAACAGAATCCATCAATTACTAAGACCTAGAGCTGAGAAACGCATAGGCCAGAGATGCTTCGCCTATCTAGCCCCACGAATATATGCCGCAACTCCTATGGATCTGAAAGGTATAGTAAACCCCAGTACAAGAAAAAGTATGTTGAAGAATTGGGTGATTGAAAAGGGAAGACACTATTTTAGTACGATAATAAACCCCTAGTTTCATAAACAATCATTCGTAAACATCAAATAATATTGGATGACATAACTTTAGATATTGGACCAAATATGAAAGTCTTGATTGATGCTGCCTCTGCATAGCTGAATCTTGTCTGGACCGAGTATATCCGCCTCCTCATGGTTCTTCTGTTTTGTTCTTTATATAGTGGGGAGAATTTGTAAATGAATTTGATTACCGGCAACTGTATTATTCATTATTATTATTATTTTGTTCTTTATATAGTGGTGAGAATTTGTAAATTAATTTGATTACCGGCTACTGCATTATATATTGTATATTTACAGGTCATGTACAGGCTCACGCCTCAGTGACTATTGTTTATACCTTGTAGTCTCTTGGAATAAACCTTATTATTATTATTATTATTATTATTATAATACATAACTGATGTCCAAGGAGTTCGGTTACCGCAGTTTCACGGTCATAACCGATTATCAGACAGATTAACCATGAAACCGCAGATAGGATTCTAGATACTTATTTCCTGTTCGATGACATCCTGCAACGTTAACAATACATAGCGCCATCTTCCTGGAGCATCCTTCGAGTCAAAACCTTGTCACAAGGCGCTGTATCTGCAATTTTTCAGTTTTTACAGTACCCATACAACGAGGAAACCACCAGGTCATGTGGTCCTCCCAGAAGACGGTAACGTTCAATATCAATAAAGAGGACGTTACGGTCTTGCGGGAGGACCACCTGGGTGTTTCCTCTCTGTGCGGGTACTATATACAAAGTGCACAATCGCAAATGCAGCTTCTTGTAACTGGAACGAACGTCATGTACATCGATCGTAGTATTCTGCACTCGAAGGTTGGGGTTCGTAGGATGCTCCTAGGAGATGGCACTGTATGATAGTAATACTGTAGGATGCCATCGAACAGGAAATAAGTATCTAAAATCCTGTAAGGGTTGTAAGGTGAGTCGGTCTGATGATCAATGACAATGAAACTGCAATACTGAGTTCCTTGGACATTGCTCCTTCGCTGTAGAGGATTTAGTTGATTGGATGATTAGCATAGATCAAGGCAGAATATTTGTTGACCTATGTACAGCTATTCGTCCTTGTGCTCATGCTAGTTTGTTATTATTATTTTTTCTTCATTAGCTTTTTTCTCCGTTCATAATTCATTGTTATATTCTCTTTTAGGTTCCTCAACCGCAGTGAACAGGAAATTTTCTCTTTGGGTTTCAGAAAACCCCCATCCATTTTCAAGAAATTGATTTGTATTAATTTCAGATGTCCCTGAAATATACAATATGCAGATGACTTCAACCTAATTGAATCGCTTGAATTCGCCCTATAATTCCGTGAATAGGAAATTGCTTGAACAAGCTCGAAAAAACTCCTGACTTTACGTCAGTGCTTTTCTAGATTTTTTTTCGCTGGAATAAATCTTTCATCGATATCAAACTTCAACTTTTCTATTCACGAAATAATTTATTAATATTTTTCCTTTCAGATTTCCAAACTGCCGTAAACCCAAAATTTTCCCTTCAGGTTTCAGCAAACCACCATCTATTTCCAGGGAATTGATTTGTATCCTACTCTGTTCTTTCTTATCAAAAGTCTGGAAGTTCTCAAAAAGTTCTTCGGTTCTGTAATTAGCACATTTTAAGGGGAGACAGAAAACCGCCAAACTTTCCATAAATTCAGCTTCTTGAGTTGCGAGCTGTCGATAAAATATTTAGGTACTATTGCTGGGTTTTAAGTGCCATTACCTAATCTGCGAGAACTCAGAATTATAATAATCCACTTCTGGGAAAAAGTACGAAAGAGCAGAGCGGCCATGGTAGAATTTTTTTCACAAAGATATCATGCTATAATTGAATAAAATATCGTGAGGAAAACGCTTTTGCATGCAACACGAAATATAATATTTTTATTTTCTAGGTTTTTCCTGGATTTTCATGTCCAGTATCTGAAACGGAACTATTGAAAATTTGATAAAAATTGTTTTTTTTATGGAAATCGCTCTTGCGAATTGCAGGTTTCAAATATTCGTCTGGGGCAGTTCCTTGGAAATGGTTGCCTAATGAATTATACCGAAAGAATACAAATGATGAACAAAGCGAACTGTGATGTTTCAGAGTTCAAATCTGACTCGTTCATCAGCCAAACCAGAAAATTTACTGAATTATTTTCTTTCGATTTTTCGTTTTGTGAGACTTTTGTCAATTTTTGCGCGTATGTTCTAGGGAAACAGCATGCTATCGTTTTGTCCAAATGTCTGTTTCAAATTTTGAGCCGCAAATTGGTTCCAAACGACTAGGTTGGACTCACTAATAACGAATTCGGTGTCCAAATCGATTCTGTCCGTCAGGCCGGCCTTGAACAAGATAACTATGGAACGGGGCAAGCTAGCAACTTGAATCTTTCAGGGAAGTTCACGCATCGGAATGCCGCGGATGAGTTCGTTAATGGGCCCAATCGACAGAATGATTTCGGAGTTATACCCTTTTGAAATTTTGAGGTTATTTTCCTGATATTTCAGGAACTACTGGAATGGTTGGATTGAAACTCTGCAGTTAGTTGGAACAAAACGACGCACAATTTTGAGCAGAATTTCGTGGGGATCTTATGGTCACTCAGTCTTGAAAAAATTTTTTTTTTAAATTTTTCTGGAAAAAAATTCCTGGAAATATCGATCACATTCGAAACAAATTTTTTTCATACCTTGAGCTATGTATTTCACAGTAGTGTACCAAATTTCATCTTGATACGAATAACATTTCCCGAGAGATTGGAAAAAAATATGTTAAATTTCGTGGATTTCTTCTCGATATCCCTGTTTTTTTCCGGTATAACTCCAGAAATACTGATTCAATCATGATGAAACTTGGCAACTAGTTTGAAGATGCTGAAGGACAACTTTATTCAGAATTTCACAATGATCGTGTCATGAGAACGATTTGAAAAAAAAAATAATTTTTTTCTTCAAATATTCAAAATTCTCTGATCATTTTTTGATATTGTCTTCATTAACCTTCGAACTGTCATTTTTCGATATAGTACTGGATTAAAATCCGATCTTATCTTTATTTTGGAGATATTGGAAAAATAAAATTCATAATGGGTATATCTGCGGAATAATTGGGTGGATTTTACCTTTTCAAGAATTCGGCCTTCGTAATCAAGGTCAAAACCTACTCTACCAATATCGAGTTTCTCAGTTGTTTCTTTCGGAAGTCATTGTGTTTATGGTTGGCCGTTTGGGGCTTATAGTTACGAAGGTCGAATTCGTGAATGGGTGACATCGCCCCAATGATTCCGTAGACATACCCATCCAAAATGTTATTTTCTCAATACTTTCAAGAATACAGATATGATCCAATTCGATTCTTCATCTAGCTGGTTTCTTGATAGAAACGGGTGGATGTTAGTATTTATCAAGAGTTCATTGCTGCTATGCTATTTTATCTGTTAATCCTCCCAGTTTTCATTCTGCGGAAATAGAAATCCGATTGAATTCAAACTTAGTTGAATCGAAAATTCAAGCTTGTGCAGTATTTCGCGAGGATCGTAGTACAAGAAAAATGAAAATGAAATTTTCAAAAGCATTCATATTTCTTAACATTTGGTCCCCATTTCGTAGATATACCCATTAAAATTTCATTTTCTCAATAATCTCGAAAATACAGATTATATCGAATTAAAATCCAGTACTTTATCGAAAAAAACCTAGAGCCACTGCCACTTTACCTATTGCAAGAAACAGTCGTTCATTCGACATGGCATAGCTCTGAGATTCTTATTCTTTCACTGTTCCATCGAATTCTGACCCTCGTTAGATTAACACTGAGTTTCGCTGACCTTGCTGACTATCTTGATCTTGCTGACTATCTTTTCCAAACCTGTACATATATCAAATGAGCTTCTCAAATTATCTTCGTGAGTAATTTCTTATATGCGATAATTTCCGACAAGAATTGAGAGATTTTACATAAATTTGACCTTGAGGCGAGCTAATGGTGCCCTATTTCCTAGACCAAGCGTGCAATAATGAACCTTTCAGTACATCATCAGGAATGGGTCATTATTCAAGAAGGTTCATCTCATTATACTTAGGACGTCGTCTTCAATGCATCCATCATTTCGGAGGAGAGCCGGAGCAATGAAGTTTTATTATTCAATTACATGACATATTAGCTTTCCGAGATGGGGATGTCCCGGAGAATGAGATATCAGGGTGAGTTGAATGGGGTCGTAGTTTCTGAAGTCAGCGGAAACTCTTCCTTAACTGAACCAAAGAATAGAGAAGAATAACAGGAGCGATACTCACATTTCCAATGCCCAAAATTTGCTTCCGTCAGCCATTTTGTGAGTAGTTTTTTTGTCAACACACATAATAAGGATCCAACTAAAACTTTTCTATTCCGTGGTTAACGTTCACGGGCGTTTGTTCACTTACATCCATGTGTTTGATTTAATTTTTCTTTTGGTTTTTTAGAAAGTGTTTCGATTTTGTTGTGCAATTTGTATCAATATAATATTTATATGATACTAACACAGAATTGAGAATCATATTATATGTCATACTTAGGATGCACAGAAAAATATGTTGCTCTTATTTTCATTTGTTTTCCTACTAAATCCTTAGACCGGAGTGGGGAAACCGGTTGTATTTCATACTCTCGCCACCGACACTGTCATATATGTGCTTAGTGTCTGAATACTCTATGGTCGATAGATGACAGAGACGGAATGATGGTGACTAGCTTGGGAAGTCGCATGATACCTGCTCTTGCTCTAGAATATAATTAGAAATTCTTGTTTCTTCAAAAGTACATTAATAAACCAGTTCAAAAATAGAAACTGTAGTTATTTCAACAAGATACAAAACAGACACAAACGCCACCAATCGACGAATTCAGAGTGCATGACACTATTAATGGGAATTCGGCAATTGTCATTTTGAATTTATTTATGGTTTCTCAGATTATTATTTAGTTATCGATAAGTGCGTGAAATCTTTTTGTGTTAGTTTCGAAGAAATGTGTAGATCCTCAGATACTTTTAAATGAGTCCTTCTGTATTTTGTTTGGACAGTGCATGTTTATGGAAATAAGTGCTCAAATGAAGAAAAAATTCTATTTATAGAGGGTATAAAATTCATGATACTCAGCAGCATATCATTCTTTTCATGAATGTCTTTCAATCATTTCCACTAATCGAGGATCGAGTTATCAACCACCAATAATTATGCATATTATTTTCACCATTGAATGTGTTCAATTTTTCTTGGTTCTTAATTACCTACACGAATTGTTTAGTACATTTCATTCCCTTGCAATTGAAATTTACTACAATATGCTACCTATAAGTTATCAAGTGCTACTAGAAGAGCTCAGTTTTCAAATCCGATGAAATAAAATTAACCATTGAATAAAACTCCTGCTTTCTAATTGTGAACTTTATGATTTTAAATGGGAACTCAAACTGGTTTTAAGTAATATGTCCTATTCAATGAGTTTTTAGTCTCTGTGAAACTCCAACTCTTGATAGAGGTCTTAGTTTGACTTAAAGTTAGGATGATGCTTGTTCTGTATCAACTTCCAGAAACTTCCTGCCGCTTTACCACATTCCGTTGTATATGTGCAAAATCAGGAAAAATATGAATATATTTGAACATGCTATCGCATGATATCGATGTATCCTTTGCCTAAGATTCAACCAAACGGGGTCTGTACTAGTGAAACCCCCCAAACACCTGAATAAACCAATTCAGGTCAAAACAGCACCTTCAAGCTGAAATTTTCAATTAAGTACTAGATTTCATTTCGATTCAGTCTGTAGTTTTGTGAATGCTCGAAAAATAAAAGTTTGAATTGGTATACCGGCGGAATCATTGGGTGGATTTCAATCATTCACGTCTATAGCGGCCGATCAAAAATACAATAAGTTCGAAAACTTTCGGAGATATACTTCATTTTTCGCAGCAAGGTTGGGAGGTATCCAAAGAAGACAAACAACTGGTATCTCAAGAAATTCAATATTATCACCTCCCAAAATAGTTTTTGCATCAAGTACCTATTTCCCAATACGGGATAATGAACTCAACAAATGAATGATATTGCTCTTTGTCACCACTTCTGTCGAAAACTCCAATAATGTCAAGGGTAATGGCAAGAAGATAAATATCTCTAAGAGCCACAATCCACAAGACCTAATATAACGGTTAATAGCGCTGAATTTGATAGGTTTCCACAATAATCTCCATCTAGTTGAACATGCAAATTACGTCGCTGATGTACAACAGGCCCAAACCTCAGGCAATTGAAATCGATATCTAGATGCGACACGACAAATCTTGTATGAAACAGACGATTAGTCGATATTCGATACTCGATAGGAGATGGTTGTGCGTTGGCTGGAATGTATTGTTGTCGTCTTGAGTAAACTTAATCGAAAATTGCTTCGTTTGTTTACTTCACATCGATTGTAGTCTATACATATCCAGATAAGTGAATTTTAGATTGAACAGGGTTGTACAGGTGCTAGAAAAACTATTTTAGATACCAGAAAAAAGGTTCAAGGAGTAGGCAGAGCTCCGTTTTATGGATTTCCGATCAGTACGACTTACCTCACAGTACTGAAAGAGTTCTAGATACTAAAAACGAGTTGGATGGTAGCTTTGTCAAAAAAAAATCGCTAGAGGAACTGACAAATCGTAATGACTGCGTTCTTGAGGTTGATTCTCACTATACGTTCCGTAACCTTCCAGTATCCTCGCCGTAAAATATTATAAGGTGTGAATGAATTGATGTATGCACACTATACGTCCCGTTCACGTTCCGTCTAAATGACATTTTTGCCTACTAAATTTTGACGTAAATCATACGAAAGGAATACAGGGACGGTTTTCTCGAAAGTGACGGTATGAACGTTTTCTATAGTCCCATCAAAAATGCACCGCGTTTTCGTGACAACAGCGTCGACACACCTATTTTCTACCATCTCTGATTCAAGAATAGGGACCCAGGAAGGTTACGGAACGTGTAAGTGAGGATCAGCCTTTAAACCAATAATGTGTGAATGTCATATGCATCGCTTAAAGGTTTCTGTATCTCAGTGGCTAAGGTTTCGTGAGGTTCCCCTGAGATGGCGTAAGAGAAATTTTTTTTACAAAGCTACCATCCAACAGGGATACCTCTTTCGTAGATATTTTGGTCTGCGATATTATTAGCCCAGATCAGGGTAAAATATTTATTGGTTTTTGCTTTGCGACAAATAATGTTCAAAATGGAAAATTGATCGATTGTTGACAGGAGATGGTGTAGGTTGGCGGAAATGTTGTCGTCTCGATCAAACTGAATCGAAAATCGGCCCGTTTGTTCACTTCACATCAACTGTAGTCGATAAATATCCAATAAGAGAATTTTAGATTGGTTGACAGAGTTGTTTAGGAACGGATCTGTCTGTATTTTCGTTACCGAAGAAATGGTTCACAAAGTAGGCATGGTTTTACCGATCATTAGGACGACCTACCATACAACACTGAAATGTATGATGATAAGGTTCCGTGAGGTTCCCCTGAGTTCCGAAAAATTGTTCCGTTTGTTTATTCCACATCAATTGTAGTCGATAAATTCCCAGATTAGTTAATTTTAGACTGAGCAAGGTTTCTCAGGTTCGTAGCTGGGAGAGAAAAGTATTTTAGTTTCCAAAGAAATGGTTCACGGAGTAGACAGATCTCCAATTAAATATACTCAGTTACCTTAGAAGCATTACTGTGAGAAAGAATAAATTAGCATTTTCGTCAACAAAATGACCATATTCAAAGCATGATATGATAAAGCTTGCAAACGTTTTAATTCGCACAATTGGATTTTTTTGGAATTATGTCTGTAAAAAAGGAGTTCATGAAACCTGAATAATTGTACTAGCCATAGCTAGTTGAGTATAACAAAATGTCCCGAGTTCAAAAGTGTCAAAATTATCATAATGTTAGCGATTTTGACAGAGGTAGAATTGTCACATATCGTGATGTTGGTTTGTATTTTCACGAAAATAGGCGTCCTGTTAATTTTTCTGTAATGACAGTAATGCGAAAAATGAAGGTATAGAGGAACACGAAGAAGACCGACTAGTCAACCGAGGCGTACCACAGAATGTCAAGATTGAAGCTTTCGGTAACTTCCTCCAGGAGGCCGTTATGTTTATGTATCAAATAGCTGATTAATGATTCGAATGAGAAGGTGGACTTATATCGATCTTTTCGAGCCTTCTAGTATTGTCCATAACTAGTGCTTCCTTTAACTGTGGACCACTATCTTCACGTTTGAACTGGTGCAGCGGCAGCATGTGGAAGGTAGAAAGGCATAATGCCATATTCAGCGACGAATCACAATTCAGTCTAGTTATACACAATGGTCTTGAAAGGAGATGACGCCACAATGGAGAGCGATGCTGTTTAGATTCGTGTACACAGGTCTGCTAGAGTTATGATTTGAGGAGATATTGATTATGTAAGAACCACTCTACTGCCTTAGCTTACTGGCTGTCCAGACTTTCTTTTTTACCAAGATATAGCACTTATCCTTATTGCTCATCGAATAATGGATTTAAATCTCATTGAACATGTGAGGGATATGTTGGGTAGGAAACAGTCCATAACCTCCATTTAAAACAATCTGTGTTGCTCAACTTCATTCTGGAAAAATAGCAAGATACAGCAGTTCAGAGCAAATATCGGTCGAATAGTCGGAAATTAAGTTTTTCAGATTCTTCTTGTTTGTAGATACTCTGGTTGGTGGAATGACAAGCCAAAATCAGGGTGAAATGTTCGTCAATTTTTCGATAGGTTTCCTTTTTTGTGGTTACGATGATTTATTGAAGTCAAACCCTGCCATCTTTTCGAACCTCTTCTTTCATCCTTTATCAACGTTTTTCAACCATGAAGAAAGCAAAAAAGCATGGAGGAAATTAAACTTCTCTACAGGAAAAAAAGCCATACCCAAAACGGAAATATCCACAGTATCTCAGCAGGGCGCCACTGGATCCACGCAGTTTTGGAGCGCGCATTATCTTAATATCTTAATAATGTATCAACATTCCTTGCCAGCAGGTGGCGCGACAATTTACCCCAATATACAGACGGAAATTCGGCAGGAATCATTTCCTGTATTACGAAGAGGCATTTCGGTAACGGCGTATCCCATCTGGAGGGCCCGGATCCCGCAGGAGAGCTCCGGGAATTGGCGGATGGATTTTCCTGGTCCTCCCTCGCGCGTGTATGGAAGTTCGCAGTACTTCACAATGTTACACAATCGACGAGGGCTAATATTACGGGCATTAATTGCTCTGAATTTGATAGGCGTGGAACTTAATCTCTTTCGAGTTGAGCATGCAAATTATGTCGCTGCTCTTGGATGCGAGGCATCCGTTTTGACAATTTGAAACGATATTGTGATTCTAGGATTACATTTATGCGTTTTGGAGAAGGGATGACTTGTAGAGAAGGAGATCGAAGTCTGGGGAATAAATACGAGCCCATGCTCGCAAAAATTGAAATGTATCTATATAAATTTCAATTTTTGGTCACGAAATATTGTCACGGGTATTACTGAATGACTTCACAATGTCATCGTCACAAGATGGTGAATGCTTCCGCGTTCCGATAATTTGAAACAATATTGGGATACAAGAAATTACATATAAGCTTTTTGGATATAAGTGTTGACTCGCAGAAAAAGTTTGAAACCAGAAAATGAGGAGAGTCTATGAGAACTTCAAGCAAAATTTGCTATTTTACATTCAGCAGAGTGATGCCAATTTTGGTCACCAAATATTATCGCTGACGTGATTGAATGACTACAAAATGTCACCTAAAACGATGCTGGCTGCGGAGGCTTTCATTTTGACAATTTGATATTGGGATACAAGGATTACATTTAAGCGTTTTGTAGAACTCGCAGAGAAGGGGGTCGAAGCCTGTTGAAAGACTGTATCTGAGTATTTCAATTGCTGTATGTTGTGTTTGTTGGGTAAGTGTTGACTCGTAGAGAAGAAGGTTGAAGCCCGTGGAATGATTGAATCCGTGTGTTTCAAGCTGAAATTAAGGGCCGTATTTATAGTTGTTCCTTGAGGCTTCCTTGAACTGAAGGCCGCCTTGAATTTGCTTTTCTATGTTTCTACGTAAACAAACTTGTATTTGTTTCCATAGAAAAGCAAATTCAAGGCGGCCTTCAGTTCAAGGAAGCCTCAAGGAACAACTATAAATACGGCCCTTACTTTTGTTCGATCAGTACTATGTCTTCCAATGGACTTCAATTTTTAGCCAACAAATAACGGGATTTAATAAAAATCTGAAATGATAGTGACTTTTCGAAAGAGGGCTGAACCGCCAAGAAGAATTTCGCAACCAGAAAAGCAGGAGTGGCTCTGAGAAAGTTTGCTATTTCCAATCAGCAGAGTCAATTTCAATAGACGACTTCGGCTCAAGTTGCCAACCCACAATTTTCTTCACAAATTTACTATCGCTGGCGAACGGGAATTTCAGGACAAATTCGACATGATAAGGTTCGCGTTATTTATAAATATCCGTAGAAGATGCCTCGGCTCCTCAAACAAGATAATTCCTTCCAAATATAGGTTTCTGTTAGGCTGCAATTTGAGTTGGGATTCCTGATTTCATGTTGATAGTGTCAAGTTCATGAATGATATGTTCCGCAACTCAACTTCGGCATTTCGGTTGTCCGTTTTCCGTTCTGTAAGTATGAAATATTCGGTTGGTTCCTGAAAAAAAAAGGTTAATTATGGAATTTGATTGATGGAAAAGCAATCTTTCTGTCACCAGAACATAGACATATTAAGTCTATGCACCAGAACGACAATCAATGTTTTATGGTAACATATCCTTAGCATAGAACAATGTTTATTCACCTTATGATCCATAGATCATACCTAGTAATTTTTCCATTGTTGATTGTTGTCTCTTCTATTTTCTATGGATCATAAAATAAATAAAGATTTTTCTATGCTATGGACATGTTACCTTAGAACGTTGACTGTCGTTCTGGAGACAGAAAGGACGTTTTTTCATCAATCAAATTCTGTAATCAATTTTTTTTTCAGGAACCAACCGAATATTTCATATTCACGGAATGGAAAACCGGCAACCGAAATAATCAAGTTGATTTGCGGAACATATCCTACAAAAATTTGACCCTATCAACATGAAATCAGGTATCCCAACTTAAATTTCAGCCAATCAGAGATGATCTTAACAAAACCCTATATTTGGAAGGGATTATCTTGTTTGAAGAGCAGAGGCATCTTTAACAGATATCAATAAATAACACGAACCTTATCATGTCGAATTTGTCCTGAAATTCTCGTTCCCCAGTGATAGTAAATTTGTGAAGAAAATTGTGGGTTGGCAACTTGGGCCGAAGTCGTCTATTGACGTCAATTTTTGGTCACCATATATTATCGCTGACGTGATTGAATTCAAAATGTCACCTAGAAAAGATGCTGGATGCGTAGGCATCCGTTTTGAAAATTTGAAACAATATTGAGATATCAGGATTACATTTATGCGTTCTGGAGAAAGATGACTCAAAGAGAAGGAGCTCGAAATCTGAGGAACAAATACGAGTATAGGTACACGTTTTTGGTCAAGAAATATAGTCGCGGACATAACTGAATGACTTCAAAATGTCTCCTTCAACAGATTATGCATGCCTTCACGTTACGACAATTTGAAACGATATGGGGATACAAGGATTTTCGGAATGTGTTGACTCTTACAGAAGGAGGTCAAAGCTTGTGGAAGCATTAAACCTGAGTATTTTAAGCGAAAATTGATTCTTGTTCAATCGGCAGATTGACTTCTAGTGGACAATTTTCGTCACGAAATAACAGGATTGAAAAACAAATTGAAACGATATTGACATTCTAGGGAAACATTTGAACGTTTCGGAAGAGGGCTGAATCGTAGAGAAAAAGTTTGAAACCAGAAAATAAGGAATGTCTTTGAGAATTTCAAGCAAAATTCGCTATTTTACATTCAGCAGAGTGATGTCAATTTTAGTCACCAATTATTATCGCTGACGTGATTGAATGACTTCGAAATGTCACCTACAAACGATGCTGGCTGCGGAGGTTTTCATTTTGAAAATTTGATATTGAAATACAAGGATTACATTTAAGCGTTTTGTAGAAGTGTTGACTCTCAGAGTAGGGGGTCAAAGCCTGCGGAAGGACTGAATCTGAGTATTTCAAATGAAAATTGAGTATTGTTTAATCAGCGCAGTAACTCCTAATGGATTTCAATTGTTGGTCACCGAATAAAGTTATTGAATCACAATTTGAAACGATACTGATATTCTAGGCTAACGTTGAACGTTTCGGAAGAGGGCTGAATCATAGAAAGGAAGTTCGAAACCATAAAAGGAGTTGCTCGGAGAATTTCAAGCGAGAATTCGCTATTTTCCAATCAGCAGAGTCAATTTCAATTGACGTCAATTTTTGGCCACCAAATGTTGTCACTTACGTAATGAATGACTTCAACATGTCATCTACAAAAGATGCTGAATGCGAAGGCATCAGTTTTGACAATTTGGAACGACATCGAGATTCGAGGATTAAAGTTATGCATTTGAAGTGAAAATTTACCATTTCTAAATCAGCAGGAAGATTTCCGATAGTGGTCAATTTTTGGTCAAGAAATCTTGTCCCTGACATAACTGATACTGAGACTTTGGAGAAGTGCTGACTCGTAGAGAAGGAGCACGAAGCCTGTGGAATTGAATATATTTCGTCCACATTTGTTCATTTGATCTAGAAATGATTCTAGATACGGAGGCATCTTTTTCGAAAATTTGAAACGATACTGAGATTCTAGAATTACAAGCATGCGTTTTGGAGAAAGGCTGACTCGAAGAGAGAAAGCTCGAAGCCCGAGGAAGAAGTGGATCTGAGTTTTTCAAGCGAAAATTCATCATTTCCTACTCAACAGAGTGACGCCCGATAGAAGTCAATTTTTGGTCTAGAAATGTTATAGGAGACTTTATCGAATGACATCAAGATGTCACATAAGAAAGACGACATGATATGAAAAACTTACATCATGATACGTTATAATGTTTATTTCCTACTGTACTGTAATGTGCCATTTCCCGGACTCATTTGAGTCCTGGAAATGATACATTACATCACTAGGCCGGTAAAGTAACTTTACCGGACTGGTATATTTCGTCTAACACATGAAAGATTTTTATTACAATAAACTAGTTATAAAGGTTACAATAAACTCACTTATAAATGTTAAAAGTAATACTACTGTTATAGAGATATTTAAAATATTTACTATATTAATGGATGGTTTTACATCATGTACTGACACATTAATGACACCTTCAAACTACCTGAATACACAGTTCAATTTTCGTACCAAAAATTTGAAAAAAAAAATGTGCAGTATGAAATAAAACGTTGTACGATACACGGGCGTGAAATGTCTTCAAAATACTCATCTAGAAATTCCAGACTCGTACTTTAATGAGCCATTGTGAATGGAATAGGATATTGATATCTTAAATGCTCTTTTATCATAGGTACACTGTTCCTCGGATTTGATATTTCGGTCATGCCATGCCATTTTTGAATATAAATGATCGGATGTTTATTTCATTATGAAGAAGAAGCTATGCCGTTAAAAGTGGAAAATAACATCAGGCAAATGACCACCACAACCACCACGCTTACAGGACCATATCGTTTTAATGAAATTTTCCAAAACCAAATCGCAAAGTGACTGCCCTATGTCCTCGATAGCCTCACGAATTCCATCTTTGAGGTCTTGAATCGACGCTGGGCTATTTGCGCAGACCTTCTCTTTCACGTGGCCCCAAAGGAAGAAGTCGCAAGGTGTTAAATCACAAGATCTCGGTGGCCAATTGTGATCACCTCTTCGAGAGATAACACGGTCTGGAAACTTTTCCCGCAAAAGATCAATGGTTTCGTTGCTTGTGTGGCACTTAGCGCCGTCTTGTTGAAAGTAAACGTTGCCCTGATCAGTACCATCCAATTCCGGCCATAAAAAATAACTGCTGCTCCAGCCTAATTTTCGAAAAAGTAAGGTCCAATGACTCCGCTGGTCCATAAACCGCACCAAACCGTCACAAGTTGAGGATAGAGAGGATTTTCAACAATAACTCTCGGGTTTTCCGCGCCCCAGATGCGACAATTTTGCTTGTTTACGAAGCCACCGAGGTGAAAATGGGCCTCATCACTCAACATGAGGTTTCCGGATCATTTTCATGCATTTCAACGACCCAATCAGCAAAGACACGACGTTGTTGATGATCGGCTGGCTTGAGTTCTTGTGTTAACTGAACTCTATAAGCCTTAAGACCCAAATCTTTATGCAAAAAACGGTGTAATGACGTTTGTGGAATGCCTAATTCCAAAGAACGACGAGGCATGGACAAACCTGGGTTTTCTTCAACACTTTCGGATACAGCAGCAATATTCTCGGCTGTTCTTCAGCGACGTGCACGGGTTTTATTCTTCACATCACTGACTCGTCCCAACAGCTCGAATTTTTCCAACAATCTCTTTATTGCGATCCGACAAAGTGCTTCACGACGACCCAAAAATGTTCGAGTTTCACGAACCGTCTCTGCCAAATTTTCAACATTTTTATAGTGAATTTTAATCATTCCAATGCGTTGTTGAAGAATGTATCGTTCCATTTTTATTAATGGCGTAGTTTTCACTTGTCAAATGTCAAAAAATGACAGCTTCAAAAGTGACATCTACCGAAATAGCGGGCTATTCAAAATAACACCTTTTATTGGAAAACCCTTTATCATTTTCATATTATCCATATTCGCTTTATTCTCGAAAGTTTATATATTCAATGACAAGCGTAATTGTGACACCCTGTATCGAACATTGAATTCGAAGTTAAGGAATAATGACTCTGCTGAGAAATAATCCCACAAAATTTCAGTAGCCCTCTTCTCATTGATACAAGAAAATATAACAAGAAAAGGAGCCAAACCTGAAGTAGTTTATCTTCATTCCCCAGAAGGTAATAAGAGTTTTATGAAATATTCATTCTCTGTTACGCCAGATTATGACTGAATAATTTAAGGGAAAAATTTCATATTTGACAATAATTTATGTTAAACTCGAATTAATTCGCGAAACTCATGAAAAGATATACCTTACAACCTTTCAGCTTTGTTTTACTTAACTTTATTTACATATTTATTGCCAATAATTTCCATATCTGTACTTTGTTATTAAGCCGAGCCAGAATAACGCTGTGAATTTAATGGATGCAGCACACGAAAAATTCATAAAACGGGGAATATGTCGGAAAATTTTTTCTGATTATGGAGATTTATGGGAACAAACAAGTGTTCGTTCCCTTACGCTATTTGGCTAATGAGCTTGATCGCAAAGGGGACTTTATTTTTCACCTAATTATTAAAAATTCCGTAAAATGCTTCCATTACTGACGTTATTTTTCAATTAGCTTTGTTTCGGTGTGAGTTTTACCATTCGTGTTTGAATGAAGAGTGATCTCAATTTAACTGCTTTTAATTTGGAATTAACGCACCGCTAGATTTTTTTGCGAAGTTCTGATGTTCAGGATTTTCCGCAAAGAGCACGTCTAGCGGAAGGGGATTGTTGAAGTGTACTCACATGCGAAGAATTTGTATGAGAGTTTCAACTGTTTTTGATCATTTCGTGCCTATTCTGGAGACCTGCGTGCTATTTTTCCACGATAGTTTTCGAATAGAATGACCTAGCATCTTGAATTATTTTTTTCCTCTAGGTTTTTACTCTCAACATTGGAAAAAGAACTATCGAACTTTAAATAAAATTGTTATTTATGCAAAATACCTGAAAGAATTGCGGGAATCAAAAAATTCATCGAGAGCAATTTATTGTCAACATTTTCGATTGAACAATGGAGAAAAAATTCGCTCTATTATTTTCTCTCAATAATTCTGCAAATTTTCTCTCTATTCTCTGATGAAGGAGTCAGATACAGACCCTGAAACGTTCGTTGACCATTTGCATTATTCCAAAATTGTTTCTTAGGCAACAAATTTCTAGAAATTGCCCTTGACAAAAAGTTCGGACCCCGCAACCCACAACATTATTTTCTATAAATTTTAATCTCTATTGAATTTTTGATTTTTCAAATTTGCATTACTTCGGATATTGGGAGTGAAAGCCTTGAAAAAACCAGAAAACAATGCAAAGTCCTCCCAAAAATTCTGTAATCGAATTTGGAAAAAAAAATTTTTAGTAAATTTTCATACTTCGTTTAGATTTTTTTGAAATAGCCACATCGCCATTTCATAACAGAGTACTTTATTTCAGCCCAATCAGATTTCCCAATTTTCCTCAGGAACAAATCAATAAAAAATTTAGGAATTTTTTTTCAGAAATTCATATATTTCAGGAACCATATCTTCAATTCCGTTGAAAATTTACTCTAATGGAAACCACAGACTCAATTTCAGTCCAATCAGCTTTGTATTTTTTGAATTATCCTAAAAAACGTAAATATCTAGAGTTTATTTGCATCAACCTTTCACGATATCTACTGGTGAATAGTCGAAGCATTTACTGGCTCCTAGAGTGACTCTATACAGGACAGTGACGTCAATAGATCGTCAATCGACGTATTACAGTCTTCTGTTCACACTTTATGTTTCTTGAGGTGGTTCGCTGAATGTTTCGTCAGTGCTTTCCCATAGCGCATGAGCAGAGTATCGAAATCTTCTATGATGCTGATGCTAGACCAGCGTGACCATCACTCATAAACCGAACCTACCTTGACGATCTTCCTGTATTAATCGAAAGACATTGCTGAAATGTGCATGGTAGTGGCCCACCTCATTTGAGTGTCTGGAAATTTGTCTATCAGGACTTTCCGAAATATGTGTATAAGCGATTCATTTAAGGGATATTTGTTCATTAATTTATTCTATGATTGATTGCTGTTAAATTCGGATTCATTTTTCGAAATTAATGTTCTTCTGAAAATTTCACGGAATTATTCTTCGAAATAACGGGTAATACTAATGTAATTGAATTAGTGAGATACAAAATTTTTCAAGCGCATCACGAAGTTCGCGGAATTTCACTATTGAATCAAATTCTTCCGTGAAATTTCCGATAAGCAATTTCACTTGCAGGATGAAGATATCCACTGATCCATATAAAAAATTTTCTGCTTTCAATGAATATTCCAATTTCATTCTGAAATTTCAATATTCAGGGTGTTGAATGATTTGGAAGTTTTCGATTTTCTGAATATGAATCGATTGTCAAACGTTTTATATATCAGGGACCCTATTCTTGAATGTGATGGAATGAACGTTCTCTATCGTTCCATCAAAAATGCACCACGGTTCCTTGGTGACAGCGTCGACACGCCTATTTTCTGCCTTCCCCGATTCAAAAATAGGGACCCTGGGGAGTTCATTGGAAGGTTCCAAGGTTATGAGAAAGTGGAATAAAGCACCCTGTATCTTGGTTATGGAGTTGATAGGATCTACCATATACAGTGCGCGTCAAAATTATGTAACAAATTTATTTCCTCAGAAAAAAAATATTTGGCAACAAAATCCTGGAGCAGGTCAATTTTGTTTCACTTTCCCCAAATTTGTATGCATTTTTGAAGGATTTTTGTTGCACTCTGTGCCATCCCCATCAACCCTCTAAATTGTTTGAACGAGGAAAGTGGGTCATGTGGCACTTTTTTGGCAAGGTCCTTGTATCTTCTTTATAGGCGTGCAGAAATTATCAAGAAAGAAATTTTTTTTTGAAAAATTAGTTACTTCATAGAGGTTTCAGTATGTGCACTTTGTCATGGCTCATTTACTTTGGGACGATGGTAACTGATGAAATTTGTCACCGAATGAAAGTCGACCATTACAGTTTTGTTCATGTACATTTTTCAACCCCTACGAACCCTTTAATGGAGAAAAAAGTGGAGGGGGTTAAAAGTTGTGCATGAACGAAACTGTAATTGTTGACTTTCATTCGGTGATAAATTTGATCAGGTGCCATCATCTCAAAGTAAATGAGTCATGACAAAGTGCACATGCTGAAACCTCTATGAACTAACTAATTTTTCAAAAACAAAATTTTTTTTTTAATTTCTGCACGCTTGTGAAGAAGATACGAAGGCCAAAAAGTACCACATGACCTACTTCCCCTATTCAAAAAATTTAGAGGGTTGATGGGGATGGCACAGGGTGCAACAAAAATCCTTCAAAAATGCATATAAATTTGGTAGAAGTGAAACAAAAATTGACCTGTTTCAAGATTTAGTTGCCAAATCTTTTTCTCCTAAGAATTTGTTTCTCAATTTCGACGTGCACTGTATATCAGGGGAGTTCATTGGAAGGTTCCATAGTTATGAGCAATTGAAAATATCGGTGAATACAAAAACCATCCTGTATCTTGGTTATGGAGTTGATCGGATCTACCATATATACTCCATTCACTTTTATAAAGTAGCCCAGTTGGCCATGACATCCTGACAGATTTCACCGTGTATAGTTTGAAAATGTTAGGTTATAGTCATTTCCCTGTCAGATAACTACACAACGTTGTCCTCCCTACGAAGAGGTCGTAGTAATAACGTATTTTTCAAAATGTGAATCTACATTGGGAAAGTAATGAATTTGAGAAAATATTATGTGAATTCAATCATTCCAAAGACCTGGCGAATGTTGAAGAAACATTCTTCTCTGTTAATACTTCACGTATATAAACATGGTTGGAAGATTCAGTTATGCTTTTTTCTTGTACGGAAATCAAGAATCGAGTGTTTTGGAATTTTATTGAAAGATGATGGATAGAGCAGTCCGTTACTTTGCGATAGTTCATTCGAAAAAACATAAAAGTACTCGAATAACCCGGCAGGAAAACTTCTAAACGAATGGACGGACCTATGGAATTCCCCTTGTTTTCTAAATTCTCAAGAAATAAGCTTATAGAAGTCATTTAAATACCTTGTTGCACAACTTGAAATATTCCAGTAAGAAAATGTAGTACTAGGAAACCTGTGTCACAATTAACCTCAAAAGGACTAACTAACAGTTCTTGGAAATCTAGGTGAATGATACATACACTGGATTGGATCAACATATTTCTTAACTGGGATACATACAGCTTAGCTTCAGTCTATTCTCATTGGTTGCAATGACAAGATATCTGGATAAATTCTCCATGTAAACTACCTATCATTCAGTATTCGAGTCAAAAGCAAGATATGGAATTATGTTTTATGGACATACTTTGAAGTCAACTCAAATATTCAATTTCCAGAAAAAAGCAATTCTTAAAATATTAGAAAAAATAGAACTGAATGAGATATTGTATAATTCATGTTATTTTCATACGTAAAATTTCAATGTTCTGCCAAGATAGGATATACCAAGTTAATTTTCAGTGTACTACTTCCTATCGAAACAATTCCACGAAATATATAATGTTTGAAATTATTCTTTAAGGAATTTGTTCAATTCAAACATGACTACCTACTTACTTAAGTCTCAATACAATCTTCTTTGAATAATAAATAGATTTTTCTGTGATTTTTTCTCATTATATCTGTTGAGATTGATATATTACGATATACTTTCATTAAATTCAAAGAACCTATCAAATCTTGAATTACTAATTTAATTATTATATCAACCGACAAATAATGATTGAAGTCAAAAACTTGAGAAACCATTAGGACAATAGAAAAAACTCGTTTTCGATACATAAAATATCAATAATATGCAAGTAGGAGATTAACTTTCTAATATCATTAGATATTTACATTTTTATTGAAAAAGAGCAGGTTCTTTGATACATTCAACAATATAGCATCACGGTATAAGCAAGAGGGAATGAATAGGGCACCATACGTTGCTAACTATGATACAAGAGCATAAATATATAAACCTAAAAAAAATATAGTGTCCCCTTGCATAAGTGTAGAGAAATAGGCTGACATATTCATAAGGCCTTGATTTCCAAGAGAGAATTTCTTCTTTCTTATGGGATTAAAACTGACAAAATATTTTGAAACATATCTGCAACAGAACAGAAGCTAGAAAATTAGCAGAAAATTGAAAATAGTTTTACTTACATTTGTGACCTAACTTGGAAGGTGTTTCGACCAGATCTGGCTCGCCAAGAATTGATTTTTCAGATCCTCACTGTATACCGAGAATCCTACATGCCCTGAATAATGAAGAATCTTTGCAATAACATGTTTTTGTTCACATAAAATTTTGTGTTTTACCCATTTTGTATTAGCAACCGATTGATTTTGTGTTTGTGCTTCCTTGATTATATTCCAAATGTTCCTTCACAAAAAAGAGTAGGGTGCTCAGCAGTGTGTCAATCGAAAAATGGTAATTTTTCAAATTATAATTCCAAACGGTACGTTGCAGATCAGTTTTCCAAAATAAAATCTTCAGTGAGTTTCTTTTTTGGTGCACCAATAGAAGAAAACTGTAATACCAGAAACTCTTTGGCTTCCTTTTCATTATAAATCTTTCTGATCGTGGTGACGTGTAGCTAAAAAAGAAATATTATTTCTTATAAAATATAATATTTTGATTTTTACTCACATACATCTCGATGTAAGATAGCATCTGATGAAAAATCGTTTCCAAAATATCAGTTACTATCGGAATGAGCGCAATTCTATATAGCACTTCCTGATACTCTGTCCTTGCTTCTTCAGATCACTTTATGTGCTTTCAATTTCGAATCAAAGCCAAATGTTAATTTATTAGTTTATTATGGCTGGAGCTGAATTGTTATTGACAGAGAGTAGAAATTGGCAACGTCGTGTCGAATTATTTTGACATTGCCGATATTTCAGGAGCGCCAACCTGCCGTGGTTTTAGTTACAAAAACATGATAGACCTAAATCATGGCCAACTGGGCTACTTTATAAAAGTGAATGGAGTACATAGGTTTCTTGGATTCGTCTGGGGTAGCTCTACCTTAGGATACCATATGTTCATTTACCAAATGAAACACCCTGTAGAATAATTAAAAGTTGTCGCACCATTATCTCAATCATCTCGAAATAAAAGCGCACTGGCTATGTCAATAAACCACTGAATTCTCAACTTCCGCCGAAGACGGACTGGAAACAGACCACTGGAAAAGTGGTCCTTCATTCAGCAGTTTAGGGTCCCCCCAATTAGAAATTTAGAATCCCCAATCAGCAAACCTGAAATTTTCAAATGTTCGCACAGCTTAGGATGTCGCTTTGATACAAGAAATCGTGCTTCCGCTTACAACTGGATAATTTCAATTCTGGTCGTCATAAGGGAATAATAAGGATGTTGGACGTGAATCTTGAATATCTGTCAGAGGGGGAAAATTTTATTCGAAGCCGCATTATGTGATGTGTCAGATAAAGAGAAATTGGTGTCAGAAATGATGCATGGAAATGGGAGAGAAGGATGTTCAGCGATAAGTCAGCTGAATCATCACCACATCTTCATTCGGGAATTATCCAGTTTTAGGTTAAAGCAACCCGTCCCTGGCCTCGCATGGGCAGAGCCACATGATATCTGAAAATCTAGATAAGCACTGACGTCAGGTCAGAAGCTTTTACGCGCTTGTCCAAATTCTAACAATAAGATCAACACGAAATTTTGCGGCTAGTTGCGGGTTGGTAACCTGATTACGAAGTTTCAATCTGATTGCATTCGTACTTCTGGAGATATTGCGGAAATAACGTTTTAATTCCAAATAACAAGGAAATTTGGCACATATTTATCCTTTTTTCTCCGAAAGTAAATATCGAATCAAATTGAAACTTGAAACTTTGTTGTTAATTACTGACTCTAAGGTTTGTGCGAAATTCCATTGAAATCCAATCAATGTTTCCCTAGGAAAAAGTATTTCAGTATTTAACAACAATGTTCCAAATTTCAATTCGATCCGATATTAACTCTCGGAGATATAAGGAAAAGAATTGAGCCAAATTTCATTGTTATTTAGAATTTTGACGTTATTTCCGCAATATCTCAAGAAGTACGAATGCAATCAGATTGAAACTTCGTAATCAGGTGGAGATTACCAACATTCAACTAGGTGCAAAATTTCGTGTTTTGCTAATAGTTAGAATTTGAACAAGCTCCTAAAAGCTTCTGACCTACAGTCAGTGCTTTTCTAGATTTTATCATGAAATATCAACGATTCCTGAAAGAAATCGACGCTTATAGTTGAGTAAAGGATTAAAAATGATTTGTGGATTATGTGAAGGAATCGACTGATTGATTTTATGGTGAAGAAAGTAATCTGTAAATGGATTGCAAATATTCCATGATTAGATTTCAAATACAAAACAGAAAGCATTTTCACGAATTTTACAATTATTTCAGCTTTGTGTTACGAAGGTTTCGAAACTTTTCAATTCCAATTTCCTCCCAATACCATGATTCATATTGTTAGTATTCGTTTTTCAAATCAGAATACACGATGCAATAAACGATGTAACGCTATGAAGGAGAATTGATATCTCCGACATTTCAATTGTATTCGTGAAAATTTCGATTAATAAAGTTAGTCCAAAGCTGACAATAGGAATAGGGGGGACAATACGAAATATTGCCCCACTATCGAATCTCAAAAACGCGAATCAATTTTATTGACCTGCACAACTTTTAATAGACGTAACTGAGGTTGGATCTAACAGGATCGGTTTAGATATATTTATGCCAATACATCTATTAGTGGCAGCAATATACAGGGTGATTCCCGAGGAGACCGTCAGATTTTAGGATAAGTTTACACTATTCAAGACAGTCTCGAAACAATGTTTGGTTTGTGGATGGGGGTCTCTATTGAGAATATACAGGGTGATTTGTCCGGTTCGACCGATTCTTTTTTTATTGATAACTTTGGTATGGATTATTCGATTTTAGAGAAATTTTCAGCGAAGTACAATATTGATGAGGACATTCATTAATTTCAAAGTTTTCTTCAAAATAAGCGGTTGTTATTGTGATAATTCCAGGTTAATTGTGCAGGTTGAAAAAACACCCTGTACATCGCATTTCCAAAACTACGCTATCTGTTTACGATTCTACTATAATAAGTCATTATTTGAGAGTTTCTAATTTTTTTGGCACACTTCTAGATTTCTGAGAAAATTTCATCAAAAAAAGACAATGTCGAAATTTCGCTCCAATCGATTCTACTTTCACTGATAACTTTGGTAAGGCTCATTCAATTTTGATGAAATGTGCAGTGTAGAACAGTCTGAACGAGAACATCCAATAATCGCAAAAGTCTCTCAAAATACAGGGTCGTAATTGTGATAATTTCAGAAGTTCAGATTAATTGTGCAGTTGTAAAAAAAACACACTGTACATTGCTTTTCCAAAACTTTCTTAATCGTTTCAGATTCTACAATAATATGTCATCATTCAGAGGTTTTTAATTTCTTTGGCACACCTCTGGTTTTCCTAGAAAACATTTTCGAAGAAGAGCAGTGAGAGTATTCCGCACTAGGTAGGAAAGCTGTGTTGTCCAAGGATGCAAAGCAGTTCTTAAATTCTAAAATATTCTTATCAAATTCCAAATTAATATCTTATTGCTAATATTCTGTATGAAATCATTCAATTCAGAATATATTTCGAATTTGAAAAGAATATTTTAGAAGTGACGAACAACTTTGCATCCTTGGACGATACAGTTTTCGTACCTAGTGCGGAATACTATCACTGCTTGTGAGCCAAATTTCGATAATGCTCTTCTTCAAAAATATTTTCTAGCAGAACCGGAGGTGTGGCAAAGAAATGAAAAACTTTTGGATGATGACATATTATTGTAGAATCTGCAATGAATAAGAAAGTTTTGGAAAAGCAATGTACAGGGTGTTTTTTTTAACTGCACAATTTGTTTTGACCTGAATTGGTTTATTCAGGTGTTTTGGAGTTTCAATAGTAGAGACTCCGTGTGGATGAATTAATCGCACTTGATTAATTCTGTCGTTATCGAAATGAAGACACGACCGACGAATATTTTCTGATCTTTATCAGAAATGTTGATGCTTCTAAAATAAGCAGATAATTGAAGAACTTATTGACCAGTTGATCAATATCGTTGCACTTATGACACGAAGATGTTGTTAAGGTGTATTAAAAAACGCACTTTTAACACGTAACAAAAATGTATTTTCTTGTATCTGTATTAGATAACAAGACCGAAATGGTATACAATTTATACAATAGAATCTTCCTTCTATATCTTACGATAGCAAGGTCGAAGCGACTTTCAAATGAGAAGTTACGATTTTACAACACAAAAATTAACGTAGAAGTCTCGTTTATAAAATTGAAAGCGAATTGTTGTTTACTGTACAACGGTCAAATGAATAGTGTCTAAAAAATAACTAAACCAAAACTAAGAAAATTCCCTTCTTCACATTTTAGAGGGAGAATATAAAGTTTGATTGATTTTTTGAATTAAGCGACGCCCTTCTAAGATCCGAAAAAACACCTCGGATTGGCTGGTGCAAAAAAGAGAGCATAAATATGTGAAGGAAATGTCCCTAAATGGCCAAATAAGATAAATTATATAAACTGTCACATGTGATGTCTGGATTCTTTGAGTACCACCACAAAGCTCCGATTCCTGGAATGCTAAGAGCTTGAATTTCATCTGCGTGTTTTCTGTCATGCAAAATATTACTTTATTGTTGGCTTGAGATAAGATGCTCTTAAAGCCAGTGTCAATTGATCTAAACCAAAAAATATTGAATTTCGGGCATATTGCTGGAAACCAAAGAATTCAGACTGCGACGTTGGAAAATCAAGAAAAGACAATATATCATAAAATGCTGGGTCCAGGATACGGGACACAACATACTCCCGCGCCTTGAACCATCAGGTTCAATATAATTGGAATGATATCTTCCAACAAATGAATATTTACAGAATATTCACAAACGAAAGAATTAAAAATATAGATCGAATACTATAATTACAATGATGTCTTCCAACAAATGAATAGTTAACATAATATTCACAAACGAAAAAATTAAAAATATAGATCAAATATAGCATATGATACGAATTAATGTAATATTCACAAATACATAAATAATGAAACCTGAATCAAATATATATACGCATGTACTGCAACCAATAAATAATATGTTTACAGACTCATCAATCATAAAAAAAAATCTGGAATACATAGCATGCAAACAATCTTCATGACAAAATATTGATAGGTAAACTGAATTAACTGATATGATTGAGTCAACAAGCTACTAGCAAGAAAAACCTTAACAAGGTGCAAAATTCCAAACAAGAAATAGGTGTTGAAGTAATATGATCGAAAAAACACAGCTTTTTTTCCCTATAAGAGATCGCTTGCCATAGTACCACCAATGAGGAAAATGAGAGGTGTAAGGAATTACTTCATTTACGTCAGATGCCATGAATGATAGGAGAGAGAGGTTAAAAATCGGTTCTATATGGTTACTAATGCTAGTAGCAGCATTTCGATGAACGTAAACAATATTTGTAACATTAAACTCCACATTATAATCAGATGTGGAGCTATTTTCAAGTTTTATATCAAACGAAAGTGATGAAACGCTTAGAATGCCTGGTAAAGGTACATAGTATTCATAGGCCAACAAGCAGTAAGATATATATAGTATAATAGACTGATTCCAAAAGCGACAAGACAATATGTTTCATGGTAGACACAACAGATTTAGAGGAACCATCCTTTTTTCCAGATACATCGATCGGGCTAGCATGAATGATAGAAGCGGAATATATATTTTTGATTGAGCCGGGAACTGCATAATACTTCGTACGGCTATTACTAATCGAAAATATTTGATGACATACATGTCCAGGAGGTGCGCGGATATGATGGTATGTTTTAGCAATAAGTGTCAAAATAAGGGATTCTACGTATTCCGCATAATTTATGACTTTTTCCATCATCACCAGATGAATAAACTGATAATTCGAATTAACATACTCATGTACACCTATGACTAAAATATATAAATATAATTGGTCAGGCTCTGAGAATTTTAGTACAGCACTGTTGATAACATGTGCATGAGTTTTATGATCGTTCCGTTTTTTATTGAGATGAAGAAGTGACTTACACTTTTCGAGACAAGAAGTGACTTACACTTTTCGAGACACCCTCTGTATTTGCCGGCGGAACAGTGAAACGAGTCGCGATATTTTAACGAAACATAGATATTTAAAGAAGCCTTTCTTGAACGTTTACAAATTGTACGATTTCGACCGGACATTTGATCTATATCTGCGGTGAATTACCTAAAGGCGAACGAAAACGAGGGATGAAAGAGGTCGACTCATTTTGAATATTTCGACCTGCTATTAGGGACTCGTTCAAGGAGATTACCGAGGAGGTAGCGAAAGTATCTACTTGTATTGCAGCTGTGCAATAAAATTGTTGATGAACATGGCTTTCTTCAAAACTCGAGAGGTGTTTGAAATTGAAAGGTTCCGACAAATTCTTCTGTTTGAGATTGCCGTCTGTTTGCTGCACAACAAACAAATTCGGATTCCTTTCGAAAGGGTCGCAGACAAGTTTGATTTATTGCCTTCCAAGTGCGGCCGACCAACTAGGCTGTCATTGGTCTCATTTCGGTTATTGAAATTATCTTCGCACCGAGTTTCTTCAGATAGCTGCGTTTCATTTGATGCTTCAATAATTGCATCAGAGAATTCAGAATTCATGCTATTAATGCAAGGCATATTCTTGGTTTGCCAGATTAATTTCTGTGAGCATGAATTTGATTCAAATTGAGCACTGAGTGAAGTGCGTTGGTTCAACAGATTGATAGCTATCGTATATAATTCTATCCACTTTTCCTCAAATTTATTTTGATAAGTTTCTAATTCGTCCAATTCGACGGTTTCATCTGAGATTAATTGTAATTCTAAATGAATGTTTTCGGTGTTAGAGCGCGCGGCATCTACTTCATTAAGATATTTTTCTAAGAGAGGATAGTGCTTGATGGCATCGAACTGGTTCAGGAATTTTTCGAATTGTTTGAGTTTAGTCCTGGTATTTTCGCGTTTGATTTTCAATATCTTTATTTCGTTTGACGACATTTTTTCGATAAAGCAATACAAATAATCAATTGATCAACATAAGGAATATAAGCATGAGGAATCCGAACAAAGGGAAATAACTTGGTGGGTCAATGACTTACAACTTACAATCTGGACAATTCCTCACAATATGCAGAAACACAATTATTTCGCACTTAACACAATTCGCGAACTTTTCCATATCGCGGCACACACTCATCAGCGAACTTTCACTTCAAGGGTTGTTTTGGAATCTGTTGAATCTGGGTTGTCAAGGATCTTCAAGTATGGACTGTATGATTGTATGTGAATAAAATCCGTGGTTTGATGAGATCAATTACTCCTTGGATATTATATTCGACGGGACCAAAGTTTCCGTGAATGATATCCGGCTCGCTAGGACCAATGTTATGACCTGAACGATATCCGGCTCGATAGGACCAATGTTTCGACCTGTACGATATCCGGCTCGATAGGACCAATGTTTTGACCTGAATTGGTTTATTCAGGTGTTTTGGAGTTTCAATAGTAGAGACTCCGTGTGGATGAATTAATCGCACTTGATTAATTCTGTCGTTATCAAAATGAAGACACGACCGCCGAATATTTTCTGATCTTTATCAGAAATGTTGATGCATCTAAAATAAGCAGATAATTGAAGAACTTATTGACCAGTTGATCAATATCGTTGCACTTATGACACGAAGATGTTGTTAAGGTGTATTAAAAAACGCACTTTTAACACGTAACAAAAATGTATTTTCTTGTATCTGTATTAGATAACAAGACCGAAATGGTATACAATTTATACAATAGAATCTTCCTTCTATATCTTACGATAGCAAGGTTGAAGCGACATTCAAATGAGAAGTTACGATTTTACAACACAAAAATTAACGTAAAAGTCTCGTTTATAAAATTTAAAGCGAATTGTTGTTTACTGTACAACGGTCAAATGAATAGTGTCTAAAAACTAACTAAACCCAAATTAAGAAAATTCCCTTCTTCACATTTCAGAGGGAGAATATAAAGTTTGATTGATTTTTTGAATTAAGCGACGCCCTTCTAAGATCCGAAAAAACACCTCGGATTGGCTGGTGCAAAAGAGAGAGCATAAATACGTGAAGGAAATGTCCCTAAATGGCCTAATAAGATAAATTATATAAACTGTCACATGTGATGTCTGGATTCTTTGAGTACCACCCACAAAGCACCGATTCCTGGAATGCTAAGAGCTTGAATTTTATCTGCGTGTTTTCTGTCATGCAAAATATTACTTTATTGTTGGCTTGAGATGAGATGCTCTTAAAGCCGGTGTCAATTGATTTAAACCAAAAAATATTGAATTTCGGGCATATTGCTGGAAACCAAAGAATTCAGACTGCGACGTTGGAAAATCAAGAAAAGACAATATATCATAAAATGCTGGGTCCAGGATACGGGACACAACACAATTAATCTTAAACTCTGAAATTATCACAATTACAACACTGTATTTTGAGGGATTGTTGCGATTATTGAATGTACACATTCAGATTGTTCTACACTGCAAATTTCATCAAAATTGGATGAGCCATACCAAAGTTATCAATAAAAGTAGAATCGATTGGAGCAAAATTTCGACATTATCATTTTTTGAAAACTCTTTTTCGGAAAACTAGAAGTGTGCTAAAAAAATTAGAAACTCTCAAATAATGACTTATTATGGTAGAATCGTAAATAGATAGCATACTTTTGGAAATGCGATGTACAGGGTGTTCTTTCAACCTGCACAAATAACCTGGAATTATCACAATAACAACCACTTATTTTGAAAAAAACTTTAAAATTAATGAATGTCCTCATCAGTATTGTACTTCGCTGAAAATTTCTCTAAAATCTAATAAGCCATACCAAGGTTATCAATAAAAGTAAAATCGATCGAATCGGACAAATCACCCTGTATATTCTCAACAGGGACCCCAACGATAAACCAAACAGTGTTCCGAGACTGTCCTGACCAGTGTTAACTTATCTCAAAATCTGACGGTCCCCTCCGGAATCACCCTGTATTTTGTGTGATGATATAATTATTTTTCGTTCTGATATATTCATGTTTTGCTAAACAAAATATATTTACGTGTTCGGAGTTTCAAATATTTAAAAATGTGAGACCCACTATATTCATAAATTGGATCTATCTTACCTCCTCAAGAGATGGCGCGTCAGAGGCAGCATTACGGTTTTCAACAATTCGAAAATCGTAGTTCGAAAGGGCTCGAAAATGTGATAATCAAACATAAATCAATCAATTTTGATTGGATTTGTGGATATTGAACGTTTCTCCTCAAATATTTGGAGAGATTATCGTTTTTTCTGGGTTTTCACTCCCAATATCAATTTAACAAAAGTCTAAAATCGAAACGAAAAATCGAAAGAAAATAATTCTTGAAGTTGTCTGCTTTGTATGATGAAAAAGTCATATTTGTACTCTGAAACGTCACAGCTCGCTTTCTTTATCGTTTGTATTTTTCCTGTATTGTTCATTAGGCAATTTGTTCTGCAAGAAACTGCCCTTGACATATAGTTTAATACTGCAATCCCCAAGGGTATGTTTTCATGAGAAAAAACTTTTTTTTTGAATTTTTAATAGTTCTGTCTTAGATATTGGGAGTAAAAACCCAGAAAAACCTGAAAATGGTGAGAAGAGAGAGAAAACGATGTTCGATAGATCGAATCAGATAGTATCTTAAATTGTATATATTTGAAACTACCAACTCGTTAATATATGATGTTCGGTGGAAAAAATATATCGTACACAAAATAAATATATTTAATATTAATTTTATGATATTTCTATTATTTTTTTCTGTAACTAATAAAAAGATTGATAAAAAACAGGCCCTCCAGAAGTTTGACTTAACTATCGATTTTAAAAACAAGCTTAGAATTAGTTTCGTTCAAAGCTAATTTGGGGAGGATTTCTCACCATTTCCAAGGTTTTAGAGTTTTCGCTCCCAATATCTGAAACAGAACTATTAAAAATTAAATAAAATTGTTTTTTCATTTTTCCGATTGCAGGATTAAACTTTATTTGTCAAGGGCAGTTTCTTGGAAAACAGGATGCCTAATGAACAATTGGCGTCTGAATTTAAGATTGCAGCACCACCGTGACCAGTTTTAGAACCTTACATACAGATTTCGTTTTGATAGTCGATTTTGTACTGTTTGTTAGTGTTTGTATTGATAATTTTTGATTTCATGATCTATTCAAAGACTTTTTAGACTTTTATAGTTGTCGAGAGTATTACTGGGAGTACATATTCCATTCTCATAAAGAAGGTATGTAACATCCTTCAATCTCTAAAATTACGGGGATACCTTCAAGGTTAGACAGTATTTCAATATTATTTATTTTCAAATCAAAATGGCATGATTGACTTTGGTGGATTTCTTAGGCTGTCTTGAAAGTTGAAACAGATAGTATTGTAAAACATACTTTTTTGAATAATAGACAAATACTCATTCTATACTATACTAATTTAATGAGAAGTACATTCGCCATTTTGCAACATTGGACAATCTAAGTCTTTTACAATGCTGTCTGACATTTAGAAATAGGCGAATCTAGCTCTAATGAAATTATATGGCATACACTAGTATAACTTTACTATTTTTATAGGGAAGGACTAAATACTCAATATATAGTGAATAAAATGAATACATTCACATGAAACTAATGCTACTTGGAGCGTGAGCCTTATTAATTATGAATTGAAAAATTAATTTTCCAACACTCATATGATTGGTCTTGAAAAAACTGGAATGAATAAGCCTTGTACAACTTTGCTTTCATCGGCGGAAGCACTTTGACCGAAGAGTATTCATCACCAGATATTACCTTGTCGAGACTCTTTTTTTTCAATAGTCAGTTCTATCACTAGAACATTTATGTTGTTCCTTGATGATCAGTTCAACAGGCAGATTTCTGAAAGGCATAGCATTCCTCTTAAGTAAATTTCTCTGCTTGGATTATGGGCCTGGAAAAAAATTGTCTTCATGAATGTGATCTACTATTTCATGAGCAATTCGTGTCTAGAATTAGCATCGTTCAAAGCTAATTTGGGGAGGATTTCTCACTATTTCTTAGGTTTTAGAGTTTTCACTCCCAATATCTGAAACAGAACTATTAAAAATTAAATAAAATTATTTTTTCATTTTTCGGATTGCAGGATTAAACTATTTGTCAAGGGCAGTTTCTTGTGAAACAGATTGCCTAATGAACAATACAGAAATAATACAAACGATGAACAGATCGAACCTTGACGTTTCAGAGTACAAATCTGACTCTTTCAGCAGATGAAGGAGAAAACTTTTAGAATTATTTTCTTTCGTTTTTTGTTTTGAGTTGACACTTTCGTCATTCTGACAATTTTGAAAAAACACAGAACCACAGATTCATTTGGGTTGACATTTTTCTAAATTTTACCTCCTCTTTAAGTGAATTCAGTCAAATAAGTTCTATTCCTACAGAAGAATGAGTAAAATTACTTTTTCCATTTAACAGAATGCAAGAGGACCCCTTAATTTTTCTTCTCAAATTATATGTTTCCAACATCAGTATTTTTGTATTGTCCCAATCCATCATGTGAATTAGTGTTCTTATAATTCATCATCGTGTACACAAATAAAATACCAGGTAGGGATGTGCCTCATCATGTGCTACCTGGACTACTCGACATTAATACAAGGGTATTAATATCCGTACTATATTGAATGAGCGACTGTTGTACTTGCAATTTGAATAATTAAACATAATAATTTAATCGAAACATCAACGCCAGAGCAGCAAAAACCTTTCATGTTTTTAAAGGTTATTATAATTACATTACTGAATAAGCGGTTGGCAAATAACGATTTCAAGTTGAGAAAATGATTTTAATTAGTCGCTCAAGCACTTCCATTGATCTTCATTCGAAAATGATATCCACAAAGGTGCTCTACTTATCACTTCTTATAAGTGTTGTTACGGGTGCTAAGTTACGTGAGTACATTTATTATTTTTTAGTAGGTACGGAAAATAAAACGAGGTTAATGAAATTAAGTCCATTTGTTAGTTATACACCCATTTTAGGGAACGAAAACACTTGAATTTTACTTGAATGTCTGTGTTTTCAGAATTTTATACCGGAAATGGCAGAGAGATTGTTGGTCAAATCCATTTGTATTATTTCTCAGGTTTTTTCTGGGTTTTCAGTCCCAAATTAAAAAAAAGAAAAAGATTTAAAATAAGATGAAATTATTGTTTATAGAAAAAGCCTTTGCGATTCGCGGGATTCAAATTATTTGTCAAGAGCAGTTTGCCGAAAAAAAAGCAACGTACATTCGAGATAAAATTTTTCAATTCAATTTCATTCTTTTGGTAAGTTGAGGAGAATATGGTCTATTTCTATAAAACAATCGACGAAATTATATTCTCCATCCAGCAAAATACAAGAGCCTTTGATTCTGCTTTATTATTTTGTTTTATCAAATAATAAGCGTAAGTTATCGGCCAACAAAAAAATGTTACTTCGCCTGTTTTTTTTCCATGAGTATCTTCGTATTATCTCATTCTATCATGTGATTTTTTTCAAATGGTCGATCGAATAGATGATTCGCTATTTGAGATCATTTTGCGCGCATGTTCTAGGGGAACAGCGTGCTATCGTTTTGTCAAAATGTCTGTAATTTTCGATGATTGAACCGAACATGGTCTCAAACGACTAGATTGGACTCATTGTATCAAAATCGATTCTGTCCGGCTGGCCGATGGCACGATAACTGTCGAACGGAACCAGCTAGTGACTTGTAACTTGTAGGGTAGTTCGTGCATCGGAATGTCGCGGTTAAGTTCGTTAATGGGACAAATCGGCAAAATAGTTTCGGAGTTATAGCCATTTGAAATATTGAGGTGATTTCCCTCATATTCCAGGAACTACTGGAGCGATTGGATTGAAACTTGGCAGCATAATGACGCGTAACTTTGAGCAGAGTTCCGTTTAAATCATACAGTCACTCAATTCAAAAGAAAAAGTTTTCAAAACTTTTTTTTCTGAAAATATTGTCCATATTCTAGAACAATTTCAGTTATAACTTGATCTTCATATTTCACAGCAGTGCTTCAAACTTCAATTCGATACGGCTATCAGTTTTGGAGATATTGGGAAAAAATATGTAGAATTTCGTGGTTCTCTTCTCGATATCGTTTTTTTTTCGGTATAACTCAAGAAATACTGATTCGATCATGATGAAACTTCGCACCTAGTTTGAAGATGCTTGGACACAACTTTGTACAGAATGGCGTGATGGTCGTGTCTTTGGAATAATTAGAAAAAAAAATTCAAATTTTTTCTTCCAAATACATATTTAATATTCTATTCTATTCCTATCATATTATCCTTATTTAATTCTGTATGAAGCTTCGAACTGTTATTTTTCGATAAAGTACCAGATTTCAATTCGATCCAATCCATATTTTTGAAAATATTGGGAAATTTAAATTTTTAATGGCTACATCTACGGAATCATTAGGTGTGTTTCACCCATTCACGAATTTCGCCTTCGTAATTAAGGTCCAAACCTACTCTACAAGTATCGGGTTTCTTAGTTGTTTCTTTCGGAAGTTATTGTATTTACGGTCGGCCGTTAGGTCGACTTAGAAACTCGATATTTGTAGAGTAGGTTTGGGGCTTAATTACTAAGGTCGAATGCGTGAATGGGTAAAATCCGTCAGATGATTCCGTAGATTCCATTCAAAATGTTATTTTCAGATAATTTCAAAAATACAGATTATATCGAATTGAAATCCAGTACTTCATCGAAAAAACCTAGAAAGCACTGACGTGAAGTCGGCTTTCGCGCGCGTGTTCAAGGGATATCACCGAGAGTGAACATGCGCGAAAAAGCTGCAGACTTCACGTCAGTGCTTATCTAGGTTTTTGTAACTAAAACTGAGTCAGGTTCACGCCATTGAAATATCGTCAAGATCAAAATAATTCGACGAGATGTTGCCAATTCTCAAATATTTTCATCAATGACTCTCTAGTTTCATTTGGTAACATACGTTTTTAATACTGCCTTCGCGTAGAACGGACAACGTCGCGTAATTATCTGACAGGAAACTTACTATGACGTAATATTTTTCAAGTATAAAGAAGTGCTGAACTTTCGTAGTCTACCAACTGACTTTATTAAAGTGAATTTAGTTTAAGTTATTGGAAAAAAATTGAGTGAAAGATTGTTTTCAGCGTCCTTCTTCAAACGATGTCACCGAGGAGATCAAGTATGCCTCAAAGATGCTATCCAGGATGGCATTCAAAAATTTGGAAAAGGTAGGAATCAGAAAAGAACTACTGGGGCTTAAGAACCTATTTTTACTTCTTCCTTTTTTGCGTTGACTGAAGTATTGAATCTATTTCAATAGTTTACATGATATAGCTTTCAATATTTCGAAAATGATTTTTTATGAGGTATGAAAGTATTTGGAAATATTCGAATACCCTTCAAAATGAAATATCGTATTCATTTTACACAATGTCATGTTTTCAGCAAAATAATCAACGAGATTCGGGATTTCTTTCGAAGAGCTTCAATTTCAAGATCAACCCTGCAATCCAAACTAATTTGAACCTACTGATCGTGACCTCGATTAGTAGGCTGACAAATCACGTGGTGAAGGTGCACCTGTAATGAGATAACTACCTTCATACATTCGTATTATGAAAATATCGACAGAAACATGAATATGCACTTAAATTCAGTAATGCATGCTTAATTCCGACTACATAAAACTTCTTTCTTTCTCTTTCGTTTGCACATATGTTCTAGTGGACAGTTGAACAATTTAAACCGGATCCAGTTTTCGGAAATACTGCCAAAATTTGTAGTTTTTCCTCGATATCGTTGTAATTTACGGAATAACTCAATGCATACTGATCTAATCATTATAAAACTCGACGAAAAAGTGAAATAGCTTTTGTACAACTCTATGCAAAATGTCGTGAGGATCATCGCATCGGAAGAATTTGAAAACAAAATTAAATTTTTTTCGAATATTTTGTATTCCTTTATTGTCTTATCATATTATCCTCACGAAATTCTACCTGAACATGTAAGCTGTTATTTTTGAGCGCATGTTCCGAGGGACGGCGTGCTATCGTTTTGTCCAAATATTTGTAATCCTCGATTTTTTTCCCTGAAATAGTCTTAGACCATAAGGCTGGACTCACTGATGACGATTTCGGTGTCAACATCGATTCTGTCCGGTTAGCCGTACGAGGACGGGATAACTGTCGAACAAAACGAGCTACTGTATTGTACTATCCCACAATTTTGCTATTCGGTGCGGTTCTCTTGCAGGACGAAAAAGAATGCCTACGAAAAACTCCCAACCGATATTTATTACGATATAACATCAGGAACAATTAGCAGTAGATGTAGAAGTCAATTAAGCTCAGGCAATCGGTGATATCAAATCTCTTATGAATGGAGCAAAGAACCACGAAAGTTGTCCAACAGATAAGTTGCTCTCATAAGCCTCATTCATAGGAATACCTCCGCCCTTTAGGCGCCAATAAATAGCAAAGGTAGATGTATAACAGGTTTATGAGAAGACACTCAACTTTCAGTACTTCGAGGTTCTTAAGTATGATACATAGAGTCAAATATACCTTTGTATAAATAACCTCGATGAATAGGATCTATTTAACAGATACATAGTGGAAACAGTTAAATTTCGGAATACCACCATCAAGGGAATAACAATATGCAGATTGACGGAGCTCAAAGGGGTTCTAGAGCTAAGGATCATCGGTCACCATTCCACATTCGGTTCATCACAATCTAAATACTCTACTTGTTAGTTAGGGGTGAGTTCTATTTTTTTCTGGACCCAGCCATACGGCTAATGGCCTCCGCCCTTACCCCACTAGAATCTAGCTAAAGGAGTCTTGAACCCGCCATACGGCTCTAACCCAAGACAGGAAAGTAGTTGGTGTCAGGCCAAAGCCTACACATTGTAGTAATTGATTATTTGATTATTTAGCAAAGAAACCCAATGAAAAGGGGGTGAATAACAGCTAAGTCGTACATAATATTAGGTATAAAAATGGTAGTCGATAGGTGAAAACGGAGCAACTCAAATATTGCCCGCTCCTAGAGACTAACCAGACCTTGGATCGACACCGGGATGTTCAGTGTTCTAGATAAAAAGCACTGACCACCGTTCAGCCATAATGAAAACTGATGAAATCCTTAACGATCGTAGAAACACTTTGAATAGGATGATCGATATCAATTTAGATTATAACTTGTACTGGAGTTGAGTCATATTATTTCAGGAACTTCTTGATCGATTGGATTCAAAGTTGATAGTTAGTTGGAACATAATAATGCGTTAGTTTCTGCGGAATATTTCTAAGACTATACGATTGATAAATAAGAAAAAAAACCGAAATTTCTCCCGAAAAATTTTTATTTTTTGGAATTATTATTCAGATTTGGAAAAATTCTGTACCGACCTAAAACTCTATAGGTACCTCACAACAAATTTCATTGCGAGCGGATTATAATTTTCGGAGATATTTGGGAAAATATGTCAAATTTTCCATAGGTATCATTATTATTTCTGGAATAACTCAAAAAATATTGATGAAGTCAAGATGAAGCTTGGAGTACTTGGATACTTGTTGACAAAGGATAATGCAGGAATTCGTGCGAAATTTGGTGATGATCGTGTCATTAGAACAATTTGAAAAAAAAAACAGATCTTTTTATCATATTATACTCACGAAATTCTGCATGAACTTTCAGGCTGTCATTGCGTACGATCAATATTGTTTTCATGTCCATGCAGTCCTTATAAATAATATATAATGATAAATTTGCCATAAGATCATTCACTTAAAAATATGAATACATTTTATGAATATCCCCTGCCTTTCATCTCCGCCACTGTTGAGACTAGGTAGATTTTTAGAATGTACCAGTGTATACATATAGTTTCTCCGAAAAACATTGATTTGATAAATTCCATTCGAATCCGCCAAATTCTTTAAAACCTACCGTAAATTAATGAGATTCTGGAGGTCATGTTGAAGAGGCTGTATAGTTCCCTTTAGGTACATTTTAGCATTTTAGGACCTCTAATCATCCCCCGAAATATATGAACGTTGACTCCCGACACCCTGTACTGAAATTAAATTAACTCCTGAATGTATCCCTAATCGTTAATCTGGTGGTAATGATGCAACCTCTTACTCCCTATCTATTTATTTCAACTTTACAATTAAAATTGCTATTTACAAACACAAATTTAGGTACAGTGAATCTGAGATCCGGGATTCGAAGAAGCACTTATCTTGAAAGTAAGGATCCGAAGGTATGATCCTTCAAAATACAGGTATTATCCAGGTAGTCCAATTTCAAAGAGATTCCATGCAGAGTAAAGTCCAGAATTAAGGTATTTCAGCAATAATCAGCCTCGGTATAAAGGTATTCCAACCATGACCAGCTCCGGTATTAAGATAATCCAGTAATGATTGCCTCTAGTAGTGAGATGATCCAGTTGAACCTTGGGTCCGGTAGTAGGACATTCAAATGGGCATTAGTCCCAGTAAAAAGATAATCCAGCAGTCGATAGCTCGGTGAAAAGATGGTTAAGTGGGCGACAGCCCCGGTACAAAGATGTTTCAGTGAGCGGTAGCCCCGGTACAAAGATGAAGCAGTAGGCGGTAGTCCCGGTACAAAGATCATGTAGTAAGCGGTAGCCCCGGTACAAAGACGCCTTTTGAATAGACGTCTTATAAGAAACAATAAAACTTCAAAATTCCACGATGTTAATGGATTACGAAGTTCGTTTATTCGTTAAACTCTAGCAAGGTGTTGAGTCCTCAACTTCTTCGCAGCAAAAAGAAAGAACTTTCCATCGCTAGACGGAATTGGAAGAGTCGCGCATGCGAAACACACACTCAACCGTCAAAGCGAAGAGCATTTTTTAGCGACGGATCATATGATTTCAGTAAGGCGTTTTTGCTTGCGATTGGAATTGAAATTATTAGTATGACGTATTTTCGCGATGGAAACTGAAATCGACAGTGGAGCGTTTTGTAACGTTACAGTACATAGAGAACTTATTGGATGTCCTTAAAAAAATATACTAACAATAAATAAACAAATACTCGAATAAGTGGCGTCAAGGAAGAATGGTACCACAGTTTTTACTGATCCTCAGACCACCTTACCTTGGTGAAACCGAAGAATAAAAATTTAGATACTCATTACCTGCCCGATGGAACACTGCAGTATAACTACATACAGCTCGATATCAGCCAGGAGCACCATGCGAAACCTAACCTTCAAGCGTAGAATACTTTGATCGATGTTCACGACGTTCATCCTATTATCGTATCAGATCGCTGTATCAGCGATATTGCAGTTATGTTAGTTTATTGTTACTGGAGGTTTTTTCTCTTCATGAACCAATTCCCTTCTAAAAACATAATTTTTCAGGTATCAAATCCTTGGGAGTTATTGGAATAGATCCGCTATCGATTCCACTGATGGAAATTCCAGGAGGTACTGGGGTGGTGAAGATAACACAGAAAGTGACAGATGGTCAACTGTATGGACTCTCCACAGTAGTTTTGGAAGATTTGTTGTGAGTTTTCAAGGCTATATTATTATAACGACAAGGTGACAAAGTGGTGTGATACTTGCCTTCTGAACGACGTGTCGTGAATTCGCCTCCAAAGCCATCAGCAGAGGGGTGAATTTACGGATACTCATGCATAATTTGTATCACAATGAGTTTGTTCGTTGTATCTCTATCTCCATGAACTATTGTATCCAGTATAGATTAGATTAGAGGAGGGGCGATAAGGCTATGCTAAACCTTGCTGACACCTTGACCTATTGTGCAACCCCGCGCTGTTTACCAGTCAGGTAGCAAGGCCTCGATAAACTTTACAACCTTACTGGGTGCTACACCCATTACTTGTTCCGGTTTCAAGAAACAGGAGCCAAGATGCCACAGCCTTTTCCCGAGGACAGCTTCACATTTGCATAGCAGGTGTTTCGCTGTCTCAGTGGCTTCTTGGCAGAAGCGATAGGTATCATCCGGAACCTTCGCCATGTTCCGAAGTTGATGATTCAGAGGACAATGTCCCGTGAGTATGCCTGCCAGTTCTCTCAGTTCCAATTTGCTAAGTGAGAGAGCTTTCTTAGTCCAGCTCGTTGAGTACCAGAGGAATGACTTAGCCTGTCTCTGTCCTTCGATCCTTCGCCAGGATCTGGCCTTCTTCTATTGTTCCCATTCTTTAATCGCCCTTGCTTGGTGGCTTGATGGGAAGCCGCAGAATGTCTCTGGTCCAATGAAGGGGGTTGATCCCCCCTCTCCAGTATAGATAGTGTAGCACTGATACCGTTCGACGTGTTTTGATGTCAACTTGAACTCTGCTCGTTGCAGAAATGTTGAAAGTTATTGTAGTCTGCGATGTATAGAAATAGGTGAATTCAAAGATGCGCTTTGTTTCACTCCCAGCAAACACTAAAACGCAACAAGAGCACAAAAACTGTACAGCGTTGCTGCACTTGAAGTGCAGCGATAGTGGTGCAGTAACTGTATCGAAACGGACCGTATATGTCCCGCGGAATTGCATCGAAACTGTACAGCTCGAGCTGCGTTCGAAGTACAGCCACTATACAGCAGTTGTGCAGGAGCTATGCCACTTTGTAATGCAGTTTACACATAGTAATAATGCACCAACTGTGCTACTTCGATATGAAGTTTCTAAGCAGCAACAATGCAGCAGAAGCTCGGCTGTATAACGAGACTCACAGGAATAAGACTCACTGCCGAAAAAATAATTATTTTTTGAGAGATTGCATTGAAGCTTTGCACATTGATACTTAATTATTTACCATCGACAGATGTGAAAAAAAAGGTTTACGACTTCAAGTTCATTCGGAAATTGCCGAATAATTTTGATTTTCTTTTATGATGTGATGTATATATTTTTGCATACTCGACATCTATGCTTCACGGTAGAAAAATTCTGCAATTTTTTCTGTATCTAAATATTGATTACTTTACAAAAAAAATATTCAAATTATTTAATTTTCACGACATTTCACCAAAAACTCAGCATGGAATTCAAATATATAATAAGGAAATATATATATATATATATATATAATAAGGAAATATACACAACATTCTTTGAAAAAATCGTTCGGCCATTTCCGGTTGAAGCGAAAAAATTAAATTTTCTTTCAATAAAGTTTTTTCAGGAATTTGGGTAGCAATTTATTCGAATCACTTATTACATCGCCTACGTTTCGAACCTTTCGTGGTTCTTTTTCAAGGCTCGTATTTAATTTGATTCGGAATGTGTCTGGTAAATTAAATCGTTCATTTTCTCTCCGTGACAGACAGTCGAATAACCTCGATTTGACTCCCAAGAGGTATTCCGGTGAAATATGTTATTATATTTCAGCGAGAAACAAATCTATCCTTCAGCATGTTCAACGATCTCAATATTGAGATCGTTGACACATTCCGAATCAAATTAAATACGAGCCTTGAAAAAGAACCACGAAAGGTTCGAAACGTTGGCGATGTACTAAGTGATTCGAATAAATTGCTGTCCAAATTCCTGAAAAAACTTTATTGAATTTATAAACATGGACGTTAACCACCAACAAAATTAAATTTTCTATTTACCCTCAGTCGATGAAAGACAGTCTGTAGTATGCATGTTTAGAATTTCAATGCGATTACTTGAAAAATATAGGTTTTTCGGAGGTGAGCCTGATTCCTGAAACATACTGGCTGTCTTAGGAGTCGGGTTAACCTAGCATGAACAAGGTTAACCCGACTCCTCAATATGTTGTGCATATTACGGAATATGATTCATATCAAATTCAACTAAATAAAAGAAATATTGCATTAGGACATGGTATCAAACATTATAAATATAATATATTAATGGGTGACTCTCTCTCGTTCCTTTCTAATTCCTTTAAAATGAGTACATATTTCTCAATCATACCGTGATGGTTGTTTCAATATCGGTTGGTGAATCATTTTTGCTCCCATTGATTTTGCGTATAGCAACTTGAAGTGAAGAAAAATGAGTTAATAAACAAAAAAAGTTTTACCTTGTGTGAATAAAATACCTAAAATTCCTTCATTGATGTTAGTACTTCGAAATTCTGTTTCATAGTTGGCCCTATACAGTTCAGGTAGAGACCCAGGTGTTTTCTACTATTGTCTATTTATTCCAGTTCCGAAAGGAACGGCATCATCTAAACTGACTTAGCCACACACCTAATTTGCCTTATTTCGTTTTTTCGGGAATTTATCATGTCGATACACTTGTTTTTCGCACTAACAACACAGTCAACTCGAAACAAACAGTCAGTTTAAATAGCTTGAATCAAAAACGACACAAAGAACAAATTTCTGTTACAAAACAGCATGGCCGACGACGACGATTGACAACGGCTCAACCGGCACAGTAGGTCTGTGGTATAGCATCAAAGACAGAGACAGCGTTCTCTCATACAGCATTTCGATTTTGTTGTACAAAAGCTGTACAGCAGCTGTATTTAAAAGACTGCATTTTTAGGAAAGCAGTATCACCAATGCAGAGATTGTGCAGTTTCAATACAATATTTTATGTATTGCATTCCGGTGGCACTTGTAATGCAGTAACTGCACAATTGCTGTATTTTGTGTTTGTTGGGCTAATGCTGGGGAAATTACTACAGTTGGTCTACCGAACATCGGGGAGTAAGTACCTAGAACGTTGTTGGTATCGAACAAGATGAGTCGTAGGCCCAACCGTGAAATTATACCTCTTGATAAATTCTGGGATTGACAGTATGATTAGCCAAGATTTGGGTGAAATATTTGTTGATTCAGTGGTGGATATTCGTCCTTGTGTTAATTTATATTAATCCATGACTGAAATTCTATCATTTCTGTGAATCACTTCGTTGCTTGTAATTATTCTTGCCTATTCCAGATTCGACGTTGATAGTGGAGATTGTCATTGGACCTTCCGTGCACCCAATCTCACGATAAAAGCGAATTATGAAATGAATGGTCAGATAATGGTGCTCCCAGTCAAAGGAAATGGACGTATGAAGGTTGTTTTAGGTAAAATTTTCTAACTTTTTCAAGCGCTTGTTCGGAGGAATAAGACCATTATTATTCTGCCCAAATGTATGTAATTTCCGAATTTTCAGCCGGAGGAAACTTCGTGGTCGAAATTAATTCACTCTGACCGTCTGGTCAGCCTCCCCTATGTGCTCCAACTTTTTAGGGAAAACATCAAGAGTTTTGAAACTTTCAGTTTAGGTTTGGATCCTAGATATCAATAAACGACTTCGACCCAAGTTGCCAACCCACAATTTTCTTCACAAATATCACTGGGGAACGTGAATTTCAGGACAAATTCGACATGATAAGGTTCGCGTTATTCATAAATATGCGTAAAAGATGCCTCGGCTCCTCAATCAAGATAATTACTTTCAAATATATACAGGTTCTTGTTAGGCTGAAATTTAAGTTGGAATTCCTGAATTCATGTTAATATAGTGTCAAGTTTAAAAAGGATTTGTTCCGCAAATCAACTTGGTTATTTCGGTTGCCTGTTTTCCGTTCTGTAAATATCAAATATTCGGTTGTTCCTGAAAAAAAAAAGTTAATTACGGAATTTGACTGATGAAAAAGCAATCATTCTGTCACCAGAACATAGACATATTAAGTATATGCACCAGAACGACAATCAGTATTTTATGGTAAAATATCCGTAGCATAGAACAATCTTTATTAACCTTATGATCCATAGACCATACCTAGTAATTTTTCCATTATTGATTGGTGTCTCTTCTATGTTCTATGGAACATAAAGTAAATAAAGATTGTTCTATGCTATGGATATAGTACCATAGAACATGGACAGAAGAACGTTTTTTCATCAATCAAATTCCGTAATTAACCTTTTTTTCAGGAACCAACCGAATATTTTATATTTACGGAATGGAAAACCGGCAACCGAAATAACCGAGTTGATTTGCGGAACATATCCTATATAAATTTGACATTATTAACATGAAATCAGGGATCCCCACTTAAATTTCAGCCTATCAGAGATGATC